>CANTUR010000547.1:0-618255 GCA_947683625.1 Mallotus nudiflorus | reverse complement strand
AAACGGAGCTCGGAAATGGACTCACCGGATGAAAAGCTTCAAAAAAGTCTAGTCCAACGCCCTAAGGGTGGCCGGAATCTTCACCGGCGTGAGGAGCTCCACCTTCGGGTCTCCTTCAATTTTCTGGCGTTCTAGGCGGCGATGGACAATGCTAGTGGCAGCTGGTGGCTGCTGGATGGAAGGGGAAGCAGTGGTGATGGCTGGTTGCAGGTGGGGCGGCCTGGTGGTGGTCCGGTTGAAGGAACCGAGAGTGAGGGGAAGAAGAAGAAGAAGAAGAAGAAGAAGAGAAAAGAAAGAAAAAAAAGAAAGAAAGAAGTGTTTACCCGTTGACTTACTTGTACCCTATATATATATATATATATATATATATATATAATATATATATATATATATACATAACTTTAACTTAAATATTCCCACACCACACACTATAATATATATATATATATAAACATACACACATGCACTAACAATTAAAATAACAATTGATAATAATAATATAAAATTTCACACACATTAAATATACACCACACACATATTTTAATATGTTTAATAATTTATAAACTTAAAATTAATTAATACAAAAATTAAATAATAAAATTAAGGAAATTAATTAAGCTCTAATTAATTTAAATAAATACACATATATATTTTATTTTAGCACTTTAAAATTATATATGAGTTCATGCAAATTCATAAAACTAGTCAAAATAAATAGTATTAATTTATTTACGTGCCAATTTTCCCCAAAAATATAATTTTCGGGAAATTTTACGTAAAATACTTAAAATAATATAAAATAATTAAAATTAGCTTTAAACAAACAACAAACTTATAAAATATCATAAATATATATACAAAAATTATTAACACTGCATATCCCGATGCAGTATAAAAATATTTAAAAAATTCGGGATATTACAATTTTAGCTCAAACCAAAGCTAGAATCACACTCATCGGAGCTCAAGGAGAAGAAAGAGACCGGCGGGTGTCGAAAACGGTGGCCGAAAATGGGAGAAACGGCAAAGGGACGATTTTCGGCCAAAAGAGGAAAATGGGGTTGCCGGCGCCGGGGAAGGGAGCTGCTGGCGGCGGGGGACGGCTGGGAACGGTCTGGTGGCAAGCCAGGAGGCACACCGACGGTAGGATGACCGGAGTTGCAGACGGTGAGGGGGAAGGGTGGGTGGTCGGGCGCGGGAGGGAAAGAAAGAAGAAGAAGAAGAAGAAGAAGAAGAAAAAGAAAAAGAAAGAAAAGAAAAAGAAAAGAAAAAGAAAAAAAGAAAAAAAAGAAAAAGAAAAAAAGAAAAAAAATAAAATATTAATAAAATAATTTTAATAATTTAATAATAAATAAAATAATTAAATAACAATAAATTAATAAATAAATAATAAAATATTAGGGTAATACATTAAACCCTAATTAAATAAATATACACACACAGACTTTATTTAGTATTTTAAAAAATACGTATGAGTTCATGCAAGTCCGAAAATACATTTAAAATAATTAATAATACATTATTTACGTGAAAATTTCCCCGAAAATGCAAGTCCCGGGGAAAATTTTACGTAAAACACTGGAAATAATACATAGTAATTAAAAGAGGTTTTAAATACATATTAACTCGTAAAAATATCGCATATATATTCAAAATTTATTAACACTGCATATTCCGGTACAGTGTAAAAATATTTTAAAAACACGGGATATTACAGTTTATATGTAAAACCCTAGCTAAAAAAACGTATCATACTATGACTTCCCCTCTTCATAGTGATAGAGTTTTGGTTTAATAAGGACTTTTGATTTCTTGAAAAATTCAAATAAATACAAAACATGGATTTATTACATTAATTTGAGCAATTAAAATTCAGAAAATGAAAATTTTATTGTCACGACCCAAACTGTAGAGTCATGACTGACACTAGAGAACGGAAATTCTTTCGAATTCGTAACCTATAGCAAGCCTTAGAAACAAAAACATGAAAAAATATAATATAAGAATATCAAAGAATTAAAAACTTAAAATAATATTAAAGGAATTCTCATATCATATATCAAAATATAACAATACAATATCTTTAAAATACAAATCTCCATAATAAAATAATACTAAACACTAAAACACTCGAGTACTACTACTGCAGCTTCTAGAATATGAATAAAAATTCTAATATAAAAATTACATAATCTAGCCGAGGTTGAACAAGACCAACAAAGGGGTTTATTACTAAGGTTCGACGAAGTAGAATGTCCTAAAAAAAAAATATTGATGGGGTCAGATCTCATTGAGTTAATTATTATAATATATATACATGCAACCTAAGGTTATACACAATCAAGCATCAGTATAATATATATATAGTATATATATATATATATATATATATATATATACATCAACTCTAAAATCTAACGCACTAGTACGTACACAGTCCTAGTGCAGCCCATTAGATGGCACGTTTTATTGCTATCCTTCAAATAAATTGTATAATTATTAAAATAATAAAATGCATAATTTAAACATGATGACATCCATTTTTAAAGAAATATACTAAACATATACCAAATATATACTAATTATATACCATATATATACAAAAAATATACCAAGCATATATAAAAAATATACCAAATATATTCCAAAAAAATATACAAAATATATACCGAATATATGTAAAAAATATACCAAACATCATATATCACATATATACCGAATATATACCAAAGATATACATAATCATTTAATAAAACAAATCATACTTAATTACATTATAAAAATATGGATGCTCGCAAATATGTATGCTACATGTAATGCATATATATGATAATAACTCACAGTATTATTACACTCTGTTGTTCTAGTTCTGTTGGCTTGGTCCGTTCGGCCTAGCTCATAGTACAACTAAAGAAAAATAATAATTTTAATATTAGAATAAAATTCCTAATTTAATAACTCTAAATTTTTTAAGAATGACTCGAGCAAAATTTCAAAACTAGACTCAGACCGGTTGTTACGTTTATGAGAAATTTACCAAAATTTTGACAGAGTTTCCCCTATAAAATGGACATCTCTCTACTAAAAGTAAAGCCGATTGTGCACAGAAAATCACTTCTATAACACATAAGTTCAACTGCTCAAGTTGGGCCCTCGAACTACTCATAATGCCCAATTGAGCCTCAACAATAATATATATATATATATATATGAACTACTCATATAAATATATTATAATTTCAAATAATTCACCCAAAAATCATAAAAGCTATATAAAATATAATAACTTCTCAAATCGCCAAAATGTCTCATAAAAATATTAAAAACCTTTATTTTCCAACTAAATAATAAAATTCTAGCTTTTACATAATATTTGCTAATATGATTCATAATGGAATAAAATTCCCATTTTACAATATGATTAGCATAGATTGAAAATAATGATTAAAATCACTATTGAACATCATAAAAATAATAAAAATACCCATTTAAGCTCAAAAATAATAAATAATTTTATTATTCACATATTATTTCAAAATTATCACAAATTAACTAATAAATGGGAAATAATATTAAAAATTACTTTTCATACTTTTATTAATCCATAAATAGTTTAAAACAAAATAATTAACAACAATTGCAATTAAAATAAAATAGTATTTACTAACTTCCAAAAATGTAGATATAAACTACATCAAATTTCAATTTTATTTATATAATAAAAGCATCAAAAATATTTATTTTCCAATTAAAAATAAAATTTCAAATATAAGTAAATAATATTAATTAAACTCATTCTTTTAAATATTCTAAATTAAATAGCATTTAATTACCGATAATCAATAAAATTATTAAATTACCTAATTTAAAACAATTAAAACTCATTTAAGTTCCAAATTAATAATTAAAATTATTATTCGGATATAATTCTGAAAATTAATATTAATTAGCTAAAAAGAGTAATTAATTTATAATGCCAATTATCACTCAAAAACTATCCAAGGCCAATTATCACTCAAAAACTATCAAAAACCTATTAATTATCAATAATATCAATTAAAATATAAAAATTACTTATTTATATTAAATTCTCCAAAATTCTATTTTTTACATAAACATTCAAAAATTCGCATAAAAATTTGGTACACAATTTAAATAAACTTCCTTTATAAATCTTACTCTAAAATAATATATAGAATTTAATAAAAATAAGAAAAATTTCAAACTCGAGACTGATGAACAGTAATCGAACCTGAAAAATACGTATTTCTATTTAAATAATTTCAAAAAATAAATAAAAATAATATTTAGGTAGATCTCAGCTCAAAAATCAATTTATCTATCTACCACATCTCCAAATAAAATTAAATTCAATAAGAAAAATCAAATTAAACATATTGACATAAATATAAAATTGAGTTTTCAGAGTCTTTACCGGTCGATTCACTCAAAATGAACCATGTATTATCGAAGCTCATAGCGTAAGATTCAAAATGAGTCCAAGCTCAATCAGTTTCCTCATCGGTGATCAAGACTGCACTGTTCACACAGTGAAGTCTGCGTTGTTGCTGTTGCCTGTTATTGCTAGCCTGCATCTAGTGTTGGTGTGTTGTTGCTACTGGTTGAGGTGGTGGCATGGTGGTTCAGATGGTGGTGGTTTGGCATGAGGCAGCAAGAAGAAGAAGAGAAGAAGAAGAAAAAGAGAAGAAAGAAAAAAGAAAGAGGAAGAAGAGAAGAGCAAAGAAAAAGCTTTGTCCCTTTATTTTAAGATATATATATATATATCTATATATCTTGTGTGTGTGTGTGTGTGACATTGTTAGTTTGATTGGCTCACAGTAAAAGCCTGATGATGAGAACATTGAGTTTTGAATGCAAAGGGAGCCCCAGACTTCTCTAAAATCGACTTGGAAAGCCCAAACACTGATCCAAGACCATAAATACCATATCCAAGCCCAAAATCGAGCTAAAGCCCAAGCGTATCGCCTTTTGACTCAAAGGCCCTGACCAGGGCCTAGGTGAATAGGCGATTGCCTTAATGAAGAGGCATTACCTCTTCACCCCAAACATCGGTGAGGCGATGCCCCATCGAAGAGGCATTGCCTCTTCACACTCACTCTCTACATTATTAAATGCCATTAATGGCAGTGGTTGAAGGCTCACCTACTGAAGATTTGGTCATTTTTAGATGTAAAAGAAAGGAAAAAAGTTAGAGAAAGAGCCTAGGGAATGAAAAAGGTAAGGAGAGAGGGTGAAAATGGGTTTTTTAGGAAATTAAAAAAGGGGAGAGGGTGAGAGGCTTATAAAGGAGAGGATGTGGGGGCATGAGAGAGGAGGTTGGCAATTTGAGGAGGCAACCTGAAGAAGAAAAAACGTATAGAAAAAAGAAAGAGAAATAGAGAGAAAAAGGAAGAAAAAAAGAGAAAGGAGAAAGGAAGAAGAAGAAGAGGAAAAGACTTAGAAGCTTAGAAGACTTAAATCCCTTGAGAAGCAGGAAGGAATCCTCTTGCATTCAAAGCCAACTAACCCATCAACCAAGCTCTAAGGGCTTAGTTAGGAGCATCAGCTTGTTCAAGTCAGTGAGTCTCCATATTTTTCAGCTTTAAGTTATTTATCTTCATTAAAAGCTTTGATTTGTTGCTATTTTGTGTGTTTTCTTGAGCTATATTACTTATTTAAAATCATAGAGAGGTATAATTGCATGAGATACTGAACATTGATTGTTGATATTAGTATATTTGTGTCTGTTTCCTATTTATTTGCATGATTATTAAGTTTCTTAGAATTTAAGAAATGTAGATTATTTGTGCCTCTGTTGAGGAGGCGATGTCTCTTCATAGAGGCGTCACCTCTTCATTATGAGGCAACGAGATGTCGCCTCCTGGTCAAAGAAGCGTCGCCCCTTAACCAGAATTATACATGTTTCTGCCTTAATTTTCAATTCTTATCTTGCATATTTGGCATAAATTCCTTGTCTAATTTGTTATATTTCTTGATTTTATGCATGATTACCATGTTGATCAATATTGTTTCCATGTCATATTATTGTGTCATTTAGTGGACTATTTTGTGAGTTTATTTTTATTTATTTTTATGAATATTATTTGTTCATGATTTGTAAATATTATTGTTGTTTGTGAGATAAAACTAACTCGTATTTGTTGCAAAGAATTATTTGGTGATTTTTAATCACTAGATGATTACTTTATTTATCAATTTTAGAGAGTTTTAATTTGTATAATTAATTAGTTTATTTTTGGTTTATGTATAGTTTATTTTTAGTATTTTTACGTTTATTATATACCAAAAGTTGTAATCCTTAATATTCATAAAAATAAATGGTTGTAAATTAGAATGAATGGTTATAAATTATTATTATTTGTGATTGAATGTCAGAGATATAAGCATAAAATGGGACTAATGTACAAACTTGGGATAAAATCTAAAATTAGAAACCAATCGCGATTAGCATGTTAATAAGGAAATAATTTAATAACCAAAGGTAATAAAATACAAAACACACACGGAGGCCAACTGCAAGGTTGGGTGGGCATTCCAAAATCCCATACCCAGTTTCTAAACTTGATCTATGATAATGGCTTATGGGAACCTCTATGAAATCTAGTTGCTGTATAGTGTATCTCGGCTTCTATCTCCATTTTAGGCCCCAAGCCCATTGTATATTTCCTAATGAGTCCTGAGCTCGTACAGTGTCATCATCGCCAACACTTGGGCGCACGATTAACCCCACCGCCTATAGTGGCGACTCCACTGGGTATAGAGAAACTGATTTCAAGTGTTTTGTAATTTATAATCTTTGATTATTTTTTATTTCCTTCATAAATGTTGCATTCACTACACATTTCCACACAATGCACTCCAAGTCCCAAATAAACCGGCAATAATCTCTGCTTTGTTGCCTATATTTCACTCAAACATGGTGGTGAAGTATTTGATTATTATACCTATCCACGTCGCACAGACCCTTGAGTGGGGAGACGTAATGGATGTATATAGTTATGGGAGTTGAATCTTATTACTCAAGACTCAGCTCATGTAATGACATAACAATTTCCACAAGGATTTTTTCCAAATGCATGTGTTTTATGCCATATGGTAATCCTTTAAATAAGGCCCAAGCCCATTATAAATAAACATTGACAAGATGGGCCTCTTATGCCTATTGTTAGCCCATTTCAAAAGGATCTTGACAAGGTGGGCCTTTGATATCATTCTTTGCCTATTAAAATGGACTTTGGAATTATTTAGAGGAATTACCAGTTGTTTGTATTGTCTTGAGAGTTATCTTGCATCTGTTAGTTTTATTATCCCCTATTGATAATAAAAAACCTAGAACAAAAATCCTAGGATAAGAAATTCACCATTGAACACGTGTGTGGGAGAAATAAAGGTGGAAATACCATTAGAGAGCTTTTTCTTTTTGTCCTTTGATACGTGCATATATGTTTTTTCTTTCTTTTTACCAATATGCTTGCATTTCATGCATACATGCCATACATGTTTTTTACCCTTAACGGTTATAGATATAGATCCATAACAATCTACTAGTTGGAAGCGATCTGACACCAGCAAGCCTGGTTAGAATCTATAGAGAGATCAAGATGGCAGAATTTGATTTTGAAGCCTTCAAGGAACAGTTGAAAGCTAAAATAGTCAAACAAACCAGGACGATTATGAGAGAAATTATAAGGGAAATGATGGATACAACTAGAGGGGAACCACCAGCACCTCAGCTGGCAATGCCCCAACCACAAACACCTTAACCCCCGAACATTTGATTTGGATGCTGAGGATCCTAAAAGGCAAATTAACGTGTTGTGTTATGGTTGACAATAGGTCAGCCATTAATGTATGCCCTCTGAAGATCCTACCAAAGTTAGGCCTGACAGTCGCTGATTTGAAGCCCTCCGATATAGTCATAAAGGCTTATGATGATACAAAAAGGCTAGTTGAGGGAACTTTTTAGGCTTTAGTCAAGACTGGAGCTGTTGGAGCTTGGGTTAACCTTCATATGATAGATATTCTAGTCACCTTCACTATTCTTCTAGGAAGATCATGGTTCCATCCTTTGGGGGGAGTGTTGTCTACCATTCGTCAAAATAATAAATTTCCACATAAGGGAAAGGTGGTTACTATAATGGCTGAAATAGAGGCTGCAGTTGCTGCATTGAAATTAGCTCCTACTGAGATCTTGAACAGATCGAGTTTTGAAGTCTGCATGATTTATGAAGATAAGCTAAACTCAAAGATTGTCAGTATGCTGAAGAGCATACAGTTCATGTTTGGGATGGGATTAGGAAAGAATCAGTAGGGCCCATAAGAATTCATTGAACCTAAAGTACCGATCTTGAAGCGTGGGGTAGGATATCCAGGGGAAGATGAGTCTGATGGAAAGGAAGAAGCTAAGGGCAAGTCTAGAAAGGACATAATTAGGGCTGAGCCAAAAGAGAAGATGCTATGGGAAATATTTATGGAGGAAGGTGCTAATTACCCATACTAAGGAGCTCTTGAGCCTTTAATGATCGCCGAGAAGCTAGTCGTCGGGTTTGAAATCTTCGCTAAATATATGGACGGGATCAAAGGATTTGTTGTTGAAGAGCCTATGGTAAAAGAGCTAGTACTAACTTCATAATCAGAAGGGGACATTCCTACAGTGGAGCTAAAGGATGCTGCTGACCAGGAAGAGGAATTCAACTTCGAAGCCTTTGTCCTTAATTCTATTATAGATGTTTTCTATGATGACATTTACTTTTCTGTTTCTAATTTGTTTGAGACTAATTACATTTTTCTTTCTAAAGTTAATGTGATGAAATCTGATTATGCTTACTTGTGCGATGTGTTTCCTAATGGTTATGCTGTGTGTGATGATCATTTCATGCATATGTTTGACTTTAATTCAGTGTAAAATAAATCATTTAATCTAGGCATAAGTGATAACCTTAGAAATATATGTATTTCTTCTGACTAATTGATGATGAGAGAGAAAAAATGAAAGAAACTCTAAAAAGGAAATAGAAAATATTTGCTTGGGGCTGTGAAGATATGCTTAGGATCGATAGAGAGATTATGGAATAAAGGATTCCTACGTATTCTCACATCACACCGATAAAGTAGAAGAAGAGAAGATTAAGGCAAGAATGGGCTCTCATAGTCAAAGAAGAAGTAGAAAAATAGCTGAAAGCAAAGTTCTTAGAAGTGGTAGATGACACCCAGTGCCTGGCTAATATAGTCCCAGTTCCCAAGAAAGATGGTAAAACTAGGATGTGTGTGGAATATAGGGACTTGAACAAGGCTTGTCTAAAGGACAAATCCTTTACCACACATTAACACCTTAGTCGATAGTGTAGCTTTCAGGCCATGTACTCCTTTATGGATGGCTTCTCAGGATACAATTAGATTATGATGGTGGTAATTGACAAATTAAAGACTTCTTTCACCACTGAGTGGGGTGTTTATTGTTACAAACGGTTATGCCATTGGGGTTGAAAAATGCAGGGGCTATTTACCAAAGAATGGCTACTACACTGTTACATGACCTGATCAATAAAGAGATAAAAGTGTATGTAGATGACATGATGGTGAAGTCTTTGACCAGAGAAAGGCATTTTAAAGCCTTAGATAAGTTCCTGGCAAGAGCTGAAAAGTACAACCTCAGACTAAATCCAAAGAAATATGTTTTTGGGGTGACTTCTGGGAAACTATTAAGACACATTATCAGTCAGAAAGACATAGAGGTGGATCTGGACAAAGTTAGAGTAATCAGAGAGATGCCTGTAATAAAGAACGAGAAAAAAGTCAGAGGATTTATAGGAAGGCTAAAGTACATCAATAGGTTCATAGCCAAGCTGACTACCATTTATGAGTCGATCTTCAAGCTTTTAAATAAGAATCAATTGATCATCTGGGATGACAAGTGTTATTAAGGATTTGAAACTATTAAACAATATTTGATGAATCCTTTAGTTTTACAACTACTAAGACCATGGAAGCCCTTAATTTTTTCCCTGGCTATAGAGAAAGATGTGATTGGTGCAATGTTGGCTCAAGAAGGAGAAGGGAGAGTCGAGCATAGCTGTATATTATTTAAGTAAGAAGCTTCTACCCTATGAAGTTAATTATAGTCTAGTAGAAAGAACCTGTTTGGCTGTAATTTAGGCAATAAAGAAGCTACACCATTTCTTTTAGTCCTATAGGATTCAAGTAGTTTCTAAGCATGATCCTTTTAGATATCTCCAGCAGACTCTATCTTTGACATGGAAATTAGCCAGATGGTTAGTTTTTCTTACTGAATTTAACATAGATTATGTTACTAAAAAGTTGATAAAAGGAAGAGTTATGGCAGACTTCTTGGCCTAGAATCTAGTAGATGATGGACAAGAATGTGAGCTAGAATTCCTAGATGAACATCTGGGGGCAATAGAGGTCCAGACATGGAAAATGTACTTTGACGGAGCAGTGAATAGAAGAGGGGTAGGCATTGGTGCGATTTTGGGCTCGCTAGAAGGAGAAGTAATTCTGATGGCAAAGAGGCTAGAATTTGAGGTCACTAATAATCAAGCTGAATATAAATTCTACATTTTTGGTCTGGAAGCACTCAAGAATTGGGGGGGGGGGGGGGGCAGAAGAGGTGACAATGTATGGGGATTTGGTGCTAGTAGTGAAATAGATCTCCAAGGAGTGGGAAGTAAGGAAAGATAAACTAAGGCCATATCAAGATTATTCAGCCATGATCCTATTGTCTTTTGCACAATACAGATTCATACACTTGCCTCAGGAAGAGAATCAGATGGTAGAGGCATTGGCTACTCTAGCTTCAATATGGGAAGGAGACAGATGAGCATAAATGAAGCCTTTTATCCTAGTAAGGGCCTAGATTCCTTGCTTTGAGGAAATTAGAATAATGTCGATCAACCTAGCAGAGAAGCCTTGGTTTTATGATCTACAACATTTGAGATAGGATAATTCCTTGAGAAAGCTAATAGAAAAGAAAGAATGTCGTTGAGGATGTTATCTAGACAGTTCATTAGCCATAACGAGATGTTATACAAAAGGATGTGTAATATCCCGTATTTTTAAAATATTTTTGCATTGTACCCGGGATATGCAGTGTTAATAATTTCTGTATATTATATGATATTTTTATGAGTTGATATGTATTTAAAACCTATTTTAATTACTGTGTATTATTTTCAGTGTTTTACGTAAAATTTTCCCGGAACTTGTATTTTCGGGAAAATTTTCACGTAAACAATGTAATATTAATTATTTTAAATATATTTTCAGACTTGCATGAACTCATGCGTATTTTTAAATTATTAAATAAAGCCTATGTGTGTGTATATTTATTTAATTAGGGTTTAGTATTTCCCTAATATTTTATTAATTATTTACTAGTTTTATTGTTATTTAATTATTTTTATTTATAATAGAATTATTAAAATATTAAATTTTATGTGTGTGGTGTATATTTGATGTGTGTAATTTAATATTATTTTATTATATAGTGTAAAGTATATATATATACATATATACATCAAAATTACAAAAGTTTGGAAAATTACAAAACTGCCACGAGTCTTCTTCTTCCTCCCGACCCTTCCCTTCACCGTCCGGTCACTGCTACCTCCAGCCGTTTCTTCACCGTGGGTGTGCCGTCCGGTGTGCCACCGCCTTCCCCAACCATTTTCGCCGCCTGAGGTAGCCGTTTCCGGCGCCTGGAAGTCGATTTTGACCGGAGAAGCCGAAAATCGATCCACCGTCGATCACCGCCGATTTTGGCCAAATTTTTTGACACCGCCGGTCTCTTTCTTCTCCTTGAGCTCCGGTGAGTGTGATTCTAGCTTTGGTTTGAGCTAAAATGGTCTAGAATTGCTTAGGTTTCGATTTTTCCAATTCGGTCACATTAGGGTTTTCAATTTTTTATGAGCTTCGAATTGGTTGATTCATGGAAAACTTCCTTCACAAATGTTGTTCCTAGTAGCTTAATCTACATGTATGAATTTTTGTAGAATTTTTGGAGATTTTTTGGATTTTTGGGTATTTTTGAATATTTTAATATTATTTTCTAATTTTCGGAAATTAATTATTTAAATTATGAAATTGGAGTTTATGGTTAAATTAGGTGTTGAAATGAATTATAGGAATTTATTTAGAATTTTTATGAATTTCTAAGTATTTATTTTGAATTATTGAAGTTTATGTGATTTTGAGAAATTAGGGTTAATTCTGTTTTTATTTGAATTTAATTGGTTAATTGAGTTTAATTATTAATATTATTGATAAATATGTTGAGAAAATTAATTTTGGATAATTGTATAATTTTTGAAGTAATTATAGTATATTTATATATATATGGGTATTTTGGTAATTTTACCCTAAATTGGCTAAAAATGTAATTTAATTGGTTTTAATAATTATTTAAGGTATAAAAATGATTTCTATAAATTATTTGGTATTTTCAACTAATTAAAACTATTTTTCGTGAATTATTTTCAATTATATATATAATATACGATTTTTCTAACAAAATGAGTTTTTATCGATTTTTACTGTGTTTTAAGGTTAATTATGTAATTTTTACCTATGAGATGTATTTCTAGGTTTTAAGGATATTTTTGGTATATCTGGAATTTATTCTGTGTTGTGGACCCCGATCGGTAGATTGTAGTCTGGAGTCCGACCGAGGGGTTATGGATTTATGTTGAGCCTATTTTTTGAAGTGTATTTCCTTGCAGGGTCGGCTCTACTCTTTTGAGTAGAGAGATGTCCGTTTTACAGGGGAGGTTCTGCCGGATTTTCGGTAGAATTCTCGTAAAACGTGATGTCCAGTCGAACCCTAATTCTGTTTCCGTATTTTAATACTCTAGATTGAATTCTAGGATTTCTGTTAGGGTTTATTCTGATGTCTATTATTTATTGCTTGTTTAGTTGCGCCGAGACCGAGGGCTAGTGGACCAGGCCCATCAGACCTGTCTCGTGGAGCGCATTAGGTGAGTTACTATACTATATATATATGCTTAGGATGTATGATTTAGAAATGCATGTTTTATGTTGATTAAATATGCATAAATAATTCAATTATTTCTTAAGTTTACATTAAGTATATTTTTGGTTTATTTTTGGTATATATTAAATTATATACATGTTTTGTAAATAAAATATACTTAAAATGTTTTTAAATATATTTTTAGTTTAATTTATAATTTGATTGGATTTATTTGACGTATATATACTCGAAATATACCTGGTTTACTTTTGGTATATTTTCGGTATATATATGGTTTATATTGTTATTTTATTTAAATTCATGCATCATTTATTGTGAATGAATGTTTTATATTTAAGAATGAAGGATATCAATAGAACGTGCTACCTAGTGGGCAGCACTAGGACCGAGTATGTACCGGTACGCCTATAGCTTTAGGCTATATTACTAACTATTTGTGGATATTGGTTTGATATGATTATTGATGTGTGAGATGTGATTTGGGTGTGATTGCTGGAGCTCGGTTGACCAAGTGTCTCGGGGCCAATCACACTGGCAGTCAGACTGCTGGAGCTCGATTGACTTAGTGTCTCGGGGCCAGTCTACTGTCTAAATGGATTAAGTGGATATATTTGGATTAAGTGAGCCTATATGGCTAGAGTGTTGTTTAACACTATTTTCTGAGGGTGCGTTATTCTAGGGTTCTATGTAATCCTTCATAAAAGATGATTTTTAAATGAAAATATATAAAATGATTTTATTGCATCTGTGTGTAATTGCCTGTATATATACATATTATATATATACTGTTGACTGTATGCATTATCACTTAGTGTGTATGTATATATATTATAGTAATTCACTCAGTGAGGTCTGACTCCCCTCCGTTGACTATTTTTCAGGAGAGTCAACATCTTCAGACCTCAGTAGCAGGTCGATACACCGGATTTCTTCTGCCCCGGCTTCTTTGTGTAAATTATCTACTTGAGTCTTATTTATTTTATCTAGACACTGCAGTATTTATGAATTAAAGTATTGGATTTCATGTATTTTATTTAAAGAGATGTATTATATTGAAACTGGATTTGTGTTAAAGAGATTATGTATCTATGAGATGAGATTTTGATTTAAATCCAGTTGATGTGAATAATATTATGATATTATGATTTTTATTTCCGCTGCATGTATTTATTATATGATTATTGTTATTGCATGATTTATTTTATTTTTAGGCTTGCTACGGGTTCCGGATTCGAAAGAATTCTCGTTCCCTAGCGCCGGTCATGGCCCCTGTTTTGGGTCGTGACAAAGTTGGTATCAGAGCGGAGTTCTGTGTCAGGGCTTAGTTGTGTGAGTTGTGGCCCTAGTTTTAAAGTTGTGTTTTCTGTTGGACTACTGCAGTGTATTAGGTTCGAGTATGTCTTGATAAGTATTCCTTACTGTAGTTTTCAGCGTTATTCCTCCGTTGTCTGTTTTGTCTGAATCTTTTCGTTTGTCTTTTCAGAATGAGGAGGCGAGCACGTGTCGCTCCACCGGTCGTTGAGGCCGAGGATGATGAGTCTTTTCAGGATGAGGTTTTACCTCCTGAGCAGCCAGTTAGACGTAGAGGTCGTGGTAGAGGTAGACCTCGAGGAGCGGCAGGTCGCCATAGGCAGAGAGAGTTACAGGACGAGGAGCCTGTTGAGCCTGAGTTTGATGTTCCTGTTCCTCCAGTTGTTCAGCCCTGTTCAGCCTGCCTATCAGCAGGGTATGTCTGACCCTGAGGCAGCTTTATTCTATGCCAGAGTTGGTAGGATTGCGTTTGATGGTACTTCTGATCCTTTAGATTTTCTGCATGCGATTGAGACTAGGACTCGGACTGCTCATACCGAGTACCAAGCGGATCATGATTGTTGAGTTATCTGTCGAGGGACCAGCTCTAGATTGGTTCATTCAGATGATCCAGCCCTATATGATGACGATAACATGGGCTCAGTTTCGAGAGCGGTTCATGAGGAGATTCTGTCCAGAGCCTCTTCGTTTGAGCTATCGTCTTCGTTTGACTAGTATTTCTCATGGAGATCGATCTGTAGAGGAGTATACCTGAGAGTTTCTTCGGTTGGGTAGATATGTAGAGGATCTGATGTGAGATCAGTATTTCGCTGTCACTACATACGTTATTGGTTTGGGTTCAGCTTTTGCTGGTATGCCTACAGCAGGTCTTACTCTTGAGTCTGTGATTGAGCTAGCCAAGGAGATCGAGCTGAGATTAGTTAGGCAGGGAGCGATGCCTGATTATTACCAGTTGGGAGTTCAGTCGAGTGGATCGTAGGCTACTCCATATTTGAGTTTTCATGTTGGTTCGAGTAGTCAGCAGCGAGGTTCGACTCAGCAGAGTCAGAGACAGCAGCAGCGAGTGCATCGGAGCAGTAGACATGGCCGTGGAGGTCAGCGTAGATCATTCAGATTTGGGTCAGGTGCTTCGAGCAGCAGCAGTGGTCGTAGTTCTGGATCAGCGACCAGTGTTTGTCAGACTTGTGGTAGAGTCCATCAGGGACCGTGTTATCTGACACCACTGACATGCTTCAGATGCAGGCAGACAGGACATTTTGCCAGATCGTGTCCTTATTTCGGGTATCAACAGCAGTAGATTCCGCGATTCCCACAGCAGTCGATTACTAGTGTAGCACCCGTGCCATTTCAGTTACCACCAGCCCAACATCAGAGTTCCACTCAGTTTGTTCCATAACAGAGTCATGGTAGAGGTACTAGAGGAGGTGCCAGAGGTGTTGGCCAGGCTTCTACCAGTCAGTAGGGAGGTCGAGGTCAGGCCAGAGTTTTTCATCTCACTCAGCAGGATGCTCAGGCATCTAATGCAGTCGTGGCAGGTATTGTTTCTGTTTGTTACCTGGATGCATGGGTTTTGTTTAATCCGGGTGCCACGCATTCGTTTGTTTCTCCCATTTTTGCTTCTAAATCTTGTTGGCAAGCTTCGAGGATGGCTTTTCCTTTGTCTGTTGCCACTCCTCTGAGCGATTCTTTGGACGCCGATATTGTTCTTTCTGGTTGTCCAGTTCTCGTGGGAGATAGAGAATTACCCGCTGATTTGATTTTGTTGGATGTGATGGAGTTCGATGTTATTCTGGGAATGGATTGGTTATCTCAGCACTTTGCCGTGGTAGATTGCAGGAATAAAGAGGTGACGTTCAAAATTCCTGGTGAAGAAGATTTTAAGTTTGTTGGTGATAGGAGTTTAGCACCTCAGAATCTTATTTCTGCTATTACAGCTAGGAAGTTATTGAGGAAAGGTTGTCAGGGATATTTGGCATTGGTCAGGGATACGTCAGTGGAGAAGTTGTCACTCACAGATGTTCCTGTTGCTTGTGAGTTTCCTGATGTTTTTCCCGAGGAGTTGCCAGGTTTACCACCTTACAGAGAGATTGAGTTCTGTATAGATGTGGTTCCAGGTACTACTCCTATATCTATGCCACCCTATCATATGGCTCCTGCAGAGTTGAGAGAGTTAAAGGAGCAGTTGCAAGAGTTGTTGGATAAAAGTTTCATTAGACCTAATGTTTCTCCTTGGGGTGCACCAGTCCTGTTTGTGAAGAAGAAGGATGGTACCCTGAGACTGTGCATTGACTACAGAGAGCTGAATAAGTTAACAATGAAGAACAAGTATCCTCTCCCGAGGATAGATGATTTGTTTGACCAGCTACAGGGTGCATAGTTCTTTTCTAAGGTTGACTTGAGGTCGGGTTATCATCAGTTATGGATTAGTGAGGTCGATGTTCCTAAGACAGCGTTCAGCACTCGATATGGCCATTATGAGTTTCTGGTGATGTCTTTTGGTTTGACTAATGCACCAGAAGCTTTTATGGACCTGATGAACAGAGTATTCAGACCGTATGTGGATCAGTTTGTAGTAGTCTTCATTGATGATATACTAGTATATTCGAGGAGTATGGAAGAGCACGTATATCACTTGAGGATTGTACTACAGACACTGAGAGATCATCAGCTTTATGCTAAATTCTCGAAGTGTGATTTTTGGATGGAGAGTTTTTCTTTTCTTGGACACGTAGTGTCTAAAGAAGGTATTCAGGTTGATCCACAGAAGATTGAGGCAGTATCTGAGTGGCCTAGACCTACTTCGGTCACTGAGATTCAGAGTTTTCTAGGTTTAGCCGGGTATTATAGGTGGTTTGTGCAGGATTTTTCCAGGATTGCAGCCCCTATGACTCGCTTGACTCAGAAGAATGTTAGATTCGAGTGGTCAGAAGCTTGTGAGAATAGTTTTCAGTTGTTGAAGGAGAAGTTGACCACCGCCCCAGTATTAGCTTTGCCTAATAGTGTGGATAAGTTCACAGTTTACTGTGATGCCTCTAGAATTGGTCTTGGTTGTGTGTTTATGTAGAATGGAAGGGTGATAGCCTATGCTTCGAGGCAGTTGAAGAAGCATGAGAAGAACTATCCTACACATGATTTAAAGATGGCTGTAGTGATCTTTGCTTTGAAGATTTGGAGACATTATTTGTACGGGGTAACTTGTGAGATATTTACTGATCACAAGAGCCTTAAGTACATTTTCCAGCAGAGAGATTTGAATTTGAGGCAGAGAAGATGGTTAGAACTTTTGAAGGATTATGATTGCGAGATTCTTTACCATCCGGGTAAAGCTAATGTTGTAGCAGATGCCTTGAGTAGGAAGTCCTCAGGTAGTCTTGCTCACATCAGTGTTGAGAGGAGACCATTGATCCAAGAGTTGCATTTGTTGGTGGATCAAGGTCTGATGATGAAGATCAGCAGATCAGGTGGACTGTTAGCTCAATTTAAAGTGCGATATATACTGAGGGATAGGATTAAAGCAGCTCAGAGCCGAGATCCTATTTTGGAAGAGCTTGCAGAGAATGTTCGAGCAGGGAAGTTCACTGATTTCACACTCGATGATGATGGTGTGTTGTGGATCAGTGGTAGATTTTGTGTTCCTGACGTGGATGATTTGAGAGAGGAGATTTTAGAGGAAGCACATTCTACAGCCTACAGCGTTCATCCAGGTGTTACTAAGATGTACCACAGTATCAAAGATCTATACTGGTGGGATGGATTGAAGAAGGATGTCGTTGATTATGTTGCTAAGTGCTTGACGTGTCAGCAAGTGAAAGCCGAACATCAGAAGCCTTCTGGGAAGCTTCAGCCTCTTCCTATTCCCGAGTGGAAGTGGGAAAGGATAGCTATGGATTTTGTGGTCGGTTTACCTCGTTCGAAGGATGGATACGATTCCATCTGGGTGATCGTAGACAGGTTGACGAAGTCTGCACATTTCTTGCCTGTGAAAGCCACATATTCAGTTGCTAGATTGGCGAAGTTGTATGTGAAGCATATTGTGTGCCTTCATGGAGTACCTGTGTCTATTGTGTCAGATAGAGGTTTAGTGTTTACTTCTCATTTTTGGCAGAAGTTGCAAGAAGCGATGGGCACTAGGTTGGATTTTAGTACTGCTTTCCATCCTCAGACAGATGGTCAGTCTGAGAGGACGATCCAGACACTGGAAGATATGTTGAGGATGTGTGTCCTGGATTTAGGAGGTAGCTGGGATGATCATTTGTCGCTTGTTGAGTTTGCATATAATAACAGCTACCATAGCAGTATTGGTATGGCACCGTACGAGGCGTTGTATGGAAGGAAGTGTAGATCCCCTTTGAGTTGGGATGAGATTGGTGAGAGAGCTTTGACTGGACCAGAGATGGTTCAGGATGCTGCAGAGAAAGTCACCGTGATCAAGTGCAGATAGAGACCGCAGTTAGCAGACAGAAGAGTTATGCGGATCCTAGGCGCAGAGATATGGAGTTTCAGGTTGGAGATTTTATTTTTCTGAAGGTATCTCCGATGAAGGGTGTGATGAGATTTGGCAGGAAGGGTAAGTTAGCATCGAGATATATTGGACCGTTTGAGATTCTGGAGAGAATTGGCACTGTTGCATATCGGTTGGATTTGCCTCCGAGAATGTCACAAGTGCATCCAGTATTTCATATCTCGATGTTGAGGAAGTATATCTCAGACCCTTCACACGTGTTGCAACCTAACAGTGTGGAAGTGAGTGAAGATTTGACGTTTGTGGAAGAACTTGTGGCGATCGTTGATTATCAAGTTCGACAGTTGAGATCGAAGCAGATTCCAATGGTCAAGGTTCTGTGGCGTAGCGACAGAGTTGAAGAGCATACGTGGGAGACTGAAGCTGAGATGCGAGCTTCTTACCCATATCTCTTTCCTTCTTGATCTTGTTTTCTGGAATTCGGGGACGAATTCTTGTAAGGGGGGAAGACTGTAATATCCCGTATTTTTAAAATATTTTTACATTGTACCAGGATATGCAGTGTTAATAATTTCTGTATATTATATGATATTTTTATGAGTTGATATGTATTTAAAACCTATTTTAATTACTGTGTATTATTTTCAGTGTTTTACGTAAAATTTTCCCGGGACTTGTATTTTCGGGGAAATTTTCACGTAAACAATGTAATATTAATTATTTTAAATATATTTTCGGACTTGCATGAACTCATGCGTATTTTTAAATTATTAAATAAAGCCTATGTGTGTGTATATTTATTTAATTAGGGTTTAGTATTTCCCTAATATTTTATTAATTATTTACTAGTTTTATTGTTATTTAATTATTTTTATTTAGTATAAATTATTAAAATATTAAATTTTATGTGTGTGGTGTATATTTGATGTGTGTAATTTAATATTATTTTATTATATAGTGTAAAGTATATATATATACATATATACATCAAAATTACAAAAGTTTGGAAAATTACAAAACTGCCCCCGAGTCTTCTTCTTCCTCCCGACCCTTCCCTTCACCGTCCGGTCGCTGCTACCGCTGTTTCTTCACCGTGGGTGTGCCGTCCGGTGTGCCACCGCCTTCCCCAACCATTTCCGCCGCCTGAGGTAGCCGTTTCCGGTGCCTGGAAGTCGATTTTGGCCGGAGAAGCCGAAAATCGATCCACCGTCGATCACGCCGATTCCGGCCACCTTTTTCGACACCGCCGGTCTCTTTCTTCTCCTTGAGCTCCGGTGAGTGTGATTCTAGCTTTGGTTTGAGCTAAAATGGTCTAGAATTGCTTAGGTTTCGATTTTTCCAATTCGGTCACATTAGGGTTTTCGATTTTTTTTGAGCTTCGAATTGGTTGATTCATGGAAAACTTCCTTCACAAATGTTGTTCCTAGTAGCTTAATCTACATGTATGAATTTTTTTAGAATTTTTGGAGATTGTTTGGATTTTTGGGTATTTTTGAATATTATAATATTATTTTCTAATTTTCGGAAATTAATTATTTAAATTATGAAATTGGAGTTTATGGTTTAATTAGGTGTTGAAATGAATTATAGGAATTTATTTGGAATTTTTATGAATTTCTAAGTATTTATTTTGAATTATTGAAGTTTATGTGATTTTGAGAAATTAGGGTTAATTGTGTTTTTATTTGAATTTAATTGGTTAATTGAGTTTAATTATTAATATTATTGATAAATATGTTGAGAAAATTAATTTTGGATAATTGTATAATTTTTGAAGTAATTATAGTATATTTATATATATAGGGGTATTTTGGTAATTTTACCCTAAATTGGCTAAAAATGTAATTTAATTGGTTTTAATAATTATTTAAGGTATACAAATGATTTCTATAAATTATTTGGTATTTTTAACTAATTAAAACTATTTTTCATGAATTATTTTCAATTATATATATAATATACGGTTTTTCTAATAAAATGAGTTTTTATCGATTTTTACTGTGTTTTAAGGTTAATTATGTAATTTTTACCTATGAGATGTATTTCTAGGTTTTAAGGATATTTTTGGTATATCTGGAATTTATTCTGTGTTGTGGACCCCGATCGGTAGATGTAGTATGGAGTCCGACCGAGGGGTTATGGATTTATGTTGAGCCTATTTTTCGAAGTGTATTTCCTTGCAGGGTCGGCTCTACTCTTTTGAGTAGAGAGATGTCCGTTTTACAGGGGAGGTTCTGCCGGATTTTCGATAGAATTCTCGTAAAACGTGATGTCCAGTCGAACCCTAATTCTGTTTCCGTATTTTAATACTCTAGATTGAATTTTAGGATTTCTGTTAGGGTTTATTCTGATGTCTATTATTTATTGCTTGTTTAGTTGCGCCGAGACCGAGGGCTAGTGGACCAGGCCCGTCGGACCTGTCTCGTGGAGCGCATTAGGTGAGTTACTATACTATATATATATACTTAGGATGCATGATTTAGAAATGCATGTTTTATGTTGATTAAATATGCATAAATAATTCGATTATTTCTTAAGTTTACATTAAGTATATTTTTGGTTTATTTTTGGTATATATTAAATTATATACATGTTTTGTAAATAAAATATACTTAAAATATTTTTAAATATATTTTTAGTTTAATTTATAATTTGATTGGATTTATTTGACGTATATATACTCGAAATATACCTGGTTTACTTTTGGTATATTTTCGGTATATATATGGTTTGTATTGTTATTTTGTTTAAATTCATGCATCATTTATTGTGAATGAATGTTTTATATTTAAGAATGAAGGATATCAATAGAACGTGCTACTTAGTGGGCAGCACTAGGACCGAGTACGTACCGGTACGCCTATAGCTTTAGGCTATATTACTAACTATTTGTGGATATTGGTTTGATATGATTATTGATGTGTGAGATGTGATTTGGGTGTGATTGCTGGAGCTCGGTTGACCAAGTGTCTCGGGGCCAATCACACTGGCAGTCAGACTGCTGGAGCTCGGTTGACTTAGTGTCTCGGGGCCAGTCTACTGTCTAAATGGATTAAGTGGATATATTTGGATTAAGTGAGCCTGTATGGCTAGAGTGTTGTTTAACACTATTTTCTGAGGGTGCATTATTCTAGGGTTCTATGTAATCCTTCATAAAAGATGATTTTTAAATGAAAATATATAAAATGATTTTATTGCATCTGTGTGTAATTGCCTGTATATATACATATTATATATATACTGTTGACTGTATGCATTATCACTTAGTGTGTATGTATATATATTATAGTAATTCACTCAGTGAGGTCTGACTCCCCTCTGTTGACTATTTTTCAGGAGAGTCAATATCTTCAGACCTCAGTAGCAGGTCGATACGCCGGATTTCTTCCGCCCCGACTTCTTTGTGTAAATTATCTACTTGAGTCTTATTTATTTTATCTAGACACTGCAGTAGTTGTGAATTAAAGTATTGGATTTCATGTATTTTATTTAAAGAGATGTATTATTTTGAAACTGGATTTGTATTAAAGAGATTATGTATCTATGAGATGAGATTTTGATTTAAATCCAGTTGATGTGAATAATATTATGATTTTTATTTCCGCTGCATGTATTTATTATATGATTATTGTTATTGCATGATTTACTTTATTTTTAGGCTTGCTACGGGTTCCGGATTCGAAAGAATTCCCGTTCCCTAACGCCGGTCATGGCCCCTGTTTTGGGTCGTGACAGGATGCTAGCTGGAATGCACATAAGATATGTTGATAAGGGTGAGGCACAAAAAATCATAGAAGTAGTTCATGAGGGTGTATGCGGGCCACATATGAATGGGATAGTCATTGCTAAAAAGATAACCCATCAAGGGTACTTTTGGCTAACCATGGAGGTAGATTGCATGAAGTATGTAAAGAAATGCCATAACTGCTAAGTGTATGGTGATGTGACCCACTTGCCTTCTATAGAACTATAAGGATTGTCCTCTCCTTGGCCATTTGTAGTATAGGGAATCGACATTATCAGAGAGATAAGGTTGAAAGCATCCAACGGTCATCGTTACATTATAGTGGAAATTGACTATTTCTCTAAATGAGTAGAAGTTGAATCATTCACAATTGTAAGGGCGAAACAGATGGCTAAGTTCATAAAGAAGAACATAATTTGCCGGTATGGGTTGCCTCATTATGTCATCACTGATAATGGTGTTTAGTTTAGGGCAGAAA
Source organism: Mallotus nudiflorus (assembly GCA_947683625.1). Lineage (NCBI taxonomy): Eukaryota > Viridiplantae > Streptophyta > Magnoliopsida > Malpighiales > Euphorbiaceae > Mallotus > Mallotus nudiflorus. The sequence continues at coordinate 595,232 of CANTUR010000547.1, read as the reverse complement.
TGACCGCTTTGTTAGAAGAATACAAAATTAAGCATTATATGTCATTCCCTTACAGACTACAGGTGAACAGAGCCATAAAAGTAGCAAACAAGAACATGAAAAGAATCTTATCCAAGATACTGGAAAATTATAAAGACTGGGAAAGTTACCTATAGTTTGCATTATAAGGATACAAAACCACTGCCAGAACGTCCACTGCCAGAACGTCAACAAGAGCTAATATGTATTCTCTGGTAAATGGGTGTGAAGTCGTACTGCCAGTTGAGGTCAAAATATAGTCATTAAGGATTCTCTTAGAGTATAAAATCCCTAAGTATCAGTGGGTAGAAAGTTGATTGGCATAGATGACGTTGTAGGATGAAAAGAGGAAGAAGGCCATGTATCATTCTCAGTTGTACCAGAAAAGGATAGCCCGAGCTTATAAAAAGAAGATTAAGCTAGATAAGATCAAAGAGGGTGACTTGGTCTTAAAGCTCAATAGGCCAATCATAATTGATCCGTAGGGGAAGTTCAAGTCGAATTGGGAAAGTCCTTACTACGTGAACAAGTTATTTTCCAAAGGGGCTACGATTCTGTCTGACTTAGAGGAAAATAAATTTAGAGAGCCCATTAATATGGACAAGCTTAAGAAATACTTTCTGTAAAGTCTCACTAGGGAGAAAACCTTAAAAGAGACTGCCTAGGAAAAAGTTAAAGACATAAGAACAAAAAAGTAAAAAGTAAAAAGTCTTACTGGATTGAAAACCTGAAAAGGTGGTCCAGGCAAAAGTAAAGGACATGTAAAAGGAGAGAGAGAGAAAAGGAAAATAGTTAGTTGGAAAACTTACAAGGGCAAGCCAATTAATGATAGGAGATATGTAAGAAGCAAAATTATATAGTCAGGTTGTGCTTAAATTAAATGGAATAGATTGCCTTTGTTATTATAAACATTGCATTAAATGCTTATTACACATTGTCTAACTAAAATGGGAATTCCATTCAGCAAGAAAGTAAATAAAAAGACTAAATTTCATAAACTAATCTAATATCTTTTGCTTTTTTTTGTGACTCCCCTGGGCACTCGATGCCTGTAATGCCATTATCCTTCTATTTCTTGTAAATTCATCCTTTTCTAACTATTGTAGTTGAATCTTTGCCTTGTACTGGTCATCAGTAGACTGATCTCCACTATAGTCAACGAACCTATAGATGATTCTACGAGGCTAAGTAACAACCAGGTTATTCATAAAGTTTTGAGAAAGAGCCCCTGGTTCAAACTCATGCACTAGTTCCATAATCCGCTATTTTTATCCATATTGCCTACAAAGCCGAGCCGAATTGTAGAAGGTGGAAAAATAGAGGCCGACCAGGGGAACACACTAGGTTACGACCGAAGGGTCATATGCTGCAGTCTCTACCATGGGCACATCCACTAAATTAGAGTATCAAGGAATGTCGACAACCAGTTGTGAGTATCTTCTGAGACAGGTTGAAGTCTCCTAGTATGAAAATGTTTAGCCTTATAGTGAGCAATGTTTCTAGGTGGTTCGAGCAACCTTAGTTTCTCTTATAACCAAGCCTATAGAAATGACATATGGGTAAGTATGATAGAAAGCAGAAGATGATAAGAGGAAGAAAAGACTCACCTTCAGTAGAAAAGGACTCCTAAAGAATCTCCTAGTCTCATAGAAGTTATTAAGCCTGATAATAGTCTCATCCAGAATAAGAGGGAAAGGGTTTAGTTCACTCTCCACTTGGTCTAGAACATGAAGGATCTTTGGCTTACAGTTGCCAGAAGGGGAGACTAACAAGAACTGAGCATACATGCAAAGTGCTATCATTCGAGGCCAGGGAACCTCGTTACTATCTACAGCTACTATAGTTTCCATAAAAGGGCTCATCAGGATTTTATTGCCAAAAATATGGCGAAGAGAGGACTAAGGGAAATTTTAAATAACCTTGCCATTTAAAATTGGATGGTGTGCAAATTCGGGATTGTGATTGAAGGAATGATAATCTATCGAGCAGAATCTATTTAGGAGCCCAAAATAGCTTCAGATTCCTCTAGCAGGGAGAAAATCTCCACTATATTGAATTGAAAAATATGTCTTTAAGGATCCCAAAACTGAGCAAGAACATGGAGAAGTGAGAAGTTGATCTTCCTAGCATGCAAAGATCAGAAGGTAGATAGGTAAAATGACTCTATTCTAGCCCATGACCACCATCTAGACTTTTTAGAATCGATTGTAGCTATTTCAAGATTTTCTCAGTCATGATTGGGGGTTAGAATGCTGTCTGGGAGAAAAGAGCAAAGGGAAGTGGCGGGATGAAGAAATTAGGGATTTTGAATAAGATTTGGGGTTTTTTTATAGCTGTAGGACAAACTTGTAGAGGCGATTGCCTTTACATTTAGGCGACACCTTTATGAGAAGAGGTGAATGATCTATTGCCTTTTCACATAGAGGTGATGCCCTTCTAAAGAGGCGACACCCCTACACCAAGCAGAATGGATCTTTATATCACTGAAAATTGTTCAGATTGTACATGTAAAGTCAAAATAGAACATTTTAAAAATAAAAATGTCTCCATTCATTCAAAATTTTACCAAAAATTGAGTTTAAAAGTCACAATCCTCATCTATCCAATGCAAAATATGAAGACATATAGGTACAAAACAATTCAGACAATAAGAAGGCAACAGTGCAAAGCATCAAATGTTTCTAGATAGAACACTCCTATGCTAGTAAAAATCTATAAAGGTTCCTCTTTACTTATCACTCTCGGACTTATTACCCTCCTCGTCAGTTGGTTCATTCGCAGGCTTATCAGCTGGCTCATCCACAGGCTCATCAGCTGGCTCATCTGTAGAAGCATTAGTAGGGTCAGTCCCATTATTGTCACTACTATCCTCAAACTCCTCATTGGCTGCCCCCTCTTCCTCATCGCCCTCAACCTGAAGAGCGGTAAGCTGGCACTTAAGGGTAGTGATCCTAGCCTGACTGGCCTCATCTTGATTCTGTCAAAGCATGATAAAAGGTAAAAAAATCATGGAAGCATGAATACATATAGAAATAAAGCATATTTTGTGTTTACCTTCCAATGCTGCATCACCTACATTAGGAAGTCCCTGTGGGCCTCGATCACCCAGTACATATAATCCCCCTGATCTCAAGGTATCTATTCCATTGATGATATTAGAACTAACCATGTGTTAAGAGACTTGAGAACATGATTTTGAAAGAAAGAAACTTACATGAGTAGCAGCCTTTGGGAAGAATACTGGATCTAGGGTCACATCCAACATCAGAAACTGGTAAGAGAACTCACCAAAAGGCACCCAGTAATGAATCAATAGATCAGGAATAGCAGTGAGTCTATTGGCCACTACCTGGGATCGAGAACTGGAAGGATCTGCAGAGGAGGGCACCCTAGAAGAAGAACCCTCTCTGCTAGGAATGATAAGGGGGTGTTGATGAAGCCTCTCCTGTGGAGAAGGCCCAGGGCAAGGAGTAGGTACACTAGTAGCTACCTAAAAGATAAAAGATAAGTCAGAGAATAACATCTGTAAGTAAATATAAAATTAGTGAAATAAAGCATTACATGCTCACCTAAAGTGGAAGTGCACCCACTGCAGAAGATGAGCCCATGTAAAGTCCATATAGTGAGACTTCCTTTGCTTGCAATAGTCTGTAGCATCCTCTCCCTACAGGGCATGATCAAGATTATCTCCCTCTAACTCATATGCCTAAAAGATATGTTGGGGAGGAGCAAGAGGTGGATGCCTCACTCGGGCACCTGACCACCACTGATGTATCCTCTGCCCGAGGAACCAAACCCTGTAGTCAGGGCCTCTGAGCAAAACCCTCCTCCTAGACAGAGGGATGAAGTGAACCATAGCCTTTGTCCACCTTGCTTGAGGGCCCCACTAGTCCAGACATAGCTATAAGAATAAACAAGTAAGTGGATGAATTTGATTAATAAATTTATTGCTAATTCTAATTACATTTATAGGTACCTACCTCGTTGTAAGTGAGCGTGTTCAGTTGCTCATGGTGGACATGAAAACAAGCCATAGGCCTCCTTCAGGCTCGATTGGGATCCTACCTCGCCATTGCAGGGAAGGGGGTATCACAACCCTTAGTAATCCCTACTATCAACTCCAGCTCTAGAGCCCAATCCTACAAAACAAGCAAAGGGTTATTAATAAAATTGGATAGTAATGATTGGGATGGAATATAAAGGGAAAACAGGAAGGAAAATACCAATATGGCGTGCTAGAAACCACAAAGTCACCTAGCTTCATGTACCAGCTCATCCGTGCTCTTATAAGCTAAGGCACATCTACCTTAATTATAGGTTACTACCAAATCTAGATCCCTCAGAGGCATTAGGAAGCTCAAGTCCACGAAGCTGGTTGTATCTGTGAAGAGCATAGTGCCCAGTAGGTAAACAAGGAAAGCACACACCACCTGATTGATCTGTAGGGGTATAGTGGCCACCTCAACTCTACCATGGGTGTAGAAGCTCCTAATTGAATTGAGCTTCACTATGTGGGTCCCCTTCTTATTTAGGACCATACTAAGTAGACGCTCGATGAAAGCAAGACAGTTAGGAGATAACTAGTGGAGACTAGTGTCGAAAGGAATAGAATCCCCAGCACAAGTGATGCCAGTGACTGCAGTAAAGGCCATCGAGTCTAAGGTGAACTCCCCGAAGGGAAGATGAAATTTATGGGTGGTGTCAGACCACCTCTCCATTAGGGCATGCAGGGGCTTATTTTTGTATACCCTTGCTATATTGGGAGTGCCAAGATGAAGTCAGAGAAGCTGTTATCATGAATCTGAGTCTGCACTACCTTAGAAATCTTATTGTACTAGATGCGTGCACCCCTAAAGTTCCCAGTACCCTTGAAGGTGTGGGCATCTAGCTAAAGGAGTAAAATAGGGAGTAGAATTATCATTTTATGTAATAAAATTTCTAAATTTTTGTTGAATCTTGTCGCTGAGGTGTCACTTCCTGATATAGAGGCAATCACCTCATTGAGAAATGCCTAACTCAAAGAGGTAAATGCCTCTTTATGGAGAATTGAAGAGGCGATCACCTCATTGAAGAGGAGACGCCTCTTTGTGTCGGCAATCTGACAAAATAATTCAAAATTTCTATTTTCAATTAATAAAATCCAATTTCTTTCAATTAAATTGATAAATGTGCATCTATGAACAGTAACCCCATGCTATTTGATGATATTCATAATGAGAATTAAAGAAATTGGGTATTAACCTCTCTGGTGGCTATGCCACAAAAGTGGGATCACACATCTGCGATAGGGGGATCTTGTCTCCGATACTAAGCCTGAAACTCCGAGAGGGATACACCATAGGTGCCATTGGGTCTTACATGGAAAATCTAGGGTCTGTGCAACGTCCAAGATTCTAGTTCAAGGAAAAAGATCAACAACAAACCTAATAAAAGTAGAGTGATTGTGATAATCTGCCAACATCAAGCTCCCAGGTTCTCAAATCACCAATCCAACCCTTACCTTATGTAGTTGGATATCCATACTCACCCCAAATAGGATGAGGCAAAATGTGCAATATCTCCTATGGTTGAGGATTGCTATATGGATCACATAAACTATAAGGCACCACAAGATGCTCTACATTCCTAGAGAACAATACAAGTGATAGGCTACATATGGAATCAGATAGTATCATTTTGATGAATGCGTGTTCCATTTGAGAATGTATGGTAAGGTGGGCAAACATTAAGGTTGTTAGGATGGCACCATGAACTTATAGTAGGATTTATGATCATTTTGTTGTATCGAGTAATGTCGAAAGTGACATTGCCATTACAAGGTTGTTCATTGCTCTTCCAATAACTTCCTATGTCCATTAGGTAGAACTGGCTATTGTGGAATTCAGGTTAATTTCCACTAATAATAACAAATTCACCTTGAGAACTATTGCATAGGTGACTAGAGTGTAAATGATTGTATTAAAAATCACCCTAAGGTATATTCTTAGGAAAGAGTGGTGGGGTCACAATGGTCCCACTTAAAAACCACCCTCCTTAGACAGAATTTTACTAAGACAAATAATTTTAATAGCATAATAATTAACAAATATACTCAAAAATAGCTATTAAATAGACATAAAAGAGAATATCAAAATTTAACGAGGTTCAGCCAATTATGCCTACGTCCACAAACACTACCAAAATAATATTTCACTAATTGATGAAATATTACAAAAGAGAGAGAAAGAATACAAATAGCCTAAATATTGGAGAAACCTAATATTTTGTAGGATGATTAACTAAGGGGGGAGGATTTCTTTTATAACCAAAGAACTCCTCCCATATTTTGCAAAATCTCGATGTGGGATTATTTTTCCAAAGAAACAACAAATCTCCACCTTGGCAAAATTCCATACAATTCTCTCTCAAATCCAACCTTTAGTAGTGTCTATAAATTTCATCTTTCAATTTGTAACAATATTGATCAAGTCTAAATAATGTTTAAACTTGACTGCAGTTACCACTTTTGTCATCATATCAGTAGGATTCTCAACAGTCTGAATCTTCTGGATTGTCACTCTGCCTTCTTCTAGAATCTTCTGTACAAAGTGATATCAAACATCGATATGCTTCATCCTTGCATGATAAACCTAGTTCTTTACTAAATGAATAGCACTCTGACTATCACAATGCACTTTGATGTGCTTATACTCCATTCCTAGTTCACCAAACAACCCTTAAAGCCAAATTGCCTCATTTTCAGCTTCTATAACTGCTATATACTTTACCTCTGTAATTGACAAAGCGACTGTTGACTTTCAGGTGGACTTCTAACTAACTGGTGCATTTATAAAAGTAAACACATAAACAGTAGTTAATCGACGCTTGTACAAATAACCAACATAGTCATAATCATAATACCCAACTACACACTGACTATTTTATCTATCTTGCTAAAATAACAAACTAATATCTACGGTGTTTAGAATATACCATAGAATCCATTTCACAGCTTGCCAATGCTCTTTTCTAAGATCATGCATGTACTTGCTCACAACCCCAACTGCCTGTGAAATATTGGGCCTCGTGCACACCATTGCATACATCAAGCTACCAACAGGACTTGCATATGGTACTTTTGACATGTATTCCCATTTTGCATCATTCTTTAGTGACATGGATGCACTAAGCTTGAAATGAGGAGCAAGTGGTGTATTAATTGGTTTTGACTTCTCATTCATGCTAAAACATTTTAGTACCTTCCTTAGATATTCTTCTAAGACAAACAAAGCCTCCTCAATTTTCTATCTCTGAATATTTCCATACCAAGAATGTAATATCCCGTGTTTTTAAATATTTTAATACTGCATTGGGATATGCAGTGTTAATAATTTTTGTATATATATTATGATATTTTTACGAGTTGATGTGTATTTAAAACCTATTTTAATTATTGTGTATTATTTAAAGTCCTTTACGTAAAATTTTCCCAGGACTTGTATTTTCGGGGAAATTTTCACGTAAATAATTTACTACTAATTATTTTAAATAGATTTCCATATTTGTATGAACTCATATATATTTTTAAAATACTAAATAATGTATGTTAGTGTAATTATTTAATTAATTAGGGTTTAATTAATATTACCCTAATATTTTATTATTTGTTTATTTATTTTAATATTATTTAATTATTTTTATATGTATTAAATATTTTAAAATATTAAATTATATGTGTGTGGTGTGTATTTAATGTGTGTGATTTTATATTATTTTAATATATAGTGTAAAGTATATATATACATATATATAGTTAAAAATCAAAAATTTTGCCAAATTACCGAATTGCCCCCTCCCTCTCCCTTCTTCTCTCCCGACGCCTACCCTCATTGCGCCTCTCGTTCCACCTCACCAGACTGCCTTTCGCCACCACCAGCTACCGCCAACCTCTTCCCCCTTCCTTCCTCTTCCTCTCCGACGTGACCAGGCCGCCGGAAGCCTGCTGGAACGCCCGAAATTCGCGATGGCAACAAGTTGAGCTCTTCACCGTCGACCATGATTCCGGCCACCATTTCGTGCACCGCCGGTCTTCATCGACTCCTTGAGCTCCGGTGGTCTCTATTCTAAGCTCCTTTTGGCCTGAAATCAAGTGGTTAATGAGGTTTGAGCTAAATCTTCAATTCGGCCATTTTAGGGTTTTTGAATTTTTGAACTTCGAATTGATTGATTCATGAAAAGTACCTTAACAAATGTTGATCCTGGTAGCTTAATATTTGTGTGTGAATTTTTGTAGAATTTTTGGGAATTATTTTGATTTTTGGGTATTTTTGAATATTTTAATATTATTTTCTAATTTTCGAAAATTAATTAAATAAATTATGAAATTGTGTTTTATGATAAATATAGGTGTTAAAATTAATTATAGGAATTTATTTGGAATTTTTATGAATTTCTATGTATTTATTTGAATTTAATTAGGTTTATGGAATTTTTGGAAAATTAGGTTAAATGTGTTTTTAATTGAAATTAATTGGTTAATTGAGTTTAATTATTGATATTATTGATAAATATGTTGAGAAAATTAATTTTGGATAATTATACTATTTTTGGTGAATTTTTGAATGAATTTTAGTATATTTATATATATAGGGGTATTTTGGTAATTTTACCCTAAATGACTAAAAATGTAATTAAATTGGTTTTAATAGTTATTTAAGGTATAAAAATGATTTCTATAAATTATTTAGTATTTTTAACTAATTAAAACTATTTTTTGTGAATTATTTTTAATTATATATATAATATACAATTTTTCTAATAAAATGAGTTTTTATCGGTTTTTACTGTGTTTAAAGGTTAATTACGTAATTTCTATTTATTAATTTATTTCTGTGACATAAGGGTATTTTTGGTATTTTTATATTATTCTGTGAATTGTGAACCCCGGTCGGTAGGATGTAGTTTGGAGTCCGACCGAGGGGTTGTGGATGGATTGTTGTGCCTGTTTTTTGAAGTGTGTTTCTTTGCAGGGTCAGCTCTACTCTTTGAGTAGAGAGATGTCCGTTTTATAGGGGAGGTTCTGCCAAATTTTTGGTAGAATTCTCGTAAAACGTTATGTCCGGTCGAACCCTACTTCTGTTTCTGTGTCTAATATTCTAGATTGAGTTTTTAGGATTTTCTGTTAGATTTATTATGATTCCTGTCGTTATTGTTTGTTTAGTTGTGCCGAGATCGAGGCCTAGTGGACCAGGCCCGTCGGAGCCATCTCGTGGAGCGCACTAAGTGTGAGTTACTATGCTATATATATATGCTTTAGGGTGCATAATTTAGAAATGTATGTTTTATTTTGATTAAATATGCATAAATGGTTTGATTATTATTTAAGTTTATTTTTAGTTTACTTTTGGTTTATTTTTGGTATATATTAAATTATATGCATGCTTTATTAACCATTTATGTTTAAAATGTTTTTAAATACATTACTAGCTTATTTTGTAATTTAATTGGATTTATTCGATGTATATATACCCAAAATATACCTGATTTACTTTTGATATATTTTCAGTATATATATGGTTTATATTGTTATTTTATTTAAATTCATGCATCATTTATTTGTGAATGAATGTCTTATATTTATTAATGAAAAATATCGATAGAACGTACTACCTAGTGGGCAGCACTAGGAACGAGTACATACCGGTACGCTTATAGCATTTAGGCTATATTACTAACCAGATTGTGGATATTGATTGGATATGAATATTTGATGTGTGATATGATTTGGGAGTGTGATTGCTGGAGCTCGGTTGACCAAGTGTCTCGGGGCCAATCACACTGACAGTCAGACTGCTGGAGCTCGGTTGACTTAGTGTCTCGGGGCCAGTCTACTGTCCAAATGGAATAAGTGATATATTTAGAATAAGTGAGCCTGTATGGCTAGAGTATTGTCTAACACTGTTTGAGGTTGCGATATTATAGGGTTCTATTTGATCCTTCATAAAATGTAATTTTCAATAAAAATATATAAAATGAATTTATTGCATCTGTGTGATTTTGCCTGTATATATACATATTAGATATGTATTGTTGATTGTATGCATTGTCATTTAGTATGCATGTATATATATTATAGTAATTCACTCAGTGAGGTTTGACTCCCCTCCGTTGACTAATTTTTCAAGAGAGTCATCATCTTCAGACCTTAGTAGCAGGCCTGTACGCCGGATTTCTTTCGCCCCGGCTTCTTTGTGTAAACTGCTTATCTGAGTCTTGAGTTTTATTTTATGATCTAGACACTGCAGTAGTTATGGTTGTTTCGAAGATATGGTGTATTGTATTTATATGAGATATGTATTTTAAGAGTTTGAACTGAAACGTGTATTAAAGGTTTATATATATGAGATGAGGATTTGATTTAAATAAAGTTGGTGGATATTATTTTGATATTCATGATTTTATTCCGCTGCATAGTATTTTATTTAACTGTGATATTATTATTATTATTATTGCATGTTTATTTTATTTTTAGGCTTGCTACGGGTTCCGGATTCAAAAGAATTCCCGTTCCCTAGCGTCGGTCATGGCCCTTATTTTGGGTCGTGATAGAGAATCTTCTTTGCTTCACCAAGATCTTTTATCTCAATCTCCCTGTTCAATTGAGTCTTTAATTTTTCAATTTCTATTTGACTTCTAAATGCTATCAACAAATCATCAACATAAAGAAAAAGATATATATAGGATCCTTTTTGTAGCTTGTGCAAATACACACAATGATCATATTTGCTTCTCATGTACTTTTGCCCTATCATAAACTTATCAAATCGCTTGTACCACTACCTCAGAGATTGCTTTAATCCATTCAACAATTTTTCTAATTTTCATACCATCTTTTCTTTACCATCAACTTCGAATCCATCTGGCTAAGTCATGTAGATTTCCTTATCCAAGTCTCCATGTAAAACTGTAGTTTTTATATCCATCTACACTAGTTCCAAATCCAACTATGCTACCAAAGCCAATAAAATTCTGATGGAGGAATTCTTTACAACTGGAGAAAATACTTCATTATAATCAATTTCCTCCATCTATGCGTAGCTTTTAGCTACCAATCTTGCTTTGTAGAATATTATCCTTGTCAAGAAATCTATCTTTCTTTGCATATACCCATTTTCACCCAATTACCTTCTTTCCCTTCGGAAGACTAGCTAGTTTTCATGTCTGATTCTTTTAAAAGGACTGCATTTCTTCATTCATGGTGATCCTTCACTTTTCATGTTCTGAACTTTGGACTGCTTCATTATAAGTGGCAAGAATGTCATCAATGGCAATTGGTGATGCATAAGAGACCATATCAGTATAGCAAGTAGGCTGTCTAATAGTCTTCTTTCCCTTCCTTAATGCAATTGATTCATGTTGTTATGGAGGTTATTGGGTCTGAACCTCTTCTTCATTTGACTCTTCTTCTACCATAAAAGAGTCATCATCAGTTTCTACATTGGCTGAGACAATTCTGTTTTCATCAAATTCCACCTGTTTGGGAGTATCATCTTTCTGCTCCATTTTTTCTGAAGTCATCTTTCTTAACATGGTAGATTCATTAAAGGTAACATCCATACAAAAGATTACTTTCTTTATTTCTGGACACCAAAGATGATAACCTTTCATACCAGAAGTGATCCCCATACAAATTGCCTTATTTGCTCTTGGATCTAGCTTTGACTCCTTAACATGGTAATATGTAGTGGAACTAAACACATGTAAGGAATTATAATCTATAGCAGGTTTTCCAAACCATTTCTCTAATAGTGTTTTACTACTAATAGCAGTCGATGGTAAGCGGTTGATAAGGTGACAAGTATAGACTACAGCCTCAGCCAAAAATTCTTTGCCTAACCCAGCATTGGACAACATACACCAAACCTTCTCCAACAATGTCCAGTTCATTCGCTCTACCACCCCATTTTGTTGTGGTGTATATCTAACGGTAAAGTGTATGATAATTACTTTATCTTTATAAACTTTCAAAAATGGATAATTTTTTAATTCTCCACCATTGTTTGTGTAGAGACGTTTGACTTTTCTACCTGTTTGAGTCTCCACTAACTTCTTCCATTTAAAGAAAATTCCTAGCACCTCATCCTTCATCTTCATTGTATACACCCAAGCTCTTCGGGAAAAATCATCAATAAAAGAAACATAATAGTGTTTTCCTTAATAGTGTTTTCCTCCTAAGGAAGCATTCTTGGAAGGCCCCCACACATCTTAATGAACATAATCCAAAATACCCTCAGTATCACAGATGGCTATTCCAAATTTCACCTTTGTCTTCTTCCCTTTGATGCAATGCTCATAAAAATCCAATTTGCAAGCTCGAGCTTCTTTTAATAATCCTTGATCTATCAGCAATTTTAAAGATTTTTCTCCAACATGTCCCAAGCGAATATGCCATAACCTGGTTGCTTTTAACTCCTAATAATTAGTAGAAGCTAATGTTGTTGTTGTCCCAACAATTGTACTACCCAGAAAGTAATACACATTAGTTCTTTCCTGAATCCCCTTTATTAACATAAGTGCACTAGAGATGATTCTCATTATCCCATATTTCGCCCTTACTTTGAAACCTTTTAACTTTAAGGTTCCTATAAAAATGAGAATCCTTATCAAATCTGGCACATAATGAACACCTGTTAAGGTTCTGATTGATCCATCCTAATTGCTCAAGCAAATTGAACCAATCTCATGTGTGTTAAAAGGGGCATTATTTGCTATATAAACAACTCCACCTTTTAGTTCTTTAAAGTCAAAGAACCATTCTCGATTGAGAGTCATATGGTGATTACAAGCTGAATTTAGTAACTATGAACTCGAATAAATGGTTGATGGTGTAGCAGCAATTGAAAGATCTAAATCTGAATTATCACACTCATCTACATTTGAATCTGAGACAACATTTTCCTTTCCAGATTTGCCTTTATCCTTTAGCTTAGGACAATCTTTCTTCCAATGCCCTTTTCTTGATAAAAGGCATATTAATCTTTGCTTAGTTTGGACTTTGAATTTGATCTCCTTCTCCTTCCTTTATTCTGGTTCTGCAAACGACCTTTAACAACAAGAGCTTTTGCTTCAACACTTGTATTTTCTTGCTTTTCTTTCTTTCACAATTAATAACAATACAAGGCTACAATTACTTTACTTAGCAACACAACAACCTTCCGATGAAGTAGAGTAATTTCAAAATACTCAAACTCATCAGGAAGTGATCCCACCAACATCAGAGCTAGATCTTCATAATTAAAAGTCACGTCCATATTCATTGAATTAGTTACCAACTGATTAAAGCTAGTAATATGATCATTCATTGTGGTACCTGGAACATAATTAAAGCGGAACAATCTCATTTTCATATAGAGTTTGCTTTGACTGCTTTTCTTCAAGAATTTCTCCTCCAGTGCCTTTCGTAATTTACTTACAGAAGTTTCTTTAGAAAATGCATACTTCTGCTCTCTATAAAGACATGATCGAATTGTACCATATGTCAATCTATTGATCACCTTCCATTCTTTCTCCTCAACATTATTTGGTTTTTCTCCTTTAATAGCAATGTCTAGATCTTGCTGAAAAAGGGCATCTCGAATCTCATTTTGCCACACGCCGAAATGACCAGTGTCATAAAAAATCTCCATTGCAAATCTAGCATTTGTCACAACATTTCTTGCCAAAATTAAAGATGAAGAAACTATTGATGCTAATGTGGATACTTTTGTGTCGTCTACCATTTCTGCTATAAATTCTATTTAATAGTTGTTGATGCAAAATGCTAAATAACCCAAGGATATTTTTTTTCTGATGTGGAAGATTAGTCTAAGTTGCAACCACATATCATACTAAAATAAACCAAGAGCTCTAATACCAATTGTTGTGGAATTCGGGTAAATTTCCACAAATAATAACAAATTCACCTTGAGAACTATTGCATAGGTGACTAGAGTGTAAACGATTGTACCAAAAACTACCCCAAGGTAGATTTCCAAGAAAGAGTGGTGAGGTCATAATGATCCCACTTAAAAACCACATCCCTTAGACAGAATTTTACCAAGACAAGTAATTTTAATAGTACAATAATTAACAACAACTATACCCGACAATAGCTATTGAATAGATATAAAAGAGAATATCAAAATTTAACGAGATTCGGCTAATTATGCCTACATCATCGGACATTATTAAAATAATATTTCACTAATTTATGAAATATTACAAAAGAGAAAAAAATAATACAAATAGCCTAAATATTAAAGAAGCCTAATATTTTATGGGATGATTAACTAAAGGGGAGAATTTCTTTTATAATCAAAGAATTTGTCCCATATTTTGCAAAATTCGGCTGCGGAATTATTTTGCCAAAGAAACAACATTGGCTGCTTGGTGATTCTGGTATCTGCATTAGATTACACACATGGTAAAGCACCTGTAATGATTGCCAGCAAAATTGTTTTGCTTGCAAGGAAAATAATTTTGATAAAACAGTTAAAGAGTATAGTTTTGGAGCAATGAATATAATCACTTCATCTAATTCAAAATCATAAATCAATCACAAAATCCATCTAATTCGATTAGTTATCTAGTGAGGCAAATACTTTGTGAAGATAATTCTACGTCAAACAATACACATAAGATATCAAATTAAAATGTATGAAATTTTCACAAATATATTATGAAATAAACTTTATATTAGACTAGAACTGAATACAATAAAATATTAAAAATAAATGGATTTTGGCCCTTAATTCAAGGGTTGGTGTTGATTTGTTTTGACGTATTAATTGCTTACTGTTCTGTACCTATTCAAACTTGATTACTAGACAGGCAGAGTTTGCAAATTATATTAAGAGGCAAACAACTATTCTAAGTTTTTTCTTTGAACTTTCCTACGTTAATACAAGACCAGAAACTCGGACTCAATTAGTTTGCCATTTTCCATTTTTTCTGTTGTGAATTTGTGATTATTATAACATAATGTTGATAAAATCTACGTACTGTTGTGTTAAATGATTTGATTTTGCATTTGAAAATTTAAATTAAAATATTAAATTTTAATAATATATAATTAATTAAAAATAATTTTCATTTCTCATATTTTAAATTTATTATAAATATTAATTCCTCAATATAAATTCATATAATTGCTAAATAAGAGTAAAAATCCAAATCAACAATCAAATTCCTTCCATTCAAATATAGCCTTTTACTTCTAAAATTTATTTTTTCAATTGAATGAACATGCTTTTTTGATTTCAACTAATTAAAGTTCAACAAACCAGCTTGAAATACAATAGTCTGAAAATTATTTAATGTTTTTAGACTTGTAAGTGATATATAGACATTAAAATTATAAAATAAAGCTGTATAATCATAAATTTAGAATTTAATTCCTTTACAAGTAATTCAATTATATGGACATCCTGCTGCTTTCCTTCTTGTGATAGGAAATTAAGTTAATTGAACTCTATCATTTTTTAATCTAAAAAAATGATAGAATACGAGGCAAAAGCCCAACACACTACAAAGAAGTTAAATGATTGTAACTAATACCCATTCTATCATGATTCGACCAATCTAAGGCACCAGCTGGAGGTTGCTCCAAGTCTGTGACAGCCAATATTCAAATTCTTTGCAAAAGCAGTTATGTAATTTGCCACATGTATTCTTCTATTTATAAGCAGCCAATATTCAGTTATTTGATGCTGATTAGGAAGCAAGTATACATATGTTCAGTTGTCTGAGCTAAAAATTATGGGAAGCAAGTGTGTGTGTGTATATATATATATATATATGTTAACTTGGTGAGGCTGATTGGATTTTGCGTAGAAATCTTTGGCAGGCTATTAATGATGACTATGCACATAGCAATGTACACAAGTGGCTTGCCTACCTGCATGAAGAAATTAAGCAGAAAGAGAATATATAGTCTAGTCCACTTAGATATATATTAAGCCCCAAACATCCTGTTGGAAGCAAACCTACATGCCAAGCCTATCTATCAGATTTTTTGCCCTGTCTAAATTAGAAATACTGTAATTTAGAATACAGAGAATGTAATGAGAACAACATCAAGATTATACAGCACGACTTTCTGTTCTATTCTATCTAGACACAGATGTAGAAAGAAAGCAAAATATAGCTAACATTGGATTATTAACTGACTAATGGGAGAGTTTGAGTCCTACTCGAGAAGATTGGATTTATTCTGAACTTTTTTAATTCAAAATACAACGATTTAGTATTATTGTAAAATTGTTTAAATGGATCAAAATATATTTTGATATCATTTTGGAATTTGAGCAGAACTCTTAAATAAACATCAACAATAGCAATTGGCAAAAGCCTGTTGATATTACTATATACTAAAAAGAAAAATAAGAGAAAAAGAGAGTTCTCTAAACTGGAAATTTCAATTATCAATTTCATTTTATTCTTCATTGTTTTATGTTTTCATATAATAAGAAATATTTTTCTTCTTTTGTACTAATTTATTTTGAATGGATCTACTTATGAAATTAATAATATGCATATTAGAAAAAATAATGAGCTCTAGTGGTACTTTAGTGCGTTAATAATTGTTTTTATATAATTACTTCACTACAACCAAAATCCATAACTAATTACTATTATTTTTAATGTAAATTTGACTAAAGAATGCAATATAGAATGCAATATCTTTTTCGTTGTCCTAGTCATGACAGATCAAATACATATATAACTGTAATTGAATTTCTTGAAGCATGGGAATTCATATGTGTTTCAAAATTCTTGAATCCAATTCCAGGCAACTACAAGGAAAATGTAGCAGGAGACCCTTGATAATGAGTGATGGTTAAAGCTAGTGTTTTTGCTCCTTAAATTTTTGGTATTGAATGGGTCAATGGACACAAGCGATTGAAGTTATTAATCTCACACCACATCCTTCTTAATTGCATGTAGTCAAGGTCTCCTATACTGAATCTTGACGCGTTGGTTTTGTTTTTTTTTAAATTTAATTTTGAGGCTTTGTTTAATTAAAAACTTATGTATTTATGCGCATCGACTTTGCAAAACAGACCAAGACTTGTGACTAATCAATCTCAAAATCATGGCAGTATCATGGTGTTCTATTGTTTTGGCTAACCACAGTCGTGCGTGTAGTGCCTATTGTCTCTGAAGTTACAAGCACATACTCTGAAAAGTTTCAACGATTACTAAAAAAAAACTGGTTTACTTCGAATGGTTACTGCAATTACTGCAATTTTATGAGTTTTATTATTTTAAATAATTTTAAAGGAAAACTAGAAATTATACTTAATTAAAACTTTAGTATTAAATATCTATATTATTTTAACATTATATTAAATATTTCAACAATACTATTAATATAAGTAAACTGAAGATATAGAACTAATTGTAAAAAAAAAGACGACAAATTTATAAATACAAAAGCGCCTAAACATGCAAATTTCCGCAAAAGCTGCACCGTGGCATCCCTTAATTGCTTTCTAGGAAATCAGTTAAAAAAAAAAAATTCCTTGAGAAGAACACCACCCTTGGGTGCATGGTGTACTCTGCAACTATTTATCATCTTGTCTCTTGCATACGCCCTGCAAGCCCAAATTCTTTTCTTGACAACAGCAAATTTATCTACATCGTGGACCAATAATCTTTCGACAACCGCCGGCTACCATCAAATAATTCTCTTCAATGAGTATGGGTTCGGTTGTGCTTTTGGATTTTACTCTCATGAAGAGGAGGGGGGTTCTTTCTTTTTTGCTATTGGTTTTGCCGAAATACTGATAGATTTTACTTCAGGAAAACGAACCGGGTATATCAACAACGGGGTGTGGCTAGCAAATAGAAACAGACCTGTAGGCAAGAATGCAACTTTGCAGTTACTTTCAGATGGAAATTTGGTGCTAAACGACGTCGGTGGAGCTCTTGTTTGGTCTACAAACACATATAACAAGTCTGTTGTGGGTATGGAGTTGAGGAGAACAGGAAATCTTGTGCTGTATGATCTCAATAATGTGACTGTGTGGCAGTCTTTTGATCATCCGACAGATACACTGCTTCCACAGCAGGAATTGAAGCCTGGGCAAAGCCTGATCGCTAGCGTCTCTGAATGGAATATGTCCGAAGGAAGCTACTCTCTTACTGTAACCTCTGAAGGCCTGTTTGCTTTTTAGCAAGCCAATATTCCTCTAACGTACTTCAGCTATAAAATGATAAAAAACTTCTTGAGGATCCAATATTTCATATTTGAAGTTCGACCAGATACTTTACCTATGTCCTTGAACTCAACCATCTCTCACATGAAACTGGATCATGATGGGCATATCAGAGTCTTTTACCTTAATGCTCAGCCACTTGATTTGTTGGAATATTATCTAAATGCATGCGATTATCCAAATTCTTGTGGTAGTTTCGGGCTTTGCTCAAATGGCTCCTGCTCATGTCCCCTAGGATTAGTTAATGATAATGGCTCAAATGGCCATGGCAATTCCGGATGCTCACAAATTAATCGAATTACATGTGAAAATACCTCTTCCCACACTCTACTACCCTATGAAGATATTTACTATTTGAGTTCTGAAGGTGCAATGCTGAAAGGAACAGACATGGAGAGCTGTAAGGAGGCATGCTTGAGAAACTGCTCGTGCACTGTTGCTCTGTTTCATTACAATAATAGTTTTTCAGTGGGGGATTGTCTTTTTCCGTCCCCAGTTCTTTCACTCATAATTGGAAAAACTCAAAGGTTTGATTATCAATCACAAGCCTTCATAAAACTTTATAATGAACCAGGGAAGGAAAAAGGTTCCAATACAAGTCCAATTGCTAGTCCAACAAGTTCACCAACATCAATATCTCTCTGCACTGTAATAATTGCAGGATCGGCTGTAGGAGCATTCTTTGTTTTCTGTTTGATAGCCGGCTGCGTTTTGACTGCTGTGCGGAGAAAAATTGATGCAGGGGAAGGTATGGAGGATGACCAGATGAACTATCAGGAATGCCTATCAGATTTACTTACGAAGAACTAAAGGTCGCAACTGGAAATTTTCAGACAAGGCTTGGCGGTGGCGGCTTTGGATCAGTTTTTGATGGAAGTTTGCCTAACGGAGAGAAAATCGCTGTGAAGCGACTGGATGCTTTGGGCCAAGGGAAGAAGGAATTCTTAGCAGAGGTCAAGACCATAGGAAACATAAACCATAACAATCTCGTTAGATTGATTGGCTTCTGTGCAGAAAAATTTCAGACTGTTAGTTTACGAGTTCAGGTGTAATGGGGTCCTTGGACAAATGGATTTTTGTAAAGGAATCACTGCAACCTCCTCTATAGTGGCATGCTAGAAAAGCCATTATCCAACATATAGCAAAGGGGTTCGCCTATCTCCATGAAGATTGCAGACAAAGAATAGTCCACCTAGATATCAAACCCCAAAACTTACTATTGGATTTATATATGTGCGCCAAGACATCAGATTTTGGCTTGTGCAAGTTGATTGATCGAGATCAAAGCCAAGTGGTGACAACAATGAGAGGAACTCCAGGGTATTTGGCTCCTGAATGGTTTAACTCAGTAATCACAGAGAAGGCTGATGTCTATAGCTTTGGCATTGGAGTGATGGAAACAGTATGCGGAAGGAAGAATTTGGATAGATTGCAGCCTGAAGAGTTGATGCATTTGCTCCCAATTTTCATGAAAAGAGCAGAGGAGGGGCAACTGATTGATATGGTTGACAAGAGCAGTGAGGATATGGAATTGCACAAGTCTGAAGTTGTGGATATGATGAGAGTGGCAATTTGGTGTCTGCAAAGTGATTACACGAAGAGACCTTCCATGTCAGTAGTAGTCAAGGTTTTAGAGGGGACAATGGATGTGGCAGCTGATCTAGACTACAACATCCAGAATCCAACAACGTCAGCAATAAAAAAACATGAGTTGGGAACTAGTGCTCCGTTACTGCCGTTCATTCTATCGGGACCGAGGTGATCAAATTCATGATTTTTTGTGTTTAATATTCGTGGTTTGTATGTTCCTTTGATGCAAAGTTTTTTGCTTATTACAATCCTCTTAGTTCTGATTTAGTTCAGCAAACAGCTTTAGTTGCCCAACTAAAGGGCCAAAAAGTTGTGTGGATTAGCGTGATTGGCAATTGTAATAAAAGTTGTCAAAGGGGAATATTTTGTATAATTATTCAATTGAGTTTGTGTTATTCCGATTGTCACGTTCTAAGTTCTTTTTCCTTGAAATTTACTGGTGGTTTAAATCATACCCATCTTACTTAAATTCTTAACTTCTTTCTAGTTGTTTTGTTTGTTTAATTTAATTATAAAAAAATTATACCCAATAAAGAATACCTTTAACTTGTTGATGAGGATAAGATGCTGTGAATTTCTTTGACGAATTTAATAGGAGAAAGTACGCAATGACGCATGATGCTTTGACGAGCTTTAACATTTAGTTCCGAATGAATTTTGAAGTCCATAATATATTAAAATAAAGCTGATTTAAAAATTTATATTTGTAATAAGTTTACTTATATTGTCCAGTTTCAGACTCAAATTCAATTGTTTAAGGACTCAAAATCGGCTTTGAAGTTTTATGTTCATTTTAGTGTGTTTTTTTTATCTTTTTACCTTTTCTTTTAGGGCTTTTTCCTTAAACAATATTTATTTGTCTTATTCGATGTTTTGAGTTAATTTTTGATGAATTTTAATAAAATTATCTATTTTTCTCAATTTTTGGTATTTTTTGAGAATCAACAATTTTTTATGTCTATTATTCAGGGTATTCTTTAAATCAACAAATTAGTAGAAAATTATTTTCTGAATATTCTTAAAATCAACGTAGTCCAATAATTATTCCTTTAATTACAGGCTTCCGATACGTTACTTGTTTTGATGCATCAATTTCTTGCTGTTCTGTACCTATTCAAACTTTATTACTAGACGGGCAGAGTTTGCAAATTATATTAAGAGGTAAACAACTATTCTAAGTTTTTTCTTTGAACTTTCCAACGCTAATGCAAGACCAGAAACTCGGACTCAATTAGTTTGCCATTTTCCATTTCTTCTGTTGTGAATTTGTGATTATTGTAACAGAATGTTGATAAAATCTACGTACTTTTGTGTTAAATAATTTAATTTTGCATTTGAATGTAAATATGTAGTTTGAAATTTTAAATTAAAATATTAAATTTTAATACTATATAATTAATAAAAATTATTTTAAATTCTCGAATTTTGAATGTATTATAAATAATTAATTCATCAATATAAATTCATATAATTGCTAAATAAGAGTTAAAATCCAAATCAACAATCAAATTCCTTCCATTCAAATATAGCATTTTACTTCTAAAATTTATTTTTTCAATCGAATGAGCATGTTTTTTTAATTTGTCAATTAATTAAAGTTCAACAACCCAGCTTGAAAGCTAACAGTCTGAAAATTATTTAATGTTTTAGACTTGTAAGTGATATATAGACATTAAAATTATAAAATAAAGCTGTATCGATTATGATATACATAAATTTATAATTTAAGCCCTTCACAAATAATTTAAGTGTATGGATATCCAACTACTCTCTTTCGTGGTAGGAAATTAAGCTAATTGAACTCTATCGTTTTTTAATCTAAAAGTATCAAGTATATATATATGGTAGAATACGAGGCAAAAGCCCAACACGCTAAAAAGAAGTTAAATGATTGTAATTATCACCCATTCTATAATGATTCAACCAATCTAAGGCACCAGCTGGAGGTTGCTCGAGGCTGTGACAGCCAATATTCAAATTCTTTGCAAAAGCAGCCATTAATCTGCTACATGTATTTTTATATTTATGAGAAAATATTCAGTTATTTGATGCTGATTATAGGAAGCAACTATATATATGTTAACTTGTCGACTGAGCTAAAGATTATGGGAAGCAAGTATATATACATATATATATATATGTTAACTTGGTGAGGCTGATTGGATTTTGTGTAGAAAACTTTGACAGGCTATTAATGGTATTCGAGTTCATAAGCAAACAAGAAAGAATACATGTGACTATGCACATAGCAAAGGGGCTTGCCTACCTCCATGAAGAAATGAAGCAGAAAGAGTATATATCGTAGACTTAGATATATATTAAGCCCCAAAACATCCTGTTGGAAGCAAACCTACATGCCAAGCGTATGTATCAGATTTTTTGCCCTGTCTAAATTAGAAGATACTGTAACTTAGAATACAGAGAATGCAGTTAGAACTGCATCAAGATTATACAGCATGACTTTCTATTCTATTCTATCTCGACACAGATTAAGAAAGAAAGCAAAATATAGCTAATCTTTTATTATTTAACTGACTAATGGGAGAGTTTGAGTTATTCTGAATTTTTTAATTTAAAATACAATGATTCAACATTGTTGTAACATCATTTAAAGAGATTATGGTGTGGATAAAAATATATTTTGATACTATTTTAGAATTTGAGTCGGACTCTTGAATAAACATGAACAATAGCAATTAGCAAAAAACTGGTGATATTATTATACACTAAAAGAAAAATAAGAGAAAAAGAGAGTTTTTTGAAAATGGAAATTTCAATTATGAATTTCATTTTTTTCTTTATTGTTATATGTTTTCAAATAATAAGATTTTTTTTTCTTCTTTTGTACTAATTTATTTTGAATGGATCTACTTATGAAATTAATAATATGCATATTAGAAAAAGTAATGAGCTCTATTGGTGCTTTTGTGCATTATTAATTGTTTTTATATATATAATTACTTGACTACAACCAAAATCCATAACTAATTACTATTATTTTTAAGGTAAATTTGACTGAAGAATGCAATATAGAATGTAAATTTTAATATTATTTTTATTATTTCGTTGTCCTAGTCATGACGGATCAAATACATATATAACTGTAATTGAATTTCTAGAAGCATGGGAATATATGTGTTTCAAAATTCTTGAATCCAATTCCAGGTAAGACAAGGAAAATGTGATTAGTGAGTGATGGTTTAAGCTAGTGTTTTTGCGATTGAAGTTATTAATCTCACACCACATCCTTCTTAATTGCTTGTGGTCAAGGTCTTCTATAATGACACTTGAGGCCTTGTCTTTTTTTTATTTTTAAATATCATTTTGAGACTTTTTTTAATTAAAAGCTTATTTATTTATTTAGCCAAATCAAGAAGCTTTGAAAATTAGGACATAGAATTTCTAAAAAGAAAATTAAGACATAAAGTATACAATGCGCATCAACTTTGCAAAATAGTCGTGCGTGTAGTGCCTATTGTCTCTAAGTTAAAGCACGTGCTCTGAGAAGTTTGAACGATTACTAAAAAGAATTTGGTTTACTTCCAACGGTTACTGCAATTATTGTAATTTTATAAGTTTTATTATTTTAAATAATTTTAAAGGAAAACTAGAAATTATACTTAATTATAACTTTGCTATTAAATATCTATATTATTTTAATATTATATTAAATATTTCAATAATACTATTAAACAAAATATTAATATATAGGTAAACTGAAATATAGATCTAACTGGGAAAAAAAAGGACTAAACATGCAAATTACCTCAAAAGCTGCACCATAACATCCCTTCATTCCTTTCTAGAAACTCAATTAATAAAAAAGGGAAAATGTGCAAATACACTCTTAGGCTATATTTGGTTCATGGAATGAAATAAGTGTGAAATAGAATTGCAATTCTTAAGGAATGGAATAGGTATTCATAAAATAATTATTCCTAAATAATTATTAATTCATGATTTAGTTCATGATCTAGAATTATTATTCAATAAGTAGATTTAAGTGTAAATGACATTGATAGTCTTATTAACAAATATTATTAGTAGTATCAAAATTAATAGTCATATAATTGGTAAAAAGATCACAATTGTGCTTGATTAATGTTTTTATTTTTAAATGAAACTAACCCTTATAAATATGTAAAATCAAATTTTAGTTTTAAATTAATTATAATCATTAGATGATTTTTATTTTTAAATTCAAAAAATTATAAACTATATATATAATAATGTGTGCACATATAAATTCTAAAATGAATGTAAATATGTCATTACATAGTAATAAAACTATATATTATATCACTGTGGTTAATTTATTTTAGATTGTATCCCACTTTAATTGTTAAAAATAAATTCAAAAAATTATAAACTATATATATAATAATGTATGCACATACAAATTCTAAAATGAATGTAAATATCTTGTTATGCAGTAATAAAATTATATATTATATAACTACGATTAATTTATTTTAGATTGTCAC
This sequence comes from Mallotus nudiflorus, assembly GCA_947683625.1. Taxonomy (NCBI): domain Eukaryota; kingdom Viridiplantae; phylum Streptophyta; class Magnoliopsida; order Malpighiales; family Euphorbiaceae; genus Mallotus; species Mallotus nudiflorus. The sequence goes on along the minus strand of CANTUR010000547.1, from coordinate 570,904 downwards.
TTTAATCATTAAAAATATTTTTTAGAAATGTTAATACATTAAAAAATTAAAATTATTAATTCCATCTTGATAAATTATTTTTAGAAAATTGAAAAATAAAAATATTTTTTTTACAAAATTAAAATAATGTAAAGTGCTTAAAAACAAAAAGAAAAAGAAAAAAATCTAAAAGGTCAATTTATTTTGTAAGCAATGGACCTTTATAAAGAGGTAAAAAAGTCCAAAATATCAATTTATCCAAAAGGGGTAGAAAGAAATAAAAAAAATTCAAAATGTTAAAAATTATTAAATTTTTGGTGGAGTGTCTAAGTAGATCCCTTATTTTTGTCTTTGCTCATAAAATTTATAAGGGCTAAAAGTGAAAATGATATATTTTAAGGGTAAAACATACATATTCCTTAGTTTTTGGAAGAATAGCTATTCTTAAAAAATTATAGAATTGATATTTTATGAAATTGGTATTCCATAACAAAATTTGAATCAAAGCAAAGAATAGCTCATGAAATAGCTATTTTATTCTTAGTCTATTCTGCGAACCAAACATGACCTTAATGTTTTGTCCTAATCTCACATAAGCCCTTTATGTTTTTGAATTGTTTTGAAAACAATACATTTAGCCCCTCTTATAAACGAGTTAATTTTTACTGTTAGTGGGGTCGACTGTGTTCGACAGGTATTAAAAATTGTTAGATAAAGGTGCATTTTTGCCCCTAGCGTTTATACTAAGGAGCAAATTTTCCCTTAAAGAAAATTTATAAACATTTAAACACAATTTTTTTAAGAAAAAATTATTTAAACTTATCATTTAAAAAAATGTTAAAGTACAATTTATTTTCCATACTCGTAGAATTTATTAATGCTAATATGATATTAAAAAATTTTAGAATTTATTGATGCTAATATGATATTAAAAAATTTTACATATAATTTTTATGCGAATTTATTTTTTAAAAAACAATTGTATAGGTCCTTTCAATAAAAAAAATTAAAAAAAAAACAATTATATAGGTTGATACCCCATTTAAAAGTATTTTTATATAAGATGAGATGATTTTTTTTAAAAAGGTTTTAATTATAAAAAATAGAATTTATACAATTTTTAAAAAATATTTGCATAATAAATTATATATAATTTTTTTAAATATCATATTAAAATTAGTATGAGTATCTAAAAGAAACTCTACTTAACACTTTTATAAGATGTAAAGTTAAATTTTTTTTTAAAAAAAAAATATTTTGTTTAAACATTTATAAATTTTGTTTAAGGGTAAATTTGCTTGTCAATATAAACGTTAAAGGTAAAAATGCACTTTTATCTAATATTTATTTTATACATATCAGACACAATGCACCCCACTGACAAATAAATAAACAAATAACACCGTTTATGTGAGGGGTCTAAATGTGCCATTTTTAAAACAATAAGGATGTATTTACACCTCTAAAACAGAAAGGGTTCATATGAGACTAAAGTAAAAGATTAAAAGTGTATATGTACATTTCCCCTAAAAAAAATTTCTTTGAATAGAACACCACCCATGGGTACATGGGGTACTCTGAAACTATTTATCATCTCGTCTCTTGCATACTCCCTGCAAGCCCAAATTCTTTTCTTGCCAACAGCAAATTTATCTACATCGTGGACCAATAATCTTTCAACAACCGCCGGCTACCATCAAATAATCCTCTTCAATGAGAATCTGGATGTTGGCTAGGGGTTTGGTTATGCTTGTGGATTTTACTCTCATGAAGAGAAGAAATATTCTTTCTTTTTTGCGATTGGTTTTGTCAAAATACTGATAGATTTTAATTCAGGAAAACAAACGGGGTCTTTCGACAACACGGTGTGGCTAGCAAATAGAAACAGGCCTGTAGAGACCGAGGTGATCAAATTCATGGATTTTTGCTTACAATACGCTTAGTTATGATTTAGTTCAGCAAACACCTTTAGTTAGCCAAAGGGCTAAAGAAGTTGTGTGTACGTCTGATTGGTAATTGTAACAAAAGTTTTAAGAGGACAGGATTTCGCATATTTGTTTTGTTGTATTTGCTTTTCTTCCTATCGTATCGTCATGTTTTGTATTCTTTTTTCTTGAAATTTAATGATTTTTTAAATCATATATAGATGATATTTTTTTTTTTAAATTCATATTTAAATTAGAAAAATTTAAATTTTTTACCTCATAGTGTTCTTAAAAAGAAGTAAACTCCACCATTCACTCAACAACTTAATTAATTTGTAAATTCATTTAATGCTTTATACTTTCAATAAAATAATTACCTTACCTAGTCTTCATATTTCAAATGGATTTCTAAATTATTTAGTTGTTTTAGAAAAAATACTGGCATTTTTTTTTTAAATTAATGAAATACTAGCTATTGATATAACACTTTTAAAAAATTAAGAAATGTTTTTTCTTAAAAAAGAGAAGTATTTTATTTTTGATACTTTCAAAAGATTTGATTTTGTTTTTTTCTAAATTACAGTTGTTTAGGATTAAATGATATTGACAAATCAATATAATTATTTTAAGGCAACTCTATATTATTAGAGTTGGAACTCAAAAAAAAATTCTTTAAATAAAATCATATTGATTTCAATAATTATTGATTAAATATTTTACTATTTTAATTTGTAACTCTAAATATAAGTATGTCAAGAAAATTTGTAGGACAATAAAATCCATTCCTCCTTGAAATTGATTCTGAAATTATCCTATTAATTAATTTTTTTCTTCCAAAGACTTATTACATCTTTATTGTGGATAACTCTTTTTTTTTTTCTGCAAAAAAAAATTGTATAAACAGATTCCTTATTCCAGAAGTTCATAATTTTGTGGACTAAGATGTGTGCATGTTCCTAATTTTGTTCCTTTCGTTGGGTCATCAAAGATCAAATATCTGAATTCCATATGAGGTTTACCTACAAAGCACCGAAAAAAACCATCAACGATTTCTATAAAAAGATTGGGCAAGGAGCATTTAGTTCAATTTTTTAATTAAAGAAGGTTGCAAAATGGACAAAAAATTGCCGTGTGGGTGCGATGGTTTAGGCTAAGGCTGAAAGGAATTCTTGTCTAAGGTAAATATTATAGGAAGAGTGTATCGAGAATACTTACTTTGCGAAGTTAATTGGATTTTTGTGCAGCAAACTTTTACAGGCTATTGGCATTCGACTTCATGACCAAAGGGTCCTTCTTAACTTCAGAATTGATGGACAGGAACAGAAAGACTAATATCTGCTCAGATTTTCGTGACTTTAAAAAAAAATAATAATATAAAACTTTGAATAGGTTACTTTTTGTTATAAATTGAATTCAAATAAAAATTCAGTGAAATTTTATATTACTGATAGATTAGTTCTTGAATTCAAGTTGCTACATTATATGAAATTTAAGGATAAGAATATTCAAATTCTTTTAATAATTGAAATTCCATGTCGCATTCTTTAATTGCTTCTAATTGAATTTTCCAACACGTTATGTACTTTATTTCGTTTTCTACTTTTTTTTTTCTCACTTAAAAATTTATTTATTAATTCAGATACATTTATAAAAATATCTCAAATTTTCATTAATTATAAATCTATCATGTCATAATTATAAAAATGTCTTTTATATTTTCAAAAATACATCTATATTTTTCTTTTTATTTCTTTTTCATTTTTTTACCTTTTTCTTTTATTTATTTTTTATTAAGGCATGCTATACTTTGTTATATTAATAAGCGTATTGTTAAAAATATGAGTAATTTAGAATCTATTCCTAAATTATTTTTAAATGATTTTGAAAAATATAATTTTTGAAGCTAAGTCAAAATTACCAAAACTCCACATAAGACGGTTTATAAAGAATCACAACCTCTTGATCTTATTCACTATGATATTTGTGAACTTGATAGTGTTTTGCAAGAAATGAAAAATGTTATTGTATTACTTTTATTGATGACTATTCTGATTATATTTTTGTTTAGATGACTGTTTTTATTATACTTTTGTTTATCTTATGAAATAAGAGTGAAGCTTTTGATATGTTTAAAATGTTTTGAACCGAAATTGAAAATCAGTTTGATGAAATGATCAAGAGTTTGATATCTGAATATAATTCAAATGATTTTATTGAAGTTTATAAAACTCATGGGATTAATTATGAGAAAACTGCTCTTTATTTGCCTAAAATGAATCGAAAGGCTGAACGAAAAAATAGAACTTTTACTTGAATCTATTGTTGTTATTTTACTTAATTCTGGTGCTTCATCTCATTGGTGGGGAGAAATTTTATTTACTTTTTGTTATGTATTGAATAGAGTTCTTAAATCTCATAATAATTTGTCTTCTTATGAAATGTTGTAGAATGAGAAACCAAATCTATCTTATTTTAAAGTTTGGGGTTGTTTAGCTTATGTTCCAATACCTGATCCTAAAATAATTAAACTTACAAGTAGGGCATATGAAAGTGTGTTTATTGGTTATGCTGTGAATAGTAAAGGTTATAGATTTTTTGATAGAATTCTTCCACATCAGTGGTGAGGGCTTTGATCATTCAAGCTCTACGACCCTTAAAGTTCCTAAAAACTCTTAAAATGTTCTTGGGTTGTATTGTATATCTCCATACTATTCAGGATGCATATTTAACTCAACAATTGTTTTTATTTCCTTCTTTTTATTAATTTTATTTTTTTACTCTTTTTAAAATTTTTTATTTTATCCTTTATTCTTTTATTTATTCTTTTTATTTTTTCTCTATACCTTCTTTTTTTATTATTTTTATTTTTATTTTCTCTTTCTTTTTTCCTTTCCTTTTTTTCATAAATTTTTATTTTATCTTTTTTCTTATTTTTTCTCTTTTTTATTTTTATTTTTTTTAACTTCCCTTTATTCTTTATTTTCTCTTTTAAAAAATAAAGATAAAACTTTGGGTAAGAAAAATAGAGTCATAATTTAAATTTCTAATGATTCTAAAATAGAATCAATTTTATCAATATCTTTCAAGCACGAAAAATATAATTTAACATTTTTAAAATTTCAAGTAGTATAATGTATTTGTAAAATACAAAGTAATGTCTTATAACTTCAAATTTAAGAATAAATCCTGAAATAGATCATAATCAAATTTAATAATGTATCAATAAATGAAAGATAAATATGGGTGTATCTCAAATTGTAGAGCACTTACTTAGCATGTGAGAGATACAAAAATTAATAAGCCACATCTCCATTCTTTTATTATGTAGCATGCATTTAATTTTGTTGTTTTTGGTTTACTTTTAGTTTTTTTATCTTGTTTTAAAAGTCCAAGGAAATGTGGATGTGCTTTTGGTGCTTCTAGTTTTGATTTTGGAGATATTGTTGGCTGTTAAAACGGTGCTTATGATTCAGAGTTTGTTAAAACTATTGTTGGTAGTGATGAGTTAAAAGATTTCTTTTATTAGGTAACATGTATTTAATTTTGTTGCTTTTTGGTTTACTTTTAGTTTCTGATCTTATTTTAAAAGTGCAGGAAAAAGTGGATGTGCTTTTGGTGGTTCTAGTTCCGATTTAAGAAATGTTGCTTATTGTGAAAATGGTGCTTATGATTTAGAGTTTGTTGAAACTATTGGTGGTGGTGGTGATGAGTTAAAGGATTTCTTTTATAGGTAGCATGTATTTAATTTTATTGCTTTTTGGTTTACTTTTAGTTGATGATCTTGTTTTAAAAGTGCAGGGAAAGGTGGATGTGCTTTTTTGATGGTTCTAGTTTTGATTTAAGAGATGTTGCTGGTTGTGAAAAAGATGTTTATGATTTTGAGTTTATTGAAACTGTTGGTGGTGGTGATGAGTTAAAAGATTTTGTTGGGGTATATTTTATTTTATTATTTTTGTATCTATTTTGTTTATGTTTGGTTTCTAATATTTTGTTTTGTGTTTTTTTAAAACGTTATAAGAAATTGTCTTAGGATGTTGGCTTTAATTCCAATATTAAAGATAGTTCTGTTAAAGATAGTTCTGTTAAAGATGGTTCTATTAAAGATGGTGCTAATGGTTTTAAAATATTGAAGGATTCTAATTTAGTGTGTTTTTTTTATTTTAGATACTAATTTAGTATCTTGTTGGTTTCGTTTCAGTTTCTAATTTTGCTTCTGATGTGTTTTTTTCATTTTTAGGGTGAAAAGATTGTACTTGATGATGTTGATCATCTTTTCAGTAGTATTTATTCTACTATAAAAGTTGCTTATGGTTTGAGTGAAGATTTATATTTTTTTTATTTTTTTAGTTTTTTATTTTAATTTTTATGTGTTTTGTTTATGGTTGAACTTTTTTGTTTGAATAGGCTATTGAAAAGGGTGATTCTTTGCCTCTTTACAACTAATTTGGTATTATTGGTGGATAGAGTTTTAAGCATGTTTCCTCGGTATTTTTTAGATATTTTATGTGTGATTTATTATTGTCGCTTTTTGGTTAACATTTGGTTTCTAATAATAATAATAATAATAGTAACGTCAGCAAAAACTATAAAATTGAACTGGAACCAACATTCTCCACCTAAAAAATATATCAAATTTGGTTAGACACCTAAATGCGTTATGGCCATAATATTTGAAAAGCAAACTGACACAAAATAAAATAACAATTTGAAAAAAAAAAAAGAATTCTTACTCTATTAAAGCAAACAAAGAGACTAAAAGAATTCAACCTTATTGCCATATAGATTTAATACTTAATTTTAAGTATTATTAAAGAGACAAAAGCACCTCAAGTGACTAAGAAGCCTATTTAAACCAGGAGCATCTTGATCCTAGATTAGGAATCAAACCACAACACTAATCATTGACTCATTAACTGAGTCAAGGCAATCAATATAATGTAAAATCATTAACATATTTGATGATGATCTTCCTATAGTCTGCAATAATACTAATGTCTACTTCTATTTTCTTTCTTTGCTATGAGCTTAGTACTATTTGATTTATAACTAAAGCAATACGTTAAATGATGCATTGTAGCTCAAGGTTTCCTGGTCATCATCAGGATCAAATCCTTGACAAAAAAAGCACCATGATCAAATTCTTAACTATCAGACAAACAACATAAGAACTGTAATTAATAGCTAAATATAGGATCCACCTCTTCAAGTATTTTTTGTCATCTTCGAGCTATGACACACCGTCTGCAATGTAATTAAATGAATTGTCAAAAAACCTCTGAGAAATCAACAATATTTTTTGAACAGAGGAAAGAGGAAGTGGCAAAAAACATATATTAAATATCTAGATCAAACAGTATAAGAATGAAAAAAAAGTTAACAAAAAAAAATGGTGCAAGAAATAAAAGAAAAGTAACAAGTCATGTCACTTTACACTGTAAAAAATGCTAAATTAAATATTACAAATTGAAAGTCAAGACTTTAATTAAGCAAAAACAAACTTAAATCCATGAGATAAGCATCACTTAACAATAAAACAACAGAACTTAAAAAACCCAACAAAACAGCATAACTGAACAATTATCTAAGCGAAATGTTTGATCTTGAACCAAAAACCAAATGATAAAAATGACAATAGTATCTGTAATAATTGATTAGGCACAAGAACTAATTTTGTAGAACTACCCAAAAGCAAAATCATAAAAGAAATGAAAAAAGGAGGAGAAAAAAGAATAATCTATATATATATATATATATATATATATATATTACAAATCAAACAAGCTTCAGATCCAAAATCCATAATAATAATAATAATCAATAGCCTAAGATTCTTTTATGATCCATGAATCAATTTTAGATGAAACTTGAAAAGTTCTAGCGACCTAATAATTTGTAGATTGGGCAAGTGCTTGAACAAGAGGAGCAATAGGTAAGAAGAAGAAGAAGAAGAAAAATCTATGAATTAAAATGGGAAAGTCAACTAGGAAGAAGAAGAAGAAGAGAAGGAGAAGAGGACACTAATAGGAAGCATTCGCATAAATAAAGCCATGAAAATTGACACCCGTGTAATTTTTAAAAACATGAAACGTTTTTAATGTGTAGGTTATGTTTTGAGGCATTTATGAAAAACCTCATTTATTTATTCTTCCAATTCAAGAAGTTTTAAAAGCTAATGCCCATAAGTTAGAGAAAATTCTATAAAGCCCATTGACTCTTAAAGCTTATTACAAAACAGAATTAGACTTGTAATTCCTCTAGGGTTATTTTCAATCTCGGTGTTCAAGTTTTACACCAAATCCTATTGGACAAGTAGCATTATATCAATGCCACCACGTGTCCCATATATACTCTCTCTCTTCACAAATATTTTCTTTTTCCTTTTTTTCCTTTGATTTTCCCTCACTTTCTTATGAAACAAACAAACATTCATTTAAACAAACAAATATGTAAAAGAAAAATAATTGTCTTTAATGAATTTAGTCATCATCAACATCACCATCATCCCCTCTTTTCCTTAGTAACCTTAACAAATAGCCATCACCAAATCACAAACCCAATCATAAAAAACCTAACGCCCCAAGATATGTGGGACAAGTGGCGCTGATGTGGTGCAATGTGTCCCAATTAATTGCGGTGGAAATTTTATTAAAAATTATTAATTTTTAGTATTATGTATATCCCATGTTCGCTTTATGTTATTTATATTATCCTGAAAAATGGCAGTGGGAATTTTTATGAGATTTAAATTAAAAGTTAATGAAATTTAGTGTAAAATTTTGGTATTATTATTGAAAATAACCCAATTCCTCCTCTATCACTTCAATATCAATATGTGGTGGACTTATGTCTTGGAGGATATTCATATTGTAACACTTGAGGCCTAACTCAAGTGACAAGAGCACTTTGCTCTTGAAGGGTTGAGGTCATGGGTTCAATACCCTCTTCCATCATTAGGCATGTAAAATTCACTTTTGGTGGTGGTTCATAAAAATGATTTTCAAATACAAACTACTAACTACCCCCTCAACGTCCCAATGATAATGGGTCCTATATCAAGAAAAAAAAAGGATATCCACATTGTATATTCAATCCTATTATTATCTCTGAAGTTACAAGTGCATGATTAGAGACGTTTTTACTAAAAAAAAAAAACCTCATACATGACTTTATAATACAAGTGTTTTGCCAAAGAAAAAGGGGGGTTTTTACAAAAGTGGCCAAAAAATAGGGGCACTAACATTAAATGTTCCATGTTTTCAATAATTTACATGCATGTCCTTTTTTTAATTTTCCCTTTAAATACGTGTCATTTTGTGTCACCTTCTTCTTCCTTTCCTTGCATTTTTTTTTTCTCTTCCTCTTCCTTTTTCTTCTTCTTCTTCTTCTTCTTCTTCTCTCCCTCATCACCTTGCTTCCATAAAAAATCTTTTACCAAATTTCTTGTAGAAACACTCTAACTACAACCATGGACTTCATTTTAATATTATTATTAAAGCATGAAAATCAATTGAAAAGCCAAGGATAGTTCTTTTTCCCAACAATATCTATTTTTAGCTTCCTTTCGTCTTCCCATTACACTTCACCACTTCCTTTCTCCTTGTGTGATGCCTTTATCTTTCTTAGGATGAATTTGATCTTTGAAAAGGGTGCAAGGAGATGGCTCATCATCAACATCAGCAACGATAATAACATCATAAAAAATGGCTACAAGATGAACTTGATGACATACAGACTGGCCCTTTCCCTATTAAACAACTCCAAATAACAGAGAAGTCTTATAAAGATTCAATTTTTGTGAATTATCTAGTTTTTTTTCAAAGTGTTACTGATGACAGGGCTCAGTGAGGTAAATTATTTTCCCCAAATTTTTCTTAAAAATCTTTACTTTTTGTTGTGAATTAAAATGGGTTTCGTTGGATTTATATAACCGGTAAAGGTTCAATTATAGAACCGGGTTTGGATTTGTCATTAATTTTGGCTATTGTAAGATGTTGGATTTTTGTGGGTATTTTAACTGCTTGTATTAGGATTTTGGATAGAATTAGGTTTTCAAGTTCATGCTTTGTTAATCAAGATAGGTTATTTTGACTGTGTTTTTTTTGCTAATGCTTTAATGAGTTTATATGGTAAGTCAAGGCTTTTGGATTATGTCATTCAACTATTTGATGAAATGCCTCAAAGAGATATTGCAACTTGGAATACTATGATGTTGAGCTTTGTGAATGCGTTGTCATATGAGACAACCATATAGTTGTTTCGAGATTTCTATCGAACAAACCCATTAAACCCCTTTTTTTGATTTAGACTCCAAAGATGACTCCTTTGTTGATGTTGACATTGACCATTTACTCAATTTGCTTTGGATTTTCGTCAAATATGATTATATATATTTGATAATTTGCCCAAGTGACAACTCCTAGAAAAAAATGTACCAAATTCTTCAATTTGAATTCAAGTGCAACCTGTAATAAGAATTTGAAAATGCCCATTTCAATCAGCCCAATCTTTAAAAAATATAGACTTGAATAGTTTAGCTGCTATGCTTATTGGTTTGTTTGTTTTATTTTTGAAAATGAATATTTTGTTCATGGACTGAATAAGGAATTAAGCGATTTAATTTTCATCGTGTGGCCATTTAATCACTTTTTATTTTTTGAGAAAAACCACATTTTTATCTAGCTAATTTTTTATTATCTAATTCATTTTTAAGTATAATTCTTATTAATAATTTTTATGAACATACTCAAAATTAATAAAATTTTACATTAAAATGACTCTTAGGAGATATAGAAAAAAATCATTAGTCAAAATAATAATTGATTTTGTTATTTATTAAGAAATATTAAGAATGATACTTAAAAATAGTATATATTTTAAATATTATTCATTTCTGATACAATAAACATACTATATTATTTGAATATTATAAGTATTTAAAACTAAAAATAGTATTTGAAAATTAATCATAATATCTTAAACTCATAAATATAGTATACTATCTAAATATTATACGTATTTAAAAATTCAAAATTGCATCCAATACTAAAAAAGGTATATATTCTTACTGGTGTATTAATCATTCAATAGATTAGATTAGTTTAATTTGAGACTATTATTTCAACTATTTTAAATTAATAATGTAATTTCATGAGAACAAGTTTGGTGAAGTATTTCATCTTGTTTTCTTTCATAAAAAAAATTCAAAAGCTCTCATTCCTAGCACAAGTTAAGAACATATTTGATGGCTAGAAATTAGTATCTCAAACATTTTTTATATTTTAGATCAGTGTATTATTATTGAAAAAAATAGAAAATTATATTTATTCAAAACAAAGTTGGATCTATATTGTCCAATTGTGTTAAAAATTAATAAAAATAATAAATTAAAAAATTTTTTGACACAAAAAGTTTAAGAAATAATAAGAAAGATACTCAAAAAGCAGTATATTTTTTGAATATTATTTGTATATGGTACAATCAAAACAATATATTATTTGAATAATATAAGCATATGAAACTCAAAACAGTATATTTTCTTAATATTATTCATATCTGAAACTCAAATAGTATATTTTTTTAATATTATTTGTATTAAAAACTCAAAACAATATTGTAAACTCAAAACATCATTTGAAAATGATAAATAATTATTTGAATATTATTCAACTATTTGCCTCCAACTAAAAGTATATTATCTGAACATTATTTGTATTTAAAATTCAAAATAGTATCTAAATATTATAATTTGAGTAAGTATATATTGTTAGTAAAATTATAAAAGAAATAATTGGCCTTGAGTAATAAATTTCAAAAATAATAAAATAATTGATATATGCATATCAATTAATTTGAATCCAAGTGCCCATTTTTTTTCAAATGCGTGAAATTTAAAATATTTTTCATTTATTTCTGTTTTATTATTTGTATATTTTACCTTAATTTTCTGTGTATAAAATGAATAAAATAATAACAGCCAAATAAATATATATAAATATACATATTTATATTTTAAAATATTTTCCTAAAATATCAGAAACTTTAATTTTTTATTAAAACTAATATGAGTTGTATAATTAAATATGCTCATTATAATTTCTGAAATATGCTCATTCCCAAAACCAAAAAAATAAGAATAAAAAATAAAAAAATTGGGATAACAAAAAGTAACAAAAAAATAAGCAAAGATAAAAATAAATAAGAAAGAGAGAAAATTAAAAAATAAATATAAAGATAAAATTAAAAAAATGAAAAATTTAGAATAACATAGAATAAAAAAATAAGAAAAATTAAAAAGAAATAAAAAATAACAGAAAATAAGAAAAAAAATAAAATTATATAAAAAAAAGAAGAGTGAAAAACAAAGAGAAAAAAATAAAAATACGAAATAGAAAAGAAAAATAAAAAAAACCAACTACGAAACCTGAAGAAACAAAATAACCGAAAAAGAAAAAAATATAAAAAAAGAAGGACATTCATGAAAAGAGAAAGTGACACGTATGTGAATAATTCAAAACATAGGATAAATCAATGTAAATAAACCAGGAAATGTGCGCTAAATTTCTCAAAAAAATAAAAATAAAAAGTGTTTAAACTATAACAATTTCACTCCACAAAGATCTTGTCCGTCAACGAAATATTTTATTGATCAATTGGCTTCTTTTCCTCTCTAAATTTAAAACGTAATATCGATCCAGTCATTGTAGAAATAATTATGGGTTTTTTTTCTTCGCAGCTTGTAAGAATTATATGTCTTGTTATCATCGTTCCGTTGATTGTAGCAGGGTTTCTATTTATTCCGGATCCAGCTTCATGGGTTGTTTTAGTATTTCTCTTAGCGACTGTGGTTTTGGCTTTTATATTGGGCACGCGTATTGCCAGAAGGAGAAGACTTGCAAATGATCTAGAAATAGGAGTAGAAGATGAGGCACTAGAAGGTGACTTGCAACAACTATCGGGACTCCCCTTAAGATTCTCACTTATGAGCAACTCAAAATTGCTACAAGAAATTTTGAGAAAAAGATTGGGAATGATTCGTTTGGTACAGTTTTTGAAGGAACACAAGAAAACGGGAGAAAATTTGCTTTGAAGCCCTTGGAGTCATTTGGTCAGGGGAAGAAAGAGTTTTTGGCAGAGGTTAGGACTGTAGGAAGTATTCACCACCTGAATCTGGTGACACTAATTGGATTTTGTTCAGAAAATAATCATAGGATATTAGTGTATGAGTTCGTGTGCAATGGATCTTTTCATAAATGGATTTTCTACAAGGACCGAGATCAATCTCCTCTTGATTGGCAAGCTAGAAGGAAAATTATCTTAGGCATAGCAAAAGGGCTAGCATATCTTCATGAAGAGTGCACAAGGAAAATAGTACACCTATATATTAAACCCCAAAACATCCTATTGGATGGGAACCTACAAGCAAAGATATCAGATTTCGGCATGTCTACCTTGATCGAGAGAGAACAAAGCCAGGTGGTGACTGCCATGAGAGGAACCTGTGGATATATAGCTCCTGAGTTGATAAGTTCAGTCATAACGATGAAAGCAGATGTTTACAGCTTTGGAATTGTGGTTATGGAAATAGTTTGTGGAAGGATTAACATTGACAGATCATTGCCAGAAGATTGCGTGAAACTGCTACAAATTTTAATGAGTAAGGCAAAAGAGGATCAACTGATTGATATGGTTGACAAAAACTGCGAAGATATGCAGTTGCATAAATCAGAAGTTGTGGAGATGATGAATGTTGCAGTTTGGTGTTTGCAGAATGATTATACAAAGGGGCCTTCAATGTCAACTGTTGTCAGGACCCAGATGAAAATAGGGATCATTTTGTACTTGATCCATGTCATGGTTTTGTTGCTATACATGTTTTTTTTTTTTTTTTTTTATCTGAACATCCGGTATTCGGTAGGATCCGACTAATTTGAATTCGACCTAGAAATGACCTGAAAGATAGCAAAGGTTTACCTCAAGAGTCTTAAAGTATCTATGTACCTAGGGTTCGAACTCAAGACTTCTAGGTAAGCTGAAAAAATTTTAAACCAACTTATCCATACCTTTTTAGTTCATATTTATGTTGTTTTAAGTTGCAATTCTATCAAAGGGTTGGTGAGCTTTGTTTCTTTAATGTTATTCACTTTTGTTTATAGTGTTTATCTTTTTTTATTTGTAATTATGATTTTGGAGTAATGAATGTAATCACGTTATCTAATTTAAAATCATAAATCGAATGCAACATCCCTCTAATTCGATAAGTTATCTAGTGATATTGGAAACAATACTTAATTAAGATAGTTCTATATCTAATACACAGAAAATATGAACTTAAAATGGATGAATTTTTCATAAAAATCTATTATGAAATAAACTTGATATTAGATTATAACAGAACATAATAAAAATATACTAAATATTAAATGGATTTTTATTTGTTTTTTATTTTTTTTTATAACCATTACAATGGGAAGAAAAAGTGGGAGGTTTTAAATCGATGCCCCGTAAGGAGCTTCGCTAGGCCAAGCCTCAGAGGCGGATGTTTGTCCTTAATTCAAGGGTTGGTGTTGAACTCAAAAAAAGAAAAAAGAAAAAAAAAAAAAAAAGCACAAAAGCACACTAAAATAAAAAGAAAAAAATTTTGCAAAAAAAAAAAAAACACACTAATCAAAGCGCGCTAAAGTATACATTGTTTAGGTACTGGACGCGCATTTGACCCATTCTAAGTTCTTTCATTTAACTTCCTATGCTAAAGCAAGGCCAGAAGTCGGAGTCAATTAGTTTGCCATTTTACATTTCTTCCCTAATTAAATAATTTAAAATAGAATATTTTAAGTAATATATAATTTGAAATTAAATTAAATTCTCATATTTTAAATCTATTAGTTAGAAATTTGATTTAAATTTTTATTAATATAAATACACATAATTTTTGAATAAAAAGATTTGATCAAAATTTAAATTTATGATCAAATTCTTTGCCTCTAAACGTAATATGTTACTTCTGAAATTCATTTTTTCAATTGAATTAGCAAAATATAATTTGAAAAATAATATTTTGTCAATTATATATCTAATTTTCCGTGAATGAATTGTTGTAGGAACACTAAATTTTGGATTTAAAGAAAATCAGGTGTGTATTTGTATATTTTATATTTATGGGACAATTCAATTATGTGATGCACTTAATTAGAAAGAAAAAATGCATCTAATTAATATTTATAGGACATTTTTTTTTTTAAGATAAGAAGCAACAAGAAATTACTTATTGTATTAATATTACTCAAGTATTTTGTGAGGCACTGAGTTGGATCAAGTCTCTTAGAATGAATTATATTTGTTTTGAGTCTAATTGTCTTGTGTTGGTTCAATCGTTTCTTAGTTTGGCTGTTGACAATTCAAATTTTGGGTTAATTCTAGAAGATTGTAAATCTCTTTTTAATGAGATTAGTCATGCACACTTAGTGTTTGTTAAAAGGTCTGCAAATAGGCTAGCTCATTCTTTGGTAAGCACAGTCGATTCTTTGTCAGTACCACGTGGATGGTTTAGACAGCCATCACATTTTCTTGTTGATGTGTTAGCATTTGCCATGTTAACTTGGTGAGTCTGATGGGATTTTGTGCAGAAAATTGCTTATCTTCAGTACAAATGTGTATATTTGTACAAATAAAATTATAACTGTTAAATTAATATTTATTTAATTATAACAATTAATACATATTATATTCAAATCATTACTAATAATTGAATAATAAACTTAAAATATAGTTTTTTAATTTTTCCTTTAATAACGTTTACTATAAAAAAGGATAGTTTATATTTATAATGAATTATAATCATTAAATATTTAGTAAGAAAAACATTATAAATACTATACGTTATAGTTTATAAAATGTGTGAAAAAAAAAACAAAACATTAATATATAAAAAAGAAATTTTTATTCTTCTTAATTTTATATGTTTGGGTTGTAAAATATTTTTCTCTTTTGCATTTAAAAAGTGAGTTCGGAATTTGTAAATTCTAACTCAACAATATTTTCACATGCTAATACTTTTTTTTTATTGTTTATTTTTAATCTACTTCAACTCAACATGTAGTATCAGAGCCTACTCAGTCGAGGGTCTACCTACCGGCATTTTACATACAAAATCAATTGTATGGGGGAGATTTTGCACATGAACGGTTTGGAACTATAAAGCTCATTTGTTCGGAACCACGCTTGCTTGGTGAAGTGCGGGGGTACTAAATCCATGTCACTATGGTAGAATTGGATAATGTCGGTGTTACTAAAATATTAAATAATAATAATTATAGCATGTGGAGGACTAGCATGGAGTCATATTTGCAAGGTCAAGACCTCTAGGAGGTAGTTACTAGGACTGAGACTACACCACCACCACTAGATGATGATGCTGGCAATCTCAGAAAATGAAGAATTAAAGTTGGAAAAGCCATGTTCGCCATCAAAACAACTATTGAAGAGGAGATGATGGAGCACATTAGAGATGCTACCACACCAAAGGAAGCTTGGGATTCTCTTGCTCCATGGTTCTTAAAGAAAAATGGTACTAGACTTCAACTGTTGAAAAATGAACTAATGTCTATCTCATAAAAGGATATGATAATTAGTCAATATTTTACCAAGGTGAAGTCCTTATGTCGATAAATTGTTGAGTTAGATGAGGCATCCAAAATAACTAGCAATAGGATTAAGAGAACCATCATTCATGGACTATGACCTCAACACCACAATTTCATAGCTGTAGTTCAAGGTTGGCCCACATAACTCTTTATTGAAGAGTTGGAGAATTTATTGGCAAGTTAAGAAACTCAAGCAAAACAAATGGCTAGGGTCTCCTTGAATAATGAAGAGGTGGCACTCTTCATCAACAAGAATAAGAATTAACTACATGGTAGGAATAGAGGGAAGACACAAGGCAATGTCTAATTGGAGGGGACTTAATAGAAGCAACAATACATCATTCAATAGTGTAAGAATTCTAGATATTAGAATGGTGAGTGTTTTAACTTTGGCAAGAAAGGACACTACACTAGAGATTGATGGTCTAAGAAGAGGACTGTTCAGAGTAATACAACTATAACAAGCAATCGCCATCAAAATGAACCAGAGTAGGATGCTAAAGAATTGTTTGCGGAAGCAATGCAAGTGGAAAAGTGTTTCAGTTTAGAGATTGTGGAAGTTCTTAGCTTTATGGCTACTACAATAGAAAAGAAGGAGCATGCATTTAGTGCTTCAAGTACTTATAGAATTGATTATGAGAAGTGTTGGATCTTTGATTCTGCTTGTTCTAATCACATGGTAGGAGATAGAAGTAAAATCCGTAATGCTTCAGAGTACAAAGGCAAGTGAGTTGTGGTAATTGCAAATAACTCACAACTACCAATTACTCACATTTATGACACAATGATCACTTCTTGTTTGAATCAACAAAAAGTGCAATTGGAGGATATGTAAAAAGTATCATATATGAAAAAGAATCTTATGTCAGTTTCAAAGTTGACTAATTTTGGTAACTTTATTGTGTTCGGCCCTGAAGATGTCAAGGTTTGTTAATAAATCAAAATAGTTGACACACTAATAATGGAGGGAAAAAAGATAAATTCCATGTACGTCTTGTTAACAGAAAATGCTTATGTAAAAAAGATAAAAGGCGGTGATACAACTGACTTATGGCATGCACGACTAGGACTTGTGAATTATTATAAGCTGAAGATGATGATAAGCAAGTCCTCATTAAGAGGGCTACCTAATCTTGATGTTCGTACTGATGTGGTTTGTGCTGGATGTCAGTATGGAAAGGCACACTAACTTTCATATGAGGAATCATCATTCAAAGCCAAACAACTGCTAGAGTTTATCCATTCTTATGTGTTTGCACTACAAAATATAGGCATTTTAGCGATGAATTTTTCCATCTCTAAAACAGGAAAATTCGTTCCTAAAACTCTTAGCGATGGAATTCACGACGGAATTTTATACGTTGTTAGATTTTAACGATGAAATTCAAAAATCTGTTGCTAAAATTAGCGACGGATTTTAGATTTTCATTGCTAAAATTAGCAATAGATTTTCTAATTCCATAGCTAATTTTAGCGATGGATAATTAAATCCGTTGCTCTTTTTAATTTAAGAAATTGAAAAAGAAATTAAATTCATATTCTATCCCTTGAACTCAAATTTAGTACCTAATATAACATTAAATATTGTTCGAAATCAAATTATAGTAATTTAGAAATTTAAACAAATAATTGAAATCAGATACCATTACATTTTTTTTATAACAGTACACATCTATTTCAAAACAACCATAAATTTAATAAATTGTTCCAAACATAAAACCCATACAACTTAACAACATTAGTTATCCAAATTAACAACATCATCAATTATGCATATAAAAATCATAATTTATAAAATAATTTAACCAAATTTTTAAAAAGTATATTACATATAAAAATAAATTTTAAATATGTTAAATTAAAAATATTTGCTAAATTCAAGTGCAACTCAAGTTTTTAGAATCCAAACTCCAGTTATTTACAAAAAAATGAAAAATAAAAAAAAATAACATGGTATACATTTCATATTATAGTTGCAGATATAATGTATATTGAGATGTTTTTCATATTATCTTAATAAATGAAGTAAAAATTAGAAAAATAAAAGCTCAAAGAGCCAATTAATTACTATCAATTCATTAAAGACAAATAGAACGAAATTCAAAATTATGATGTGACAATAATTTGGTCGAACATATTGTTTAATTTTTAACAAATGTCAAGTTTAGGATGTAAAAATTAAAAAAATTAAAGTCAAAAGATCGATAATGATCAATTGAAAGAAAACAAAAAAATTGAAGGACCTTAAGATGGTTTATGCTAAAATAAAAGGAAGCATTATGTAATGATTTTATAATTTATAATTAAAAATATGCATTCACAATGTATCAATAATAAAGGAAAAATGAGAGTTCTATCCATGAAGGCCATAGCTCTCAATAAATCAATAACAGAATTGCAGTGACATTAATCAAACCAAAAGTAGTCAAAACACTACAACAGCCCATTAGAAAAGTAGGCTTCACCACTAATCAAACTAAATTAAGTACAAGATCAAACCAAATGATATTATGTTCACAAACTACTTAGCAATAGAGAAACAATAATACATTTATAATGATAATTAATTTACATAAAAAATTTGAATAACACATATAAACAGAGAAGAAAATTTGACACCATAAGGTACCTTAAGCCTGAGGGAGGTTATATGCCTTTAGTCAGTATGTTGACATCTCAAGGAATTACTTTATTGGTTTAATCAATGTAACACAATGTGAAACTTCACCCCATCTTCATGTTCTCAACTTAGCAAATAACTTTTTCACTGGGGAAGTTTCAACGAGCATTGCAAGATGCACTTCTTATGTAGCACCTTGGTGGGTTTCCGTAAGTATACGGATTCATACAAGTAGTAATTAAATATCGATCCCACAGAGATTGTAGATTGACTACAATGATACTAGTTGTGTTTGTTTGTTTAAACAATGAAAAAGGGTATTTTGAATTAAACTAAAAATTAAACTAAGATAAAACACAAATAATCATAATGAAATAACAATCACTTTAGAGAGCTAGGGTTCTTATTATCAATTCAACCTTTATTTAAGATCAATTAATTGCTAAGCTATACCTAACCTTAATCCAATTTGAGGGTTTCTCAAGAATCATAAGCTTTCCTCCTAAGACAACCCTATGATTAACCAAGTAAATTGACATTCTTAGATTTAAAGCTCTCGCTTACTATGTGTTCAGGTAACCCAATTTAAGCACCAACCCTTAATCAATATTAGTTGCTTAAGTGTTTCTCAACTAAGAAAGCATTTGATAGGTTATTGTTTAAATCCAATACAACCCATCTCTCGATCAAGTTTTATTATGTATATTCAATCAAAGTGTGATCAATCCTTAGAAGACATTAAGTTCAACAACAACCAAAGGATCTAGATTAATGGCTTAGGTTTAATTATGATTAGCCCATGATTGAATTCAACAAGAAACCTAACTAAGAATTTAGCTACTCATGTTAATTGTAAGAGACAAAGAAGAAGAATAAAAGAAAATAGACATCATCATTAAATCAAAATGAAGAATGAATAAACATAATTGAATAGAATAAACCCTTTGTTCAATAGGAAGCTTGATGTTCTTCAATTCTTATTCTCAAATCTCCAAAACTAATATAAGCAAGAAAAAATCCTTTTTCTCCAAAACTGCTCTAAAAAATGTATATCAAAAAGTGATGAATAATATATATCCCCCCTAATACTAGTCGCTACCCTCTTATAAAACCCTAATCACCAGCCCTAGGGCTATAGGCATGCGAAATCTCCATATTGTCCCTTATGAGTCAGCAATTAAATTCTACTCTGAATTTCCCAATCACCAAGTCGCACGGTTATGTGCATTTTGCGCATGGCCGTGCACATCACTTCTTCAGCATTTTAGCATATCGACCTCCATTGCTTTTTGGGTCCACTTCAAGTGCCTACGGCTCCCATATAACCTTCCTCTATTGTTCTTTGACTTCCCTAAATACATAAAAATCAACCAAAAATAAACCAACTAATACATAAAAATAAATAAACACACAACACACACATTAAGTACTCAACTAAATAAAAACTAAATAAAAGAAACACAAACTTAATTGAAATTGCATTTTTCCTAACACAAAGACTACTTAAAATAATGCATTTTTTCATACTCATCAAATTCCCCTACACTTGAATATTTGCTTGTCCTCAAGAAAAACCTGAAAACATATATCTACCTAAAGAATCATACTCATTAACTAGCTTTAACTTGACTAACTACCATAATCTTCCTTTAATAAAAAGTTTAAAAACTCAAAATTTAAAACAATAATTGAGGTTAAGAATATATTGTTACCATGTGAAGAGCATACTTTTCTAATGAAAATATGAAAACAAATGAATGACACTCAAGAAAAATAGAAATAAGTAGGAATCATGCCAACAATAAGGAGGCTAAGAAGTTAATCAATCAATGTCTTCTCAATCTCAGCATTCCCCACCTTTCTTGTGTTACTCAGTGTGGAAACCTTCAAAATGGGTCCTTTGGATACTCTTACTCTTAAAGAGCATTGGAGTAGAAGGAGCATTTAAAAGATTTTTCTTTTCAATTTTAAGCTCCAAACGAGTGCGCTTTACGCTTCATCTCGCTTCTTTTTTTTTTAACCACTCTAAAGCAACCTCAAATTTCTACTCATAAATACTTTTATTAAATATTAATCATCTAGATTCACTTGTTCAATAAAAAAGTAAGAATTCATGTTCATTAAAATTTAAAAATTCCTAACCACAGGTTGCTCTTCTAATTTAAAAATTTAAAACGATCTATTAAAGGAAGATTAAGGCATTTCTTCAAGAAAACTAAGATTAATGAATAAGGCTCTAAAGGTAAATATGTTGCAAAAATTCAAGTGTAAGAGCAAGGCATAAACACACAAAAAAGAAGAAAAAAAATAAAGCATGTACACTTTTAAAGTAAAACAAACACACAAGCATACAGTCATGAAAAGAAAATAAATACAAGAAAATTAAAGAATAGTATACTCCCTTTATTCTAGTGAAACTGGAGGGGGAATATATGGTGTGACCATGATGCACTTTATAGCTTCATTTATAGCTTTAAATCTTTTGCTTTTAGGAAGGATGCGAAAGATTTCATCAATTTGAAGTTACAACCTTTCAGCTCTGGATTCACATCGCCTCTCGAACTTCTCTATCTGGTTAGACAAATCCATAACCATATTCCCAATCCTATTACCAGAGATATCCATCCGCTCTTTGATTTTTTTCGTGATACCATCACTCCATTTTTCGGTGTTCCCTCGCTTCCTTGATTGAGCTTCACTCCCATTATCTCCTTTTTCAGTTGCATTAGGGGGTAAAGGTATTTCACCATGTTGCATTGCCATTTGGTAGATCATGTAGCATCTTCTACCCATTACATCATGAAACTCATTGAATTCGATGATGATTTTAGCTCGCACTAGGTAATCTTCATCAAGGAACTCGGCTTCTAAAGGCTCCAATTTATGTTTGGCAAATTCGAATGGAGCAAAATATAATGCTAATCCAGTAACAATATGCCCCATTGAGATCAACGCCTTTCTAGCCTGAACAATATGCCAAATAGAACACAAAATAAAGTATGTACTACATACTTTTATGTTAGTCTTCAAGCACCATAACATGAATAGTTCATCAGGAGAAACCCTAGTACTATCTTTTCTTCCAAAGATTGTATCTGCCATGAATTTATGCATGATTAAATATGAGTGATCTTTGATCAAACCACTAGTCATTATTTGACCCTCATAAACTTTATCACCTCCAGTGATTTCATGCCCAAAACTACTCATATTATAATCCATAAGAGGTTGACAAACACCTCCTTGAGGAAAATCAAAGATTTGAGACATGATTTCATAGTCAAATAAGTATTCTTTCCTAAAGAACCTATATGAAAAGATTCCTAGAGGTGCATCTAGAATCTTAATTGTAGTGTAAAATTCTATTATGAGTTCAAAGAATACATCATATTAGGTTGTAGCCAATTTAAACCACCCCAATTTATTACAAAACACATCTATGGTTCCCTTAATACCCATATTCAACAGTACCACATCATCAAAGTATTTTGGCTTGCTGAAATTTTTCTTGACTAAAGAACATATTCTCTTCCCTTCCTCTTCAGAATAAATGGCAAAGAAAGCTTCATAATCATCCCTCATGTCCTTAGGCTTGCCCTTGCCATCACTAAGCTTCTTTCCTTGAAATTGTGTCTTTGTTCTAGCCATCATAATAATATTAGTACTAAAATAAAATAATAAAAGAGAATGGAATTAACAAGAACAAAAAAAAAAGTTAGCAAAGTTTAAATAAGAAAAAAAATTATGAGAAACAAAACACTCCAATAAAATAAAAATTGCTCACCCATTAGTTCGGGAAGTTTAGCTCACTTAGGAAACTAAAATCAACTAAACTCCCAATGGAACAAGGAAATACATAAAAATAAATAAAATCACAACTAACAAGCTCACAAAATAAAAAAAATTTTAATTCCTCCCCCACACTTAAAATGTGTAATTTCCTCATTGCAACATTTATAACAGGAAAATTTTTAAGGAATTCGACTTGTCATGTGCATTAGGTCGCATGGTCGTGCTACCTGATTGACATTGTATCACGCATGGCTGTGTGTAAAATGCACAAGGCCGTGCTACCTGCTTGTGCAAAATGCTTTTTTTTATTGGTAGGACAAGCCTCCTATATTTATTGCACAATTGAAAGAAAAAATGAATGGAAAATAAGAAAAAGTAACATTCCTAAAATAAAAATCCTTGACAAAAAATAACTTAGATAAAAACATACTTCAATTCAAAACATGAAACATAACACATAATGTTCCATAAAACATCACAATTAAAAAAACTGAAAACACATAAAATAACATTGTTCAAGCTAGACTTAAACACTTCAAAACAAGTTTTTCATTCCTCCCTTCATCCTTAGAAGAGTACTCTTGTGCTGCCATATCTTCATCATACGGGAATGGCGGCAGGATAAAATTCTAGGAGCTGAAATAGGCGTTAAGGTTATGGTTAATCATTTGCAATGTGTGATTCATTTGCCTAGAAGTATGACCCATTCCTACTACTTCAAAATTTAGCTCACCTAAATTAGAATCGATGACTCTAATTTGCAACTCCAATCTGTCCAACCTTTCTATCACATTATTAAGAGAAACATCTTCCTCTTCCTCTTCATTTTGCTCTACAGGTGCAGGCGGGATAAGAAAAGCTCTCCCAGTATGGTCAACTCTAATAATTCCCATGGATTCCATCATGCCAGTGTTAATGAAGTGACGACTTGGGACCTTGTCAAAAGGCATGTTCTCGATGTCAAAGTTTAAGTACTTGGCTATAGCTGTTACTAGTCCTCCCACTTTAATAGCCCTAGTAGCTTTTGTAGCAACATCTGTCAATTTCCTAGCTAAAGCATGCCAAACATTAAGTTTTCTATCATTCACCATACAATATAAAATGTTTAGCTCAGTGGTGGTAATCACAGAGTCACCCTCTTTCCTTGGAAACAAAGAATGTGCCATGAGCCTATGAAGGTACTTGAGTACGGGCAATCGAATCCTTGATTCTTTTACTAACCAAGCCTTATAGAAAACTCCCCTTTCCTTGGTTAATTCTCTCCAAAACTTATTCCTATCATATGCAACATTAGCATCCTGAGTTTTAGGAAAATGAAATACATCATTGAGTTCAAACAAGCCTAGAGTATGCTCCTCATTCACCAAACGAAAAGTAAGCACAAGGGTATGATTATTAAACTCAAAAGAAGAGAGAAATTCACAAGTGGGGATGGCATAAGAAGGATTCTGTATCAAAATAAAATCATTCCACCCTATCCTATGAACATACAAATTAATCTCGTCTAACAACCCAATTTCAATTAAGGATGTGGCACTTAAGTATCTATTTGGCACAATCTTCCTACTCATCATTACTTGAAACTTATTCCTATGCTCACCATGTCTAAATTGAATTGAAGAGGGGAAAGGTTTTATCATTTGTTCCTTATCATCACCACCCGGATTATTAGAAGTTCCACCATGTCTTGCTCTTTTGGAAGGATTAGTTTTCTTCCTTGCTATGCCCTTCCTCCTTTGATCTTTCTCTATGAGACTTCTTTAAAAAGAATTGAGAGAATATGTAAAGTGGAGAATGGTGTAGAGAATGATTTTTTAGAGAGGAGGTGAGTGTTTATATAGAGAGTGGGATGATGGGGAATTGGGTCAAATTTAATGAGAAATTGAAAAGGTGGTCAAGGGTTAGGTTTTCAAGGGCTTGGGAAGTGGAAAAGTGGTTAAAATTGGAGTCCCTAGGGTTTTAGGGAATTGTGGAGTGTTGGGAAGTGGAAAAATCCACTTAAAACAAAACTTCACGTCTTTTCTAAAAAAATAAATCTGTCTCGTCACACGGCCACGCACGAAATGCGCACAGCCGTGTGTCCAATTTTGGCATTGTAAGGCACATGGCCATGTGCATTTTCCATACGGTCGTGTGACCTGATTATCCAAAAGTGGCGATGCAAGACGCACGGCCATGTGCAAAATACGCACGGCCGTGCTACCTGTACATGCATACTTTAGAAAATTCACTGAATTAAAAATTCAACACATATAGACAAGCAATTTAACTTATAAGTCACTCAAAACAACATTTCACTAAACATTTAACTCACAATACCTCTTCTAAAGCTCTAACCTTTCTTTCATTCCTTGAAATGCATAAGAAACAATCATCAAAAATAGGATAAACTTGCAAAAACATAAAAGAAATAACCAAACAATAAAAACCAAAAAATAATAAAAATACTAATAAAAATAGTCTTGGTTGAGCCCCCAAGAAGTGCTCTTTTAATGGTCCATGAGCTAGACCATCAAATTGATCATCTAGTTAATTCCTTCAAGTACGAAACTTGATGGAACTTTTAAAATATGCTTCCATGGTATAGCTTTAACCTTTGCTCGTTCACTTTGAATATGTCTCCTCTTGTATTGCTCATTTCCATAGCTCTATGAGGATATGAATGAGTCACTGAATACGATCATGTCCATCTACTTTTCAACTTTCCAGGAAATAATCTAAGCTGTGAGTTAAATAATAAAACTTGATCACCTTCCTTAAACTCCTTGATTCTTACTCTTGCATCATGCCATCTCTTAGTATGTTCTTTATAAATCCTTGAATTTTCATAAACAACTTCTCTTATCTCTTTAAGTTCATTCAAATGTAACATTCTTCTCTCAGTTGTCTTCCTAAAGTCAAAATTCAAGGCTTTCATTGCCCAATAGGCCTTGTGTTCAAGCTCAACAAGAAGATGACATGCTTTACCATAAACTACCTTGAAGGAAGACATCCCAAGAGGTATTTTGTAAGCTGTTCTATATGCCCATAAAGCATCATCAAGCTTCCTTGCCCATTATTTCCTTGACTTACTTACTGTTCTCTCTAAAATCTTCTTCAACTCCCTATTACTTACCTCAACTTGGCCACTGGTTTGCGAGTGATAAGGTGTAGCTACCATGTGCTTCACATCATAGCGAGCTAATAAAGCTTCCATATTCTTATTGCAAAAGTGTGTTCCCCCATCACTTATGGTGACTCGAGGCATTCCAAATCGAGAGAATAGCTTCTTTAAGAACTTGTAAACAACCTTGCATCATTGACTGCACATGCTTAAGCTTTCACCCACTTGGAAATATAATCCACATAAATAAGAATATACATGTTACCATGTGACATTGGAAATGGTTCTATGAAATCAATGCCCCAAACATAAAAAATTTCCACCTCTAGAATTTCATATTGGAGCATTTCATCCTTTTTTGAAATGTTTCCACTCCTTTGGCATGCATCACAAAATCTCTAGCATTTTGAAAAATTGATGGCCAATAGAACCCTATTTCAAGAACCTTAGCAGTTATTCCTTGTGGTCCATAATGTCCACCATTGACCCTCCCATGATAGTGTTATAAGATTTCTCCTACTTCCTCGTTTGTTACACATCTCCTCACCATGCCATCATTGCATAGTTTCCATAAAAATGGCTCATCCCAAATGTAGAACTTAGCATCACGAATTAACTTTTTTTTTGCTGAGGAGTGAACTCTTTTGGAATTTCACCCATTGACAAAAAATTTGCTATATCAGCAAACCAAAGAGCACCCATAAATCCTATAGCGAAAAGCATTTCGTCAAGGAACATCTCCTTGATAGGTTCTTGCTTATCACTTTCCTCTTGTTCCAACTCCAACCTTAAAAGATGATTAGCTACTACATTTTTAGCTCCTTTCTTATCTCTGATCTCAATATCTAACTCTTGCAACAGAAGTACCCACCTCATGAGCCTTGGTTTCGAATCCTTTTTGTTCATTAAATACTTTAATGTTGCATGATCTGTGTATACAATTGCCTTAGATCCAAGGAGGTACGATCTGAACTTGTCAAACGCAAATATAACAACCAACATCTTCTTTTCTATAGTAGCATAATTTAACTGAGTATCTGTTAATATCCAGCTCGCATAATAGATCACATGCAACCTATTCTCCTTTCTTTGGCCAAGAATGACTCCTATTGCATGATCACTGGCGTCACACATCAGCTCGAATGGTAAACTCTACTCAGGTGCTATCACTATAGGAGTAGAAATAAGTGCTTATTTCAACCTGTCAAAAGCCAATTTGCAATCATTAGTAAAATCAAAAGGTGATTCTTTTTCAAGTAACTTACAAAGGGTTTTTGAGATTTTTGAGAAATCCTTGATAAATCGCCTATAGAAGCCTGCATGACTAAGAAAACTCCTAACTCCTTTAACATTTGTGGGGTACTGTAGCTTCTCAATTACCTCCACCTTTACTTTATCAACCTAAATGCCTTGAGCTAAAATCTTGTGTCCAAGTACAATACCTTCATCTACCATGAAATGACACTTTTCCTAATTCAACACTAAATTTTTTTCCTCACAACATGCTAGAACTTGCACTAAATTTCTCAAACATCCTTCAAATGAGTTTCCATAGATAGAAAAATCATCCATGAAAACATCCATGTTCTCCTCTACTAAATCTATAAATATAGCCATCACACATCTCTGAAAAGTTGCAGGAGCATTACATAACTCAAATGGCATCCTCCTATATGAAAATATGCCATAAGGACATGTAAAGGAGCATTACATAACCCAAATGTCTTCTCTTAATCTTCTAGAGCTATTGCAATTTGATTATAGCCTGAGTAACCATCCAGGAAGCAGTAAAAAGCATGTCCTGCTATTCGCTCTAACATTAGATCAATAAAGGGTAATGAGAAATGGTCTTTCCTTGTGGATGAATTCAGTTTCTTATAATCAATGCACACTCTCCATACATTCGCAACTCTTGTAGGAATGAACTCTGCTTCCATATTTTGCACAATTGTTATTCCCCCCTTCTTTGGCACACACTGAATTGGGCTAACCCAAGAACTGTTAGAGATTGGATAAATAATTCCTGCATCAAGTAGTTTGACCACTTCTTTCTTCATCACCTCTTGCATGTTCAGGTTGAGCCTCCTCTGTCTTTCAATGGTTGGCTTGTGTCCACCCTCCATCAAAATCTTATGCATGCAATAAAAGGGACTTATACCTTTTATATATGAAATTTGCCAACCGATTGCCTTTATTTTTCTCTTCAACATGTTCACTAACAAATCCTCTTGCTCCTTGCTAAGTTTAGAAGATATAATCATAGGTAAAGTTTGGTCATCACCAAGAAAAGTGTACCTTAAATATTGAGGTAACGGCTTCAAGTCTAGTTTTGGTGGTTTTATGATTGAGGGTGGTGTGGGTTCAGTGTTTGGTAGTTGTATGTGTGGTTGGTGTGGGTATTTGAGAGTCGCTTCTTCTTGAAAAGATTATACCTGTAAGAACTTCTCAATATTCTCAACTTATAAAGACCGTGCCAACCTCCGTCATTAGACTTTATTCACACATTCATCAATGACTTCAACTCGTATGCAAAAATCTTCGTCATAAGGATATTTCATAGTTTCATAGATATTAAACTTACAGCTCTCATCCCCACTCTTAATATGAGAGTTCCATCATAGACGTCAATTATTACTCTAGTAGTGTAAAGGAATGGCATACCAAGGATTAGTGGAACGTCCTCGTCTTCTTCAAAGTCAAGGACTATAAAATCCACTGGAAAAATAAATTTTCCAGCCCTTACTAACACATCCTCCACTATCCTTTCTAGTTCCTTCACTGTCCTATCTACAAGTTGTAATCAAATGCTTGTAGGTTTTACTTCTTTTAATCCTAATTTTTTGTAAACAGACAAAGGCATAAGATTAATTGAAGCTCTAGAATCACATAAAGCTCTTTGAAAATTTAAATTTCCCATAAGATAAGGAATATTGAGACCCCATGGATGCTTCCTTTTTATAGGAAGTTTCTTCAAAATGATAGCGCTACACTCTTTTGTGAGTGTGATGGTCTCATATTCTTATAGCTTCTTTTTATTGGAAATTAGTTCCTTAAGAAATTTAGCATACTTAGGCATTTGTGAAAGACATGCCACCAAAGGCATGTTGATGTGGAGTGCTTTAAACCTCTCTAAAAATTTAGCAAATTGTTGATCATGCTCCTGTTTCTTCAATCTTTAAGCATATAAAGCTGGAGGTTTGTAACGTTTCACTAGTAGTGGTGTAAGTTTCTCTACTACTCGTTCCTTATTATTGTTATCATCTTGCAGCCTCTCCTCTATTTGCACTTCAACCCATTCATCCTCTTGCTCTTTCTCCTCTTCCTTCTTCTTTTCCTGCTCATATTCTATTGTTACTTTTGGGATTTGGATCTCTGTTCCACTTCTCAAGGTGATAGCCTTCAACTATTCTTTTGGATTCTTCTCAGTGTTGCTTGGCAAAGAACCTTGATTCCTCGTTGATAAAGAATTTGCCAACTGCCCCTTTTGCACATCTAAATTATAAATAGAGGAAGAGTGGTTCTTGAACATCAGTTAAGTGTCTTGATACATTTGCTCAAATCTGCCTTCCAACCTTTTTGTAGCTTCATCTTGTTGATTCATTTTTATGGACATCACATATATGAACTTCTCCAACTTGCTCTCTAGAGAACTCCTAGAAGATGAATTTTTTTCTTGATGGTAATTTGGCTGCTGGCGTTGCACATTATGCCTTATAAAACCAGGTGGTGCTTGTGGCCTCCACTGGTTGTTCCTTTGATTGCTCCAAGAGAAATTAGGATGATTTCTCTAACTTGGATTATAGGTGTTGCCATGCACTTGTTTCTACTATCCTTTAAAGTTGTTCACAAAGTTTACATTCTCTATGGACAAGCTTTGGATCATCTAACACTCTATAGTTGGATGACTACCCTGACATAATTCACAAGAGGAAGACAAGTTAGATATGGCATTGGTATTCATTTTATCCATTCTTTTAGATAAAGCATCCATTTTTGCATTTAACATCGTCAAACTGTCAACTTCAATTGCTCCCCCTCTCTTTGGAATAGCTCTTTCACTGGACCAGAGGCTTTGGGTATTAGCCATTTCTTCAAAAAGCTCTAAGGCATCTTCTGGTGTCTTAGTCATGATAGTTCCTCCTGTTGATGCATCTATGTTTACTCTCATTGCAGGATTGGCACCCTTGTAAAAAGACTGTGCCAAATCCCATAAAGGAATTAGCTGTGGTGGACATTATCACTGAAGATCCTTAAATCTATCCCAACACTCATAAAAACTTTCATCATCTCTTTGATAGAAAGAGTTGCTTTCATTTCTAATTTTGAGTACTTTAGCTGGTGGGAAGTACTTATTGAAAAAGGCTATATAAAGCTCCTGCCATATGTTTATAGAGTTAGGTGCCAAACCAGTTAACCATATTTTTGCTTTATCCATCAATGAAAATGGAATAAGGATGAGCCTAATTGCTTCTAGTTGTACTCCATTCATCTTGAAGGTCGAAAAATACTCCAAAAATCTTGTCATTTGACCAATTGGATCCTCATATGGTAAGCCACTAAACTGTGAGTTTTGAATTATTTAGATCATGGCAGATTTGATTTCAAAGTTGTTTGCAGCAATCGTCGGCCTCACAATCAGAGTTTGGTCACCTTGGACATTGGGACTCATAAAGTCCCTCATAGTTCTATGGGTAACCTGCCCATTTTGGCCATCTTGCCCATTGTGTGCTTGCCTACCCCCTAGAGGCGGGTTTGTTTCATCTTCCCCTCTGTTCATCCTATTTCTATTCTGTCTTCTCCTTTTGTAAATAGTTTTTTCAATCTCTAAATCAAGTGGTATTAATTGGACTCCTTGTCTGCTTGCACCACGCGTTGTGTGCATGCAATAACAAGAGTTCCTGTAAAATAAAAAAAACATTTAAATCAAACAACATAAAATTCTCAACAATATCAATTTGGCAATCCTTGGAAACTGTACCAAAAACTTGGTGGGTTTCTGTAAGTATACGAATTCATACAAGTAGTAATTAAATATCGATCCCACAAAGATTGCAGATTGACTACAGTGATACTAGTTGTGTTTGTTTGTTTAAACAATGAAAAAGGGTATTTTAAATTAAACTAAAAATTAAACTAAGATAAAACACAAATATTCACAATGAAATAAAAATCACTTTAAAGAGCTAGGGTTCTTATTACCAATTCAACCTTTATTTAAGATCAATTAACTGCTAAGCCATACCTAACCTTAATCCAATTTGAGGGTTTCTTAAGAATCATAGGCTTTCCTTCCTACGACAACCCTATGATTAACCAAGTAAATTAAAGTTCTTAGATTTGAAGCTCTTGCCTACTAAGTGTTCAGTTAACCCAGTTTAAGCACCAACCCTTAATCAATATTAGTTGTTTAAGTGTTTCTCAACTAAGAAAGCATCTAATAGGTTATTGTTTAAATCCAATACAACCCATCTCTCCATCAAGTTTTATTGTGTATATTCAATCAAAGGGTGATTAATCCTAAGAAGACATTAAGTTCAACAACAACCAAAGGATCTAGATTAATGGCTTAGGCCTCATGGTTGAATTGCAACAAGAACCCTAACTAAGAATTTAGCTACTCATGTTAATTATAAGAGACAAAGAAGAAGAATAAGAGAAAACAGACATCATCATTAAATCAAAATTAAGAACGAATAAACACAACTGAATAGAATAAACCCCCTATTCAATAGGAAACTTGATGTTCTTCAATTCTTATTCTCAAATCTCCAAAACTAACATAAGCAAGAAAAAATCCTTTCTCTCCAAAACTGCTCTAAAAAATATATATGAAAAAGTGATAAATAATATATATCCCCTTATTTCTAGTGGCTACCCTCTTATAAAACTCTAATTACTAGCCCTAGGGCTATAACCATGCAAAATCTCCATCTTGTCCCTCATGAGTCAGCAATTAAATTCAACTCCGAATTTCCCAATCACCAGGTCGCACGGTCGTGTGCATTTTGTACATGGCCATGCACATCACTTCTTTAACATTTTACCATATCGACCTCCATTGCTTTTTGGGTCCACTTCAAGTGCCTACGGCTCCCGTGTAACCTTCCTCTACTATCCTTTGACTTTCCTAAATACATAAAAATCAACCAAAAATAAACCAACTAATACATACACATAAGACACACATTAAGTAATTAACTAAATAAAACTGAATAAAAAAACACAAACTGAATTGAAATTGCATTTTTTCTAACATAAAGACTACTGAAAATAATGCATTTTTTCACACTCATCACACCTCTTACTCAATGGCAATGATTTTTTAGGAAGTTTTCCTGAGAGTCTCTGACAGAATGCCAGACACAAAGCTGAGTGGCTGGGAGGTTGAGCCACTTATAAAATCAAACACATCATTTCACCATTTGAAATTAAAGGGTTTTAAAATTAGAAATCCTTCGCTAAATTAGTGATGGAGTATTATATCTGTTGCTAATTTAGCAACAAAAATTGAATTCCGTCGATAAATTTTATATATTAATTTAAGAAAAAAATTAATTGAATATGGCGACGAATTTCAAAATTCGTCGCCAATTTAGCAATGGATTTCAAAAATTCGTCACTAATTTAGCAATGGATATTGAATTTCGTCGTTAAATTTATTCAATTAATTTTGAAAAATAAATTAATTGAATATAGCAACGGATTTCAAAATCCGTCGCTAATTTAGTGATGGATTTTGAAATTCGTTGTTAATTTAGTGACGAATTTTGAAATTTGTTGCTAATTTAGCGATGGATTTTGAAATTCATTGCTAATTAACAATCGATTTTTTCTGTTTCTAAATCAGTCGTTAAGTTTGAATTCCATCGCTAATTCATCGCAAACTGGTGACAGATAAATTATGTTATTAAAATCCGTCACTAAATCGTCATTTTTTTTGTAGTGTTAGTAAAGTAAAGCAATCATCAGTCAATGGTATGCACTATATGGTGACATTTATTGATGATTATTCGAGGTATGTCTAGGTTTATTTTATAAAAGAAAAATCTAAAACTTAAGCAAGATTTAAAGAATTCAAGTTGATGATTAAAAGTGAAGTTTGGAATAAAATCTAGTGCCTTTGTACTGATAATGGGGGGGGGGAATACATCTTTAATGAGTTCTCAAGTTATCTTGTCCAGTGCAAGATTAGCTGGCAACTGACTTGTCCAAACACACCACAATAAAATGGTGTTGCAGAGACAAAGAATAAACATCTAGCAGAAATATGTAGGAGTATGCTACATAAAAACAATAACTCATATAATTAGTAGATTTCTTCAGATGAAGATGGAATTTATGTCTCCATTAGAGAAGTTGTGGAATATGAAACCTACAGTGAGTCACTTTAAAGTATTTGGATTTGTGTGCTATATATTTATACCTAATCATCTATGAAGTAAGTTTGATAAGAAAGTAATCAGATGTATCTTTGTGGGCTATGATGAGAACAGAAAAGGATGGAGATGTTGTGATCTTACAACTAGCAAATGTTATGTTTCATGAAATATTGTGTTTAATGAAACATCATCATGGTAGACACCAGAATATGTTGCACTTCTTAACTCCAATGAAGAAGAACAATTGTACGAAAAGTGTAAGGAGTAATAAATAAAAATTTAGCAAAGTTCAGAGTCTGTCATGCAGTCTCAACTTCAAGAAAGGCCATGGTAAACTAGTGCGTATCAAAGAACAAATGATGAAGATAAACTAGTAGTGGAGATGCCAAAACAACAATATGTTAGAATAGGCAGCATCACTAATATAGTTGAGAAGATCAACTAGGGTGAAAAAGAAAAATCCTAAATATGCAAATGTTGCAGTGGCAAAAGAAGAAAAAGAACCAACATCCTTTGAGGAGGTATTGCAGAAAGCTGAATGGATAAAAGCCAATGAAGAGGAGATCAAAGCCTTTATTGAAAATCAAACTTAGGACTTGGCACCAAAACTTAGGGATATAAAGCCCATTTCATGTAAATGGGTGTACAAGATCAAGACTCATCCAGATGGTTCAATTGAGAGATACAAAGCTCATTTAGTAGCACGAGGATTCTTACAACAGTATGGATTAAACTATAATGAAAAATTTAGTCTAGTGGCCAAGATTATAACTATTTTTATTTTGCTAGCACTCGCTATACATAAATCTTAGAACTTATGGCAAATGGATGTCAAAAATGCCTTTATAAATAGAGAGTTGGATCGAGAAGTGTACATATAGCAACTTGAAGGATTTGAAAATAAGTTTAGTCCTGAGTATGTTTGTAAATTAAAGAAGGCACTCTATGGGTTAAAGCCAGCCCCTAGAGCTTGGTATGGCAAGATTACTGAGTTTCTTATCCATAGTGCTTATGGAGTTGCACCAGCTGATTTCAGTTTATTTGTCAAAGCTCAAGAAAGAAAGGTAGCAATAATTCTTATTTATGTTGATGATCTCATCGTCATTGGAGATTATGTTAATGAGATCCACCAGACCAAGAAAAATATATCAGTTCGATTTCAGATCATGAACATAAATAAGAATTATTGCTAGCTTCCTTTCTTGAGCTTTCGATTTCAGATGAAAGAACTTAGGGAGCTGAATCACTTTCTTGGATTGGAAATGGAGCACACAAATGAAGGATTATTCTTATGTTAAAAGAAATACGTAAAAAATCTTCTCTAAAAGTATAGAATGCTTAATTATAAATTGCTTGCTCTTCCAATAGAGGTGAACTCTAAATTAAGCATTATATAAGGTAAATAATTTTGAAGATTCAATGATGTATCGGTAGATAGTTAGCAGTCTGATCTATACGACATTGATAAGGTCAAATATTGCACTTGCAGTTGGAGTAGTCAGTCAGTTCATGCAAACTCCAACAAAACCTCACTTTGAAGTAGTTTGGAGAATTTTAAGGTACATTAAAGGAACACTTGATCTCGAGTTATTTATAAAAGTAAAATGACTTGCAAATTGAAAGGATATTGTGATGCTAATTATGTCGATGATTATGATATGCGGAGATCGACCACTGGTTATGTATTTAGTTTAGGTTATGGAGTTGTTACTTGGTATAGCAAAAGAGAATCAACAGTGTCATTCTTAACAACAGAGGTTGAGTATTGTGCAACAATGATGACAGCTTAGAAAAGTATGTGATTAGTACGGTATTCTTTTAATTAATTAATTTTGGTATTGGATGGGTCAATAAACACAAGCAATTGGAGTTATTAATTTCACACCAAATTAATCCTTTTGTTTTGCTTGGAGTCAAGGTCTCCACTATAATCACACTTAAGTATATATATATATATTTGACTCGTAATAAATAGTAATAAATTATTAAATATATTATTATTATTATTAAATATATAATAATAATAATAATAATAATAATAATAATAATAATAATAATTATTATTATTATTATTATTATTATTATTATTATTATTAAGTAAAAATTTTAAAAATAATAACAATATTATTTATTTATATAATAATTTAATATTAATTTAATATAGTTATAATTTATTACAAATTTTTTAAATAATTATATAATATTATTTTAATATTTTTTATTATTAAATTTTCTCAACTATAGAATTTATTTTATATAAAAAATATTATGGTCATAATTAATTATAAAATAATAAAAAATTATTAGTTATTTGTTAATAAAAAATTTAAAAATAACGAAAATTATATTTTTTTTATATAACAATTTAAATTTACAACATTATTAAACTTATAATTTATTGCAATTTTAGTAAATTTTTTATTTGAGCTATTACACTTTTTCTCTTCAATATTTTTAATATTAATATTTTCATTTAAAAAAATGAATTTAATGTAACTTTTTAAGTTCAACTAATAATTAAATGATAAATATTATTTAGTTTAATTTTAAATCTTTTTTGCTAAATTTTATAAAATATCTAAAAATAAAAATTATATTACTTTTCTTATATAAAATATACTTTAAAAAAATTGTATGTTTTTTTATTATTTATTAATTTTTAATTTATGAAAATATATACTTTTAAAATAAATTCTATATTTTTCCTATTTCCATAAATTTATTAAATTTGATTTTAGTTATTTACCTATTAAATTTAATATGATAAAACTTATAAATCTATGTTATCTAATTTGATTTATATTAGATAAAATATATGTAGATCTAATTAAAATGGAAAAAAAAATATATTTTAACAAAATTATCACTTAAATTTTAATTAATTTAATTTTATTATAAATAAAATAGAAATTAACATAATTAAAATAGAAAATATATTTTCAATTAAATTAGAATTATATGTTAATTAATTTCATTTTTATTAGAGATAAAATAGAAGTTAACCTAATAAGAATAGGAAATATACTTTCTATTAAATTAGCATTGTATTTTAATTAATTTCATTTTGTTAGAGATAAAATAGAAGCTAACCTAATTAAAATAGAAAACAGACTTTCAATTATATTAGAATTATATTTTAATTAGATTAATTTTTATTAGAGATAAAATAAAATTTAACCTAATTATAATAGAAAATATACTTTCAATTAAATTAAAATTTTTATTAGAGGTAAGACAAAAGTTAATCTAATTAAAATAGAAAATATACCTTCAATTAAATTAAAATTATATTTTAGTTAATTTAATGTTTATTAGAGATAAATAGAAGTTAACCAAATTAAATAGGAAATAGATTTTCAAAAAAATTATATTTTAATTAATTTAATTTTACTTTTATTAGTAAATGATTAAATTCTTCAATTTTTATATAACAATGAGTGAAATTTTTTTTTATAATTTTTTCTATTCCTCTTCATATATATATATATATATATATATATATATATAGAGCCAATTCATGAAGTTTTGAAATTTTTTTTAAGTCATACATCAGCGCACAAATATCATCTCAAATATAAATACTATTACATCGGTAATAAACAAATTACAAATAAATTCATATAAGAAATCACAAAATAAATAAAATGTACTTTATCTAGGAATTAAATTCAACTAGTCATAAATCTGTATGTTGCGTGAACTTTAAATAATATATATCTTTTAATATAATCATTAAATAATTTTAACAAATTTAAAACTAAAAATTAATTAAATATAAAAATAAAATTTAAAAAGTTATTATAATAATTTATTTAATAGTTTTTTATTGTATATATATAAAATAATTGAAGAAATAAAATAAAATTAGAAAATAATTAATAAGTTACGTATTTTTACTTATATTAAATAAAAAGAAAAATATGTTTTAAATTGAATAAAAGGTGGATGTTTTAATTAGAATAAAAGACATAATCTCTAATGAAAAAGAAGAGTAAAATTTTAGATGTAGTATAATTAAAATGTTTTATATTGAACAAAACATAGGTATTTTAAAATAAAAATTTTTATAAGGAGAAAAAGGTAACTAAATAAATTAAAAATAAAATATATTACATTAATTTTATTTTATTTTTTTAATTTTTATTGCCATTTTTTAAAATATAATAGAATTTATTTTGAGATTATTAAATTACTATTGGAGTATGTATAATAGTTAAGAAAATTTTAAAAAATATAATTTCTAATAGTTTAGAAAAATAATTGAGTGATTTGAAATTAAAAAATACGTATTATATAAAAACTTTTAGAATTTGTGTAGTATTAAAATATGTATAATAGTGTTTTAGTTAAAAAATAATACTAAAAAATTATAATAAATATTTTATTTTTAATAAAAATTAGAATTTTTAAAAATTTGACACATTAGATTTTAGAATGAATACTCAAATATGAAGATAGATACTTGTAAAATTTTTAATTTAATAACTTTAAAACTCAATATTTAATATATATATATATATATATATATATATATTCTTTAATTTTGGAGCTTCAGAGAAGAAGCTCTAAAAATTAATCCACACGTTAAGACTTAAAATCTACAAATTCCATTGACTTTTGAAGCTTATTGCAAAACAGACCAAGACTTGTAATTCCTCCTTTGTGACTCTAATGGGTTATTTACTTTGACGGTACTCAAGTTTCTAACTAAAAGTATCTAACCCTTTTTTTTTTTTTTTTTCTGCAATTCAAAACATTTCAATCTTTGATTCTAATCCCACAATATTAGCCAAACCTATTTTCTAGCCGGCAATAATAATATGTTACATTCGTGACATTACATGTGGGAAAAAAAATTCAAATAGTTAAAAAATGTAATAATTGGAAAACGTGGCATAAAGCATGTGATAAGATAATTATTTCAGTTATTAATAGATTAGCTATTGATTGATTGAATAATTTATTTTAATTTCTTGTTATCAGTTTGGTCTAGGGTCCAATTGATGCATGATATAGATGAAATATTATCAAAGAAAGTGGAATATTTCATTAGCTTATATTTTTATAAAATCTAGAAAATTCAATTTAGAAATACGCTGGGCGACATCTTGGGCAAGTTTTTTCCTTTTTCAAGTAATTTTTAAGTATTTTTCATTTTTTTTAGAAAATATTCTTCCGAAAAATATTTTTTTATTTTTCAGTGTTTGAATTATTTTAAAAAAAATAAGTAAAAAAAAATATACCAATCAAAGAAAAATTACTTCAAAATAAGGAAAAATAATTTCTCATTTTAAGGATACAAAAATATTTTTCAATACCTTCTCTTCTCATTTATTGCATTTCTTTTTATTTTCAATGTTTTCTCTCCTCATTTGTTGCCTTTTTTAGTGTTGCAATCAAATATAAAAAAAATATTTCTTTAGAAAAAATTATTTTTGAAAAATATTTTCTAAAAATAAAATATTTTCCGCATACAAATGAAGAAATGGATCAACAAAAACCTTTTCTAAGGCAATTTTTTTTCTTGATTATTTACACTTTATTGAATATAAAACTACTTTTTACTCGGATTTTATGATAGTGTTGTCTAAAAAAATTAAACATAATAAAAATTCAAATATGGAATCTTTCAATATATATCATTTAAACAAAAAAATTCAGTAAAGTTTTACAAGTTGCTGTCAGTTAAATTACTCCATCAAATTTAAAGCATGAGAGAATTCAAATTCTTTTAATAATTCAAATTTCATGTCACATCCTTCTTAATTGCTTATAATTAATTAATTAATTTTTCTAACATATAATGTGTTTTACTTATTTGTTATTTCAATTTAAAAAGCTCTAAAAATTCAGTGCTTTTTATCTAGTGTCATGATAATACTGTGTCATCAAATTTAACGAACGTAGCTTTTCGTAGTTTGACCATGACCTTTAATTAGAATACCTGTAACATAAAGAATCGGCTTCCTTTTTACCAATTAAAGAATAACTAGGTTATTAAAAATTAAATCATCTCCCTTCTTGATAATAAATTACTGCTCCTCTAAACT
Source organism: Mallotus nudiflorus (assembly GCA_947683625.1). Taxonomy (NCBI): domain Eukaryota; kingdom Viridiplantae; phylum Streptophyta; class Magnoliopsida; order Malpighiales; family Euphorbiaceae; genus Mallotus; species Mallotus nudiflorus. The sequence continues at coordinate 531,417 of CANTUR010000547.1, read as the reverse complement.
CTTTCATTGATTTCATTGCTTACTAGAGGGTTCAACGAAGATTTTTAGTGACAACTCATTGTCCTTTTTGTGTTTAATATTCGAGGTTTCTGTGTTCCTTTGATGCATTGTTTTAAGTACAATCCACATAGTTCTGATCTAGTTTGGAAAATACCGTTAGTTATCCAATGAAAGGGCAAACAAGTTTGTTACGACTTTGATATATCTATAAACCATAAGAGTCTCAATTAGTCCGGTTTAAATTGGGTAAATCCCATAAGAGGAGAAAAACTTTTTCATTTTCTGTTTTGTCCATATACAAGACTTGAATTTAAGGTTTTGCAAAAAAAAAAAAAAGTCCTAATTACTTAAAAAAGCTTGAACGTAAAACATGTTATTTCAACTTTTACTTAAAAAGTCCCAAACTTTATATTTTTTTTAACAATTTTAATACTTTCTTTTGACATATATATATATAAACTTTACAATTTTTAACAATTTTAATATATGCTTTTAAAAAGTTTGTTATTAAAATTGTTAAAACTCATAAAGGTCAGCATTTTTTTTAAAGATAATTAGGCCAATATTAAATTATATTTGCTCAATCTATTTTTTAACATCTTATAAAAATGTTGTAATATTTAATGTTGCTATGACACCAAATTTCTTTTAATTAAAAAATAATTTAATAAATTTAGAATTACTTATATGATAAATTGAAATCATATTTTCTAATTTTTTAATTTTTATGTTATTATTATTTAATTTTTGATTGCTGAAATAACAAATTGAAATCATATTTTTAGTATGATATAAGTAATTCTAAATTTACTAAATTATTTTTTTAATTAAATGAAATTTGGTATCATAGCAGTATTAAATACTACAACATTTTATAAGATGTTAAAAAATGAATTAAAAAAATATAATTTAATATTAGTCTAATTATCTAAAAAAATAATGAACTTTATGGGTTTTAATAATTTTAACAACAAAATTTTTAAAAGAATATGTTAAAATTGTAAAGTTTATGATTTTGTTATAAATGTCAAAAGAAGGTATTAAAATTGATAAAAACTGTAAAGTTCAAGACTTTCTAAGTAAAAGTTGAAATAACATATTAAAATTGTTAAAACTTGTAAAGTTCAGGTTTTTTAAAATAAATAGGCCAAAAAAAATTACTGTTACTACTGTGATTAAAAGTTGTAATAAAAGCTTTTCAAAAGGCAAGATTTTGGACAATTGTTTGGTTGAATTTGCTATATGTTCTTTGTCCGTAAAATTTACTGCTACTGGTTTTTTGAATCGTAAACTATGCACTTGAATTCTTGATAAGTGCGGTATTCTTTTAAGAAGCTAGTACTCACCTAGTCTTCATACTTCAAACGAAATTCTGTTTAATTATTTAGTCCTATAAAAAAATATTAATAGTTTGGAAATTAGAAAGTACTTTTTTCAAAATAGAAATTTCTGTTTTCAACACTTAAGAGACTTAAGTTCAAAAATATTATGAATTACTTAAGCCTCATAGGCTGAGACTAAGGTTTTGGAATTTTAAAGTTGCTAATGTTAACAATTAACAATTGTGATTTATTCTGAAAAAAATAAATAAATAAACCACATTGTAAAAACAATTAAATAATTTCGGTTTTTGAGCTTTTAGGTCAAACAATAATGAAGACAATACAACTTGACCCTCTTTAGCAAATCAATTGGTATGAAGGTTATAGGATGCAATCGTGCAATAGGTTGATTAGGAATGGGAAAAGTAGTTGCAGGCGGTGAGGTTCAGTGCGTGTCCAAATATTTAGCGACTATGGTATTGTGCGGATTCATGACTTATTAGGAAATACAACAGGGGCTTAGAATCCAAGTCAAAGATGTAGTCACCATTGGATAAAACTCAGGAAAGGTTTTATAGCAATTGGATTCTACGGAAATTACCTAAAAGTCGTTTTCAGATACTGGATTTGGAAATTAGGTATGGACTTTTGGAATACCCATCCAACCTTACAGTTGGCTTTTATTGTGTTTTATGCTTTATTATTTTTAATTATTTAATTATTTCCTTACATACATGCAAACCACAATTTCCTCCAAACAATTGTCAGATTTTACAATTAGGTCCAAATTTTAGATTCAATTCCAATTACATGCAATTTTAGGTGATTCACAACATTTACACATTCATTTCAATACATTAAATAAACAAAAAAAGAAAATACACACAAAGAAAATGAGGGAGGAGAAAATAGTTAAATCCTTTTAAACATGCAAACAAAATAAATAAATAAATAAAATAAAATGCACACACAAAAAAAGGAGTGAGGAGAAAAGAGCTACATCCCTTTAAGCATGAAAGATTTGCAAAAAAAAAAATAAAAAATGAAAGGATCTATAAATTAAGATGAATTATTTGATGACCAATTCTTCATCCAATTCATCCCTTAAAGGAGAATTAATCAACTCCAAAAAAGAAAAAAAAAAAAAAACCCTACAAAAGAAATGAGTTAAGCTCTAAAAATATAACGTAACACAAAATAATGCAAAATAAGTAGCAAATGGGGATTAATGAATAGTACAGTCTAACAAAAATAGTGACAATACGTTACTAAATAAAGGACAATGACTAAAAAATTAAACATAGAACTTAAAACAATAACGAATATGTGTAAAAACTCAAAATGAACCAATGGAACAAAACAACAGAAAATATGTCATACAAACAATATAAAATCATGCTTAATAATAATAATTTACTAAACATGTAAAAGATACAAATGCTTAATTAAATAAACAAAACAAACATGCAAAGAAAGTAAATAAAATAGCTAATAAAAAATCATAGCTAAATTAAACTGAATTCTGATTGTAAATAATATAAAAAAGTGTAAAAGTTCAAATAAGAAATAAAAATAAAAATCTAAATCTTCCAGACCAGTAAATTAAAAGACAAAGTAAATCACCAAAAAAATCAAACTTAGAACAGTGCCTTAACGATAAGGCATCACCTTATGGCAATGTGGTGACGCCTTATCGAATAGTGATAGAATGCAATACATATTCATTTAGGGTCATTTTTATTAACTTTCTCTTTAGTTTGCGTTAACATTGTGTTTAATTATTGCATTTTGTTTCTTTTCTTATGTTTTTATGTTCTCTATATGATTTGTAGGTCTTTTTATGCTAATATCATGCTTATAGTGGCAATGGAATGCATTTGAATGAAGTTTGGAATCAAAGGAAGCGAGCTAGGGTTGGTGTTGACTTCACTCATTTCATATGATAGTTTGTTATTTTCATTGTAGTTTCTTTGATGAATTCTAAGTTGTAATTCTAATGAACTTAATTCGATTTTATTTCTAATATAATTAGTGTAGTTAATATAATTAGATTTTATTTAGTAACTTTAAAGTAGTTAGAATAATTTACTTTTCTTTATCATATTTATTTGCCTATCCATCTGATTAACTTATCAGTTAATACAAATTGCTCCAAATTTTTGAGTGTTCAACACCCAACTTACTCTATACTAAGTCTTAAAAGGCTAGGGTAATACAATTTGACCCGCTTCAAATTTTGGCACCGTTGCCAGGGAATTTATTTAGCATTTTATTAATTTAGGGAAGAAAAAGGTTGTTTTAGGCTTTAATTTAATTTTTGCTTGTTTTTATAATTTCGGATTTAATGATTTGTAATTGAATAATTGTGATTTTTACTTTTTAAGATGCTTACTAGAAGTGCTAGTGATAACATTCTATATTTTAACCCTGAAATTGAATTAACCTTACATGATTTATGCAAGGAGCAAAGGCAAATAAAAGTTAATTAACAAAATTTGGACACTATGGCTGCCCCGTAAAGATGTACATTAAGTGATTTTGCTAAGCCTGATGTGATGGCAGTTTTAGAGGAATTATGGCTCCATTAATAGCCAACAATAACTTTTAAATCAAACAAAGTATCATACAAATGGTGCAACACAACCAATTTGGAGGTTTACAAAGAGAGGATCCATATGCTCATATATTGACTTTCCTCAATATATGTGCTACATTCAAGATCAATGGAGTGACAGATGATGCTATAAGGTTAAGACTTTTCCCATTTTCGATAAAGGAAAAAGCATAATTATGGCTTCTTAGTTTGCCAAGTGAGTTAGTCACAACTTGGGATCAATTGAAGCAAGCATTTCTCCATAAGTATTTTCCACCACAAAAGACTGCCAAATTTCATAATGAGATTAGTACCTTCAAACAAAATGGAAATGAAAACATTTATGGAGCTTGGGAGAGGTTCAAGGAGCTTCAAAGGCAATACCCACACCATGGCCTACCCGATTGGATGATCCCTCAAACTATCTACAATGGGTTGGCGAATGAGAATCAGAATATTGTAAATGTAGCCTCTAGTGGAAAATGGATAGATAAAATAGCAAGGGAAGTTGATATCTTGCTCGAAGAGCTTGCATCTCAAGGGTATATAGGTGATGAACCAACAATGGCAAAAGCAAGAGGAGTCTTGGAACTTGACACCATCAACTTATTGAATGCTAAGGTAGATGCTCTTACCAAGTTGGTACGTAAATCTTAAGTTAATTCTATTAAAAATGCTAATGTTACTTGTGAGCTTTGTGGAGGATCCCATTCACATTCTCAATGCAATATGCATTTAAATGCTAACAAAGATGTAAGTTATGTGCAAAGAGCTTTTAACCAAAGAGGGGGACTGGACTCGAATACATATAACCCCTAATGGATAAATCATCCTAGATTTTCATGGTCAAATCCATCTTCTCAATTAAACCCTCCATTTAACCAAAATTTTTTCCCAAATCACAAAACCCATATGGTTTTCCTAATAAACCAAATAACTCCTCCTTTAATTCTCCACCGCCAAAGTCTAACTTAGAGTATCTTATAGAGCAATTCATAAATCAATAATCTACCACTAACAAACAACATGATGACCAATTCAAATAACTCCATATAAGAATTGATCAACTTGTTTCCCATAATCAAATCCTTGAAAATCAGATTGTTCAACAAGATTCTTCAATGCCTCAACCTTTAGGAAGACTACTTAGTCAACCTAAATATCACCCTAAAGAATCTTATTAAGCCATAAATTTGAGGAGTGGTAAAGAAGTTGGGAGTGCCTCATCCAGTAAGAAGAAGGTAGTTGAAGAGGATTTTGACAAAGGAGTGGCAAATATAAAAGTAGATGATAGTGTAAAGAATAATAAGGATGATAGCAGTGGTATATAAGTGCACAATGGTTAAGAAGGACCAAGCAAGGAAGGTGAACCCAAGATTGACCTTCGAGCCTTACCTTTCCCACAAAGGTTCATAAGGCACAATCTTGACAAAAAATTTGGTAAATTTCTTGATCATTTTAAGGATATAATTATTACTATTTGATTATTTGAAGGATATAACTATTACCATACCCTTTTTGGAAGCTATTAGAGATATGCCTTCATGGGCTAAATTTTTTAAGGACATTGTGAATCATAAAGGTAAGATTGAAGAATATGGGTTGGTTTCATTTATTGAAGAGTCAAAGGCAATGTTCATAAAGACTCCACCAAAACTCAAGGATCCAGGTTATTTTACTATTCCTTATAAAATTAGTGATACTGCATTTAACAAAGCTTTGTATGATATAGGTGCAAGTGTGAGCTTAATGCCTTATTCAATATACAAGAAGATAGATGTTGGTGATTTGAAGCCTGCTACTATGTGTCTTTTTATGGCAGGTAAGTCTACTATATACCCACTTGGTGTGCTTGAGAATGTTCCTACCAAGGTGGGCAAGTTTATTATTTTAATAGATTTTGTCATGGTAAACATGGAGGAGGACCTTAAAATTCCTATATTGTTGGGGAGACCATTTTTAATGACCACGAGAGCTGTCATTGACATGAAAAATAGTAAAATTAAAATAAAAGTGAATGATGAGTCTATTATTTTTTTTATGTTTTTAAAATGATTAGGACAACACCACCCATTAAAGTTTGTGGAGAGATTAATTCACTTGATATCATTGATGAATTCATAAAAGAAGTTGTGTATGAGTGTGCACGTCAAAACCCTTTGGCGATTTCCATATCATAAGGGGCTAATGAGAAAAGTTCCAATAAGAAGGTAGTAGTTTGTGTAAGGACATTAGATTCGAGTCCACATGTCTATCCTTATAAGCATCAACAATTTGAGACACTAAGGAATGAGGATCCTCATAGACCTTCATTGTCAAGTAAAGCACCAAAGTTAGAGCTCAAGCCTTTGCCCTCCACTCTAAGGTACGCATTTCTTGACTTTAAATCTCATTTTTCCTTTATTGTTAATTCTTTGTTAACTAAGGATGAAGTACATGCTTTGTGTAATGTTTTGAGTAAACATAAAGGTGTGATAGGATATTCAATTAATGACTTGAAAGGACTAAGCCCAACTATTTGCATGCATAGAATTCTTTTAGAGGAGGATGCTAAGCCTACCATTAAAGCTCAAAGGAGGTTAAATCCCACTCTTAAGGAAGTGGTTAAAAAGGAAGTAATTAAGTTGCTTGACAATGAGAATATATATTCCATAAGTGATAGTAAATGGGTTAGTCTAGTTCAAGTTATTCCTAAAAAAGGTGGCTTGACCATTATGCAAAATGAATATAATGATTTAGTGCCTACTAGGACCATCACGGGCTAGCGTATATGCATTAACTATAGGAAGCTAAATAAAGATACTAGAAAAGATCATTTCCCATTACCTTTTATTAATCAAGTCCAAGAAAGATTAGCAAATTTTTCTTATTTTTGTTATCATGATGGGCTTAGTGGTTTTTATCAAATTCCTATTCATCTGAACGACCAAGATAAAACTACTTTCACTTGTCCTTATGGTACCTTCGCCTTTAGGCATATACCTTTTTATTTATGTAATGCTCCTGCTACCTTCTAATGATGCATGTTGTTTATTTAGTGATTTAATAGATGATTGTGTGGAAGTTTTCATGAATGACTTTAGTGTTTATGGATATAACTTTACCAATTGCCTAGAAAATCTTTCTAAAGTTCATGACAGGTGTAAGGAGCATGAATTATAACTTAATTAGAAGAAGTACCATTTTATGGCACAAGAAAGGATTGTTTTAAGTCATTTGGTCTCACATAAAGGTATAGAAATTGCAGAGCAAAAATAAAAGTCATTGCTAATTTGCCACCTCTAAAGTGTGTTAAGGATGTAAGGAGTTTTCTTGGGCATATAGGTTTTTGTAGAAGGTTCATTAAGAATTTTTCTAATATCGCAAAGCCATTATGCAAACTACTTGTAAAGGAGGCCATTTTTTAGATGGATGATGCATGTATGGAGGCATTTAAAACCTTAAAGAAAGCTCTTACTTTAGCACCAGTCTTGCAACCACCTAAGGGAGCAACCATTTGAGATCATGTGTTATGTAAGTAATTTTGCAATTAAGGTTGTTTTAGGTCAATGAAGAGAAAGCAAGCCTTCTGTGATTTACTATGCTAGCAAGTTGTTTGATTATGCACATATTAATTATACAACCATTGAGAAAGAGTTACTTGCTATTGTATATGCATTTGACAAGTTTAGAGCATATCTTATAGGGTAAAAAGTCATTATGTATTCTAATCATGCTACCCTCAAGTATCTTCTCAGCAAGAAAGATGCAAAACATAGGCTCTTAAGGTGGATTCTAAAGCTCTAAGAGTTTGATTGGGAAGTGAGGGATAAGAAAGGTAGTGAGAACCTGGTTGCAGATCATTTATGATAATTGGATCCAGAGAGATTTCATAAGAATGATGATGGTATGCCGATTAATAAGTCATTTCATGGCAAACATCTTCTTACTTTAACATTAAAGGAGATTCCATGGTATGCAGATTTTGCAAACTATCTTGTGAGTGGTGTCCTCCTTTATGGGTTGGATTATAGACAAAAAAAAAAAAGAAATTTTTGCATGATAGCAAGTTATACTATTGGGAGGAACCATTGCTTTATAAGAGATATAGAGACAATTTGATTAAAAGATGTATTGCTCAAGATAAAGTTCAGAATGTTTTAAGACATTGTCATTCCTTAGATGTAGGAGGACATTTTAGTGCATCAAAGACAACTTTAAAGGTACTTCAATTTGGTTTTTAGTGGCCTACATTATTTAAGGATGCTAGAGAATTTGTGCTTACATATGATAGGTGCCAAAGAATGGGCAATTTATCTAGAAAGCAAGAGATGCCCTTGAAAGGAATTCTAGAAGTTGAGATTTTTTATGTTTGGGGCATAGACTTCATGGGCCATTTTCCTAGTTCTTTAGGCCACAAGTATATAGTAGTTATAGTTGATTATGTCTTAAAGTGGGTGAAAGCAATTCCGACCATTACAAATAATGCCAAGGTTGTTAAGAAGATGGCCAAGAAAATCATTTTTCTAAGGTTTAGTACACCTAAAGCATTGATCAGTGATGGAGGTTCACATTTTTGCAATCATGTAATAAAATCTCTTTTGAAGAAATATAAGGTAAACCATAAGGTAGGTACTCCATACCATCCACAAGCAAGTGGGCAAGTCGAAGTGAGCAATAGAGAGATCAAATGGATTCTCAAAAAAACTGTGTCTTCTTCAAGGAAGGATTAGGCGTTGTAGTTGTATGATGCCTTATGGGCATATAGACAACTTTTAAAAAACCAATTGGCCTTACTCCTTACCAAATGATCTATAGGAAGTCTTGTCACTTACCTGTGGAACTTGAGCATAAGGTATATTGGGCAATAAGGGCTATGAATTTTGATTTGAAGAAGGCAGGTATAAAAAGGTTACTTCAATTGAATGAATTAGAGGAGTTAGGGATGAATGCTTATGAAAATGCAAAGTTGTATAAGGATCATACTAAATTGTGGCATAATAAGCATATACATAAGAAAGAATTTCATGAGGGAGAATTGGTCATACTTTATAACTCCAGGTTGAAGCTATTTCCCGGTAAGTTGAAGTCAAGGTGGTCCAGTCCTTTTAAAATTATGAAAGTTTATCCTTATAGTGCTATAGATATTACTAATGATAAGGAAGAGATCTTTAAAATGAATGGCCATCGTCTCAAACCTTACTTAGTGGGTGAAGTGGTTCTTCCTAGGGAGTCGATCTCTCTTTATTCACCTTAGCATTACAAAGGTATACGGTCTAGCTATCGACCGTTAAATGTAGCAAGGTATTCTACCATATTTCTATTTTTACTTTATTAATTAGTATATTTCTAGTATATTATACTTACACATTAAATTCTATCTTTTATTGATTTACTATTATTGTTGAATTAATTTAAACCACATTATAGTGTTTATTGTTGATGCAATGTAAATATGCATAGTTATTTAGGGTATTTGACTAGTTATTTTCATATTAATTTTGTTTTGAATGTATTTTTTTAGGATATAAGTGTTGTTTTTATTTCTAAATGCCTTTTATGGTTATTTGTGTGTCTTATATGTGTTTTTAGGTCAAATTGGTTGATGAAAAAGACTTTGAAATGATTTAGAAGAAATGTGAAGTTTGCAAAGCAAAAGGAAGTTGAAATCGAGGCTGTGCCAACTCGTTACAATTGGATCGAGTTGTTACAGAGACCCAATGTGCTGAGTCGTTCCTCTATGTCGAGTCGTTACAGAGACTGATGGTGCCGACTCGTGCCTTGGTGCCAAGTCGTCCCAAGAAGCCTATCACTTTCCAATTCTAAACAGTCTTCATATTTCAACCATAACTTCTTCTACAGACATCCAAATGAGGTGATTCAAGTTGTGTTGGAAAGATAACTCGACAATATAGAACTTTTATAAAGGGAACTTTTGAAGATAATGTCATTTAAATGGAAAAAATACCCTTAAAGTTATTGTATTTTTATAAGAGTTATGATCCTTCATCTAAAGGTCACCTTTTCAATTGTAACTTCTTGTAACTACCTCTAAGGTCTATATATACATCATTTGTGACCTATAGAGAAGAGGAGGATATACATATGTAGAGATACAATATTATTTTATCTTAAGAAAAATTACTACTTAGTTTTTTATTCGAAGTTCATTTTTAGAAGGCAAAGCCAATCAAGAAGAATGGAAGATCATTTTGGTCAAGAAATATTAGAAGATATCTCTAAGGGTTTTATTAACTTAATCTCTTCTTTTCTATGTTATATTTTGATTATCTTTTCATTGAACTAACCATGTATACTGGCTAAGTCTTTATAGGAATTGCAATGAATGATTGAATAAGGATTCCATATTTCTAACTTTATTTTATGATTTGATTTATATTAGAGCAATTTGATGTTGTGTATGACTGATTACCATATATAAATTGTGAATCAAATTAATTAAAATGAGAATTGAAGTAATTCAATGGAAGAATGAAGTCATTTAACTAATGAACATCACTTGGAGACAAGGGATTCATCTTAAAGGAATAAGCATTAGTGTTTAATGTTGTTGATTTTTTCTCTATCTTTGCAAAGACATGAGAGTGCTTGCAAACCCTAAGAGGAGGAAATACTTCTAATTGATAACAAGATTTACTGTTAGGGATTTTAACCTTTATTTGACAACGAGAGTTGCTTTTTAAGATTATACGCACTAATTTCCAATCAATATATATATATATATATAAGAACATTTATTTTATCCTTATTTTATTATCATTGTAATTCTCCTTATTAATCTTTATTAAGAACTTATAGTAGTAATTAAAATAATTAAATATTAGTATAGTTTATTTGTTACTTTAATTCTTAAAACCTATTTTGATTTTACTTTGCCTATCCATCTATTTATCTATTCGGTTAATACAAGGTAGTACCAAATTCTTGAGTGTTTGACACCCTACTTGCTCTATGCTAAGTCCTTAGAGACTAGGGTATACAATTTGACCCGCTTCAAATTTTTGGCACCGTTGCTGGGGAGTTTTGCTTTATTATCTTTATTAACTTAGGGTAGAGGAAGGTTGTTTTAGGCCTTGTTTTTATTTTTTTATTTATTTTACTTGTTAATTTTTAGTCTTAATTTGTTAGATTGTGAATTTACATTTGTAGATGCTTACTAGAAGTATTAGTGATTATAATTTATACTTTGATCCTAAAATTGATTTATTTATACGTAATTTATGCAGGGAACAAAGATAAAGAAGAAAGAACCAACTGAATTCGAATAATATGGCTCAACCGGAGAGAAGGACATTAGGTGATTTTACGATGCCCGACATCTCGGGTAGTTTCGGTGGAATTGTGGCTTTGGCTATTGCCAACAACAACTTTGAGATCAAGCCAAGTAGCATCCAAATGGTGCAAAATAATTAGTTTGGAGGATTACAAGGAGAAGAACCTTATGCTCATATATTGACCTTCCTTAATGTGTGTGCAACCTTCAAGATTAATGGAGTGACAAATGATGCAGTAAGACTCAGGCTCTTTCCATTTTTGGTTAGGGACAAAGCACAACTTTGGTTTGCAAGTTTGCTTAGTGAGTCAATCACAACATGGGATCAATTGAAGCAAGCATTTCTGCATAAATATTTTCCACTACACAAGACAACTAAGTTTTAAAATGAGATTACCACTTTCAAACAAAGTGGAAGTGAGACAATCTATTTGGCTTGGGAGAGGTTTAAAGAACTTCAGAGGAAATGTCCATATCATGGTTTGCCAGAATGGATGATTCCTCAAATTTTCTATAATGGATTAACTGATGAAAATAGAAACATTGCCAATGCAACGTCTAGTGGGAAATGGATGGATAAAACTGCTAAAGAGGTCGTAACCTTGTTAGAAGAACTTGCATCTCAAGGGTACATGGGTGAGGAAATCACAATGGCAAAAGCAAAAGGAGTCTTGGAACTTGACACAATTAAAATGCTGAATGCAAAGGTTGATGCTCTCACCAATATGGTAAGTAAATCTCAAGTTAATTCATTAGAGTGTACTAATGTTGTTTGTAAGACTTGTGGAGGATCTCATTCATATTCTCAATGCAATATGAGTATTAATAAGGATGCGAGCTATGTCCAAGGAGGTTTCAACCAAAGAATGGGTCTAAACTCAAATACATACAACCCCCAATGGAGAAACCACCCTGGATTTTCATGGTCAAAGCCATCCTCCCAATTAAGCCCCCAATTTAACCCAAACACCAAACCCCAAAACCCATATGGATTTTCCATTAAGCAACAATCTTTCAATTCCAACCAATCTAAACCTAACCTTGAGAATCTTATAGAGCAGTTTGTTAACTAATAAATAACCATCAATAAGAAAAATGAGGAGCAATTCAAACAACTAGCTTCTAAGCTTGTACAAATTACTACTCATAACCGCATCCTTGAAACACAAATTGCCCAACAAGCTTCTTCATCTACTATTAAACCCTTAGGGAAACTTCTTAGTCAATTGGAGTACACTCAAAAAGAGACTTGTCAAGCCATTTATTTAAGAAGTGGTAAGGAGGTTGAAGGCAGTGCTAGTAATAAAAAAATAGTAGTGGTTGATAATGATGAGGTAGGAATTGAAGAAGTGGAAGTTAGTGGTACAAAAGATGATAATGGAGTAATGAAAAGTTTGAATGGAGATGCTACCATGCCACCTAAGGAAGATGAACCCAAAGCAGATTTCAAAACACTTCCTTTTCCTCAAAGGTACGTAAGGAAAAATTTGGATAAACAATTTGGCAAGTTCCTCGATTACCTTAAGGAACTTACCATTACTATTCCATTTATGGAAGCAATAAGAGATATGCCAGCATGGGGTAAATTTTTGAAAGATATTATAAATCATAAGAACAAGCTTCAAGATTATGGCTTAGTATCCCTTGTTGAACAGTCTAAGGCTATGTACTCTAAGTCACCCCCAAAGCTCAAGGATCCCAGATGTTTCACGGTTCCTTGTGTCATTGGAGGTACTCATTTTGATAAAGCATTGTGTGATATTAGTGCTAGTGTTAGCCTTATGCCCTATTCTATCTATAAAAAGCTTGATTTGGAAGAACTTAAGCCTACCAATATGTGTTTATCCATGGCGAACAAGTCTATCACTTATCCACTTGGCATTCTTAAGAATGTGCCAACTAAAGCGGGTAATTTTGTGATCCCAGCTAATTTTGTTGTTTTGGAAATGGAGGAAGATCTTGAGATTTTGATATTGTTTGGAAGACCATTTTTAATGACAGCAGGAGCAATTATTGATATGAGGAAAGGAAAGATCACATTGGAAGTGGATAATGACCACATGGAATTTGATGTGTTCAAAATCATGAAGTCTACACTAGTGGAAGTAGCAAGCTAAATTGAATCCATAGATATTGTTGATGAGTGCATTAAAGAAATGATTTATGGGCATTTAAAGCAAAATCCTATGGAAATAAACTTGGTGCCAAAGGTTAATAAGCATCTTATGGAAGTGACTACATATCAACATTCACGTCAGCCATCCAGGTTTAAACCTTTAAAAAGAGAGGATGATCCAAAAGATACTACATCAAATGAAGGAGTCAAATTGGAGCTCAAGCCTTTGCCATCAAATCTAAGATATGCATTTCTTGACTCTAATTTTAAATTTCCTTTTATTATTAACTCATTCTTGCCTAGTGATAATGTTGATGCTTTATGTGATGAATTGAATAAACATAAGAATGTTATTGGTTATTCCATAATTGATTTGAAGGGAATTTGTCCTAATATTTATATGCATAGAATTCTTTTAGAGGATCATGCAACCCTCCATTTAAGGTCAAAGGCGATTAAATCCCACTCTTAAGGAGGTGGTTAGAGAAGAGGTGACTAAGTTGCTTGATAATGGAATTATATATTCCATTAGTGACAGAAAATGGGTAAGCCTCGTTCAGGTTGTTCCAAAGAAGGGTGGCTTAACTGTTGTTAGGAATGAATCTAATAATCTAATACCTACTAGAACTGTCATGGGATGGCGTATGGGCATTGACTATAGAAAACTCAATAAAGCAACTAGGAAAGATCATTTTCCATTGCCTTTCATTGACCAAGTTCTTGAGAGACCAGTTAAATTCTTTTATTTTTGCTATTTGGATGGACTTAGTTGATTTTATCAAATCCCTATTCATCCTGATAATCAAGCTAAGACCACTTTTACTTGCCCATATGGTACATTTTCCTTTAGGCGTATGCCTTTTGGTTTATGTAATGCACCTGCAACTTTTCAAAGATGCATGTTTTCCATATTTAGCGACCTACTTGATGATTATGTAAAAGTTTTTATGGATTATTTTAGCGGATATGGTACTAAATTTTCTAATTGTCTAGACAATCTATCTAAAGTTCTTGATAGGTGTATTGAGCATGGATTGGTCTTGAACTAGGAAAAATGTCATTTCATGGTATAAGAGGGGATCGTTCTTGGACATTTAGTTTCGAAGAGAGGTATTGAAGTTGATAGAGCAAAGATAGAAGTAATTGCCAAATTGTCGCCTCCAAAGTGTGTTAAGGACATACGAAGCTTTCTTAGACATGCGGGTTTTTACAAAAAGTTTATCAAAGATTTTTCTAAGATTTCAAAGCCATTATGTAAATTTCTGGCCAAGGATGCTAATTTGAGTTTGATGATGCATGCCTAGAAGCATTTGAGATTTTAAAGAAGGCTCTTATTTCAGCACCTGTTTTGCAACCACCTAATTGGGAGCAACCGTTTGAAGTGATGTGTAATGCAAGCAACTTCGCGGTAGGGGCTATTTTAGGTCAAAGAAAAGAGGGTAAGCCTTATGTTATTTACTATGCTAGCAAGCTTTTGGATGATGCTCAAATAAATTATACCACTATAGAAAAGGAGCTTCTTGCTATTGTTTATGCATTTAAAAAGTTTAGAGCATATCTTATAGGACAAAAGGTGATTGTTTATTCAGATCATACTACTCTCAAGTACCTCCTAAGCAAGAAGGATGCAAAACCTAGGCTCTTATGGTGGATATTAATGCTCCAAGAGTTTGATTAGGAAGTGAGAGATAAGAAAGGAAGTGAGAATTTAATTACAGATCATCTATCAAGATTAAATCAAGAAGGATTGAAGAAGCATGATAATGGTGTGCTAATCAATGAGACATTTCATAGTGAACATCTTCTTAATGTTGCTTCCAAGGAACTTCCATGGTTTGCGAATATTGCAAACTATCTTATGAGTGGTGTTCTTCCTTATGGTATGGATTATAGACAAAGGAAAAAGTTCTTGCATGAAAATAAATTCTACTGTTGGGAGGAGCCATTGCTTTACAAAAGGTGTGCAAATGGTTTGATTCGAAGATGCATTCCCCAAGACAAAGTATAAGATATTTTGAAGCATTGTCATTCTTTGGATGTTGGAGGACATTTTGGAGCTTTAAAGACAGCATCTAAGGTACTACAATCTGGTTTTTGGTGGCCTACTTTGTTTAAGGATGCTAGAGAATATGTGCTTACATGTTGGGTAACATATTAAAGAAACATGAGATGCCTTTAAAAGGGATTCTTGACATTGAGATCTTAGATGTTTGGGGTATAGACTTCATGGGTCCATTCCTTAGTTCTTTAGGCTACAAGTATATATTGGTGATGGTTGATTATATTTCTAAATGGGTGGAAGCAATGTTGACCTTGACTAATGATGCTAGAGTGGTAAAGAAGATGCTCAAGAGAGTAATTTTTCCAAGGTTCGGTACCCCTAGAGCATTAATAAGTGACAGAGGTTCTCATTTTTATAATCATGTGATTGAGGTTCTATTGAAGAAGTATGTGGTGACACACAAGGTTGCTACTCCATATCACCCATAAACAAGTGGGCAAATAGAGGTGAGCAATAGAGGGATTAAACGGATTCTTGAGAAAATTATATCTTCTTTAAGAAAAGATTGGGCATTGAAGCTTAATGATGAATTATGGGCATATAGGACAGCTTTCAAAACTCCAATAGGCCTAACTCCTTATCAATTAATCTATGGGAAATCTTATCATTTACCCGTTGAGCTTGAGCATAAGGCATATTGGGCAACGAGAGCTTTGAACTTTGACATGATGAAGGTAGCTAAGAAAAGGTTACTTCAACTCAATGAACTAGATGAATTGAGAATGAATGCATATGAGAATGCTAAGTTGTACAAGGATCACACCAAATTGTAGCATGACAAACATTTACCAAAGAAAGAATTTCATGAAGGACAATTTATTTTGCTTTATAATTCAAGATCGAAGTTATTTTCATGCAAGTTAAAATCTAGATGGTTCGGTCCATTCAAGGTTGTAAAGGTTCATCCCTATGGTGCAATTAAGATATCAAATGATAAGGGTGAATAATTTAAGGTTAATGGTCATCGCCTCAAGCCTTATTTGATCAGTGACACAATTAAACAAGGTCATTTTGTCTCTCTTTCTACACCTTAAGCTACCAAAGGTAGGGTTAAGCTATAGACTTTTAAATTTAGCATGGTAAGCTTCAACACATTCTTTATTTTAGTAATATCTTTATATTTTAAGTCTTCATTTCATTTCATTTTATTTCATTTTAGTTAGTCGAGTTACTTTAGTTTTTATGTTTCAAAGTTATATTTTTCATATTTTTAATTCACACATTCTTTTTATTATTCACTTTTTCTTTTTCTAAGTTCATTTCATTTATTTATTCACATTTCTTTACTTAAGTATTCTTAATTTTAGTATACATTTGATTTATAATTAGTGAATATTTAGTTTCTAATTTCATTTTCATACATTTCATTTATACATATCATTTTTTAAAAAGTTAGAATTATTTTCTACATTTTGGCATTTTGTCACGACTCGTTATAGAAAGGAAACGTGCTAAGTCATTCCATAAAGGAACGACTCAATTTAGAGAGGCATGTATATAACGAGTCGTTATGTTTAGTACGACTCGTTACAGAGAGCAAACATGCCGAGTCGTTACACTTGGTATGACTCAACACCTGCAGAACAAAGGCGTAATGAGTCGTTCCTTCGGAACTACTTGATACAAAGCCATGGTATGCCGACTCGAGCCCTCGCGCCTAGTCGTTCCACTTACACATTCACGTGCATTTTACATGTACACACATATACATTTGTAACAGCCATGAATTTAAGCCTTTTCATATGTTTTTATTAAAGTTTATTTAGCTTTCAATTCAATTTTGGATTAAAAAGGTCTCTAATTTTTCAGAAAGGTGTCATACCTTTTCACTTCCATACATAAATTTTCACTTTACTCTTACATAACCCTTCACTACACCTTTCACCCCTACATCTTACACCTCTCTAACACCTATATATACACCCTTTTGACCACCCAATCACTCATAATTTCCAGCCCCAAAAACCCATATGAATTTGACTACTTAAACACACACACAACTCCTACTCCTTCATCTTCTTCATTCTCTCTTCCATAATAACAAAGCTTTTTCATTTCTTCTCTACAAGTTAACCCTAACTGAATTAAACACCCTTCTCCATCTCCTTCACTTGCTTTTCCATCTTCATTTCTTTTATTCTGCATATTTCTGCACTTTTTATTTTCATTTTAAGCATAACTAACACCATGGGAAAGACAAGGGCATCCTCATCCAAGAGGCCACACATTGAAGAGCCCCCTCAAGAGGAAGAAGAAAACCTAAGCAAGACATATAAGGCTAAGTTTCTCATCATTTCACATGCTAAAGGTACTAAATTCACAACCATAAGGTTTAGAGAAATCTTGGGTTGTAAGTATATTCCAAACTCCCTCTTGTCTAAAATGGGTATGCTTGAAGAGTTTGATCAAATGCTAACTCAATGTGGTCTTAAACGATTTGTTTATATGCATGAGGATACTTGGGTTGATTTAATTACTGAATTTTACACTACATTAGATGTTAATGAGCACAATTCATAAATTCTAGAATTTTGATTAGAGGGAAAACCACACCAACTAACCTATTCTTTCATGAACTATGTGTTCATTTCAAGAAGGATAGTTTGTGTGACCCTCCATCTAATTTTAAGTTGAATGAGTTTTGGACTTTCTTGATAGATTTGCAAACCCCTTTCCAACATAAAAAGGCCAAGGTAATGTTTATAAAAGACATAAAGTATTGGTTGTTGCACAAGGTTTTATCATGTGTTGTATTTCACAAATCTGAATTTAATAGGGTGTTTGCATAAGAAATGTTCCTTATGTGGTGTGTGTATCACAAAAAGCCAATTTGCTGGACATATTGGATTTTCAACCAATTGTTGTCTTGTGCTCCACGCAAGGAGTCCCCCTTGACATATGGTCATGTTGTCATAATCATAGCTAAGGCTTTGAACATTAATTTTGATGCCTTTACCCATAAAGTTGAATGCTCTTATTTCACTAACCATGCTTTTGTGAGAGGGGAAGTTATTGATGCAGGATTTTGATTTATTCTCGCCCGCTCTCGTTCATGTTGGTGTGGACTTATTGGATCATCCCAAGTTGAGGAGCCTCCACCTGCTTACTAAACCGAAAGTGAAGCGGAGGACGGACTTCCTCAATACCAACCATTTAGAGAAGACATTCCTTTACTAACATATCCTATCCAACATATGTCGAGATCTTCTAGTGATCACCCTCCAATTTGGGACCAAATTATGAACAACTAAATTGCCATGTAAGGGCAATTTAATGAGATGGAATGTCATCAAAAGCAATTGAATTACTGGCAAAGAAAAATGGAGTACAAGTTGAGCCACTACTTTGCTTAAACTGGATACTCAATTGAGTCTCCACCCACTACTCCAACCAATAATTGAGGGAGTATTTCTATTCTTTCCCTACTTTTCTTTTATTTTCATTGAGGACAATGCTTATTTTTAAGTGTGGGAGGGATATTAGTTTTAGGGATATTAGTAGTTTATTAGTAGTATATTATTAGTATATTAGGGTGTTATGTTTGTGTTTGTGTTATTTTTTTGTGTATTTGCATAAATTTTGTTTTTTTTCCAAAAGTAGCCATCCTTAATAGTCTTTTTAATGTTATTGAAGTTAATATGTTTCATTAATAATGCATTTCTTATTTCTCAATTGGTAGAAGTTTAAGTTTCATGTAGTATAAGTAGTAAGTTTATCATTTTATCTCTTTTTATTATTTCTAAAGTCTAAGAAATGTAGTAGTCAACTTGCTAACTATGCTTAAGGCTAGGTAGTAATGATTTAAGTTTAGTTTTTCTAAAGACTTAGGTAACCTTAGAGAAACTATAGCCATAATACCAAGACACTCACTTTTCAATAATGGATGAGGACATGAAAATAAAATAATATATATATATATATATATATATATATATATATATATATATATATATAATAAGTAAATAATGTTTGTGATATGATGCATCTCGAGTAAGTTGTGTGCAAATGAGTATGCTCTTTAGTTGCATTCATTCGAAAGAGATGTATAATGTCATAAGTTGATGTTTCTCGAGTAAGTTGTGTGCATTTATGTTTGCTCCTCATTTTCATTCATTCAAAAAGAGTACATATAGCAAATATGTTTTTGAATAAAATTGTCTAAAAATGCCATGAGAAGACTGAGTCAATGTGTGTGCTTAACATTGTCTTAAGGTTGCTATTGCCTCTGGAATCCCTAAGTTTGAAACATGACTATTTTGGCTAAATATCTTAGTTAGAACTTTGACTTTGCATTTTTGATTTTATTCTTAGCATATTGAGATAAATTAGTAACCTTGTTGCCTATGCTCTGAGACTTGTCTATTTTACCATTGTTGAGCATTAGAATTTCAACTATTGACTTATTCCTTTCCTAACTTCATTCATTATTAAAATGACTTGATAAGGAGGCTACATTTTTTTTTTAGTAAATGAAAATTTTGTTAAGTTTTTCATATTTGATCTATACTTGCTTAAGGGCAAGCAAGGTCTAAGTGTGGGGGGAGTTTGATGCAATGTAAATATGCATAGTTATGTAGGGTATTTGATTAGTTATCTTCATATTAATTTTGTTTTGAATGTATGTTTTTAGGATATAAGTGTTGGTTTTATTTCCAAATGCCTTTTATGGTTATTTGTGTGTCTTATATGTGTTTTTAGGTCAAATTGAATTATGAAAAAGACTTTGAAATGATTTGGATGAAACATGAAGTTTGCAAAGCAAAAGGAAGTTGAAATCAAGGCCATGCCGACTTATTACAGTTGGATCAAGTCATTATAGAGACCCAACATGCTGAGTCGTTAGAGAGATTGATGGTGCCGACTCGTGCCTTGGTGCTGAGTCATCCCAAGAAGCCTACCACTTTCCAGTTTTAAGAAGTATTCGTATTTCAACCATAACTTCTTCTGTAGACATCCAAATGAGGTGATTCAAGTTTTTTTGGAAAGATAACTCGACAATATAGAACTTTTATGAAGGGAACTTCTAAAGATAATGTCATTTAGATAGACAAAAATGCCCTTGAAGTTGCTGTATTTTCATAAGAGTTGTGATCCTTCATCTAAAGGGTGCCTTTTCAATTGTAACTTCTTGTAAATACCTCTAAGGTCTATGTTTGTGACCTGTAGAGAAGAGGGAGATATACATATGTAGAGATAAAATATTATTTTATCTTAAGAAAAATTACTACTTAGTTTTTTATTCAAAGTTTAGTTTTAGAAGGCAAAGCCAATTAAGAAGAAAGGAAGATCATTTGGGCCAAGCAATATTAGAAAAATATCTTTAAGGGTTTTATTAACTCAATATCTTATTTTCTATATTTTATTTTGATTATCTTTTCATTGAACTAACTATGTATACTGGCTATGTCTTTGTAGGAATTGCAATGAATGATTGAATAAGGATTCCATATTTCTAACTTTGTTTTATGATTTGATTTCTATTAGAGAAATTTGATGTTGTGTATGACTGATCACCATATATAACTTGTGAATCGAATTACTTACAATGAGAATTGAAGTAATTAAGTGGAAGAATAATTGAAGTCATTTAAGTAATGAATATCATTTGGAGACAAGGGATTCATCTTAAAGGAATAAACGTTAGTGTTTAATGTTGTTGATTTTTTCTCTATCACTGCAAAGACACAAGAGTGCTTGCAGACGCTAAGAGGAAATGCTTCTAATTGGTAATGAAAGTTAATGTTAGGGATTTTAACCTTTATTTGACAACGAGAGTTGCTTTTAAAGATTATACGCACTAATTTCCAATCAATATATATATATAAGAACATTTATTTGTTTCTTCAATTCTTAAAACCTATTTTGATTTTACTTTGCCTATCCATTTAATTATCTATCCAGTTAATACAAGGTAGTACCAAATTTCCGAGTGTTCGACACCCTACTTGCTCTATGCTAAGTCCTTAGAGACTAGGATATACAATTTGACCCGCTTCAATTGTTTTATTGATATTTATTCTATTTTATTATTTCACTTCATTATATATATTAGCATTTATATATAAGTCTCTCTTAACTTTAGTTTATTCCACTTTATACACATTAATTATATTGTATATATTAGTTGTATACACATTGTTGACTTCTTATTTAATTTATTTATTTGTATGAATATATATATATATGCTTTCATTAAATAAATATATATATATATATATATATATATATATATATATATATATATATATATATACATTAAATATTTGTGCCTCCATTTGAAACCAAGTCAGCACTTCGGTTTGACTCGTCACAGGAACTTAAGGTGTCGAGTTAGCACCTTGGTTTGAGTCATCATAGCAACTCGTAGTGCCGAGTCGGCATTTCGATTCAACTCGGCACAACGAGTCACCACCATACACATTTTTTTATTTTTTTTATTTTCATTTATACTTATTAATTTAAATTCCTATATCATATCTTTTCCTATCAATAGTCATGTCTTTTCCCCTTTTTAGTAACTTACATTTCTTTTTCATAAGTATATCTCTTTGACTAACCATTTTTATTTGTTTCTTTTCTATTTCATACCCTTTCCCATACGTTTTGAACCTTTCACTACCTTTTATCCTTCTATATATACTTACTACCTATTCATTCTCTCTACAAATTTTCACCCACATCTCATTTTTTATAGTCTATATCTCTCCTTACAAGTATACATCAACCGAATCCCATATCCCTTTTTCTAATCCTTCATTTTCTTCTCTTTACTCTACCCATTTTCATTTTAATCTCTTCACTCACCCTCTATAGAAAAATTTGCATTTGTTTTTCATCTCATTTCATTTTCCATGGGAAGAACAAAGGTTGAAGCATCTCAGATCTCTCAATCTAAAATACCACAAGAAGAAGATCCTGAAGAGGAGGATCTTGCACTAACTTACAAGGCTAAATTTTCAATCTTTACCCATAAGGAAGGTGCACGATTTACTACTCTAAAGGTCAAAGAAATAATTAGTTGTAAGTATATTCCTCATTCTCTCCTTAGAGATGTGGGCATCTATGATTCTTTTAAATAATGTTGTTAACCTCTGGCCTTAAGAAATTTGTTTCTATGCATGAAGATATCTATGTAGAATTAATTATAGAATTTTACACTACCTTGGATGTAAATGCAATCAACATTTGAATTCTGGAATTTTGATTATTAAGGAATAAACATAAGCTTACTTATTTCTTCATGCAATGTGTATTTGGCTTTAAAAAAGATGGCTTATGTGACCCCCATACAACTTTTTGAGTTAATGAATTTTGGACCTTTTTAATAGACTTGCAAACACCATTCCAAGTAAGAAAGGGTAAGGCCATATTCATAAAGGACTTAAAATTTTATTGTTGCATAAGGTGCTTGCATGTGTGGTTTTTCATAAGTCTGAATTTAATCGGGTTTTTGCACAAGAATTATTTTTGATGTGGTGCATTCAAAATAAGAAACAAGTATGTTGGACTTACTATATTTTTAATCTATTGTTGAGTTGTGCTCCATATAAGGATGCCCCATTAACCCATGGTCATATTGTTACCATTATTGCTAGAGCTTTGAATGTTAATCTTGCTGATTTTACTCGTGTTGTTGAGTGCTCATATTTCAGTAAATAAGCATTTATGAGAGGTGAAGTTGTCAATATTGCATTTTGTGCCATACCGGCAAGGTCTAGGTCTTACTGGAGAGGCTTAGCATGTCCCCCACCTGTAGAAGAGGAGGATGAAGAAGAAGCAGAAGAGGACGCCAATGAGGGTTCACAAAAGGGAGTTCTGCATGATAATGTCAATGTCCCTCCTTTTTCATTCCTCGCACAGGGTGAATCTTCATGTGGTCAATCTCACATTTGGGAATAAGTTCTTGTGAACCAAAGGGAAATGAAGTTCCAATTAGATGGCATGGAAACTTTTAATCATCAATTAAATAGATGCCAAAGGAGGATGGAGTACAAAATGAACCAATACTTTGCACAATGCGATCAACCCATTGAGTCTCCTCCACCATCTCCTTTAGACAATTAAGGGCCAATACTTTGCACGATACAGTCATCCCATCGAGTCTCCTCCACCATCTCCTTCAAATAATTAGGGGAGTCCTTCTTTCCTTTCCTTATTTACTTTTTACTTTTAATTTTCACACATTAGGGATAATGTAGATGTTAAGTGTGGGGGAAGGGATATTATTAGTGGTATGTGTTTAATTATATTTTCTTTCATATTTTATATGTTTAGTAGTATGTATAATTTGTCTTCTCTATACTCCTTATTTTAGTCTCTATTTCAAGTCTATTCTAATCATGACTAAAGTTTAGTATTTGATGTTATGCTAATAACATAGTCTTGTTATGCTTAATTGGTAGGATATTAAAGTTTCATATAGTATAAGTTTTTAGTTTTAGTATTTTTATTTATTTTCAAAATCTAAGAAATGTTTAGTCAACTTGCTAGCTATGCTTAATGATAAGGTGCTTAGGACTTAAACTTAGTTTTCATTGTATTAAGCAATTTAAGGAAATTATAACCATAATTCGAGTAGTTAGCATTTCAATAATGGATGAGGACTATAAAAAAAAGCAAATAAATAATAATAAAAATAATTTCTTGCTTGTTGACTAGATGTATTTCGAGTAAGTCATGTGTAATTGAGTATGCTCCTTAGTTACATTCGTTCAGAAAGAATGTAGAACGTCAAAAGTATATGTATTTCGAGTAAGTCGTATGTATTTTTGTTTGCTCCTCATTTACATTCATTCGGAAAGGATGCATCCATTGGAATATATATATATATATATATATATAGTTGTGTCTAAAAATGCCACGAGAAATGCGAGTGATGCTTGTGCTTAATACTTGTCTCGTGATTGCTTTTGCTTTTTAAAACACTAAGTTTGGAGAATGAGCATTTTAGCTAGATAGCTTGGTTAGCACTTTGACTCTACATTCTTGATTTTTGTTCTTAGTTAATTGAGATAAAATGCTAAACTTATCACTTATACTAAGAAACTTGTTCCTCTTATCATCGTTAAGCATTACAAGATTGGCTATTAATTATATTTTTCTTAAATTTCTTTTAATGATTAAGATGTTTTAGTGGAGATGGCTACATTTATTATGGAAAGGATAAAACTTTTGTTTGAATGTTCTTACTTAGCTCTTTCCTTCTTGCTTAAGGGCAAGCAAGATCTAAGTGTGGGGGAATTTAATAAAATGAAATATAGCATATTCATTTAGGGTCATTTTTGTTAACTTTCTCTTTAGTTTACATTAAAATTGTGTTTAATTATTGCATTTTATTTCTTTTATTATGTTTTTATGTTCTCTATATGATTTATAGGTCTTTTTATGCTAATCTCATACTTATAGTGACAATGGAGTGCATTTAAATGAAGTTTGGAATCAAAGGAAGTGAGCTAGGGTTGGTGTCAACTTGTTTTGATGGTGTCGGCTCATTACATTAACCCATCATGCTGACTCATTTTATTAGTGTCGACTCATCCCATGATGAAGGGCTAAGTCCAGCCATGATGGAAGATTGGTGCCGACTCACATCATAGTGTCGAGTCATTATATAGGCACTCATACCACAGTGTCGAGTCGTTATAGAGGCACATCGTGCCGACTTACACTTGACACTGCACAATGGTACCGAGTAGTTAATGCACCCTTTCTTTATAACTCTTTACATTTGACCTCTTTTGAAAAGTGTACAAATTAGGATGCTTAGAAGGTCTATAAATAGATGTATTGACATTGTTTTAAAAAAAAGAAAAAGAAAAAGGGAGAGAGATATAAGAAAAAACACTTAGTATATCTTATTTATTATTTTGATTGTTTAGTTAAAAGTATTTTGTATATTTTATTGGAGAACATTCAAGGAAGTCAAGAATTATTCAAGCAAGCTATCAATATTCAAGTTCTATCTTTCTCTCCATTAGTACTTGATGTTTATTTTACTTTCCATATGCTATTTGGATATGTTTATTATGAATCTTGGCTAAACAATTGTAGTTAGAATTATAAGGAAGAATGAATCAAAGAACTATTCTTTTTTACAATTATATGAATGAGTTGATTTTAATTGAGTGCTTAAATGTGTCATATATAATTGGCCACTATGTATGACTTGTTAATCAAGTGTCTATAATGAGAATTAATGCATTTTGATGGAACAACAATTGAAATCATTTAAGGGTTAGGAAACTACTTAGAGACAAGTGTTTCTTCTTAAGGATTTAAAGAATTGACATTATACTTATTAATTCATATTTATCTATACAATGTCATGAGAATGCTTGTAGACTTTAAATAGGATTGCCTTTAATTGATAATGAGAATTTATCTTAAAGATTATTAATCATTTTCTTCACTCATTTCATATGTTAATTTGTTATTTTAATTGTAGTTTCTTTGATGAATTCTAAGTTGTAATTCTAATGAACTTAATTCGATTTTGTTTCTAATATAATTAGTGTAGTCAGTATAATTATTTTTTATTTAGTAATTTTAGAGTAATTAGAATAATTTACTTTTCTTTATCATATTTATTTGCCTATCCATCTGATTAACTTACTGGTTAATACAAATTGCTCTAAATTCCCGAGTGTTCGACACCCTACTTGCTTTATATTAAGTCTTAGAGACTATGGTAATACAATTTGACCTACTTTAAATAGACTTCAACTTATTACCTTGGCAGACTAGTTTTAATAAAATACTTTGATTTCTAAAACTTGAAAATGTAAAGCAAAGACTAACAAAATTAAAACAAATGACTTTCACAGAAAAATTAATAATTGAATCAAAATGAATCCTAAAAAAGGCAATTCAACTAAAAATGATGAAACTTAATAACGGTAAAATGGCATTATTTTTTTATATATAGGAATGTTGCTCCTATCTTTGGTCCTCAAAGACTTTGTATAAGTTCAGCAAATCTGGACCCAGCTAACCACCTTCAGCAACCTCTTTCTATTTAGCCCTGACTTCACCTTGGTCTTAGCTTAGCTTCCTTTCCTTTATTCTCTAGCTATCTTCTTTTTAGTCCTTCTCCTTTTTCTCTTTTTTTTCTTTTCTTCATTGTTAACCTCCTTTTTCAGAACCTTACTTCTCTTTTTAAGCTCCCTTATCTCCTGCCTTCTCTCTTTCTCTCCCCCCACAATCCCTAAACTATTTACCTACTCTTGATTCTTGCCTTTAGGTTCATATTATTGGCAATGGATTCTATTTTCTCAAGGATAATACCAACAACCTTCTGACGTTATATTTTTTAAAGCTTTTATTATTAAGGCACTTGCTTTAGTGGTAATCTGATGCTTTATTATAAAGGCGGATCGTCTGATCAGTAGGCCAAGCTGAAGGCCTGATTAGGCTTGATAGGCTTTGAAGAAAGAGGTAAGCTGAGTTAGGCCTTATTGACTTAAGTTTACTTTTGAGCCTTTATCATCAGCCCTTTGCTCATAGGCTGGGCAATTTTTATGCTGATAGTTTGCCCCCTGATTTTTTGAAAAATGAAATTCGATTGAATAATTTTTAAAAAAATTAATCACTGAAAGTAAAGGATATGCTTTCACCTTTTGCTGCTGCATCGTCTGACTTGGGGTACAACCTAAAGGTAATTTGTTTAAATTTTTAGTACCATCAATCTCGGAGTTCAACCCGAAGGTGATTTATTTAAATTCTCTAACCATCCTTCTTAGGGTACCACTCGAAGGAAACTTGAATTTCTATGCCGTCTGACTCAAGGTTCAACCTGAAGCACTTCTCCTAAAATTTTTTGTCATCAATCCTCAGGGTTCATCCTAAGAGATAATTTTTCTTGGGTTCTTAACCATCCTTTGAATTCTACATGGTCAATTTTTCCTATTAGAAGTATGTAAGGGTAAAATGGTAATCTAGTGTAACCTTTTTATACTCCTTGAATCCCTTTATTTCCTATTTCTCATTCTATTCAAAAACATAAAAGCATAGTCATTCTATATATAAGAACTTCTCATCTTCATAGATCTTGATCAGACTCCACCTCCTCCTGGTTAGGATGGTGTGTCTCCTATAGTTTGGGCACTAAACTTTCTCAGTTTGGTGACGGGCACTATATTCTCTTTGCTTCTTGACTTTTCTTCTTATCTTTGCTCTCCAACATGGGTGAGGTAAGCTTTTCTTCTTCTTCTTTTTCCTCTAAAGAGAAATGGATCGAATTAGTCATAATTATCATTTCTTTTCATTATTTATTTTATTTTTTTTTATAGTGGCATGTGTGTGTTTTGTTTTTTTTATGATTTTTTTATCAATTTTTTTCATGTTTAAACTATTTGCATTTTGCTAAGGTGTTCACCTTATCGGTAAGGAAAATATAGATTTTATCGCCTTATGTTCATTAAAGTGTCACTTTAATTTCAAAAAGGCGATGCCTCTCGGTGCTTAAAGGCGGTGCCTTAATGTTTAAAAAAGGCACTTTTTACTAAGGCAAACTAATGTTAATCTGTTTGTATCTTTCTGAAAACTTCCTTTTTCTTCTTTTATAGCATGATTTGCACACTGTAAAATGTACTAGGAATGCAAGTGGAGCACAAGGGTGGTATGATCAGCTTATTGGGATTGTTCGAGACTGAATTTGAGTTACAGACTTTGAGGCCTTCATTTTAGCTCTTTCTGTCCATAGAGGTAGGAATGACTATCAGCCTCTAGATGCATTGATGGAGAGGTGGTTTGATTCCACCCATACTTTTCACCTCTCATGCAATGAGTTTAGTTTGGATCCTATGTCCTTTTCTGCTATTGCCAGGATAACTTGTGTTGGTGATGTAGTCCATTTGACAGGAGCTTAACCATGGGTTCACCTAATCATATTGCTTATATTGAGAGACTGCTTGGGATTGTTCTTACTATGAAGGGAACCTACACGATCAAGGTTAATTCCATTTTTTATTACTATTGCCTGCTCAAGTCACAGTTATAACATCACCTACTCAGATAGATTAGGTTGTTCGGGCTTTCTTAGTTTATTTATTGGGCAGCACACTATTTTCATATGCTATCAACTCCATTGATCTCATGTATCTAATACCCTTACGAGACTTTGACCTTGTTGCCTCTTATGATTGGGGATCTACGGCACTATCATATCTTTATCACAAGATGGATGCTTTAGTGAGAGGTGCCACTAGGCTTTATGGGTTCTTGCATGTGATGTTGGTGAGTTAACCCTATATTTCCCTTTTTTTGACTTCATTTCTTACACTTTTATTTGCATTAATTGATGTTAATTCTTATAGGTTTGGGGTTTGGAGATTAGGTTTATTAGAGATGTCTTTTTTATTGGTGATCATCCTTTTCCCACTTTGGCTCGATGCGATCTCATGAGTGCAAATGTGTATTGCTCATATCTGAACTCCGTCACTTGGGATGAGGTAAACCTGAAACCAAAAAAAAAGTGTGATTAAATTGTAATAGAATTGAATTAATACTTACCTTTTCATAAATAGATTAAGCAAGATTTGTGGGCCTTTCATAAGCACTAGACTAAGGCTGTGACTCGCTCAGAACCTTTACTTGCTAAAAGGATTCTACTTAGAGGGCCGGATTATTTGACATGGTTTTTAAGAGAAAGGATCTTTAAGTGGCACCATGGTCCTAATAGACAACACATTCCTAACTGTCCTCCTCCTTCCATGTTTTGGACTTATGTATTGGTTGAGCCTGAGTTGGATGAGGCACTAACTAGAGTTCATCTTGAGGACATCCTTATTAGTGATACAAACCCTACCTATAACAGAGATAGAACGCGCATCCAACTTTGAACATTAGCCTAAGGATCATCAAGGATAGGTTATGTTGATAGAGCTAAACCCCTTGCTTATTAAATCAAAGCAAGGTACTTAACTATTAAAAGATGAACAATTACATAATTCTAAATCTAATCTAACCTAACAATTGTAATTAAAGGTAGATGTGAAACAATTCAAGTAAACTTGCAAAGTTTCAAAAGAACACAGTTTAAGGAAAAACCTCACTTTCAGTATTTCAATACTTAAATTCGTTTCTCATAGGGTTAGCCCTTATATAGGCATGTAAATAACCTAATCCTTGAAGGAAAAGGTTGTCTTCCTTATTCCCAAAGATACCTATATAGGAAAATCGTTAATTAAGGATATTTCCTTCAAAATAGGATAACTAATGACAACTCATCTTTGAAAAGTCAAAATTGACAACTCATTACAACTCATGACAACTAAGCATTGAAGCATGCCATGTCACATGTTGACCCTTGACCCTTGACTTTGACTTATTGACTTTGACTTGTTGACTATTTGACTTTAACTTATTGACTTTGACTTGGAATATTCTTGAATCTTCTTACATCTTTTTGAATATTCTTGAATCTTCCTTATTGACTCCAAAATAGAAATAACTCCAAAATTCAAGCTAATTAATATCAAAATAGGAAATTAAGCTAATTAGCTTGAATTCTTCATATTTTAGGCACTTTTTTTTATCCCTTTTAGGGTTTATATTATTCCCTTCCTCTTAAAGATGATTCGCCCTCGAATCATAGCCATCTTCTAGAGTTGATAAGTTTGTAGATCCTCTAGGGCCAAACACAAACTCCTTTATTGAAAACTTCTCCTTTGAAATAATGATCCACATAAGTAGCTTCAACATAACTTGAACTTGATAGCACATTTGAAATATAGAACTTCTGTTCATGAACATGTAAAGATTGAATTCTTGTTGCTTCTTTCTAAACTTAAAACATGAATATCTCAAGTTCTTCTTGCTACTAGTGAAGACTCCATAGATTCTCTTGTAGGCATAAGATACTTCAACTACATCATCAAATGGATTTTCAAAACACTAGAAAAAGAAAGATTAAAATTGTTAGTATAATCATGATGAATAACCAACACTTGATCTTTCATGATGCTCCCAATCTCTAGGTTCTCCTTTTCATTCATGCCTTGCTCATTTTCTCTCACCAATTGATTAGTACACATGTCTTCAATAACTGTCTTTGGTGGTGTAGTTTTAATTTGACACTCTTCCTCCCTACTCTTCTCCTCAACTTGTTGCTTAACCAATTCGATAACTTTAACACCTTCATATTCCTTGGAATCACACACTGTCATTGTCTCCTTAAAAGAACCCACTTGCTTTTCAAACTCCAAAGCAAGTTCAATTACAACCTTCAAAGAGATAGCAGTGTTGGGAATCGTGATGCAAACGCAGCGGAAAAATTAAAATTTTGTCATGTTCCCAAGCCTGGATCCATGTAATTCGACTAATTGATTAAATCTAGGATTTTTAATAATCTTACCAAAACGCAGAAGAGACAAGATTCTCTGGAAGGATGAGAGGAGGTTCACACTGATGACACCTTACCTTGAGCTTTTTGGCTTGGTTGTTCGGATCAAGATGTCTCCAAAAGGATGCGTCCTCTATAGGTATCCACACGAACAGCCCTTCACAAAACGAATTTGAGTGTGTGTGCTAGCAACCTTTTGACTGTCTCACAAATCAAGAACAAAAGGAAAAACTCTGTCTTTGTTTTCTAAGAGGAAATAAAATGAATTTTAAGGCAAAAACAAGTGTGTGAAACCCTAGAGAATATAACATATTTATAGACTCCAAGTTAGGGTTTCACTTACCAATGACCTTTTGGTAATTTTCCATTTATTATATTCTGATTTTGTTTAAAAATAAATCAAAAATAATATCTTATTTATTTATTTAAACAACATTTATCTTAAATAAATAAACAAATAAATAAATAAATAAAACACTTTAATTATTTATTTCCACAGAGTTTATTTTGGGCTTATTAAACCCATATCCGTTTTGGGCTTGTTCTAAGTGTGTGACCCTGTAGGTTCACATAACATTGGCAGTGGGCCTAAATCTCTATTTAGGCCTATAAGTCATAAGTGGCCTTTAGCAAGACATTATGACTACCCAAGTCATGTGAAGTTAATAATCCGACATAACCTAATTACAGTGAATTTTATTGTCCCTTTATCACATGATATCTTAATTGAACATAAGGCATAGAATGTCATCCTTATATAGTTCAATATTATGACTTGATTCCAAGTAGACTGAAAATGATAACTCTTTATCAATTCATTTCAGCATGGCCATGCATTTTCATTCAGTCTATCTCATCAAGGGGCCTTTAGATATCTTTCTCATATTAATGAGGGATAAATTCCTTCTAAATCACTCACATTCCTCACATAACTAATTTTATATCCAACAACATTCTTTTAATCATCCGGTTAAATACAATGTTAGAATGTGTTAAAACATAAAATAGCTATGTAGAAATCCATGATGATTTCAAGGTCAAAGGACCGAAATAAAATTACTATGATAAGAAATACTTATGACAATAATCTATGTAGTATTCTCATAGTGGGTCAATCCAGTACATGATCTCTCATCATGTACCTATGAGTTGACTTAATATCTCATATTTATGATTAGTAAAACATAACCATCAGTCAACATCATACTAGCCTTAATACTTTAATATTCATATAATGAATAAATGGCTAGGGATAATTAGAATAGAACTCTTATTTTAATCTAAGGGTTTTACTATCAAGTCACATACTTGATGGCCTTAGTAAGAATTAACCATTCATGTAATTATCATAAAATCAAATGATAATATAATACCTCTTTATTAATAAAATAAGAAAGTCAATACATAATCACAAATGATTGACCTACTGCATATCACTAACAAGAAGGTTCTAATTGTACTTCTTTCTTTAATCTCTTAGCAATATCACACTTAAGCCCACTGATGAATTTTTCAACTTTTCCTCCTTTCGAATTCACCTACATCACTTGCAATTACAAACAACTTAAACTTTTTAATATAATCATTAACGCATAATTTATCACCTTGTTTAAGCCTTTATAATTTAAGACAAAATTTATCCCTAACTTCAAAAAGAATAAAATGTCTAGTCATTAACATTTTCATTGTCTCCTAAATTTTAATCTCACTATGCCTATTCTTTCTCCATGATGCCATCAAATCTTCCCACCATATAGCAGCATGACCCAAAAATTTACAAAAAGCAAGTTTACACTTTTGAAAATCACTTAATTCAAGAGAATCAAATATCTCCTCCATTTATTGCATCCATTCCAAATAAACATAAGGATCATCCCCACTAAGAAAATAAGGCATGTCCATACTAAAAAAATCATGTTTGAAAACATAAAAAAGAAAAAAATCTTCACAAAGCACTCCCTTATGTGTTTACACTCAAGGATGTGAATGCTCTCATGTTTTACTCAAAAAAAAAAGTTTTTTTTTTCAATTTATGAAGAATTAAGAAGAAGAAAAGAATAGATAATACATTAAAATTAAAGGATACATAACCAAACCTTGAAGTTTGGCTCTGATACCAAACTAATACGAACCCTACCTATAACAGAGATAGAACGCGCATCCAACTTTGAATATTAGCCCAAGGATCATTAAGGATAGGTTGTGTTAATGGAGCTAAACTCCTTGCTTATTAAATCAAAGCAAGATACTTAGTTATTAAAACATGAACAATCACACAATTCTAAGTCTAATCTAACCTAATAATTGTAAAGAAAGGTAGATATGAAATAATTCAAGTAAACTTACAAAGTTTCAAAAGAACAAAGTCTAAGGAAAAACCTCACTTTTAATATTTCAATACTTAAATTTGTTTCTCATAGGGTTAGCCCTTATATAGGCATGTAAACAACCTAATCCTTGAAGGAAAAGGTTGTATTCCTTATTCCCAAAGATACCTATATAGGAAAATCGTTAATTAAGGAGATTTCCTTCAAAATAGGACAACTAATGACAACTCAACTTTGAAAAGTAAAAATTGACAACTCATTATAACTCATGAAAATTAAGCAAAATGACAACTCATGACAACTAAGCATTAAAGCATGCCATGTCACATGTTGACCCTTAACCCTTGACTTTGACTTGTTGACTATTTGACTTTGACTTTGACTTTGACTTGGAATATTCTTAAATCTTCTCACATCTTCTTGAATCTTCCTTATTGACTCTAAAATAAAAATAACTCCAAAATTCATCCATATCAAGCTAATTAATTTCATAATAGGAAATTAAGCTAATTAGCTTGAATTCTTCATATTTTAGGCACTTTTTGATCCTTTTTAATGTTCATATTAATTAGGAATAAGACGCAGTACATGAATTTCATTCGATCATCCCTTTTGAGAGCAATTCCCTTTCCAGCGTCCTCCACTATTGGGATGAGTACCTTAAGCTACAATTTCTTTTGATAATACTCTTGGCTTGAACATTTTTTTACATTTCAATTCATACATGTAGACTTTAGCTTCCAGATATGGTGTTAAGCTTCATTTCTTTCTAGAGAGAGACCTACACAAAAAGCTTGATTGGCATCTCCCAACCTTAGGATGAGTCCTGCTGGTTCTAGAGAGGTTATTGGATCATTTGCTCATATGGCAGACCTTCTCACTTAATATTAGGTACCTCCAGGCATGATGACTTACGATTTTTTGATCTTGGATGACAGCTTTAGGCCTTTTTTCCTTCCTCCAACCACTACTCATGTGAGATATTTTCTTTCTGTCCTTTCTCTTTTATTCATACAAATCATGTTAGTTCTAATACCCTATTTCATGCAGATCCCTAGTGGAGTCAACATTGTAGGTAGTGGGGTTCAACGCACGTCTAAGTGTTTAATGACCATGACACTGTACGGGCCTAGGAAATATAGCAGGGGCTTATAGCCCAAGTAGGAGATGGAGTCGCCACCTGGATAAGCCTAGGAAAGGTTTTATGGCAACTAGATTCCACAAAGGTTACCCAAGAGCCATCTTCATAGACTAAATTCAAAAACTGGGTATAGGCTTTTAGAATGCCCACCCAACCTTGCAGTTGGCCTTTGTTTGTGTTTTATGCTTTATTATTTCTAATTATTTAATTATTTCCTTACTTACATGCCAACTACAATTTCCTCTAAATAATTGTCAAATTTTACAATTACGTCTAAATTTTAGATTCAATTCCAATTACATGCAATTTTAGGTGATTCACAACATTTACACATTTATCTTCAATAAATAAAATAAACAAATAAAGTAAATACACAAAAAAAAATGGGGGAGGAGAAAAGAGTTACATCTTTTTAAACATGTAAGCAAACTAAATAAATAAAATAAAATAAAATGTACACACAAAGAAAAGAGGGAGGAGAAAAGAGTTACATCCTTTTAAGCATGCAAGATTTGCAAAAATAAATAAAACTAAAAT
Source organism: Mallotus nudiflorus (assembly GCA_947683625.1). Lineage (NCBI taxonomy): Eukaryota > Viridiplantae > Streptophyta > Magnoliopsida > Malpighiales > Euphorbiaceae > Mallotus > Mallotus nudiflorus. The sequence continues at coordinate 496,706 of CANTUR010000547.1, read as the reverse complement.
AAAATAAATCTAAAAGGATATATAAACTAAGGTGAATTATTTGATGATTAATTCATCATCCAATTTGTCTCTTTCAATTAATTAACTCCAAAAAAGAAAAAAAACTACAAAAGAATTAGCGAGTTAAGCTTTAAAAATATAAAGTAACACAAAATAATACAAAATAAGTGGCAAATGGGGATTAAGGACTAGTATAGTCTAACAAAAATAGTGACAATACCTTACTAAATAGAGGACAAAGACTAAAAATTAAACATAGAACTTAAAACAATAACAAATACATGTAAAAATTCAAAATGAACCAATGAAACAAACAACATAAAATATGTCATACATGAAGAATAAAATTCAGAGAAAAAGAGAGAAAATTCAAGGAAAATATTTTTCCATGATATTCAAAGAAGGGTTACACCCCTTATATATACATATAGGAACCCTAATCACAACCTAATTAGAAATAAAATAACATCCTAAATAGAATAAAACTTTATTCCTATTTATATACAAATATTTACTTCCTAATATATACAATAAAAATATTTACTTCCTCAACACTCCCCCTCAAGTTGGTGAATATATGTCAATCATTCCCAACTTGCCAAGTGAGTTGTAGGATGTTTTTCTGGATACAGCCTTTGTGAGGATGTCAGCTAGTTGAGTCTGAGAAGAAACATATGGAAGATCAATTGTTCCTTAGTTAAGATGATCTTTTATGAAATGTCTGTGAACCTCTACATGCTTAGTCGGATCATGTTGAACTGGATTGTTTGCAATTGTTATGGCTGCCTTATTATCACAATGTAACAATATAGGCTTTGGATGTTTTAATCCCAGATCCTAAACAATTTGCCTTACCTAGAGAAACTCACATACTCTATGAGTCATTCCTCTAAACTCAGCTTCAGCGCTTGACCTTGCTATAACTTTTTATTTCTTACTTCTCCAAGTGACTAAATTATTTCTAATAAACGTAAAGTACTCGGATGTTAATTTTTGATCAGTCTAATCTCCAGCCCAATTAGCATCAGTATAACCAGTAATTTTATAATCCTTATTCATCCAAAAGAGTACCCTTTACCTGGAGAAGACTTTAGATATCTTAATACTCGGTATACTGCATCCATATGTTCTTTACTCGGAGAATGCATGAACTGACTTACAACACTTACTGCATAAGTAATGTCTAGCCGAGTATGAGATAGGTAAATCAACCTTCCCACCAACCTTTGATCCCAATCCTTATAAATTGGAACTTGATCTCCTAGGACTGAAAGTCCATGGTTGACTTTAATTAGAGTCTCGGCTAGCTTACAATCAAGCATGCCCATCTCTATCAGTAGGTCCATTACGTACTATCGTTGGCAGAGGGAAATTCCTTGAGCTAACCTTGCAACTTCAATTCCTAAAATATACTTTAAGTTACCCAAATCCTTAAGTTCAAACTCGGATGGTAACTGTCTTTGCAAGATTGTTGCCTCACTCAAATCATTTCTAATGACCACTATATCATCAACATATACAATCAGCGCGGTGACTTTACCTAACTTCTATTTGATGAATAGTGTGTGATCAGCATCACTTTGCTTATATTCGAGCTTCCTCATGAAAGTTGAGATTCATCCAAACCATGCTCAAGGTGATTGCTTAAGTCCATACAATGCCCTTTTTAGTTTACATACTTGGTCAGTACATTTAGTTTTGGGTGGTGGATTCATATATACTTCTTTATATATGGTTCCATTCAAAAATGCATTATTCATATCAAATTGTCGCAGCGGCCAGTCCAGGTTGGCAGCTAAGGAAATAAGAACTCGGATGGTGTTCTTTTTTGCTACTGGGGCAAATATATCTTCATAGTCAATTCCATACTTTGAGTATACCCCTTTGCTACCAATCAAGCTTTATACTGATTTATGCTTCCATCTGAATTGAGTTTGACAGTGAATATCCATATACATCCCACCGTTTTCTTTCCTTTCAGAAGAGGAATAAGATCCCATGTCCAGTTCTTCTGTAATGCCTCCATTTCATCATTTATAGCTTTCTTCCAATCCAGATCATCTAAGGCTTCCTGCACATTACTCAAAATAGATACAATAGATGATTGATTTAAAGTAAGTGCATGTGAGTTAAATAAATGGTTGGTTGATATGAAGTTATTGATAGGGTATTTAGCTTTGGTATGAAGGTCCGGATCATATTATTTTTTTGGAACCCCTTTATTGATTCTAGAAGGATAATGCGGCTCAGTATTTGGAGTTACTAAAGGAGATAAGTTTACCTTATTATATACATCTGCATCTGGAGTTTCTTCAGCTTCTGGTATGGGTTGGTAAGGTGTACTATCTTGATTACTTAGATTTTCTTCTATGACTTGTCCGGGTGAGATGCTCGAACTTAGAACATCAAATGTCTGTCCGGGTGAGATGCTCAGGTTCGAAACATCAGATGTTTGTGAGATTCTAGGAACATTTGGGAGACTCAGACTCATAACACTCAAAATATTATCATTAACATTCAGACCACTTGGAATGCTATCTTCAAATTCAAAGAGGTTTGTATTTTTCTCCCCCTGAAGAGAGCACTCAGAGTGGGAGAAGAAAGGAAAATTTTCATAAAACTGAACATCCCGAGTGATATACATCTTCTTTGCATTTGGATCATAATACCAGTATCCTTTTTGTAGATCCGTATAGCCAATAAAGATACACCGAATAGCTCAAGGGTCTAATTTACAGAGTTTCTGATGAACATATGTCGAGCATTTAAAAACTCAAGGCTCGAGATTATTGAGGGGTAAAGATATGACAAGTTCTTGAAGTTTCTGAAGAGGGTTTTTAAAATCGAGTACTCTTGATGGTGTCCGGTTTATAAGGTACGCAGTGGATCAAATAGCCTTTCCCCAGTATTCTCGAGGAACATTCATGTCAAATAATGATGCTCGGACAACATCCAATAACTGCTAGTTCTTTCGTTCGGCTATACCATTCTATTGAGGGGTGCCGACATAGGATTTTTGGTGGCAAATGCCCTTCTTATGGCAGAAATCATTTAGAATTGAGTTAACATACTCCCCACCATTGTCAAATTATAAGACTCAAATTTTACTTTGGAATTGTGTAGCCACCGTTTTGTACAGGTCCTGGAACTTAGAGCACACATCTCCTTTATTTGAAAGTAGTGATACCCAAGTCATCCAGGTATATTCATCAATAAATGTTACAAAATATCGAGCACCAAATATAGTAGGAATCTGAGTAGGTCCCCATACATCAGAATGAATGGTCATAAATGGAATTGAATTTTTATTATAACTCGGTACATAAGAAATTCGATGGCCTTTTGCCAATTCACAAGTATCACACTTGAATTTCAAGTCTATGGTATTCAAAAATAAATTCAATTTTATTTGTCTAAGATAATGATAAGAAAGATAACCAAGACGACAATGCCACAAGATTACTTGGTCTTTACTCGAGCAACTTCTACCAACCCTATTAACTTGACTTGACTTCTGTCTTGAATCATCATGCAACTCAAGATAGTACAACTTTCCATATTTAACACCAGAGCCAAGAATCTAGTGCATTGCAATGTCCTGAAATACATAATAATTAGGCCAAAATTTGACAGTGCAATTCAAGATTTTAGTGATTTGGCCAATAAATAGTAGATTACAAGAAAGAGATGGAACAATAAGAATAGTATCTAGATTAAGAGAGTTAGAGTTAGATACTAATCCTTCATGAGTGATTCGTGCTATGCCTCCATTAGCAGTCAAAATATTTTATTGGGTTGATGGGCAGATGGATGTAAGATGGTGAGTGGAGTTTGTAATATGATCAATAGCACCTGTATCAATAATCCATGTATTATTTTGAGTAATATTTGTCATACCCGATGTTGCATCAAGATCACCACTTGGTTTAGTACTACCAAAGGTGGCAATTGTAGCCTTTCTAAGCTTCTTACGAGGCTTTCTATTGAAATCCCATAATTTTGGATATCCCACAATTTCATAGCACCATTCCTTAGAGTGTCCAACTTTGTCACAATGAATATAGATGTATGTGATGGGCTTACTCGGTATTTTCCCTTTATACAGGGGACGAGTATGAGCTGCTATAAGTACATAATGGTCTGACAATATCTTCGGCTCTTCCATTGTATGTCACTGATTATGATCCCTCTGTACATATGCATAACTATACTCGAGATCAAAAGGTGGATCCTTCCGAAGTATTTCACTCTAACCATTATTAAATTTCAAATTAAGCCCGGCTAGGAAAATATGTGTTCGAAGTTGGGTAATATGTTTATGGAGTGATATTATTCCATTAACATTCTCCCCTTGTGCACACGTCTGGGCATCAATTTCCTGAAATATTCCAATCAGTTCATTATAGTGTATAGGTAATAGCTTACCATTTTGACGTGTTGTGAATGATTTCTGGTTCAATTCAAATAACTGAGTTTCATCAGATCCATTATAGAAGGTTTTTGAGACAGCATCCCATATCTCCTTTGCTGTTGAAAGGCAGATGAATCTCTGCATCAATGTCGGACTCATGGAGTTAATCAGCCAACTTTTTACTTGATTATTATCAAGGAGCCAAGTTTCCAACACTTTATCTCCTACTAGTGGCTTTGGTGTAGTGCCATTAAGAAAGCCAGATTTATTTATGGCTCCAATTTGCATCTCCATGATATGTGACCATAGAGTATAGTTCATATAATCAAAAATAATTCCTGTGGGAAAGGGAGAATTATCTTGAAGGGTTTGAATGAAATTGGGTGTTCCATAGGATATGATGGATGTGTTTTTGGTGGTCATGATTTTGAAGATTCAAAGAATTCAAAGAAAGGAAAAAAAAAACCAACGATTTCAAGAATTCGAAAAAAAAAATCGATTTCAATGGGTATGCTCTGATGCCATAAAGAATAAAATTCAAAGAAAAAGAGAGAAAATTCAAAGAAAATATTTTTCCATGATATTTAAAGAAGGGTTACACCTGTTATATATACACATAGGAACCCTAATCACAACCTAAGTAGAAATAGAATAACATCTTAAATAGAATAAAACTTTATTCCTAATTGTATACAAATATTTACTTCCTAATATATACAATAAAAATATTTACTTCCTCAATAAGACAAACAACATAAAATCATGCCTAATAATAATAATTCACTAAACACGTAAAAGATAAAAATGTTTAATTAATTAAACAAAATAAAATGCAAAGAAACTAAATAAAATAACTAATAAAAATCATAGCTAAATTAAATAAATTCTACTTGTAAATAATACAAAAAAGTCTAAAAGTTCAAAAAATAATAACAACAAAAATCTAAATCTTCCAAACCAGTAAATTAAAAGATAGAATAAATCACCAAAAAATCAAACTTAGAATGGCACCTTAACAGTAAGGCATTGCCTTATGGTAATGCGGTGACACCTTATCAAATAAACATCATCTTATTACCTTGGTAGACTAGTTTCAATAAAATAGTTTGATTTCTAAAACTTGAAAACATAAACCAAAGACTAATAAAATTAAAAAAAATAACTTTCACAAAAAAAAATAATAATAATTGAATTGAAACGAATCTTGAAAAGGCAATTCAACTAAAAATGATAAAACTTAATGAAGGTAAAATGACATTACTATTTTAAACACAAGAATGCTACTCCTATGTTTGGTCCTCAGAGACTTTGTATAAGTTCTACAAATCTGGACGCAATTGACCACCTTCAGCAACCTCTTCCTCTTCAGCCCTGACTTTACCTTGCTTTCAACTTAGCTTCCTTTTTCTTCTCCTTTTTCTCTTATTTTTTTCTTTTCTCTGGTCCCAACCTCCTTTTTTAGAACCCTACTTCTCGTTTTAAGCTCCCTCCTCTCATGTCTTCTCTCTCTCTCTCTCTCTCTCTCTCTCCCTATAATCCCTCAATTGCTTCCCCACTCTTGATTCTTACCTTCAAGTTTGTGCTGTTGGCAATGGTTTCCATTTTCTCAAGGATCGTGCCAATAGACTCTTAATGTTATATTTTTTTTGAAGTTCCTATTGCCAAGGCGCCACCTTACTATTAAGGCGATCGCCTTAGTGATAAGGCAACGCTTTATTACTAAGGCGGATCATCTGATAAGTAAGCCAAGTTGAAGGCTTGATGGGCTTTGTAGAAAGAGGTAAGGTGAGTTCGGCCTTATTGAATCAAATTTACTTTTGAGTCTTCATCATTGGGCCTCTGCTTGCAAGCTAGGCAATTCTCGTTTTAACAGTAATGCTCCATTTTTTTAAGATTTCTCCATCCCATATTCCGCTTTTATCACCCATAAATTTAAATTTAATGGTTGAGTATGATTGTAAAATTATATATTTGGGCAAAGTTTGCCATTTAGAGCAGGAACATAAATGTCTAATCTTGAAATAGATTGAAACTTCTCTTTTCCTAATACACTTGAATGTTCCATTTACCCAAGAAGATGAAGCTCTATTGAATTTAGATGGTCATGCCATAGCCACATACTCTAGTAATACAAATCCATATAAGTGTTTATTGCGTTCTCCGAGTGATAACATGCACAGAGAATCTTCTATCTCCCAATGATTGTACTAAATTTTTTCCCCTAAATAATTAGAGAGGCAGAAATAATGTAGATTTTAATTATGTACCCAAATGATTCTTTTCTATTATAGAATTTTTCTTTGGAAGATGTATGGAATTATGATTCTTTTTTATTATGGGATGCCAATGCCATAGGAGCTGATAAAATTTTTCTAAGAAAAAAAAATAGTGTTAGACAACTGATTTAGCAGGGGAAAGGAAAAAAAGAAAGAAAATGAATGATAGAATCACTCCAAGTGTTATCACAAACATTCTAAGAATTGTTCCCCTTCTTTTCAAGAAAAGAAGACCCTTTGAGTTGAAGCTGATCTATCTCGCTAAAAAATTCCTAATGTTTTGGCTTGAAGGTTTATATTATTGTCTCTTCATCATTGCTTAGGCACAAAAACGTCGAAGTCACTAATAGTCCATAGACATCCATTGCCTTTTAGCTGGAGGAGTACCAACATCAAGTTAAAGCTCTACGAGGCAAAAGCCCAACACACTACAAAGAAGTTAAATGATTGTAACTAACACCCATTCTATCATGATTCAACCAATTTATGGCACCGGCTGGAGGTTGCTCAAGTCTGTGACGACCAATATTCAAATTCTTTGCAAAAGCAGCCATGTAATCTACCACATGTATTCTTATATTTATAAGAACAATATTCAGTTATTTGAAGCTGATTATAGGAAGCAAGTATATATATGTTAACTTGTCGACTGAGCTAAAGCTTATAGGAAGCAACTATATATATTTGTGCGTGTGTGTGTTAGCTTGGTGAGGCTAATTGGATTTTGTGCAGAAAACTTTAACAGGCCATTGATGGTATTCGAGTTCATAAGCAAACAAGAAAGAATGTAGTCGCACATAGCAAAAGCGCTTGCCTACCTCTATGAAGAAATTAAGCAGAAAGAGAATATATAGTCCACTTCGATATATATCAAGCCCCAAAACATCCTGTTGGATGCAGACCTTCATGCCAAGCATATATATCAGATTGTTTGCCCCATCTAAATTAGAAAAACTTGTAACTTAGAATACAGTGAATGCAATCAGAACTACATCAAGATTATATGGCATGACTTTCTATTCTATTCTATTCTATTTAGACACAAATGTAGAAAGAAAGCTAAATACAGCTAATATTGGATTATTTAATTGACTAATGGGAGAGTTTGAATCCCACTCAAGAAGATTGGATTCATTCTAAATTTTTTATTTTAAAATATAATGATTCAACGTTGTTGTAAAATAGTTTCAAGATAATATTGTACCAAAATATATTTTGATGCAGCTTTAAAATTTGAGCCAGACTCTTGAATAAATATAATCAATTCAGCAAAAATCTTTTGATATTATTATAAACTAAAAGAAAAATAAGATAAAGAGTTTTTTGAAAATGGAAATTTCAATTATGAATTTTATTCTTTTCTTCATTGTTATATGTTTTCATATAATAAGATTTTTTTTTTCTTCTGTTGTGCTTATTTATTTTGAATGGATATACTTATGAAATTAATATGCATATTAGAAAAATTATGAATTTCAGCGAGTGATTTTTTTTATTTTTTTAACACAGACAGTGATTAGTGAGTGACGGTTGAAGCTAGTGTTTTTGCTCAAATTTTTGGCACTGAATGGGTCAATGGACACAAGCGATTGAAGTTATTAATGTCACACCAGTGCACCGCCTCCTTCTTAATTGCCTGTAGTCAAGGTCTCCTACAATGACACTTGACGCGTTGGTTTTTTTTAATAAAAACTTATTTATATATTTAGCCAAATCAAGAAGCTCTGAAAATTAATCCCCACTTTAAGACATAAAATATACGTATTAGAAAATAGACCAAGACTTGTAATACCATCAATCTCAATAACATGGCAATGTCATGGTGTTCTATTGTTTTGGCCCATGCAGGTAACTAACGTCAGTCGTGCGAATAGTGCCTATTGTCTCTGAAGTTACAAGCACATGCTCTGAGAAATTTTAAGAATAACTAAAAACAACCTGGTTTACTTCCCACGATTTTATTGCGATTTTATGAGTTTTATCATTTAAATAACTTTAATGGAAAAACTAGAAATTATACTTAATTAAAATTTTACTATTAAATATCAATATTATTTTAAGGGATAAAAACAATTTTAGTGTCTACACGTTTTAAAATTTGATAATTTAGTATTTTAATTTTTTTCTATAACAATTAAGTATGAAAATCTATTTTAAAAAAATAACAATAAAGTGTATATAACAAGTTATCAATAAATTGCCCTTTAAAAATACACTATTTCAAAATTAAAAAACTTTGTTACCCCTAAATTCAAAAAAGCATAATAATAATAATAATAATAATTATTATTATTATTATTATTATTATTATTATTATTATTATTATAAATAAAAATAATTTTATTTTTATATATTTATAGTTTGACTCATAATTATTTTTAGTTATTAAAAAATGAAAAATATTTAAAGGTACAAATTTAGCTATCCTCATTAACAAAATTTTTAATTATTGAAAAAGTAAAATTAAAAATTTTCAATTTTTCGTTTCCTTTGTCACTTTCTTTCTATTTAGTTTAAATTTTTTTAATAAATTTAACGAAATTAAAATTTTAGTATTAGCATAAATTAGTAGTTTAAATATCTTTATCTTGATAAAGCAAAAAAAAAAAAAAAGAAAAAAACCTCTTCAAGTCCTATTAAAGAAGAAGATGATTATTTTGATAAATATATATTTTGTAAAGTTATCATGATTTACACAAGAAAAAATGTAAATTTAAATAATTATCATGGATAATTTGATTATTTTCTCTATATAATCTACTGTAAATATTTTATTTTTTTATTTTTTTATAAATTACAATACTTAATTGTTATAAAAAAAATTTAAACATTAAATTATTAAATTTTAGAAAATTTAGTCACTAAAAATATTTTTATTCCTTATTTTAATATTATATCATATATTTTAATAGAGTAAAAATAAACATAACATACCGCAAATTGTCAAAAAAATCAAGCAGTCAAATGAAACTGGCTTGGCATCACGGGGGCATTTCATCCAAAAAACAATAATAAAAAAAATCTTTGTCTTATATGGCGGCAGTGAAAAATATCGCGAATCATTTTAACAAGAGATGTTTATACAAATATACACTTTTTAAATTTTATTAATTAAAATAACTCAAATTGTTGTTTTTACTTCTTTTATCACTTTTATTTATAAAAATACACTATTTTTCCTTTTATTTTTATTTTTATTCTCTTTATTTTTTTCTTTATTCATTTTTCTCTTTATTCATTGTCCTTTTTTTATATTTATTCTCTTCTCCTTCCTTTTATTTTTATTTTTATTTTTATTTTCTCTTTATTATTTATTATTTTTCTTTTTTTATTATTATTTTTTTAATTTTTACTCTTTCCTTCTTCCTTTCTTTTTTATTTTTAATTTCTTTTTTTTCTTGTTTCAAAATTTTATTTTCTTATTTTTTCATCTTTTTATATTGGTGAAGCATTAGCCAATATATATTTTTTAGATTTTTATTTCATTGACATTTTATGCTGAAATACAATTTCTTTTTTATTTTTATTTTTTTGTTCTCTCTTTTTTATTTTCTCTTTCTTTTTTAATAAATTTATCATTATTTTCTAAATGTTAATTTTATAATTTCAATAAATACAAAATTATATAATCCTATAAATAAAGTTGTTAAAAATCTAGTAGTATCATTAATTTAATTTTTATTGGGTTTTATGTTGCTTTTTATTTTTTGATTTAATTTTGTATTTGTAGGATACTAAAAATGATTTTATCAATCATTCTCCACAAAAAGGAATTATAGACTTGCCAATATCTTAAAGTCTATTTTTGTTATTATATAGAAAATTGAAAATAAACAAAAAGTATATGAAAAATTACCATAACCTAAAACTAAATATTTTTTTAGAGTTAAGTGAATTGTAATTATTGTAATAGAAAAATTTTAAAGAAATAAATATGTTTTTTAAGTTTTTAGGTTGTTAAGTTGTAAGAGGATGTTGCCGTTTATGTTACATTTATAAATTGGTATCGTTTGATTTTTTTTCCGTTTCTAATATTTTTTTTTATTACTGACAATGTAATTGTACCATAAAGTTTCTTTTTTGTATGTTTGTTGTATTTATGTAATTTTTATTTTATATTTAAATATTTCATAGTTGAAAGAGAGTTATTATTTTTATTTTTTTAAATTTATTTTTGATTTATTTTTAATTCCCAATTATTTTTTGTATTTTTTTAATTTATTTTTGGTTATCAATTTAATTTTTTACATTTTTTTTAATTTTCAATTAATTCAATAGATTGCGATTAATAATCCAATTAATTTTTATTTTCTTTTAACCAGTCTACCGTCAAATCTTGGCACATACCTAGACAGTAAGTCAATTTTAGATAGTAGTTAATTTTCACTTGCATGCACAGACATAAGTTCTCCTTTTCTGAATGTAAAAACATAAAAAAGGAATCTAAGAACATAAAAAAAAAAAAAAAAAAAATCTCAATTTTTTTAGATATTTAAAAAGAAAAAAAAAAACAGAGGACCTTCAAAGCTTCAATCTTTCAGATAATAAGATAACAAGTATATAGTAACAACATAGGTATATATATTTTTCAAAAAATCCTATACAAGAAGTGGTCTTCAAGTCCTATTCTAAACCATTACTGTTACAGAATATTTCAAAATACCATCAATCTCATCTCCTCACCTCTATAGCTCCCTCGATCCGCTTCTCTCACCACTCGTATGACTGAAAAAACAAAATAATAGAAGCTTGAGCTGATACAAACCAAATATCTTGAAAGAGTTCCTCATAGCCATTGCATGTGTCAAAGAGAACATCGATCCGCTGAGCCAGAGAAAATCAAACACAATAACCATAATGAATGAAATTGAGAGAGAGAACAGATCTTAAAAGCTAAAAGAGCATGACCCAGTTGTGAAAGAGAAAGAGAAAGAGAAAGGAAAGTTTTAACTGTGAAAGGTTCTGCTTGAGGACGGGGAAGGGAGATCATAGAGATAGAAATGGAGAAGAAGCAAAGATCGGAGGTTTTTCTTTTTCACGTTTGCAGTGTTAATGAATGGGTGCACGAGAGTAATTATTTTACCTCACGGTGAGACGCCGGTAATTTAGAAAAAGTTGAGACATTTTAATTTTTGAGATGACTTTTTAAAATATTTTAGTAATAATCTCTTTTAATAATACGATTAAACAGAATATTAATATATAAGTAAACTGGAAATTCTTTTTTTTTTTTAAAAAAAAAAAAGAAATTGAAAATATAGACATAATTTTTTTTAAAAAAAAATATTTTTATCTAGACTGAGTATATTACATTGGATTTGTAATACATTAATTAAGTGATTTATATTTAATTATTGAAAATGAGACATATATCTCTTTATTACGAATCTTATCATTTGGTGTAAATTACGAATCTCAGTGTAGGTAAGAATTTACCAAAAAAACATATTTAAAAAAAAAAAACGTCTAAACATGCAAATTACCTCAAAAGCTGCACCACAGCATCCTTTCATTCCTTTGCTAAAATTCAAAAAAAAACAATCCTTAAGAAGAACACTACTAATGTGGATGAGATTATATTGACGTTTATGAATGGATTTGATAAAGTGAGTGTGCACACTTGAACTTCAAATGTACAGTCATGACGACTTCGATTGAACCACATGACCCATAATATATCAAATTAAAGCTGACTCAAAGCTCAATAACAAGTGTTATACACTTTATTTGTAACAATCCATCTTTGGGTCCAAATTTTTTCGTTTAGGCCTTTAAATTTGACTTTAAAGTTTATGTTCTTTTTTAGATTTTTTTGTCTTTTCTTCCTTTTTTTGTTTTTAGGGTTTTTTCCTAAACTTTATTTATTTGTCTTTTTGGGGTTGTTAAAGGATAGCTTTTGTTGAATTATTAAATCAAATTTATTTTTTTCCAATGTTTGGTATTTCTTGTGTGAATCAACGATTATTAATGTCTATTTCCTGACATTTGTGCGTAAATCAACAGGTTATAGAAGATTCTTATATGGTAATCGTGCGCGATTCAATGTTAAGTAATATTTATCCAATTTCCTAGGTTTTCGCTATATTAACCACCCTTGGGTACATGGGTACTCTGTAACTATCTATCATCTCGTCTCTTGCATACTCCCTGCAAGTCCAATTTCTTTTCTTGCCAATAGAAAATTTATCTACATCGCGGACCAATAGTCTTTCAACAACCGATGGCTACCATCAAATAATCCTCTTCAATGAGAATCCAGATGATGGCTATGGGTTTGGTTATACCAAAATATTGATAGATTTTACTTCAGGAAAATAAACCAGGTTCAATTACAAGGCGTGGCTAGTAAATAGAAACATACCTGTAGGCAAGAGTGCAACTTTGTGATTACTTTCAGATGGAAATTTGGTGCTGAAAGATGCCGGTGGAGCTCTTGTTTGGTCTAGAAACACATCTAATTTGTCTGTTATGGGTATGGAGTTGAAGAGAACAGGAAATCTTATGGCGTATAAACTCAATAATGGGACTGTGTGGTAGTCTTTTAATCATCCTACAGATACACTACTTCCACAATAGAAATTGATGCTTGGGCAAAGCCTAATCACTAGCGTCTCTAAATCAAATATGTCTAAGGGAAGCCAATCTTTTAATGTAACCTCCAAAGGTCTATCTACTTTTTACCAAGCTAATGCTCCTCTAAGGTACTTCAGCTATATTCTGAGTTTAGAATTTTGGTCTTTCGAATATTTTGTACATCGATTTAGACCACATCTTATAGAATTCTTCGATAAATATTTCTTATGTGAAATTACATCATGATGGGCATATCATGATCAGAGTTTTTGACGTAAGGGTTCAGCCAATTAATTTATTGGGAAATTACATAGATGCATGTAGTTATCCAAATTCTTATGGTAGTTACGGTCTGTTCTTAAATGCCTCCTGCTCAAGTCCCCCAGGATTTGTTGAAGATAACTGGTCAAAAGGCAAAGGCAAATTCGGATGCTCACAAACTAATCCAATTAATTGTGAAAATACCTTATCCTACTCTCTACTACCTTATGAAGATGTCTAATATTTGAGTTATGATTATGAAGCTGCAATGTTGAAAGGAACAGACATGGAGAGCTATTAGGATGAATACTTGAGAAACTATTCTTGTATTGTTGCTCTGTTTTAGTACAATAATAGGTTTTCAGTTGGGGATTGTCATTTTCCGTCACCAGTTCTTTCACTCATAAATGGAAGCACTGAAATGTTTAATTATCAGTCACAAGCCTTTATAAAAATTTATAATGAAGTAGGGAAAGGAAAAGGTTCCGATGCAAGTCCAATTGCTAATCCAACAAGTTTAACGACATCAATAACTATTCATAATGTAATAATTACAGGATCAACTATAATAATCTTCTTTATTATGTGTTTGATTGCTTGCTCTAGAATTGGGGAGGATCATAGGTATATAAATATTGATAAATATCTCTATATTGGTATGATATTTTTCAGATTGAGCAACACTATATATCTTCACATTGGTACAATACTGTTCACTTTCGACCTAAACCTTTATGGATTTGCTCTTGGGATTTACCCTAAAAGACTTCATACCGATAAAGATATTTTTCCATCCTTATATACCCATGATTCTCTCCACTTCTAGCCAATATAGGACTTTAGTTATATACCCAATAATTTACCTATGAAGAACTAAAGGTGGTAACTGAGGATTTTCAAAAAAGGCTTGGCAGAGGCAGCTTTGGATAAGTATTTGAAGGAAACTTGCCAAATAGAGAGAAAATTATTGTGAAGCAACTAGATGCTTTAGGCCAAAGGAAAAAGGAATTCTTGTCATAGGTCAAGGCAATAGGAAACATCTTTTAGGAAAATTCCTAAATTAAATAAAACCCTAGAACCTAATCTTATGTTAAATCAATAGAAAATATAACATATATAGTAGTGGAAGTGTACCTGAATCCATGATTAATCCTCTTAGAGTTGTGCAGCTAGCCTTATAGATTAGTACATTTTTTTAAGAGAATGCGTTTAGGTTTTCTCTCTGTGTTTCTTTCTAATGATAGGATTTAGAAAGAATAGGAAATTACAATACGTATGACCTAAGGACCATGACCACCTTTATATAGATAACTTTCTCGTTATTTTTTAGTATTTCTATTTCAGCCCATCATTAAAATAGAAATTACTTATTAGTCCCTACACATTAAAGGCCCCACACCTTTTAGATATATTAAAGCCCAAGTTATCCAAATATGAATGATCACTTTTAATTGAGCTTACCTTATATGATAGCTTGTAATACATAATCATTTACATATAAGCCTAATGTTGGATTAAGGATCCAATAATCTCCCACTTGAGCTATATGTGTAACCTTATAATTATGCATTGCTAAAAAAATAACCGTATAAGCTCAACTTTAGTGTCATTACCAAAATGTATATATAACTAATCCAGTCCATCAATCATTCCAACATAGGATTAAAGCAGCCTAATATAAGTTTAGTTACATTTATCGTAACTAGACTTATTACTGGTCACGTATGTCAATATAACTGAATGACATGGATTATGGTGTGGATATGTAGCATGGAAATTTCATGCAATGTGATTTTAACATGCCTATTTCCAACTGGTCCACCTAAACCTTAGTGAGGTCAAACCATACTGAAATCAAAGTGAATAAACTAAAAACTTTATTTCTACAGAAAATAACTAAAATAATTGAAATCCTTAAACTAAAATAACTGAAAAAGGTCTATATCAAGAGCATTCAAAATAACAAACTCCTACTAAAACTCAATATCCTTAAATAACAGGACACCCATATGAGCAATGTGCTTATGAAACACTTTGGGTGGCACTCCTTTAGTAAGCGAATCCGCAATCATGGAGTTTGTCTGGATGTGCTCTATAGAAAACTGTCCACTCTGAACTCTTTCCTTAATAACAAGGAACTTAATGCTTATATTCTTTGACTTTGTTGAGCTCTTGTTCTTATTAGAATATAGAACTGTTGACTTATTGTCATAACATAACTTGAGTGGCCTTTTAATACTATCCATTATGCATAGTCCTGTGACAAAATTCCATAGTCATATTCCATTATTAGATGCCTCATAACATGCTATGAATTCTGCTGTCATAGTAGAAGAGCCTATAAGAGAATGTTTAACACTCTTCCAAGAGATAACACCTCCATCTAGCAAATAATATAGCCCGATGTAGTTTTCATACTATCTTGGCATCCAGCAAAATCGGAGTCAGTATACCCAATGATATGAAGCTAATATGATCTTTAATATATGAGCATGTAGTCCTTTGTTCTCTATAAGTACTACAAGACCCGTTTGACTACTAACCAATGGTCTACTCCTAGATTGCTTAAATATTTGCCCAATATCCCTGTAATTTATGCAATATCTGGATGCGAACAAACTGGAACATACATCAAACTCCCTACTACTGATGCATAAGGAATCTTTTGCTTCTTTTTCCTCAAAATCAATCTTAAGGCATTATTTAAGATTAAAGTTGTCTCCCTTAGCCACAGGGGTATCACTTAGTGTATAATCCTACATGCCATATTGTACACAGCAGGGTTTAGTGTACACCCAAAATTTTAGTAACTATAGCACTATTTAGGCTCAGGGCCTTAGGGAACACTCTACTATGCCATAAAGCAATTACGTGGAGAAGAGGAGTCGCTACCCAGGGTAATAACTAGGACAATTCAATTAGTGGTACTTGATTCTTTAAAAGAAAGTTAGCACCATAATCAAGAGATTTTGGGAATGAAATACTAACTTCTCTTAGTCTCATGTTCATTTAGAATTACTTTATAAATTATTACTTCATTCTCTAATTACATGCAAATTTTATTAAACCCTATTTGAATATCCATCTAACCCTAAGGCATTTAGTCAATAAAATCACACATAAAAATGCATTCAAGCGCATCATCCCTAAGTCTAAGCTAAGTTAATTTTATTGAAAGTTAGCTAGATTTACAATTTTTATTTACAAATGAAAAATGACTAAAGGTGGGCCTACATTGTTATTAGTTAATGAGCTTAAGTCTATTGATTTCAATTATCTACAAATGGCCTAAATCTATAAATTTTTAACAAATTTGGATTTTATAAGTGAGCCTAAGTCTATTTATCTTAAAATGGGAAGTGGGCCTAAGTCTTTTTTTTTTTAAAAAAAAAAAATGAAATTAGATGGGCTGAAAAAGAAATGGTTTCTATTAATCTAAAAATGGGCCTAAATCTAAATTAACCTAATAAGCCTAAATTAATTTTAATTAATTAACATAAACAATTTTAAGCCTATTTTATTTAGTGGGTTTAAACCTATCATGGGCTTGTGGCCTAAAGAACTAAAAGATTTAAAAATAAAACCCAAACAAAAATCATAACAA
Source organism: Mallotus nudiflorus (assembly GCA_947683625.1). Classification (NCBI taxonomy): domain Eukaryota; kingdom Viridiplantae; phylum Streptophyta; class Magnoliopsida; order Malpighiales; family Euphorbiaceae; genus Mallotus; species Mallotus nudiflorus. Next base: position 479,581 of record CANTUR010000547.1, on the reverse strand, counting down.
ATCATATCAAACACAAGATTTATGTGATTTTCTAAAAATCCTAAATCAATTTACATGCAACCCTAAATTAATCTACACCCATAATTGATTTTTACCCAATTGAACTTAAATTACTAATCCATTTTAAAAGTAGAAAAGTAAAATTTTACTATTCTGACTACTGAAATTATTATAATATTCTATGTACTGAAAATTAAAACTAATTACAAACCTAAATTAATTAACACACAAAACATAGAAAAAAAATAATAAATGTAGAAACATCAAACCCTAAAATCTAATCACAATTTAGAATCCATGGCATTCCATGGATCTTTTATTTGATTTTTGGACATCTGGCAGTGACCTCATCAATCCCCAATTAGATTCCAAAAGGAAAACACAATAAAAAAAAGAAAAATCACAGAAATCACATTAGCCAAATGAGTAAAATAACAAAATAACAATTAAAGGAAATTAAATTAAAAGAAAATCAAATACCAATTAAAGGAAATTAAATTAAAAAGAAAATCAAAAGACAAGAGAAAATAGAAATAAAATGTTGTGCATATGCTCTTGGATGGCCCCTCAGATTGGGATTGTTACCGTTTTTTAAACTCGTTGTTTGATTCTAGACAAGGACTGATTGCATTCAAAGACGCAAATTGTTCTTTTTAAAGCCTTTAAAGAATAGTATTAAGAAACTAAGGTTTTGAGAAACAAAAGAAATCAAGATTTTGAGTGTTCTGCAGGTTTTCTTCTCAGTAGCATCTCTGGTTTTTCATAATTCTGGGGTTTTCACACAGTAGGGTTTTTTTTCATGCCATCCTTCCTCTCACTCATACAATCTCTGCCTTTGAAAAGTAGAGACTTGCGAGCTGATCTTCCTCAATTCAAGGAAACAGACTCTATCTGTTTAATTTTCAAATTTTTTTACGCATTTTGACCACGTTATCTGCTAATAAGAAATAAATAAAATAAATTTTTAACCAATCAAAAAAGAGAAAATTTGACCCAAAAAAATTGAAAACTAGGATTTTTCATGCATTGACATTGCATAATGTTGGTCGACATTACACAATGTCGATCGACATGATACAATGTCGGTCGATATTACACAATGCCGATCTTTAATAATAATAATAATAATAATAATAATAATAATAATAATAATAATTATTATTATTATTATTATTATTATTATTATTACTACTACTACTACTACTACTTTTAATTATAAAAAAAACCCCTGAAAACTTGATTTTTTGTAATCAATTCCTAAAAATAATGCAATTTAATCCATAAAGTCCAAAAAACCAACAATCGAGTTTAATTCTTGAATAAATTTCATTATAGGGGCTTACATCATAATTGTCCATAATTGCATCCTGAAATTGGGTGCTTTTACATATCTCTTAATAACCTTTTTGATATAGCCCTTTTGTGATAATTCAAGAACACCTCGAGAGTGGTCTTGGTGTATTTAGATGCCTAATACAAAAGAGGCATTACCAAGATCTTTCATCTCAAAGTTCTTAGCTATAAAGCTCTTGGTTTTATGTAATAAGCCTATATCATTGTTGGCAAGCAAAATGTTATCAATATATAAAACTAAAAAAATTTACTTACTACCATAGAACCTATAGTATATGCAATTATTAACCAAATTCACCTCAAAACCAAACGAGATTATCACTTGATGAAACTTGAAATACCATTATCGAGATGCTTGCTTGAGTTCATAGATGGATTTCTTAATTTTGTAAACTATATTCCTTGGGTCTCCAGACACAAAGTTTTCTAGTTGCACTATGTAAATCATCTCATCAATGTTTCCATTGAGAAACGTTGTCTTTACATCCATCTAATGTAACTCAAGATCAAAATATGTAACTAATGCCATTATAATCCTAAAAGAATCTTTCAAAGAAACTAGAGAGAGAGTCTTTTTATAATTAATGCCTTCTTTCTATGTAAAGCCCTTTGCAACAAGATGTATTGTATACCTCTCCATATTGCCTTTTGAATCCTTTTTGGTTTTAAATATCCATTTACAACCAATGGGTTTTACACTTTCTAGCAATGGAATAAGATCATATATGTCATTGTCTTTTATGGACTTTAACTCCTCATTCATGGCATCAATCCACTTTTAAGAATTAGAACTTTCGACAACTTGACGGAAGTTGATTAGATCATCTTCCATGTGATATCCCGTGTTTTTAAAATATTTTTACACTGTACCGGGATATACAATGTTAATAATTTGTGTATATATATTACGATATTTTCATGAGTTGATATGTATTTAAAATCTATTTTAAATACTGTGTATTATTTACAGTGTTTTATGTAAAATTTTCCCGGGACTTGCATTTTCGGGGAAATTTTCACGTAAATAATTTATTATTAATTATTTTAAATATATTTTCGGACTTGCATGAACTCATACGTATTTTTAAAGTACTAAATAAAGACTATGCGTGTGAATATTTATTTAATTAGGGTTTAATATATATTACCCTAATATTTTATTATTTGTTTATTTACTTATTGTTATTTAATTATTTTATTTATTATTAAATTATTAAAATTATTTTTTATTATTATTTTATTATTATTTTACTATTTTTTTTCTTTTTTCTTTTTTTCTTTCTTTTTCTTTTTTTTTTCTTTCTTTTCTTTTTCTTTTCTTTTTCTTTTCTTTCTTTTTCTTTTTCTTCTTCTTCTTCTTCCTTCCCTCCCGCGCCCGACTCCCTTCCCTCCCGCTGCAACTCCGATCACCTACCGACGGTGTGCCTCCCAGCTTACCACCATCGTTCCCAGCCATCCCCCGCCGCCAGCAGCTTCCTTCTCCGGCGCCGGCGAGCTAGTTTTCCATTTTTGGCCGAAATCTTCTCTTCGCCGTTTCTTCCATTTTTGGCCACCGTTTTCGACACCGTCGGTCTTTTTCTTCTCCTTGAGCTCCGGTGAGTGTGATTCTAGCTTTGGTTTGAGCTAAAATGGTTTAGATTTTCTTAGGTTTTGATTTTTCTATTTCGGTCACATTAGGGTTTTTGATTTTTTTGAGCTTTGAATTGATTGATTCATGAAAACTCCCTTCACAAATGTTGATCCTAGTAGCTTAATATACATCTATTAATTTTTTTAGAATTTTTAGAGATTTTTTGGATTTTTGGGTATTTTTGAATATTTTAATATTATTTTCTAATTTTCGGAAATTAATTATTTAAATTATGAAATTGGAGTTTATGGTTAAATTAGGTGTTGAAATGAATTATAGGAATTTATTTGGAATTTTTATGAATTTCTAAGTATTTATTTTGAATTATTGAAGTTTATGGAATTTTGGGAAAATTAGGTTAAATGTGTTTTATTTGAATTTAATTGGTTAATTGAGTTTAATTATTAATATTATTGATAAATATGTTGAGAAAATTAATTTTGGATAATTGTATAATTTTTGGTGAATTTTTGAAGTAATTTAAGTATATTTATATATAGGGGTATTTCGGTAATTTTACCCTAAGTTGGCTAAAAATGTAATTTAATTGGTTTTAATAGTTATTTAAGGTATAAAAATGATTTCTATAAATTATTTGGTATTTTTAACTAATTAAAACTATTTTTGGTGAATTATTTTCAATTATATATATAATATACGGTTTTACTGATAAAACGAGTTTTTATCGGTTTTTAATGTGTTTAAAGGTTAATTATGTAATTTATACCTATAAAATGTATTTTTAGGTTTTAAGGATATTTTTGGTATATCTGGAATTGTTCTGTGATTGTGGACCCCGGTCGGTGGACTGTAGTTTGGAGTCCGACCATGGGATTTTGATTGTGCTTTGTGTAGTTTTTCGAAGTGTATTTCTTTGCAGGGTCGGCTCTACTCTTTTGAGTAGAGAGATTTCCGTTTTACAGGGGAGGTTCTGTCGAATTTTTGATAGAATTCTCGTAAAACGTGATATCCGGTCGAACCCTAATTCCTGATTCTGTGTTTAACACTCTAGATCAAATTCTAGGATTTCTGTTAGGTTTATTCTAATGTCGGTTATTTATTGCTTGTTTAGTTGCGTCGAGATCGAGGGCTAGTGGACCAGGCCCGTCGGACCCGTCTCGTGGAGCGCACTAGGTGAGTTACTATACTATATATATATGCTTAGGATGCATGATTTAGAAATGCATGTTTTATGTTGATTAAATATGCATAAATAATTTGATTATTTCTTAAGTTTATATTTAGTTTATTTTGGTTTATTTTTGGTATATATTAAATTATATGCATGTTTTGTAAATAAAATATATTTAAAAATATTTTTAAATATATTTCCAGTTTAATTTATGATTTGATTGGATTTATTTGACGTATATATACTCGAAATATACCTGATTTACTTTTGGTATATTTCCGGTATATATATGGTTTATGTTGTTATTTTATTGAAATTCATGCATCATTTATTTTTATGAATGGATGTTTTATATTTATTAATGAAGGATATCGATAGAACGTGCTACCTAGTGGGCAGCACTAGGACCGAGTACGTACCGGTATGCCTATAGTATTTAGGCTATACTACTAACTATTTGTGGATATATGATTGAATGTGATTATTGATGTGTGAGATATGGTTTGGAGGTATGATTGCTGGAGCTCGGTTGACCAAGTGTCTCGGGGCCAATCACACTGGCAATCAGACTGCTGGAGCTCGGTTGACTTAGTGTCTCGGGGCCAGTCTACTGTCTAAATGGATTAAGTGGATATATTTTGGAATAAGTAAGCCTGTATGGCTAGAGTGTTGTCTAACACTATTTCCGAGGTTGCGATATTCTAGGGTTCTATGTGATCCTTCATAAAAGATGATTTTCAATAAAATATATATAAAATGATTTTATTGCATCTATGTGTATATTTTCCTGTATATATATACATATTAGATATGTATTATTGACTGTATGCATTGTCATTTAGTGTGTATGTATATATATTATAGTAATTCACTCAGTGAGGTCTGACTCCCCTCCGTTGACTATTTTTCAAGAGAGTCAACATCTTCAGACCTTAGTAGCAGGTCGATACGCCGGATTTCTTCCGCCCCGGCTTCTTTGTGTAAATTATTTACTTGAGTCTTATTTTTATAATCTAGACACTGCAGTAGTTGTGAATTAAAGTGTGGGATTTCATGTATTTTATTTAAAGAGATGTATTATATTGAAACTGGATTTGTATTAAAGAGATTTTATATATGTGATGAGTTGAGAGTTGATTTAAATCCAGTTGATGAGAATGTTATTATTATATTTATGATTTTTACTTCCGTTGCATATATATTATTGTTATTGTTATTATTGCATGTTTTATTTTATTTTTAGGCTTGTTACGGGTTCCGGATTCGAAAGAAGTCCCGTTCCCTAGCGCCGGTCATGGCCCCTGTTTTGGGTCGTGACAAAGTTGGTATCAGAGCGGAGTTCTGTGTCAAGGCTTAGTTATGTGAGTTGTGGCCCTAGTTTTAAAGTTGTGTTTTCTGTTGGACTACTGCAGTGTATTAGGTTCGAGTATGTCTTGATGAGTATTCCTTGCTGTAGTTTTCAGCGTTATTCCTCCGTTGTCTGTTTTGTCTAAACCTTTCCGTTTTTCTTTTCAGAATGAGGAGGCGAGCGCGTGTCGCTCCACCGCTCATTGAGGCCGAGGATGATGAGTCTTTTCAGGATGAGGTTTTACCTCCTGAGCAGCCAATTAGACGTAGAGGTCATGGCAGAGGTAGACCTCGAGGAGCGGCAGGTCGCCGTAGGCAGAGAGAGTTACAGGATGAGGAGCCTATAGAGCCTGAGTTTGATATTCCTGTTCCTCCAGTTGTTCAGCCTGCCTATCAGCAGGGTATGTCTGACCCTGAGGCAGCTTTGTTCTATGCCCGAGTTGGCAGGATTGCATTTGATGGTACTTTCGATCTGTTAGATTTTCTGCATACGATTGAGACTAGGACTCGGACTGCTCATATCGAGTACCAGCGGATTATAATCGTTGAGTTGTCTGTTGAGGGACCAGCTCTAGACTGGTTCATTCAGATGATCCAGCCTTATATGATGACGATGACATGGGCTCAGTTTCGAGAGCGATTTATGAGGAGATTTTATCCAGAGCCTCTTCGTTTGAGTTATCGTCTCCGGTTGACCAGTATTTCTCGTGGAGATCGATCTGTAGAGGAGTATACCCGAGAGTTTCTTCGTCTGGGTAGATATGCTGAGGATCTGATGCGAGATCAGTATTTCGCAGTCACTATATACGTTACTGGTTTGGGTTCAGCTTTTGCTGGTATGCCTACAGCAGGCCTTACTCTAGAGTCTGTGATTGAGTTAGCCAAGGAGATTGAGCTGAGATTAGTTAGGCAGGGAGCGATGCCTGATTATTACCAGCTAGGAGTTCAGTCGAGTGGATAGCAGGCTACTCCGTATTCGAGTTTTCATGTTGGTTCGAGTAGTCAGCAGCGAGGTCCAACTCAGCAGAGTCAGAGACAGCAGCAGCGAGTGCATCGGAGTAGTAGACATGGCCGTGGAGGTCAGCGTAGATCATTCAGATTTGGGTCAGGTGCTTCGAGCAACAGCAGTGGTCATAGTTCTGGATCAGCGGCCAGTGTTTGTCAGACTTGTGGTAGAGTCCATCAGGGACCGTGTTATCTGACACCACTGACATGCTTCAGATGCGGGCAGACAGGACATTTTGCCAGATCGTGTCCTTATTCCGGGTATCAGCAGCAGCAGATTTCATGATTCCCACAGTAGTCGATTGCTAGTGCAGTACCCGTGCCATTTCAGTTACCACCAGCTCAGCATCAGAGTTCCACTCAGTTTATTCCACAGCAGAGTCATGGTAGAGGTACTAGAGGAGGTGCCAGAGGTATTGGCCAGGCTTCTACCAGTCAGCAGGGAGGTCGAGGTCAGGCCAGAGTCTTTCATCTCACTCAGTAGGATGCTCAGGCATCTAATGCAGTCGTGGCAGGTATTGTTTCTGTTTGTTACCTGGATGCTTGGGTTTTGTTTGATCTGGGTGCCACGCATTCTTTTGTTTCTCCTGTTTTTGCTTCTAAATCTTATTGGCAAGCTTCGAGGATGGCTTTTCCTTTGTCTGTTGCCACTCCTCTGAGTGATTCCTTGGACACCGATATTGTTCTTTCTGGTTGTCCAGTTCTCGTGGGAGATAGAGAATTACCCGCTGACTTGATTTTATTGGATGTGATGGAGTTTGATGTTATTCTAGGAATGGATTGGTTATCTCAGCACTTTGCCATGGTAGATTGCAGGAATAAAGAGGTGACTTTCAGAATTCATGATGAAGAAGAGTTTAAGTTTGTTGGTGATAGGAGTTCAGCACCTCAGAATCTTATTTCTGCTATTACGGCTAGGAAGTTGTTAAAGAAAGGATGTCAGGGATATTTGGCATTGATCAGGGATACTTCAGTGGAGAAGTTGTCACTCACAGATGTTCCTGTTGCTTGTGAGTTTCCTGATGTTTTTCCCGAGGAGTTGCCAGGTTTACCACCTCACAGAGAGATTGAGTTCTGTATAGATGTGGTACCAGGTACTACTCCTATATCTATGCCACCCTATCATATGGCTCCTGCAGAGTTGAAAGAGTTAAAGGAGCAGTTGCAAGAGTTGTTGGATAAAGGTTTTATCAGACCTAGTGTTTCTCCTTGGGGTGCACCAGTCCTATTTATGAAGAAGAAGGATGGTACCCTGAGACTGTGCATTGACTACAGAGAGCTGAATAAGGTGACAGTGAAGAATAAGTATCCTCTCCCGAGGATAGATGATTTGTTTGATCAGCTTCAGGGTGCACAGTTCTTTTCTAAGGTTGACTTGAGGTCGGGTTATCATCAGTTGCGGATCAGTGAAACTGATATTCCTAAGACAGCATTCCGCACTAGATATGACCATTATGAGTTTCTGGTGATGTCTTTCGGTTTGACTAATGCACCAGCAGCTTTTATGGACCTGATGAATAGGGTATTCAGACCGTATGTGGATCAGTTTATGGTAGTCTTCATTGATGATATACTGGTATATTCTAGGAGTATGGAAGAGCATGTATATCACTTGAGGAGTACTACAGACACTGAGAGATCATCAACTTTATGCTAAATTCTCGAAGTGTGATTTCTAGATAGAGAGTGTTTCTTTTCTTGGACACGTAGTGTCTAAAGAAGGTATTCAGGTTGATCCACAGAAGATTGAGGCAGTATCTAAATGGCCTAGACTTACTTCTGTTACAGAGATTCGGAGTTTTCTGGGTTTAGCCAGGTATTATAAGTGGTTTGTGCAGGATTTTTCCAGGATTGCAGCCCCTATGACTCGCTTGACTCAGAAGAATGTTAGATTCGAGTGGTCAAAAGCTTGTGAGAATAGTTTTTAGTTGTTGAAGGAGAAATTGACCACAGCACCAGTATTAGCTTTGCCTAATAGTGTGGATAAGTTCACAGTTTACTGTGATGCCTCTAGAATTGGTCTTGGTTGTGTGTTGATGCAGAATGGAAGGGTAATAGCCTATGCTTCGAGGCAATTGAAGAAGCATGAGCAGAACTATCCTACACATGACCTTGAGATGGCCGCAGTGATCTTTGCTTTGAAGATTTGGAGACATTATCTGTACGGGGTGACTTGTGAGATATTTACTGATCACAAGAGCCTTAAGTACATTTTTCAGCAGCAAGATTTGAATCTAAGGCAGAGAAGATGGTTGGAATTGTTGAAGGATTATGATTGTGAGATCTTATGTCATCCGGGTAAAGCTAATGTGGTAGCAGATGCCTTGAGTAGGAAGTCCTCAGGCAGTCTTGCTCACATCGGTGTTGAGAGGGGACCATTGATCCAATAATTGCATCTGTTGGTGGATCAAGGTCTGATGATGAAGATTAGTAGATCAGGTGGACTGCTAGCTTAATTTAAAGTACGATATGTACTGAGGAATAGGATTAAAGCAGCTCAGAGCCGAGATCCTATTCTAGAAGAGCTTGCAGAGAATGTCAGAGCAGGGAAGTTCATTGATTTCACACTCGATGATGATGGTGTGTTGTGGATCAGTGGTAGATTGTGCGTTCCCGATGTGGATGATTTGAGAGAGGATATTTTAGAGGAAGCACATTCTACAGCCTATAGCGTTCATCCAGGTGTTACTAAGATGTACCACAGTATCATAGATCTATACTGGTGGGATGGATTGAAGAAGGATGTCGCTGATTATGGTGCTAAGTGCTTGACGTGTCAGCAAGTGAAAGCCGAGCATCAGAAGCCTTCTGGGAAGCTTCAGCCTCTTCCTATTCTCAAGTGGAAATGGGAAAGAATAGCTATGGATTTTGTGGTCGGGTTACCTCGTTCGAAGGATGGATACGACTCCATCTGGGTGATTGTAGACAGATTGACGAAGTCTGCACATTTCTTGACTGTGAAAGCCACATATTCAGTTGCTAGATTGGCGAAGTTGTACGTGAAGCATATTGTATGCCTTCATGGAGTACCTGTGTCCATTGTGTCAGATAGAGGTTCGGTGTTTACTTCTCATTTTTGGCAGAAGTTACAGGAAGCGATGGGCACTAGGTTGGATTTCAGTATTGCTTTTCATCCTTAGACAGATGGTCAATCTGAGAGGACGATCCAGACATTGGAAGATATGTTGAGGATGTGTGTCTTGGATTTGGGAGGTAGCTGGGATGATCACTTGTCGCTCGTTGAGTTTGCATATAATAACAGCTACCATAGCAATATTGGTATGGCACCATATGAGGCATTGTATAGAAGGAAGTGTAGATCCCCTTTGAGTTGGGATGAGATTGGTGAGAGAGCTTTGACTGGACCTGAGATGGTTCAGGATGCTGCAGAGAAAGTCGCCATGATCAAGCGTAGATTAGAGACCGCAGTTAGCAGATAAAAGAGTTATGCGGATCCTAGGCGCAGAGATGTGGAGTTTCAGGTTGGAGATTTTGTTTTTCTAAAAGTATCTCCGATGAAGAGTGTGATGAGATTTGGTAGGAAGGGTAAGTTAGCACCGAGATATATTGGACCGTTTGAGATTCTGGAGAGAGTTGGCACTGTTGCATATCGGTTGGATTTGCCTCCGAGTATGTCACAAGTGCATCCAGTATTTCATATCTCGATGTTGAGGAAGTATATCTCAGACCCTTCACACGTGTTGCAGCCCGACAGTGTAGAAGTGAGTGAAGATTTGACGTTTGTGGAAGAACCTGTGGCGATCGTTGATTTTCAAGTTCGACAGTTGCAATTGAAGCAGATTCCGATGGTCAAGGTTCTGTGGCATAGCAACAGAGTCGAGGAGCATACGTGGGAGACTGAAGCTGAGATGCGAGCTTCTTACCCGTATCTCTTTCCTTCCTGATCCTGTAATCTTATCTTTTGGAATTCGGGGACGAATTCTTGTAAGGGGGGAAGACTGTAATATCCCGTGTTTTTAAAATATTTTTACACTGTACCGGGATATACAGTGTTAATAATTTGTGTATATATATTACGATATTTTCATGAGCTGATATGTATTTAAAACCTATTTTAAATACTGTGTATTATTTACAGTGTTTTACGTAAAATTTTCCCGGGATTTACATTTTCGGGAAAATTTTCACGTAAATAATTTATTATTAATTATTTTAAATATATTTTCGGACTTGCATGAACTCATACGTATTTTTAAAGTACTAAATAAAGACTATGTGTGTGAATATTTATTTAATTAGGGTTTAATATATATTATCCTAATATTTTATTATTTGTTTATTTACTTATTGTTATTTAATTATTTTATTTATTATTAAATTATTAAAATTATTTTTTATTATTATTTTATTATTTTTTTCTTTGTTTTTCTTTTTTTTTTTCTTTTCTTTTTCTTTTCTTTTTCTTTTCTTTCTTTTTCTTTTTCTTCTTCTTCTTCTTCCTTCCCTCCCGCGCCCGACTCCCTTCCCTCTCGCTGCAACTCTGATCACCTACCGTCGGTGTGCCTCCCGGCATGCCACCATCGTTCCCAGCCGTCCCTCGCCGCCAACAGCTTCCTTCTCCAGCACCGGCGAGCTAGCTTTCCATTTTTGGCCGAAATCTTCTCTTCGTCGTTTCTCCCATTTTCGACCACCGTTTTCGACACCGCCGGTCTCTTTCTTCTCCTTGAGCTCCGGTGAGTGTGATTCTAGCTTTTTTTTAAGCTAAAACAGTTTAGATTTGCTTAGGTTTTGATTTTTCTATTTCGGTCACATTAGGGTTTTCGATTTTTTTGAGCTTCGAATTGATTGATTCATGAAAACTCCCTTCACAAATGTTGATCCTAGTAGCTTAATCTACATGTATGAATTTTTGTAGAATTTTTGGAGATTTTTTGGATTTTTGGGTATTTTTGAATATTTTAATATTATTTTCTAATTTTCGGAAATTAATTATTTAAATTATGAAATTGGAGTTTATGGTTAAATTAGGTGTTGAAATGAATTATAAGAATTTATTTGGAATTTTTATGAATTTCTAAGTATTTATTTTGAATTATTGAAGTTTATGGAATTTTGGGAAAATTAGGTTAAATGTGTTTTATTTGAATTTAATTGGTTAATTGAGTTTAATTATTAATATTATTGATAAATATGTTGAGAAAATTAATTTTGGATAATTGTATAATTTTTGGTGAATTTTTGAAGTAATTTAAGTATATTTATATATAGGGGTATTTCGGTAATTTTACCCTAAGTTGGCTAAAAATGTAATTTAATTGGTTTTAATAGTTATTTAAGGTATAAAAATGATTTCTATAAATTATTTGGTATTTTTAACTAATTAAAACTATTTTTGGTGAATTATTTTCAATTATATATATAATATACGGTTTTACTCATAAAACTAGTTTTTATCGATTTTTAATGTGTTTAAAGGTTAATTATGTAATTTCTACCTATAAAATGTATTTTTAGGTTTTAAGGATATTTTTGGTATATCTGGAATTGTTCTGTGATTATGGACCCCGGTCGGTGGACTGTAGTTTGGAGTCCGACCGTGGGATTTTGATTATGCTTTGTGTAGTTTTTCGAAGTATATTTCTTTGCAGGGTCGGCTCTACTCTTTTGAGTAGAGAGATGTCCATTTTACAGGGGAGGTTCTGCCGAATTTTTGATAGAATTCTCATAAAACGTGATATCCGGTCGAACCCTAATTCCTGATTCTGTGTTTAACACTCTAGATCAAATTCTAGGATTTCTGTTAGGTTTATTCTAATGTCGGTTATTTATTGCTTGTTTAGTTGCGCCGAGACCGAGGGCTAGTGGACCAGGCCCGTCGGACCCATCTCGTGGAGCGCACTAGGTGAGTTACTATACTATATATATATGCTTAGGATGCATGATTTAGAAATGCATGTTTTATGTTGATTAAATATGCATAAATAATTTGATTATTTCTTAAGTTTATATTTAGTTTATTTTGGTTTATTTTTGGTATATATTAAATTATATGCATGTTTTGTAAATAAAATATATTTAAAAATGTTTTTAAATATATTTCCAGTTTAATTTATGATTTGATTGGATTTATTTGACGTATATATACTCGAAATATACCTGATTTACTTTTGGTATATTTCCGGTATATATATGGTTTATGTTGTTATTTTATTGAAATTCATGCATCATTTATTTTTATGAATGGATGTTTTATATTTATTAATGAAGGATATCGATAGAACGTGCTACCTAGTGGGCAGCACTAGGACCGAGTACGTACCGGTACGCCTATAGTATTTATTCTATACTACTAACTATTTGTGGATATTGATTGAATGTGATTATTGATGTGTGAGATATGGTTTGGAGGTATGATTACTGGAGCTCAGTTGACCAAGTGTCTCGGGGCCAATCACACTGGCAGTCAGACTGCTAGAGCTCGGTTGACTTAGTGTCTCGGGGCCAGTCTACTGTCTAAATGGATTAAGTGGATATATTTTGGAATAAGTGAGCCTGTATGGCTAAAGTGTTGTCTAACACTATTTCTGAGGTTGTGATATTCTAGGGTTCTATGTGATCCTTCATAAAAGATGATTTTCAATAAAATATATATAAAATGATTTTATTGCATCTGTGTGTATATTTTCCTGTATATATATACATATTAGATATGTATTATTGACTGTATGCATTGTCATTTAGTGTGTATGTATATATATTATAGTAATTCACTCAGTGAGGTCTGACTCCCCTCCGTTGACTATTTTTCAGGAGAGTCAACATCTTCAGACCTCAGTAGCAGGTCGATACGCCGGATTTCTTCCGCCCCGGCTTCTTTGTGTAAATTATTTACTTGAGTTTTATTTTTATAATCTAGACACTGCAGTAGTTGTGAATTAAAGTATGGGATTTCATGTATTTTATTTAAAGAGATGTATTATATTGAAACTGAATTTGTATTAAAGAGATTTTATATATGTAATGAGTTGAGAGTTGATTTAAATCCAGTTGATGAGAATGTTATTATTATATTTATGATTTTTACTTCCACTGCATATATATTACTGTTATTGTTATTATTACATGTTTTATTTTATTTTTAGGCTTGCTACGGGTTCCGGATTCGAAAGAATTCCCGTTCCCTAGCGCCGGTCATGGCCCCTATTTTGGGTCGTGACATTCCATCACTCTAATGTCAGCCTCACATTCTTGAAGAAATACAATATAGTCATTTGGTATTGCATTTCTTCTTTTTCTAGTGGATATCTTTAATGGCATAAGTTCTTGAGGTTGTAGAGTTTTTTCTTCTAGAATAATTTCTTGAATGGGAGGTTCTCCAATATTGTCTTAGTATGCTATGTCTTGAATAAAGTTAGGAATAGAATCTTGATCAATGCCAATAACACCTATGGGAATATTAACATATTCCTCTTCAAAGACAAAGTCTTTAACTTTATCTCCCCTTGCAAACTCAACATCCTTAAAGAATCGAGCATTTCCCGACTAAAAAATTGACTTAGTTGTGGGATCATAAAACTTATACCCTTTGGATCTTTCAAAATATCTAATAAAATAACAACTAACTGTCCTTGAGTCTAGTTTCTTTTCATTAGGCCTATAAGGCTTTACCTCCACTGGACATCCCCAAACATGTATATACTTCAAACTAGGCTTTTTGCCAGTCTAAAGTTCGTAAGGCAGTTGCTTTTGTTGGAACCTTGTTAAGGATATATGTTGTAGCCTTAAATGCTTCTCCCCAAAGTGATTCTGGCAAGGTAGAAAGAGAAATCATACTTCATACCATATCCTTAAGCTTCCTATTTCATCTTTCAGTAACACCATTCATAGCGGGCATACCACGACATATTGTACTGTGGGATGATACTGCATTCCTCTAGGAATTTAGCAAATGGTCCTGAATGTTGTTCACTTGAACCGTCACATCTACCATAGTATTCACCACTATAGTCAGATTTGACACTTTTAATCCTTTTGCTGAGTTGATTTTTAACCTCAACTTTATAGTTTTTGAACACATCAAACACTGTGACTTTTCATTAATGAGATACATATAGCCATATCTACAAAATCGTCTATGAACGTTATCCAATATTGTTGACCATTCCAAGCAGCTATAGGAAATGGCCCATAAATATTTGTATATATAAGTTCTAAGACGTCAAAAGTCCTATTAGCTTTAGATCTCCTTTTATTTGTTTGTTTCTCCTTAATATATTTAACACATAAATAAAAATCTGTAAAGTCCAAGGGGTTAAGAATTTTATCTGACACAAATCTCTCCATTCTCCATTTGGAGATATGACCTAATCTTTTGTGCCATAATGCAATTGAATTCTCATCGATTAATTTTCTCTTTACACCTCATGTGCTAACTTGCAAGGTTTCATTAAATGAGGCATTGGTATCAAGTGAATAAAGATTATCATAACTTGACAAAGAGCCAGAACCAACCAAATTTGAATCATGAAACAAACTAAATTTTCCATTCTCAAATAAATAAGAATAACCTTATTTGTTTAAAGCAAAAATGGAAATCAAATTTTGTCTAAAAGATGGTACAATAAATGTCTCATCAATATCCAAATAAGATCTGCTTTTTAACAATAATCTAAATTTTCCTATTGCCTTAACTTCAACCTTCTTGCCATCGCCTACTTAGATGTATCTTTCAGCATCATTTGGCTTTCGGCAACTCAGGCAACCCTGTGTAGACACACTAATATGAGTTGTTGCACTATAATTTAGCCACCAAGTGTGTCTAGGCACCAAAGTTAAATTAACCTCAAAACAAACCAAATTAAGAAGCATGCCTTTGCAATACTTTCTTTTATGCTTTTCAGCTCCATAGAAGAAACAACTATTACCTTTTTGTTCATTAGGTTTCTTTTGGGGAGTTGTATCTACAACTTCTTTATCCTTTATCCTTTTGGACATTATGCCCATAAAAGTATCCAGAATGACCTTAATGATTGTCATGACTCCGAGAACAATTAAGAAGTTCCCTTGCCATGACCTAAAGTCAATGCCATTTAGCATGGAAATGCAATTGATATTGGCAGTAATATTAGTAGGAGTATTCATAACTGAATAGAGAACAACAAACAACTAAAATAAGCTCACATAAGTTCCAAAACAAAATCAATAATAAATTCAAATAAAGGTAAATCTGCTCTCAAGATATTAGACACTCCATTAATATTTTGTCTTTGGATAATAATATTAACTTGTAAGTGTTATCTTGGTGTAGTAATCAAACACTAACAATAAGAACATGTCAAATAATAAATCTTCCTTTGGGTCGATTTATTATTTATATGTAAAATTAAATAATCATCACATGTTTATTACCACAAATGCACATATAATTCTATTAAATACTGATATTCCTCTGAACCGATCAATACTCATATAAGCTATATGCACACAATTTTTTATATTTTAAAATAAATTAATTAAGACAACATCTCGTCAAAGTGAGCTATCGTGTTGAAATTAATTTATTTTAAAATATATAAAACCATACCAATATTTAAATTTAAAATTGTATCTAAAATACCTTAATTGTATAAATTGCAACCAAAAAATAAAATCCTTAATTGCATTACTGATTTTTTTTTTTAAATCAAATCAACCAAAGTCATGTACATAATATAAAATGATTCGCAAGCTAAAGAAAAAATTGATGTACCAGTAATAATAAATACTCCCTGAGTCACAAATAAAAAAAAATTGCGATATGTATTTTATTAACAACTGGTACATGTTTAACTTAATATTTCAACAATTAAAAGAGCGTAAGTAATACGCATATGCATGAATATATGCACAGAAGTGCACGGATGTCAGTAGTATTACCTTGCTGACTGAATTCCATGCACACACATTTATATGCTCATCATGATAAAGAAATCAAATCATTGAATGAGCCAAAAGTGAAAATCCTCAATCCGTGTGCAAAGCCAAATTAGAGTATCAAAACCTTTTTTTTAATCACGGTAATCATCATCAGATATGCGTATACACATATATAATGTCAAAAGCATAAACTTTTGCTTTCATAACATGTGCCCATATACATGCACACTGGCTGAGACAATTGACAGTAGCCAAGCAAAAATTAACCGTTAACAAGCCATTAACAAGGTTTGTGTATCCATCAACGAAATTATATGTACACGTAACAAAAAAATATCGTGTGTATATATATACTCAATAAATCATTTTCAATGAATTCATGCATAATTTTATTAAATTAAAATTATCATATAATTCAATAAAATTATGAAATAATATATATCCAAACATCAGATTCACTGAATAAAATATTCCTATTGATTCAACATAAGCGGCTTTGATACTATTTATTGGAAAATTTTCCAAATTAAATAAAACTCTGGAACTCAATTTTACGTTAAATCAATAGAAACTTTAACATATATAGTAGCAAAAGCATACTTAAATCCATGATTAATCTCTTTAGAGTTGTACGGCTGGCTTTCTAGGTTAATACATTTTCTAAGAGAATGTCTTTAGGTTTCCTCTCTATATTTCTCTCTAATGATGAGATTTAGAAAGAACAATAAATTACAATATGTATGGGACCATAACCACCTTTATATAGATAACTTTCCTATTATCTTTTGATATTTTTATTTCAGTCCATCATTAAAATAGAAATTACCCATCAGTCTCTACACATTAAAGGCCTCACACCCTTTAGATACATTAAAGCTAAAATTATCCAAATCTAAATCATCATTTTTAATTGGGCTCACCTTATATGACAGCCTGCAATACATAATCAGTTACATATAAGCCCAATGTTGGATTAATGATATAACAACATCAACCATAACAATCTCGTTAGATTAATAGGCTTTTGTGCAGAAAATTTTCATAGACTATTAATGTACGAGTTCATGCGTAATGGGTCTTTGGACAAATGGATATTTTTAAAGGAATCATTGCAACCTCCTCTAATGTGGTATGCTAGAATAGGCATTATCCAAGACATAGCAAAGGGGCTCGCCTATCTCCAAGAAGATTGCAGGCAAAGAATAGACCACCTAGATATCAAACCCTAAAACATACTATTGGATTTAGATATGTGCGCAAGGATATCAGATTTTGGCTTATGTAAGTTGATTGATAAAGATTAAAGCCAAGAGGTGACAACAATGAGAGGAACTCCAAGGTATTTGGCTCCTGAATGGTTTAGCTCAATAATCACAGCAAAGGTAGATGTCTATAGCTTTGGCATTGTACTGATGGAAATAGTATGCAGAAGGAAGAATTTGGATAGATTATAGCCTGAAGAGTTTATGTATTTGCCCCCAATTTTCATGAAAATAGTAGATGAGGGTCAATTAATTGATGTGGTTGAGAAGAACAGTGAGGATATGGAATTGCATAATGCGGGTAGAATTGTATACCCTAGTCTCTAAGGCTTAGTATAGAGCAATTAGGGTGTCAAACACTAGGAATTTGGGGTAAATCTTATATTAACCAGATAGATACTTAGATAGATAGGTAACATAAAACCAGAATAATAGTAATAATGACTAAAACAAATTAAGAAATCTAAACACTAACTAATTATTAAAATAATAAGACAAACAATATATATATCTATCTATAGGAGAATCACAAATCAGAATCAAACTAGAACTTTAAACATAGTTATTATAAAACATATTGATTGGAAATTAGTCTATAGTCTTTAAAAGAAACTCTCATTATCAAATAAAAGTATTTCCTCTTATAGTCTATAAACACTCTCGTTGTATTGCAGAGATACAAGAAAATCATAAAGCGTATTATACTAATTATGTCTCCCTTAAGATGAATTCCCTTTATGATTCCCAGCAAAATTACAATCTTAAGTAGTCTCAATCACTTTCCACTAAATTACCCCAACTCTCGTTGGTGATAATTTGATTGAAAAGTTACATATAGTTATCAAGCATACACAACACAAATAAGCACTGATTTAAATTAAATCATGAAAAATATAAGATAAAAATGCAGTTCTTACTTAATTCATCATTATAGATCCTATACAAAAGACTTAGCCTAGATACATGATTAAGAAGCAACAAAAGAAAACCAAATTCAACATAGAAAGAAAGATAAAAAGATAAAGAATTGAATAAGTAAAACTCCCTTGTATGTCTTTTAAAGGATCCTTGATACTTAGGATGATCTTCTCTTGCACATGACTTTGTCTTCTTCAAGTGTTTTTACAATGACTTTTAAAATTAAAAGACAGTAGTATTTCTAGAACACTATATTGATTTCTATGTCTCTCTTTAATCTTCTTCTTATTATCCTATTTTCTTCTCTTTTTATTTTTTTTAGGCCAGAAATGATGCATATATCAAACTTGGAAGCTGCTGAAAGTGACTAGAATAGGATTGAACTTGGAAAGGCACCACTTGACATCAAAGGTCAACCCCCCTTTGCAGAATCTGTAACTTAAAGGGCATTTGTGTCCATCATGAAAGTTGTAGAACATTATGTTATTAAGAAATGAGTGTGATGACTCGTCAAGGGATGAAAACTCGTCAAAGAGACTCTTGGTGACGACTCATACATATGGTGATCACTCGTCACCCATCCTTATGATCTAAGGTTGACTCCTTTTGCTTCTTAGCTTGTTCCAATCAACTCCAAGTGTCTTCTAAAGCACATTTAAGCCCTAAATCATGCATAAAACTTACATAATGGGTCCTAATGATGAAATAAGTAAAAAATATTAATTCAATAACTAAAAAAACACATAAAGCATGATGAAATAAAATGAAAATAAACCTTAACTAGCCTAAATAACTATGTATATTTGCATTATATCAAAATCCCCCATACTTAGACCTTGCTTGCCCTTAAGAAAGAAAAGATTTAGTATAGAAAAGCACATAAAATTTTCATCTCTTCCAAAACAAATGTAGTTGCCTTGTCAAGTCATCTAAAAAATGAAAGAGGTTATAAAAGATAATTAATCAATCAAACTTCAATGCTCCATAATAATAAAACAAGGAAGTTTCATAACATAAGCAATAAATTCACTAATTTATCTCAATTTACTAAGAATAAAATCAAGAAAATAAAGTCAAAGTTCTAACCAAACTACTTAACCAAAATAGTTATTCTCCAAACTTATGATTTCCTAGAAGCAAAAGCAACCTTGAGATAATGTTAAGCACACACATCAACTCACTCTTCTCATGGCATTTTTAGACATTTTATTCAAATATATTTTTTTTGGATGTATTCTTTCCGAATGAATGCAAATGAATCAAATGATGTAAGATAGACATAAGATATTAAAACAGGATTACATATGACTCTGGTGGAATGGCGATGCCTCATCAATGAGGCATCGCCTCCTGGCATAGAGGCGACATCATCTCACCTCACTAATAGATACATTAATAAACTACAAACTTAAATTTTAAACAAACCGAGATTAAATGCAAATGAATGAAGAGTTACAACTATATTAAATAATTTAAAAGATTATGTTATAAATATAGTATACAATAAGTAATGAATCTAAAAGAACAAAGAAAAAGAGAAAAAAAAAAGAGTTTTATGCAAATTAAGAACTCAATGCTTTAAAAATGAAGGCTCTTACTACTCAAGATAAGTTTGAAGCTTGTAACTTAATCCTTAGACATAATTTTTTATTCCAATCCTTACTTGAATGTAAGAACTCCCTTACTCTTTCCTTAAAAATGGACTTCTAAGCAAGAACTCTCCTTTCTCCTAAGAATGTCTTTCTCTCTTCTCTAGAGATTTTTTTCCCTAAAACTAGCTTACTCCTCTCCATCTTTCCATCCTTCCCTTTTAAGCTTCCCCATGCCTTTAACAAGACCTCATTTTCCCTCATTATCACACCCTTTTTAACCACCTTTTCTTCTTCTAAAATTTCATTTTGACGCAACATATTTAGGTCGGTAACATTTGGGTCCACCCACTTGCTTATTATTGCCATTTTTGCATTTAATGTTGGTGCAAGTAGCTAGTAAAGCGGTGGTGCCTCTTCAAAGAGGCATTGTCTCACCAAAGTAGGTGCCATAGAGGTAGTAACTCTTTAGTTAGGCATTTCCTATTTGGCCCTAACCCAGGGTTGGGCCTTTGAGCTAAATATGGGCCTCCAGATATTTTGGGTTACTTGGGCTTAGTTTGGTTTTAAGCAAATTACATAAATTTGACTTCCTTATTTATTTTCAGCATGATGTCCACACATTTAAGGGCACTGGGAATTTTAGTGGTGCTTGAGTCTGGTACAACAAGCTTATAGATGACATTAAGGACATCATTGAAGATACGAGTTTTGAGGACTTCATCCTCTCACTTCCAAATGCTCAGGGTCATATCAATTATCAGTCGCTCTATGTATTGATGTAGAGGTGGTTCGAGACCACACATATATTTCACCTTCCCTTTGGTGAGTTTACATTGGACCCCATCTCCTTTGCTGCTATTATTAGGATCACATGTATCCATCGAATGAAACTGAATCAAGTAGCTTATATCGAGCAACTTCTTGGCATGGTCCTGGAAATGAAAGGGACGTATACCATCAAGATTGATTCCATCTGAAGTTACTATACTCACGCCAGGGTCGAGACTGCCACTATAAATTGAGAGATTGACTAGGTAGTAAGGGCATTCTTAGTCTACCTAGTAGGTGCTACTCTCTTTACTGACATCGTTAACTCTATTGATTTGATATTTATGATGCCCCTTCGTGATTTGGATCATATGTCCTTTTATGCTTGGGGTAGCTATATGCTAGCTTACCTGTATAGGAGCATAGATGAGGAAGTCTAAGGAGCCAAATGATTATGTGGTTTCTAGCATGTTGTTTTAGTAAATCTCTTTTGTTCTTTGAACTCAACATGTTATCTCCTATGGATCTTTACTGATATTGCTTTCTTTTTTATAGGTCTGGGCTTTGAAGCATGAGCTGATTCAAGGGATAGTTCATGTCAGTATGTCTACTTTCCCTCCTTAACCTGGTAGGGCACTAGTTGTTCATGGAGGAGACACTTGGCTTACGTGCATGTCCATCAGGAGTGACTAAACTCCCTAGCCTATGATAAGGTACTTAAGAAAAGATAAAAAAAACCATTATTAGCATTGTATAGGTATATAATTTATGTTACTTACCTGCCTCCTTTTCTCTATAGTTGTGCCAGGACTTATGGGGTCCTTAGGATAGATGGGCTATAGAAATGACCAACTCTAGACTATTATCTTTACAGAGAGCACTCTTTCTCATACTTAATTATTGAGTATGGTTTCTTGGCTAAAGGATCCTCAACTGGGATTGTGGTGCATGTGCGAGGCGTGTTCCTGCATCACCTCCTGCTGGCATGTTTTAGATGCGCCTACTAGAGGGTGATGAGCTAGATAGGGTGGTTACAAGAGATCCTGCTAAGAACCACACTGTAAGGAGCAAGAGCCACTACTCAAACTTCATTCAAGCTAATTTATTACAGTACCTCATTCTACTGCTTAGGTACTCATTTAACTTCATCTTTCCTCTTCCTCTCTTTTGATTTACATATTGACTTAGTCTTTTATGTTCATAGGTGTAGCCACATGTTCTACTTATAGAGCCAAGCCTTCTGAGCATGAGAGGCAACTTCAGCTCCCTCGTATTGACAACGAAGAGGGTACTTCAGTTGGAGTATTGCCTCATAGAGCTCCTTCTAGTTCTAGCTCATGGATGGTTGCTAGTTATTTGATTCATAAGCCTGATCTGCTAGCCCACTATTAAGCGCCCCCAGGGGACCTATTCCTTGAGTTCTTAACATTATATAAGAGTTTGAAACCAACATACACTCCTAATGCTACATACGTAAGCTTTGTCCTTTTTTTCCATCATGTATGGATAGGATCATGATACAATCAGCCAAGCTAGGATCATAGCCCTCTAGCATCAAGTTACTACTCTACAAGTTAAAGACGATGAGGATGAGGAAAAAGAAGACAAAGTTAGCACTGATGATGATGATGATGAGTAAGAAGAAGACAAACATGGTGCTGATGATGATGATGATGGAGCATATAGATGTAAATAATAGAGATGATGTAGAAGCCAATGAGTCAAAGGCTTCATAAATTTAGGACTTAGAATTTTCCTCATTCTTTAATTCTGGTGTTATAGGATTATTTTGATTTCATTTTGGGTATTTATGTTTAAATTTAGTAGGATGTTCAAACATTTTAGCTTATTTCAATTAAAAATTTTGATCTTACCAACATGATTCTACACAAACTCATCATTTAATCATATAAGCTTTCCATTAATGGATAGAAACAAGAAGAGTTAATCTGAATAATACAACCAAAATATGTCCCTGACTATCAAAGAGACGATCGCCTCTTCACTGAGGTGTTATCTCTTTGTGAAGAGGCAATATCAAAACGTATCTTCATAATGAGGCATCGCCCGATTGAATAGGCAAATGCCTCTGCGCTTATTTTGCAAATTCCCCTTTTTAATCCCCAGCTCCCTATATAAAAACAACCATATTTTCTCACACCTATACCCCAACTCTCTATTTTCTCTTTTTAAATAGCTCCAAAATCCTAAAACACGACTGAGAGAAGCCTGAAACAACTACAACCAATCTTGAAGGGCTTAGATAGTGAATCATAGGCAAAACTAGAGCCTTTTCATTTATCATTTTTTAGATCTTTGCATGGTAGAAAGATCAATTTTCCCTTCCTCTATGTCGTAGCTCAATTTTATGATCTAAGTAAGCATATCTTACGATTCAACACTCTAGAAATATGCCCCTTGCTGGAGGAATTTAAAGCCATCTTAGGTTATCAAATGGATTCCATTGGTCAAATTGTAATCCCTCAAGTTGAATCTCTATATTTACACTCCATTCAATATCAAATGGCCAGACTATTTAATCTTTCCCCTCAATCTTCCCTTTGCAATATCTTTGATTCTGAAATCTTGATAGGATCCATCCTTAAGGTTGTTGTAGCTATGGACAATAAGGAGGTTTATTAGCCACATATGATTGCTCTCTGTCTCCACACACAATTCCTTCTTCTTTCTTCTTCTAGCAACTACAATTCAAAAGTTCTCCACATCCTGGACCATGTAGAAGCTGGACTCAATCACTTTCCCTTTATTCTAGCAGAAACTATTATTGGACTAGACAACTTCCAAGAAACCAAATGATTCTTTGGGAGTCTATTACTATTAGAGGTCAACATTCTCTTCTCTTTTCCTTATTTCTTGCTTTTCTGTCATTTTCTAATTCATCTCTTTTAGGCATGGCTTCATGAAAAGCTGAGATTACTTGAGCCTTCTAGAGACATTGCACATTACAAAACAAAGTATTAATATACTAGAAAGCTTTATCATATACTAAAAGATGTTTAAAGTTGGTTGTCCATATTTCCTGATACCATGATTTGATGGATGTGCCCATAGTGGAAACTACAACATGTGACCATTTGATCCTATACCCACTACATCCCTACAGCCAGTATTCATTTTGTCATTTTTTATAACCTAGCTTGTCTTTGTGGACAATATGGACAAAAACAGTTAATTATGGGGCTAATGCATGAGTTCGAGCTAGGGCCCCTTTCTTAGAACTTTTTGGATAACTTGGTTGTGACTTAGCTCATAGAATCATTCAAAGGCACATCGACTACGATGGAGATCAGTCTATTAATGATTAGTGCAAGGTGTGGATTCAGTTACAGCATATAGAAAAGGATGAGTTCATGAGAAATAAAAAAAATAAGAGAATTGCAAACATTAAGTGCTCGGTGTTCAACAGAAGAAAAGAAAGCAAAAGTTGTTTATGAAGTTTAATCATAGTTTCATTTTTTTTATAGATTAGGATTTTCCTTCTTAGTTAAACATTTTATAATAAACATTTATTGCAAATTTCAACAAAAACAAAGGCAATCCATTCCATTTAATTCAAGCACAAGATGGCAATACATTTTGCTTCTAACATATCTCATGTCGTTAATTAGCTTCCCCATGCATGTTTTCTAGTTAACTATTTTTTCTCTCTCTCCTTTTTCATGATCTTAATTTTTACTTGGACTACCTCTCTTAAGTTTTTTAATCTAGCAAGACCTTTCTTATATATTTTTTATTTTTGTCTCTAACTTTTGCCTAAACAACCTCTTTTTCAGTTTTTCTCCATAATAAGACTTCATAGAAAGTATTTCTTAAGCTTGTCTAAGTTAATGGGCTCCTTGAACTCATTTCCATCCAAATTAGATAGAATAGCTATGCCCTTGGAAAATAGCTTATTCACTAGATATGGACCCTCCCAATTTGGCTTGAATTTTCCTCGTGGGTCAATTACGATTAGCTTAATGAGCTTTAGCACCAAATCACCTTCTTTGATCTTGCCTGCTTAATCTTTTTATTAAGGCCTGGGCAATCCTTTTTTAATACATTTAGAAGTGATACATGGAGTTCATCTTTTCTTATCCAATAATGTCAACTACATTAATCGGCTCACTACCCATTGATACTCAAGGATTTTGGATTACAAGAGAACCCTTAATGACTGAATCTCAACCTCCACTAGTAACAAAACTTCACACCCATACACCAATGAATACAAAGTAGCTCCAGTCAATGATCTAGCAGTGGTTCTGTATCCCTATAATGCAAACTATAAATAGCTTGCCCAATCCTTATAATTCTTCAATATTTTAGATAGAATCCTCTTCACATTCTTATTTATTGCCACTACTACTTCATTTGCTTGTGGTTTGTATATTCCTTTAACAAGGCAACCATTTTTATGATTTATGATGCTTAATTTTATATTCCTTTAACAAGGCAACCATTTTTACTTTGAATTGAACACCATTATCAGTGATAATATAATGGGGCAATCTATATCTATAGTTTATATTCTTTTTTATAAACCTTGCCATTTGTTTTGCTCCAATAGTCGTGAATGATTTTTCTTCAAACCATTTAGAAAAGTAATTAATTACTACCATAATATAATAATGCACGTTAAATGCCTTCAGCCTTATTTCTCCAATGTTATCAATTCCTTAAATTGTAAATGGCTATAGAGAAGTTAACCCTTGAAGTTCCATAAAAGGCATGTCCTTATACACTTGACAGTTATGTTACTTCTTCATGAATTTCACATAATCATCTCTATGGTTAACCAGAAATACCCCTGTCAAGCTATCTTCTTAGCAAGAACTATCCCATTCATATATGTCTCACATATACCTTCATGAATCAGTGCCATGAGTTTTCGAGCCTTGTCCTTATCAACATATCTCATATGCACTCCTTTCGACATTCTTTTATATAGGATTCCATTATGGTTGATAAACTATCAGGACAACATCCTCAGAGACATTCTCTCTTTCTTATCTGCATCTTTAGGAAATTATCCTGTTTCTAATTACTGTTACAAATCATGAGACTAGTGCTTTTCTATAGGGTCAACTGGCATTATTCTTATCTCCTCATAACAGGGGGTTTGAGACTTCACAAGAATAAGAAGTTTTACTTCTGCTTATTTTTCTCCTTCCCATATTAAAGCTAAAGTGGTTAAAGCATCTGCCACCTGATTCTCCTCTCATAGAAAATGTACAAATCTACATTAAGTGAAAGATAATAGAATAGTAGGTGTGTAATCCTAGTACAATCTTAGCTTATCTTCTTTGACTTCCCATTTATTAGAAATCTGTTTGATTACAATATAGAATCTCCATATACTGTGACTTCCTCTTCCCCCATGTTTCGAAGTGCTTCCAACCTAAAAATGTATTCTTCATATTTAGCTTGATTGTTGGTTACTTTAAACTCTAACCTTTTTGCCATTAGGATCACCTCTCCTTCCAGCATAATTAGAATTACACCAGTGCCTACTCCTTTTTTATTAACAGCCCCATTGAAGTACATTATCCATCCTTCATCCTCTATTGCGCTTAAATGCTCATCTGAAAATTCTAACTCCCATTCTTGTTCATCATCTACCGAACTCTTAGCTAAAAGGTCTGCTACTGCCTTCCTTTTACTACTTTCTTTACTACGTAGTCTATATTAAACTCAGAGAGAAGGACTAGTCATTTAACTAACTTTCCTATAAGTGATGGATTTTATTGGAGATATCAAAGGGGGTTGTGGTTAGAAAACACTTGTATCTTGTAAGATTGGAAATAATGCCGAAGCTTCTGGGTTGCCCAAATTATAGTCAAACATGGCTTCTCTACTAGACTATGGTTGACTTCATATTGTAGGAGTTTCTTACTCATATAATACATAACATGCTAAACTTTTCCTTCACCTTCTTGAGCAAGCATCGTACTTATTGCATCCTTCTCAATTACCAGATAAAGAAATAAAGGCTTACTTAGTCTTGGTGGCTATAGGATTGGGGGATTCATCACATAAGTCTTAATAGTTTTAAAAGCCATATGACATTTATCATTCCAGATTATGGGTTGATTCTTTATTAAAAGTTTAAAGATTGGCTTATAACTAGTAGTCAACATGGCTATGAATCTACTGATGTACTGCAATCGCCCTATGAACCCCCTGACTTCTTTCTCATTTTTCATTATAGGCATCTCTCTAATTACTTTAACCTTGTTTGGATCCACCTCTATTCCCTTCTGGTTGACAATATGTCCTAACAGCTTCCTAGAAGTTACTCTGAAAACATAATTCTTTATGTTTAGTCTAAGGTTGTATTTTTTAGCTCTTGCCAGAAATTTTTCTAGAGCCTCAAAGTGCCCTTCTCTGGTTTGAGATTTTACCATCATATCATCCATATACACCTCTATCTCTTTTATAGATCATGTCATGCAGTAAAGTGGTAGCCATTCTCTAGTAAGTGGCCCCTACATTCTTCAACCCAAATGACATGACCAAATAATAGTAGATACCTAATTCAGTGGTGAAGGATGTTTTAAGCTTATTGATTACTGCCATAATGATCTGATTGTACCCTGAGAAGCCATCCATGAAAGTATACATTGTGCCGGAAGTTGCACTATTGACTAGAGTGTCAATATGCAATAAGGGAAAGTCATATTTTAGGCAAGCTTTATTTAAATCCCTATAATCCACACACATCATAACTCCCCCATATTTTTTAAGAACTAAAATTATATTTTCCAACCATTGGGTGTTTCCTACTACCGCCAAAAACTTCGCTTTCAGCTATTTTTTTATTTCTTCTTTACTAAAAAGAGCTCATTTTAGCCTTACCCTTCTCTTTTTCTGCTTTATTGGTGAGATGTGAGGATATATAAGAATCCTGTCTTATGCGATCTCCCTATCAATTCCAGGTATATCCTCATAGCCTTAAGTAAATACTTTTTATCTTCTTTTTAAAGTTTCTTTCATTTTTTCTCTCTTATCAGAAGTTAAATCAAAAGCAATTAGTATATTTTTAAGGTTATCATTTGTGCCTAGACTAAATGATTCAGTTTGTACAGAATTAATGTTAACATATGCATAAAATGATCATCACAAATAGAATAACTATTAGGAAACACATCACACAAACAAGCAAAGTTGGATTTCATTACACCAACTTTAGAGAAAAATTGGTCATTAGTTTCAAACAAGGTAGTAAGAGAAATACCAAAAACATTATAGAAAACATCCATGGTAGAGTTCAGGACATAGGTCTCAAAATCCAACTCCTCTTATTGATCACCAACATCCTTTAGCTCTATAGTAAGAATATCCTCTTCTAATTATAAAGTCAACACTAGTTCTTGCACTATTGCTTCCTCAACAGCAGCTTCCTTAACCTTGTTCACATAGTCATAAAGAATTCAACATTTGCTCATGAGTGTAAGTTATAAGGATCTTTTTCTAGTCTAAAGTTAGGACTAATGCCTCTTGATGGGTCTTGGAATTCATGAGGAATTCCCAAACACTAGCTATGAACTTCTCTTCTTTGAGCTCTTCTTTCTCCATCTTCTTATTCTCAGTTTCTATTTCAACCTCGGATACTAGTTGGTCCTCATCCTTCCCTTTCCCCTTCCCTTTTTTAGCGATCTTCCTAACTGAATGGATCTCTCTTTCTTCATCACTATCTCACATGTCAACATGTATGCCTTCTTTATCAGAGCTTTAGATATCTACCACATTAATAAGTAATTCAATAGGTTGTGGGCTTTATTATTTAATGTTAGGTTTTAGTGAATTAGGTATGGCATTAACAAAAGATTTTAGGACTTGCTCTTTTGTTAAACCAACATTAATCATAAGGATAGGTGCATTTAGTGGTAGGACATTTCTATAGTTGGGTAAGGGATTATTTTGCATGTTTGGTTTTCTAAATTCTAGGTCGATGATTTTGCCTTAATCAATTAAGTCTTGGATCTTATTTTTCAGTCAGGCACAATTATCAGTATCATGTCCAATGGCTTAATGAAACTTATAGAAGAATTTTGGGTTGGCATGGTAAAGGTTGTCTTAAGGGTAAGGGCTATAAAAGGTTCTTTTCCATTAACTTCTTTAAAACTTTCAAAAGAGGCTTAACCAGGTTAGAGAATCTTTGGGGGGGGGGGGGGGTTGCCTAATGGCATTAATCTACACACTACTACTTGATCCACTTACTTTGTTTCCCCCATATCTTCCATTAAAGAATTTCTTTTCCTGTGCCAAATCGGACTCTTTCTGACTACTAAATCTATATAACTCCTCAAAATTTTTAATCTCAAGAGCTTTTAGCTTATTAGAAAGTAATGTAACATAACCTTTCATTGCTATTATTAGTTTATTAGACTTAACAGGCCTATGCCTCATTTGTGCAAGCTTCCCCTCCATCTGGTCAAGTAGTCAGCAAAAGACTCATTAAATTTCTATCTAGTGTTTTGAGTCCCTTAGGGACACTTCCATCTGAGCATTCAAACCATATTATTTTATAAATGTAGCACATAGTTCTTTCCAGTCATTTTACATATGGGGTTCTAAAGGATGGTACCAGTGGATCGAAGCACCTTCAAATAACATGGGAAAATTGCTTAACTATCTAGGCCTTAGTTAGTTAAGTGGCCTTCATATAGGTCACATATTTTTTTAAATGTAGGTGCAGATCATCAATCCCAAAATACTTCTTCATTTTAGGGAACTTGAACTTTCGGGGAAGAGGGTCATCATCCTTACCTAAGTCAAGGCTGGTATAGTTTATTAGAGCATAAATTCCTTTCTCCTCCATCATCATTTGGACTTAAGCCACGACCTTAGTCATGTTTTTATCCCAATCAATCTTTTCCACAGTCTAAAAAATGTCCACATTTTATCGGTCCACTGGTTATACTAATAGAGTTTCTTGATCATCCTCTATTTGTTTCCCAATAAAATTTTCAACATCAATGTCAAATAGTGGTGGTTATTGCCTTGGTTATTTCAATCTAGCTTATGATATTATTTTTGCCATCATTTCCTATATGATCATTTGAGTTTGCTTGGCTATCTCTACTTTTAACTGTTCCTTGAATGCATTAGGATCAAAACCTACCATCATTGTTTCTTTGGAAGCTCTATTTAGGTAACCAGTATCAAACCATATCCAAGTAGAAAACTGATGTGGATCTATATCTGCAACCACCATAGGTTAGGGTTATACATAACATGTATGCATGATATGCATATTCACTTTATTATTTAAAGAAAGAAAATAAACATACACTTTATTTACACATAACAAAGAAATAAACGCAAAGCTCTCAAATGATAATCTCTACCCTTATTTCTCCCACACACGTGTTCAATGGTGAGTTTCTTGTTCTAGGATTTTTTTTTTGGTTTTTAATTATCATTAGGGGATAATAAAACTAATGCATGTAAAACAAATCTCAAGATGAAACAAACAAGTAGCAGTTCCTTTAAATAAACCCAAAGTCCATTTTAATGGGCCATAGCAAGTGTTAAAGGCCCATCTTACCATAATCCTTTTTCAATGGGCTTGGGCCTTATTCCAAGGATTACTAAATGGCATAAAACATATACATTTGGGAAAAATCCTGGGGAAATTACTAAGTCACTACATGAGCTGGTGGGTAATAAGCTTTAGCTCTCATAGCGATATACCTCCATTATGTCTCCTCACTCAAGGGTCCATATGACATGGATGAGTAAGTGCTATAAGTGACAATAATCAGATACTCCACCACCAGGTTTGAGTGAAACATAGGTAGCAAATCAATAATAATCATTGGGTTATTTTGAATTAAGTGCTCTTTGTGTGAAAATGTGTAGTGAATGCAAAAGAAATAAAAGAATAATTAAAAATGATAAAATATAAAATACTTGAATCAGTTTCTCTATCCTTAGTGGAGTCGCCACTATAGGTGGTGGGGTTAAGCGTGCACCAAAGCACAACACTGTGTGGACTCAAGGGCCAACTAGGAAATACAAAGTAGGCTTAAAGCCTAAATTAGAGAAGGAGTCGCCACTCATATAAGACTTAAGACACACTGTACATCAACTAGATTTCATGAAGGTTCCTAGTAGCTGTCTTCAGAGAATAGGTTCAGAAACTAGGTATGGGCTTTTAGAATGCCCACCCAACCTTGCGGTTAGCCTCTATGTGTGTTTTGTATTTTATTACCTCTAATTATTCAATTATTTCTTTATTAACATGAAAATTTCAGTTTACTCTAACTTTTCAATTTAGTCCGAATTTGCACATTATTCCAATTTCATGCTTATTAAGGATGATTCACTACATTTATTACAAGGATCCAAAACATTCATAAAATAATGATAAAAAAAATAAATACACACGAAAAGAAATAGGTGAGGAAAAATGAGTTACAACCCTTGATCATGCAATAATTAAGGTAAAATAAATGGAAAATAAACCAAAAATAAACTGGTCATAAAATAAGTAAATCCATAAGTAAGTTAGGAGGATTAAAGCATGATGATAAGAGTCATCTTAAAATTCCTACAAGTAACAAAATATTAACCTCCATAAATATATGAAAATCCTATAAAAGAAAGCCATAAAGTTAATTCATAGATCAAATAAACATAAATAAGCACATATATTTAATTAATTGAGATAATGAGATATTCACATAAAGAGGACTGAAGTACAAAAATATGAAAATACATAAAAATCAAGTTATGTAAGATAGAATTAAGATATTAAAATAGGATTACGTATGACTTTGGTGGAATGGCGGCACCTCATTAATGAGGTGTCGCCTCTTGGCATAGAGGTGATATCGCATCGCCTCTTTAAAGAGGCGTCACTTGACTAATAGATATAGCAATAAACACAAGCTTCTTAGATCTTAAGCAAACTGAGATTAAATGAAAATGAATGAAGATTTAAGACTACATTCAATAATTTAAAAAATCATGTCATAAACATAGCATACAATAAGCAATGAATCTAAAAGAACAAAATAAAAGAGCAAAGAAAGAGTTTTATGCAAGTTAAGAACTCAATGCTTTAAAAATGAAGGCTCTTACTACTCAAGACAAGTTTGAAGCTCCTAACTCAACCCTTAAAGATAATTTTTTATTCCAATCCTCACTTGAATGCAAGAACTCGCTTTCTCTTTCCTTAAAAATGGACTTCTAAAAGAACTCCTCTCCTTTCTCTTAAGACCATCCTCCTCTCTTCTTTAGAGCATTTTTTGTGTTTTTTTGAAAACCAGCTCACTGCTCTCGATCTTTCTATCCTCCCCTTTTAAGCTTCCCTAAGCCTTTAACAAGGCCTCCTCTTTTCCCTTTTCATCTTACGCCCTTTTTAGCCACCTTTTTGCCTCTAAAGTCTCATTTTCATGCAACATGTTCAAGTCTGTAACAGGTCGGCCCACCCATTTGCTAACTATTGCCATTCCTACGTTTAATGTTATTGGTAAAGTAGCAATGCCTCTTAAAAGAGGCATCGCCTCACCGAAGTAGGTGCTATAGAGGTAGTGCCTCTTTGGTCAGACATCACCTCTTCGGCCATAACCTAAGGTTTGGTCTTTAAGCCAAATATAGGCCTCCAGATGTTTTGGGTTACTTAAGCTTTGTTTTAGGTTTCAGGTTTAGGTTTAGGTTTTTAGGTCCATTCTCAAGAAGACTTCAGGCTTTCTTGCATTCAAGATTTGCATTTTCTCATTACTAGCTTTTGTTGTAGGTCAATCAATTCGAGTGTCCACATGAGTGCATATGAGGATATTGTCCCAAAAATTCATTAGCCATAATAAGATGCTATATAAAAGAATGCCAATAGGAGTGCATCTAAAATGTGTTGATAAGGACAAAAGTGTATGTGAGCCACATATGAATGAGATAGTTCTTGCTAAGAAGATATCTCAGTAGGGGTATTTATGGTTAACCATGGAGACTGATTGCATGAAATTCATGAAGAAGTGCCATAATTATCAAGTGTACAAGGATGTGAGCCTTGTGCCTTCTATATTACTTTAAGGGTTGACTTCCCCATGGCCATTTGCAGTCTGGGGAATTGATATCATTAGAGAAATAAGGCTAAAAGAATCTAACGGGCATCATTTTATTATGGTAGCAATTGATTACTTTTCTAAGTGGGTTGAAGCAAAATAATTCATGATTGTTGGAGAAAAATAGATGGCGAGGTTTATAGAAAAGAATATAATATGCCAATATGGGTTCCCCATCATATTATCATTGATAATGGTGTTTAATTTAGAGTAAAAATGGTTGCCTTATTAAAGGAATATAAAATTGAGCATCATAAATTATCTCTATACAGATTGCAATCAAATGGAGTAGTAGTGTAGCAAATAAGAATGTGAAGAGGATTCTATATAAAATACTAGAGAATTATAAGGAATGGGCAAGCTATTTGCAGTTACATTGTGGGGATATAGAACCACTACTAGATCATCGACTGGAGCTACTCTGTATTCGTTAGTGTATAGGTGTGAAGCTGTATTACCAGTGGAGGTCAAGATTCATTAAGGGTTCTCTTAAAATCTAAAATCCTTCAGTATTAGTGGGTAGAGAGCCGATTGGTGCCGCTGACATTATTGGATGAGAAAAGGATGAAATCCATGTATCACTTCCAGCCACTACATTATTTATAAATATCCAAGATGTTATAAAAATAATGATAAAGAAATAAATACACATGCCAAGAAATAAGGGAGGAGAAATGAGGTATAACCCTTGGTCATGCAATAATTACAGTAAAATAAATAAGTCATAAAATAAGTAAATCCATAAGTAAGTTAGGAGGATTAAAGCTTGATGATAAGAGTCATCCCAAAATTCTTGCAAGTAACAAAATATTAACCTCCAAACATATATGAAAATCCTATAAAAGAAAGCCATAAAGTTAATTCATAGATCAAATAAACATAAATAAGCACAAATATTTAATTAAGCGAGATTATAAGATATTTATAAAAAGAATACTAAAGTATATAAATATGAAAATATATAAAAATTAAATCATGTAAGATAGACATAAGATATTAAAATAGGATTATATATGACTCTAGTGGAATGGTGGCACTTCATTAATGAGGCATCACCTCTTGGCATAGAGGCGACATTGTGTCGCCTGAAGCCAAAAGGGCAATGCATCTTTCGACTAATAGATACAGCAATAAACCACAAGCTTCTTAGATCTTGAGCAAACCGAGATTAAATGCAAATGAATGAAGAATTATAACTATATTCAATAATTTAAAAGATCATGTCATAAACATAGCATACAAATAGCAATGAATATAAAAGAACAAAGAAAAAGAGCAAAGAAAGAGTTTTTTCAAGTTAAGAACTCAATGCTTTAAAAATGAAGGCTCTTACTGCTTAAGACAAGTTTGAAGCTCCTAACTTAGCCCTTGGAGATAATATTTTATTCAAATCCTCACTTAAATTCAAGAACTCCTTTACTCTATCCTTAAAAATGGACTTCTAAGCAAGAATTCCTCTCCTTTCTCTTAAGAACATTCTCCTCTCTTCTTTAAAGTTTTTTTTATTTTTTTCCTAAACTCAGCTCACCCCTCTCTATATTTCCATCCTCCCCTTTTAAGCTTCGCCATCCCTTTGACAAGTCCTCCTATTTTCCCTCATCACCACACACCCTTTTTAGCTACCTTTTTGCCTCTAAAGTCTCATTTTCACGCAACATGTTTAGGTCAGTAATAAGTAGGCCTACCCTCTTGCTCACTATTGCTAATTCTACATTTAAAGCTAGTGCAAGTGCCTAGTAAAGTGGTAGTACCTCTGCAAAAAAACATTGCCTCATCGAAGTAGGCACTATAGAGGTGGCACCTCTTCGATCAGACATGTCCTCTTTGGCCTTAACTCAGGTTTGGGCCGTTGGGCCAAATGTAGGCCTCTAGATGTTTTGGGTTACTTGAGCTTAGTTGTGGGTTTTAGGCTTTTAAGTCCATTCTCAGGAAGATTTCAGGCTTTATTGCATTTAAGATTCATGTTTTCTCATCATTAGGCTTCTATTGCAAGTCAATCAAATTGAGTGTCCATAGGAGTGCATCTAATGATGTTGTCCCAACAGTTCATTAGCCATAATGGGATTCTATATAAAAGAATATTGATAGGAGTGCATTTGAGATGTGTTGATAAGGATGAAGGTGTATGTAGGCCATATATGAATAGGATAGTTCTTGTTAATAAGATAGCGTGGAGGTATTTTTGGTTAACCATAGAGACTAATTATGTGAAATTCGTGAAGAGGTGCCATAACTATGAAGTGTACAGGGACGTGAACCATCTGCCTTCTGTGGAACTTTAAGGGTTGACTTCTCCATGGCCATTTACAGTCTAGGGAATCGATATCATCAAAGAAATAAGGTTGAAGGCATATAACAGGCATCGTTATATTGTGGTAGCAATTGATTACTTTTCTAAGTGGGTTAAAGCATAATCATTCATGATTGTTGGAGCAAAACAGATGGTAATGTTTATAGAATATAATATAATTTATAGATATGGGTTGCCCCATCATATTATTACTGATAATGGTGTTCAGTTCAGAGCAGACATGGTTGCCTTATTAAAGGAATATAAAATTGAGCATCATAAATAATCTTTATACAAACCACAAGCAAATGGAGTAGTAGATGCAACAAATAAGAATCTGAAGAGGATTCTATCTAAAATACTAGAGAATTATAAAGACTGGGCAAGCTATCTGCAGTTTGCATTATGGGGATATAGAACCACTGCTAGATCATTGATTGGAGCTACTCCATATTCATTGGTGTATGGGTGTGAAGCTATATTACCAGTGGAGGTCGAGATTTAGTCATTGAGGGTTCTCT
Organism: Mallotus nudiflorus; assembly: GCA_947683625.1. NCBI lineage: Eukaryota > Viridiplantae > Streptophyta > Magnoliopsida > Malpighiales > Euphorbiaceae > Mallotus > Mallotus nudiflorus. Next base: position 443,813 of record CANTUR010000547.1, on the reverse strand, counting down.
TACAATCTAAAATCTCTGAGTATCAGTGGGTAGAGAGCCAATTGGCACAACTAGTATTATTGGATGAGAAAAGGATGAAATCCATGTATCACTCCTAGCCATTACATTTCTTATAAATATCCAAGATGTTCATAAAAATAATAATAAAGAAACAAATACACATATGAATAGATAATTGAGGAGAAATAACCCTTAGTGATGTAACAATTAAGGTAAAACAAACAAAAAACAAATAAAAAATAAACTAGTCACAAAACAAGTAAATCCATAAGTTAGGAGGATTAAAGCTTGATAATAAGAGTCATCCCAAAATTCCTGCAAGTAACAAAATATTAACCTCCACAAATATATGAAAATCCTACAAAAGAAAGCCATAAAGTTAATTTATAGATCAAATAAACATAAATAAGCACAAATTATTTAATTAAGTGAGATGGATGAGATATTCATATAAAAAAGACTGAAGTACAAAAATATGAAAATACATAAAAATTAAATCATGTAAGATAGATATAAGATATTAAAATAGGATTACGCATAACTCTGGTGGAATGGCAGAGACACAATATATTAAAATAGGATTACACATGACTCTGGTGAAATAGCAATGCCTCATTAATGAGGCATTGCCTCCTGGCATAAAGGCAACATTGTGTCTCCTTAAGCCAAAAGGGCGATGCCTCTTCTAACTAACAAATACATCAATAAACCACAAGCTTCTTAGATTTTAAGAAAACCAAGATTAAATGCAAATGAAGGAAGACTTATTCAATAATTTAAAAGATCATGTCATAAACATAGCATACAATAAGCAATGAATCTACAAGAACAAAGCAAAAGAGTAAAGAAAGAGTTTTATGCAAGTTAAGAACTTAATGCTTTAAAAATGAAGGCTCTTACTGCTCAAGAAAAGTTTGAAGCTACTAACTCAGCCCTTAAAGATAATTTTTTATTCCAATCCTCATTTGAATTCAAGAAGTCCCTTAGTCTTTCCTTAAAAATGGACTTCTAAGCAAGAACTCCTCTCCTTTCTCCCAAGAATATCCTCCTTTCTTTAGAGCTTTTTTTTTTCTAAAACCAGCTCACCCCTCTCCATCTTTCCATCCTCCCCTTTTAAGCTTCCCTATGCCTTTAGTAAGACCTCTTCTTTTCCCTCATCATTACACACCTTTTTAGCCACCTTTTTGCCTCCAAAGTCTCATTTTCATGCATTATGTTCAAGTCAGAATAAGTGGGCCCACCCATTTGCTCACTACTGCCATTTCTGCATTTAATGTTTTTGCAAGTGGCTAGTAAAACAGAGACGACTATTCAAAGAGGCATCACCTCATTGAAGTAGGCACCATAGAGGTGACGCCTCTTCGGCCCTTACCCACGGTTGGGCCTTTTGGGCCAAATGTTTTGGTTACTTAGGCTTGGTTTTGGGTTTCAAGCTTAAGTTTACGCTTTTAGGTCCATTCTTAAGAAGATTTGGGCTTTCTTACATTTAAGATTCACGTTCTCTCATCAATGTACTTTTGTTATAGGGTGATCAAACTAAGTGTCGACAATATTATTAAAAAAAAGTTATAATTTTTATTAAATATACTATAACTTATTTAATAAATAATTTATTTTAAATTTTTAATGAATAATTTTAGTTTCTATATAAAATACTAATATCTTTAAAAAATTTAATGAAATACAAGCTATTGATATAACATTTTAAAGAAAATTAAGAAATATTTTTCTTAAAAAAGAAGCATTTTATTTATAACACTCTTAAAAATTCAACTATTTTTAATATAAAATACCATTATCATTATTATTTTGAGTTAGATGAAGTGGTTTAATTCTCCAATATAATGGGGGAGAGTAAGGGGACTGGGGGTTCAAATCTTTCTCTCCATATATGGATATCCATGCTTTTGTCGCTTCAGTTATTTATGGGGAATTAAATTACCATTATTCAAAACCCAAATGATTTTGATAATTTAATTATATCTAAGCTGAATAATTAAATGATAAAAAATTTTAATAATTAATTTAATATCAGTGTATATATTTAAATTTCAAACTCAAAAAATTATTTAAATAAAAACAAATTTCTATCCACTGATCCAATAATTATTAATCAACTAGTTGACTATTTTAATTTATATGTCTAAATAAAAATGAATTAAGAATACTAGCAGGACAATAAAATCCATTCTTTTAATTTCTAATATTTTGTTGGCTAAAATTAACATAAGAATGAAAGTGTGATTCTCTGTACTCTTCTACCCGTTAAAGAAAAATTAGGTTATTAAAAATTAAGTCATCCCCCCTTCTTGATAAGAAATCATTGCTCCTCTAAACTCTTCCATTGATTTCACTGCTATTCTTACTAGAGGTAATCAATAAAGAATTTTAGTGACAAATCATAGGCCTATTCCTTTGATGCATTGTTTTAATTACAATCCACTTTGTTCTTAATTAGTTTAGAAAACACCTTTAGCAATGAAGGGCCAAAAAAGATATTACTAGTTTGATCGATAATTGTAATTACATATATACACACACATAAGCCATAAGAGTCCCAAGGCCTTTTTGCCTATTTATGGTAAAAAGTTAAACATCTTATCAATTTATGGTGAAATTTTAAAAAATTATCAATTTATGATAAAAAAAAATTATATATATGTACAAAGGGAAGGGGGCAAGAAAAATTATAAAAAAGTGTTTATTCATTATTATATAAAAACTAGATAATTTAGTCATTTACTAATAAAAATTAAATTAAATTAATTAAAATGTAATTCTAATTTAATTGAAATTATATTTTCTATTATAATTAGGCTAGCTTCTATTTTATCTCTGATAAAAATTATATTAATTAAATTGCAATTCTAATTTAATTGAAATTATATTTCCTATTTTAATTAGGTTAATTTTTATTTTATGTCTAACAAAAATTAAATTAATTAAATTTTAGTAGTCATTTTGTTAAAAATATATATATTTCTATTTTAATTAGGTCTACTTATATTTTATCTAATGTAAATCAAATTAAATAGCATAACTTTATAAGTCTTATGAAATTAAACTTAATAAGTAAATAATTAAAATCAAAATCAATAAATTTTATAAAATAATTAATTATGAAAAATATTAATAGAAAATGTTGAAAGATTGTTGTGTTTAAATAGAAAATTCATAAAGAATGTAGTATATTACTATATTATAAATCTACTAGATTTTTAAAATTAGATTATTATTTAGAAAAAAATATTGAAAGATTATTGTATAATTTTTTTAAATAGAAAATTTATTAAAAAATTTATTTGTAACCATATTATAAAAAAAAATAGAGCCTATAATTTATTTAAGAGTAGTAATTCTATAAAAAAAAAACAACATAATTATCATTTTTAGATATTTTTATAAAATTTAGTAATATAAAAAATTTAAAATTAAATTAATTAATCTTTATCATTTTTATTAGTCAAAATAAAAAAAATCCATTAAATTACTTTTTGAGTGAATAAAAATATTAAAATAAAAGTTATTGAAGAAATAAAGTGCTACTATTTAAATAAAAATTTACTAAAATTGTAAAATTTTAGTTGTAATTTTGTTAAAAATATATACTTCTATTTTAATTAGGTATCTAATATAAATCAAATTAGATGATAGAATTTAATAAGTCTTACGAAAAATTAATTAGTAAACAACTGAAATTGAAATTAATAAATTTTATAAAACAATTAATTATAAAAAAATAGTAACGTCAAAAATTTTAAAAGATTGTTGTATAATTATTTGAATAGAAAATTTAGAACTAACATAATAAATTGTTATATTATAAGTTTATCAAGTTTGGGAAATTAGATTATTATTTAGATAAAAAATACTGAAAGAGTATTGCATAACTAGTCAAATAGAAAATTTATTAAATTTGTAATAAAGTACTATATTATAACGTGACTTTATCAATATTGAAAATTTAGATTGTTATATAAATTAAAAAAATACTCTTATTGTTTTTAAAAATTTATTAATGAAAACTTTTATTTGTCTTGCATCTATAATTATATTTTTAAAAAATAGCACATAATTTGTTTTATAATAGTATTGTTGTTATATAAGAAAAGTAGCATAATTATCATTTCTTATTATTTTTAAAATTTTTATTAAGAAAATAACAAATGATTTCATATTATCTTATAATTAATTATGACAATAATATTTTTATATAAAATTAACTCTAGAGTTGAAAAAATAATTATAAGAATTATTGAAGAAATATGATAAAAAAATTTTAAATAAACAACTTATCAAAATTCTATGAATTATAATTATATTAAATTGTTATATTAATATATAGCACTTTGGCTTTTTAAAATTTTTTATTTAATTGAACAAGAACAATAATGATAATAATAATATTAAAATATATATTTAATAATTTTTTTTATCATCACGAGTCTAAAAATTTTTTTTATTCACATGCAAAGTACGAGGTTATTTACTAGTTAGTGTGTGTGTGTATATATATATCCCACTTGCTTTGAAATTGCTACAATTTGAGCTTGAAGAGAAGTCACTACATCTACCCTAATTTTGCCTCCTTGCTTTGGCGGGTTTTGACACTCTGATGGCTAAAGATAGTTATTATTTGCCATCTCTTCTAGTAGTGAAAATGTAGCCTCAACAGTTTTCTGCATCAAAGAACCTCTAGCTGCTACATCAATTGTGATACCATTATAAAAAGTTCGGATGACCATATCCCTTAGCAAACCATGATGAGGATAGCTTCTTAGCAACTCTTTGAATCTTTCCCATGCATTACTCAAGTATTCCATGCCAAATTGTTGATAGGTCATGATATCCTTGATAATCTTTATTGTCTTTGAAGGTGGGAAATATTTTACCAAAAAAGCTTTTGCCAATAAATCCCATGTAATGATTGAAACTGGTGGCTATAAGTTCAACCACGCTTTAGCCATGTCCTTCAGTGTTGTATCTCTCTAGAAATTAGCAATATGAGCATTAGGATCTTCATTTGGCAAGCTATAAAATTGAACACTTGATTGGATCATTTGAAGTAAGGCCGATTTAATCTCGCAATTGTTGGTGTTGATTGTTGGCCTTGCAGTACTTTGTCATGTACCCTCTAGACCTGGTATGGCAAAATCTGAAAGTGTTCTTTCTTCTTCTCATTGTTCTGCCATGGTACTTGATTCCACTTGAGAATGCCACCTATTCTCTCTTTTAAACTATGTAAGTTATGGAATAAAAATGAGAGGATTTGTCCTTGTTCTTCAAGTATCATGCGTACACCAAAATAATTAATTAAAATATGAAAAGAGTCCTAGAGGGGGGGTGAATAGGACTAAAAGAATTCTTTGCAAGAATTAAATAGAAGTTGAGAAGGAAGAATGAAGAACACAAAGATTTAAAGAGTTCGGATTCAACAAAAATCCTACGTCTCCACCTAACTTATCCCCAAGTTAGGATTTTCAATCACCCACAATCTTATTCACAAGATTGAGATTATTTAAGAGTTTTATGGTTCACTCTTATAACCTTACAATATGAGTTTTCAAGGCTCACTCAAAAAACCAAAACCCAAGTGTTTCAATTGAAAACACTTAAACCAATTCCTTTAGAAATAAATCTCACTTCCCTTATAATCTAACCTAAGATTTAAGATGAAGAGAAATTATATTTCTAACACACACCCAACTCTCACAAGAGTTATACAAACAAAGAATTATTTAAGAAAGTTTGAGAGCTCAATGAATGCTTAAGAAATAATGAATGATAAACAAGTTGCTTAACTTTTATTCAGCTCTAGAGGTATTTATACTTAAAAATATAGCTTGTGGAGCTGAAAATGATGTGTCCAACGTCTATATTTTGAATCATTGAAAGTGATGTTGTTAAACAGCTATTCATGAATTGAAACCATGATTGGCTGCCCAAGAAGTTTGAATTTATCCACACTTTCTTCATAAAAGTTGTAGATATTTGAATTTTATTTCCATATATTTTTGAATCACCTAAATTGGATGTCTGTAGCTCAGGATATGTCCAAACTAATAAGAGTTATGCAATTTGAAATGCAAAATACTATCAGATAGCTATACCCAAGTTGAAGCCTTAATATGCTCTTGAAGAAATTTGAATTTACCCATAATTTTTCATTAAAGCTATAGATATTTGAATTATCTTTCCATATCATTTAAAATCACCTAAATTGGACTTCTTTAGCTTAGGATATGTCTAAAATACTAAGAGTTATGCAATCTGAAATGCAGAATACTATTAAACAGCTATACACAAGTTGAAGCCATGATTTTATCCTGAAGAAATTTTAATTTGCCCATACTTTCTTCATGAAAGTTGTATATATTTGACTTATATTTTCATATCATTTTGAATCACCTTAATTGGACTTTTTTAACTCAAGGTATGTCCAAAATACTAAAAGATATGCAATCTAAGATGGCAGACGTATATGTGGATTTCGACTCAAAATTTGCATAACCAAATGAACTTGGATTTTCATAAATAAGCCCAATTCAGAAAGCTCAAGATTTCTACTTCAAATATGATGAATATCATTTTCTCATTTAAGCGCTCTAAAGATGTCAAAAACCTTCTTGAATCTTAGAGGTTCAATTTGCCCGAAAAGTCACTATTCATCCAAAAGTGTATATGCTTGGTATATGTTTGATATGTAATTCCCTACACACTTAATTGAAATTATTTGCATAAATTTTTTTTTCAAAGTCCAAAATTTGGAGTTTGATCATGCAAATGGTCAATAATCTCCCCCTTTTTGGCTTTGACAACCAATTTTAAAAGATAACAAATTATGTGTGTGAGTGTGACAGTAAATAACATGTATAAGCATGCTAATTAAAATAGCTCCCCCTTTCAAATTAAATAGATATAAAATGAGAAAATATTTTTATCCACCTTAGCATATACATAATTTTAATATTTATTATGTATCAGAGTATATAAATGAATTATTATAGCATGTATAAAGGTTTAACAAATATATTCCTTTAACAAAATATATTTCTTTATTTCTCCTTTTTGGACATGATAAGAAATATAAATAAATTTTATTATCGTTCTTGTTAAGAATAAGGACAACATAAAAATATTATCAAGAACATGGATTAACATAACAAATGATGATAACATGATTGTTAAAAAAATGTTAGACAACATGAAGGAAATAATTTCAAACATATATGCATATAGTGCTACTATAATGCATCACAAAATAGTACATATGCTATATTGAAACATCATATGATTATAGAAAGTTTAGCTAGTCAATCAATCACACATAATCATGTGGTACTTAGCATATCTTAAATACAAACATAATTATTTATCCCCTAAGCACATAGCTTCTTCTCCCCCTTTGTCAAATACAAAAAGAAAAGAGAGAGATATAAGGGAAATAGACCTAAAGGAGTCAATAATACCAGAGGGAATAAAAGATCAAGAACCAAAATAATGAAAGCAAAAATACTCAAAATCTTTATGAAAGTCATTTCATTTTTAAAGATAAAAACCATTCCTAAGAAGAATTTATATATGAATATGAATTTTGCAGGTATAAGCATAATTGATAGTCATGCATAAATAAAAAAACTCATATCATATATAAAAAAAATAAGCAAAACAAGACTTTTTATCACAAGGACAAAACTAGCCACACTTACACTGTCACTATGCATTCATAAAAGAATTTTGTGAAATAAATTCAAACAATTTTCTCCCCCTATTTCAATGAATTAAAAAAAATTGATATTAAGGACACACTATCACATAGTTATGTCACTAACACAAACACATCTTCGTAAAAAAAAATTTCTCTTCCATAAAAGAAATTAACTAAGTACGCATGCAAACTCAATTATTTTTGCCTCCTTTGACAAAAGCAAAGATAGACCAAATCTTAAAAAAATTGTATGCCTTATCAAAGATCAAAAAAATTCCTAAGTGGAATTGATACATGAATAAATTAAACATTAATTATGCATGTATAAACATAATAAACAATATTCATGCGTAAACACAATAAAAAATAATAATAAACAAACTCAAATATTTTTTCCCCTTTGTCAAAATGCCAATAAAATTGCATTAAAAAGAGAGAGCTACAATGATATTAAAATACCAATTGTAGACAAGACATAAAACTAACAGCTTATGTCTTATATCCATAAAATAAACTGAGCATAAACTGTCATAAAATAATTATAAAATAAACAAATAGCTCAAAACTTAGATATGGAAAGTATGCTAAAAATAAACCAAACAAAAATTGGCATAAAATGAATTAAAAATATTAAAAAAAATCTTGTTGAGGAGGAGAAATATTTTTGCTAAATTAAAATAATTAATTAATTGAATTTAACTCAATAATTAATTATTAATTTGAAAAATATGAGGGCTTTTGAGGAAAAAAATTGAATGAATCCATCCAAATCAAATAAAATTAATACAAAGATCATGCAAATGGGAAATACAATATATCATGTATATGAAGTAAATTTGGTAAAGCAAATACTTTTAAAACATAATATATACATGATGTTGAAAATAATTTTTCTAAAGCACATGATCATATAAGAATCCAAACATCAATTCATCAATTTAACAAGTGATCAAGACAAGCTTGAGCCATCAATCATACTAAGCTCATGCTTAATAAAATTCAATCTTTCCTCATAAAGAGGCTTGGTAAAGATGTCTGCTAATTAATGATTAGTGTCAACAAAATCAAGAAAAATATCACCATTTTGCACATGATCACACAAGAAATTATGTATAATGTCAATATGCTTAGTTCTAGAATGTTGAATGGGATTTTTACTAAGGTTTATAGCACTTGTATTGTCATATTTAATTGGAATGTGATTAATATCAATGCAATAGTCCAAAAGTTGTTGTTTTTACCATAGAACTTGGGTACAACAACAACTAGCTGCCATATATTCTGCTTCAGTGGTGGACAAGGAAATCGAAACTTATTTCTTACTAAACCAAGAAACTAAGAAATTTCCTAAAATTTGACAAGTTCCAGAAGTTATTTTTCTATCTAGTAACCTACCGGCAAAGTCAGCATCAGAATAACTAATCAAGTCAAAGGAAGAACTCCTAGGATACCAAAGTCCTAAATGCATTGTACCACAATGATATTTGAAAATTCTTTTGATAACATTCAAATGAGACTCTCTAGGACTTGATTGAAATCTAGCACACAAGCAAGTAGCAAACATAATATTGGGTCTACTAGCAGTTAAATAAATAAGAGATCTGATCATACCTCTAAATCACTTTTCATCAACTAGTTTGCCATTCTCATCTTTTTTATGTTTGGTTATGGTGCTCATTGGAGTTTTACTTATCTTAGCTTCATCCATGCCAAAATTCTTAAGAACATATCTTGCATACTTGGTTTGATTGATGAAAATTATATTTTTGCATTGCTTGATTTGTAGTCTAAGAAAGAATTTAAGTTCAACCATCATACTCATCTCAAATTCTCCTTGCATTAAATAAGAGAATTCCTCACACAAGCAATGGTTAGTAGCACCGAATATAATGTCATCAACATATATTTGAATAATTAATAAATCATGTTTGGATTTCTTTATAAAAATAGTTGTTTCAACCTTTCCTTTAGATAAACCTTTCTCTAGCAAAAAGTTACTCAATCTTTCATACTAAGCTCTTGGAGCTTGTTTCAATCCATATAATGCTTTTAAAAGTTTAAACACATGATTTGGAGAGTCAAAATTTTCAAAACCTGGAGGTTGTTCAACATATACCTCCTCTTCAATAAAACCATTTAAAAATGCACTTTTAACATCCATTTGATAAAGTTTAAAATCCATGTATGATGCATATGCAAGTAGCATCCTAATAGCTTCTAACCTTGCAACAGGGGCAAAGGTTTCATCATAATCAATGCCTTCCTCTTAATTATAACCTTTAGCTACTAGTCTAGCTTTATTCCTAGTTATGACACCTTGTTCATTCATCTTATTTCTAAACACCCATTTCATGCCTATAATAGGATGATGTTTAGGTTTACGAACCAAGGTCTAAACCTTGTTTCTCTCAAATTGATTTAACTCTTCTTGCATAACAAGGACCCAAAATTCATCATACAAAGCATGATCAATATTTTGGGGTTCAATTTGAGAAATGAAGGCTAAATTAATAGTAGACTTTAATTGAGATTTAGTAGTTACCCCTTTTATAGTGTCACCTATAATGAGGTCTTAAGGGTGAGCTTTTTTGAATTGCCAATCTTTTGGAAGTTCATCCTTCAAGGTAGGTTGAGATGTCTTCTCATTTTCCTTCTTGCATGGATCTTCAAGTTCCAAAGGCTTACTAGCATTTTCTTCTTATGTTTCCACAATCTCATTGTCACCTATAAGATCATTAACACTACAAATATCCTTTCTAGGGTCAAGTGAGTTGGATTCATCAAATACCACATGCATTAACTCTTCAAGTACTAGAGTTCTCTTATTAAAGACCCTATATGCTTTGCTAGAGATGGAAAAGCCTAGGAAAATTCCTTCATCGGCTTTGGAATCAAATTTTTCAAGATTATCCTTGGTGTTTAATATAAAGCACTTGCATCCAAATACTCTTAGATATGTGTAGACGGCGGGGTTTAGCGCTCGTCTAAGATTTTAGCAACCATGACACTGTTTAGGCTCAAGGCCTTAGGGAACACACTACTATGTCATAAAGTTATAGCGTGGAGAAGAGGAGTCGCCACCCAGGGTAATAACTAGGACAATTTGATTGGTGGTACTCGACTCTCTAAAAGAAAGTTAGCACCACAACCAGGAAATTCTGGGAATGGAATACTAACTTCTCTTAGTCTCGTGTTCATTTATAATAATTTTATAAATGATTATTTCATCCTCTAATTACATGCAATTTTATTTAAACCCCATTTGACATCCATCTAACCCTAGGCATCTAGTTAATAAAATTACACAAAAAATGCACTCAAGATCGCGTTGTCCCTAAGTCTAAACTATGTTAATTTTATTAAAAAGATAGCTAGATTTACATTTTATTTACAAGTGCGAAAGGGACTAAAGGTGGGCCTACACTTTTTATTAATTAGTGAGCCTAGATCTATTTCTTTTACTTTATCTAAGGAATGGGCTTAAGTATATTTAATTTTAAAGGAAAGTTAAATTAATGAGCCTAAGTCAAACTTGGTTTTATTTTAAGTGAAATGTGGGCCTATGTCTATTTATTTTAAAGAAATGAAATTAAGTGGGTTGAGCTAAGTCTAAACAAGTTTTAATTAATTAAATGGGAAGAGCTAAGTCTAAATAAGTTTTAATTAATTAAGTGGGCCTAAAATCTAATTAACCTAATGGGCCTAAATTGATTTTAATCATTTAAAGTCCTAAACCAGTTTTTAAGACTATTTAAAGTGAGTTGGACCTAAGCGTGGGCTTCGAGTCCAAAATAATATAAAAAACCCCAAAAACACAACCCAAAACAAATAAAACATTGAAAAGGATCAAATAAACATTTTAGTGATTTGCTAGAAACCTTAAATCAATTACATGCAAACCCTAAATTAAGCTATTGCCACCATTGACTTTAATTGATTTTTACCTAATTAAACATAATTACTAATTGATTTTAAACGCAGAAAATTAAATCTTTCACTATTCCTACTACTGGGGCTATTACAAACTACGTACAAAAATTAAAATTAAACAATTATACACCCATGAATTAAAATAACTACACAGAACACATAAATGCAAAATAAAAATTAAAACCCTAATATCTACTATAAGACAACACAGGTTTTTTTCATCCCCTTTTTTATTCCTCCGCACACATGCAGACTCTTTACTTTTTAAAGCAGAGTCTACCTGTGTAGTGACTTCCTCAATTGCAGGAGCAGACTATCTCTTCAAAACAGACTGATAATAAAATTTGATTTTGAAAGATCCTTATGCATTTTGAACACATTAAAAAATTGTACTGATAATAATAATAATAAAATTAACTTTTTAACCAATCAAAACACTGAAAAATAGACAAAAAAATGAAAAAAATGTGAAAAATAAAAAAATGAGACTTTTTACGCGTCAACATTGTGTAATGCCGACCAACATTGTATAATGACAATCAGCATTATAGAATGTCGATCAGCATTGTGTAATGCCAATCGACATTACACAATGTCGGTCGACATTACACCAATGACAATCGACATTAAATGTCGATCCTAACTTTTAATTACCAAAAGACCCCTAAAAAATTGACTTCCTTGTAATCAAATCCTAAAAAATGTTGCAATTTAGTCCCTAAAGTCCAGAAAATCGACAACCAAGTTCAATTTTTGAATAAATTTCATCATAGGGGCTTAAGTCGCAATTGTGCACAATTGCATCCTGAAATTGGGTGCTTACAATATGAGATTTTGGGTTTTCTATTGTTCTATAGCTCATAAGATGTTTTATTTAAAATTGGTCTTTTGAAAACTCAATTTGAAATATGACAAGATGTGTTAACGACTTTCGTCCAAAAGTATAGAGGCAAATTGTACTCATGAAGCATTATTCTAGTCATTTCCACAAAAGTTCTATTTTTCCTTTCAACTACCCCATTTTGTTGAGGAGTTATAGGAGATGAAAATGTATGAGAAATACTATTTTCATTGCAATAGTTTTTAAAAAATTCACTTTCAATTCGGTTCCATTATCACTTTTAATGGATGAAATACAAAATTATTTTTCTTTTTGAACTCTTTTTGAAAAATTTTCAAAAGCTTTAAATGCATCATTCTTATGAGTAAGAAAACACACCCAAGTGTATCTAGAGTACTCATCAACCAATACATAAGCATAGTGCATTCCACCGAGACTAGCAACTCTAGTTGGTCTAAATAAATCCATATGTATAAGTTCAAGTGGCCTAGAGGTGGACACCACATTTTTTAGCTTAAATGAGGACTTGGATTGTTTTCCCTTTTGACAAGCATCACAAGGTTTATATTTAGTGAATTCAAGCTTAGGTAAACCAATTACAAGTTCATGTTTACAAAGATCATTTAAAAGCTCAAAATTTGCATGTCCTAATCTTCTATGCTATGCCCATGTGTCCTTAGAGATATACACTAAGCATTGTATGTCTTTGTTATTAATTTTATTCAAGTCAATGACATAAACATTGTCTACTCTTTCACCACTAAATATAACTTTATTTTCATCAAGACTACTAACAAAGTAATTTTTAGGATAAAAAGTTACTTTATTTCCCATTTCACATAATTGACTTATACTAAGCAGATTATGTTTAAGACCATCAACAAAAAAAACATGATGTATATACAAGGATTGAGGATTATCTATTTCTCCAATGCCAATCATTTTTCCTTTTGCATTATCTTTGAAGGTAACATGCCCTCCATCCTTAGCATCAAGTTTGTTGAATTGCTCTTTATCTCCTGTCATGTGCCTTAAACATCCACTATCGAGATACCACTTGCATTTTTTTCTTATGGATTTCAAGCACATCTACACAATACAATTTAAGTATTCTTTTGGACCTAAACCTTTCTTGGTTTAGGTTGGTTAGTTTCAAGATAATCCGTATGAAGTAAATTCATATGCAGTCTTCTATAGAAGCACACATTGTTAGTATGTCCTTTGATCATACAATAAGAACATACAATATTTTCAAATTTATTCTCCCTAGGATGAAATGCTTTCCTAGTGTGTGCAACATGCTTTGGTGTTGTGTGTATCTCCTATCGTTTTGTGTCATCAAGTAGGACATGCATTGGAAATGGTGATATGTATTTCGATAATTTTGTGCAACATATTTATGTGCATTATATTATTTAGCATGCCTATTATAATTGTGTCTAATGTACATATAAGCATGCTTGGGTTTAGGTGCTCTAGTTTGAGCTTTACCTCTTTATGTTAATGAAGGATGAATCTTATGAAACTTTTCCTTGCTATTTAACACATGAGATCTTTTAGCTTTAAAAGATTGAGTCTCATTTGATTTGGTGGTTGACGGAGTGGAATCATATGAAGCTTTTAAAAAATTAATATGTGATGAAGATGATGAAGACATTCCATTCTTATATCCAATTCCATGGGTATCTTCATGAAATTTTTGAGAGTCAAGAAGACTATCTAAAGTTTATTTTCCTCTCTTAAATTTAGCAATGGAATTCTTTAATTCTAAGACCTCTTTAGAAAGCTTATGATTTTCATCATTTACTTTCTTAAGTTAATCTTCTAAAGAATTAGAAGATTTTGCATCACTAATAAATTTTTCGTTTGATTCAACAAGTTTAGCAAAATTAATTTTTTAAAATTTCTAATTCTCTATTTAAGCTACATAACTCATGATTATAATTTTTTTTCTTAAATAATAAGCTTTTGCATTTAACAAGTAATTTGCTCACAATAGAGTTCTCTTCATCATCATTATTATCACAATAATTATCACAATCATTAAAGGAAGAATAAGAAGTAGATGGTACCTTATTTTCATTTTCAAAGGCCATGAAGCAAATATTAGACACCTCTTGTTGTTCCTCTTCCTTTTCAAATTTGGAAGAATCATCCTAAGTAGCTTGAATGGCTTCTTCTTATCCTTTGTTCCCTTGTTCTTTAATTTAAGTTTGGGACACTCACTTCTAATATGTCCCAATTTTTTGCATTCATAACAAGTAACCTCCTTAGTTTCCTTCTTCCCATATCCTTCAAACTTCTTATTAAAGTCCCTTATTCTTGAGAAGTTTTTCTTTCTTAAAAACTTCTTAAAGTTCCTAGTGAGCATGGCAATGTCACCATCTTCATCACTAGAATCTTTGATGCTTTCCTCTTCACTATCTTCTTAAAGAGCTTTTAGAGCAATGCTTTTTTTTCTTTTCTTCTTTCTCTTCTTATTCTTCACCTCTTTGCTTAATAGTAAGCTCATATGCTAAGAGTTTACCAATGAGCACATCAATGGATAAGGTGGAGAGGTCTTAAGCTTCCTCAATTGAAGTAACATGAGATTCCCAATCCTTTTAGGTAGGATTCTTAGAATCTTGTTGTTTCCTTCTTCCTTAAAGAAATGTTTTCCAAGTTTCTTGAGGGTTATTAGGAGAGCATTGAGACGATTTGTCATCTTTTTGATTGATTCATGAGCCTTCATTTTGAAGAGTTCATATTCATACATATGAAGTTAAACCTTCTTACTTCTTACTTAAATGTTGCCTTCGTAGTGATTTTCTAAAGTCTCCCACATTTCTTTGGCCGACATATAATATTGAAGCTTGCCTCCTTCTTCTCTTGTCATTGAAGAGACTAGAGTAATCATTGCTTTTTTTTTTTTGTGATTTTCTTCCTTTTGATCAATACTCCATTAGCTTTTTGCAAGAGTAGTTACCACACCATCAATGATAGTTGTAGGTGGTTCCCAACCTCTTAGGAAAATGTCCTAAAGTTTGATGGAATCACAATCAAGATATAATTCCATTTTGAATTTCCAATGTGGATAGTCACTACCATCAAAGAATGGTCTAAGAGAAGAGATGTTTTGTGACTCACTCCCCATGATATTGTATTCTAGAAATGAAGTACCTAGAATTCAAGCCCTGATACCAATTGAAAAGAGTCCTAAGGGGGGGTGAATAGGACTATCAAATAAAAATGAGAAATTAAAAGAATTCTTTTTAAGAATTAAATAGAAGTTGAGAAGGAAGAATGAAGAACACAAAAATTTAAGGAGTTCAGATTCAACAACAATCCTACGTCTCCACTTAACTTATCTCAAAGTTAGGATTTTCAATCACCCACAATCTTATTCACAAGATTGAGATCATACATGAGTTTTATGGCTCACTCTTATAACCTTACAACATGAGTTTTCAAGGCTCACTCAAAAAATGAAAACCCAAGTATTTCAATGGACAACACTTAAACCAATTCCTTTAAGAATCAAATATCAAGTGAATTATAATTGCTAAATTTTAATAGCCAAAAATGAAACTAAATAATAAAATCAATTAATTTAAATTTTAACAAGCAAATGATAGAATAACGTTAAGGATTACATCACCATATTTTAATTAAGCCTATTACAATAAATTAGTTTTCTTTCAATTGCAATTCTATGGGTTTCAACGATAGTAATTAATCTTTATCAAGTAAAGAGTAATTCATTTATTTCTATCAATTGAAAAGGCTTTAATTAATTCTCATTAAATTAAAATCTAATCAAATTTAGTAAATACATCATGAAGTACAACCAATTGAAATTGAAATAACATCAACTATCTCTAGGCTTAAATCAATTAATCAGGCATTTATATATCTATTAAGATTAATATTTCTCAATAATTAACCTTAATTAAAAATCAATTATGAATGACCAAATCATAAATAATTAAGCTCAATGAATGCTTAATGCAATTTAAAATAAAAACTAATATATAAATTAACTTAAATTAAAATAAGTTCAACAATCCCCAACATAAACAAATTTAGCTAGACATCACAACCATAATATTCTGAAAATGCAATAAAGAAATATATTCAAGAACTAAGGATAAAATAATAAGGAGAAGAAAATAAAACTCTTTTATTTCAACGCTTTTCCCAGTAACCTTCTTCTCCTTCGCATCCTATTGCCTTGATAAAAATTTCTTGTGTTTCTACATGCGTCTCCAACTCCAAATCAATTAATTTCTTCTCTTATATATATCTTGCACTCTTTCCCTTCTCCTCATGCTTTCATCATTATTTATTCCATTTTTTTATTTTATATTATCTTCATAATTGCTTGTCCCTTTCCCACTTAACTTTGCCCAAACGTATGTGGCCTCTACAAAAATTAACATAAACAAATAAATAACTAAATTGTAATAAAAATATAATAATAAACACTATAAACATAAAAAAAATGTAGATCTATGTCTGCTCTTGACAATAATCAAGATCTTTGTGTGGGCACAATTTTTGTTTATCAATTGAATATATGAGTGATGAAAGAATATGGGGTGGAGACATCTTGGAATAGACTGAACTTTGCTTTTCCTAATACACTTAGATGAAGCTCTATTAAATTTAAATGGTCATGCCATAGCTATATACTCTAGTAATACAAATCCACATAAGTGTTTATTGCGGTCTCTGAGTGGCAACATATACAGAAAGTCTTTTATCTCCTAATAATTATACTAATTTTTTCCCTAAATCGATAGAGAGGCAAATATAATTTAAATGAAAATAGCTTCTATTAATCACATGCATGTAGATTTTAATTATGTACCTAAATGATTCTTTTTTATTATAGATGTTTTTTTTTTTGGAATGTGTATGGACTTCTTATTCTTTTCTATTATGGTATGCCCATGCTATAGGAGCTAATAAAATTTTCTTGAAAAAAAAGTGTTGTATAACTAATTTAGTAAAGGAAAGGGAACAAAGAAGGAAAATGAATGATAGAATCACTCCAAGTATTATCAC
This sequence comes from Mallotus nudiflorus, assembly GCA_947683625.1. NCBI lineage: Eukaryota > Viridiplantae > Streptophyta > Magnoliopsida > Malpighiales > Euphorbiaceae > Mallotus > Mallotus nudiflorus. The sequence continues at coordinate 426,288 of CANTUR010000547.1, read as the reverse complement.
AAACATTCTAAGAATTGTTTCCCTTCTTTCCAAGAAAAGAAGACCCTTTGAGTTGAAGCTGATCGATTTCACTAAAAACTTCCTAATGTTTTGGCTTGAAGGTTTATATTATTATCTCTTCATCATTGCTTGGGCACAAGAACGTCGAAGTCATTGATAGTCCATTCAGTAACTTAATCAGGGGATTTAAAAATTTCTATTCCTAAATCAATAGATATCCATTGCCTTTTATCTAGAGGAGTGCCAAGATCCTGTAATAATTTTTTTTTATTATGTAAACATCAAAACAACTTTTTCTTTTTAGCAATTCCAAGAATCTAGTTCAGGGAAAAAGATGAACAATAAACTTGATAAAAGTAGAGTGATTGTGATAACCTATAAACATTAAGCTCTCAGATTCTCGGATCACCATTCCAACCCTCACCTTCTATAGTTGGATATCCATACTTACCCCAAATAGTATAAGGCAAAATCTACAATATCTCCTGAGGTTGAGGATTGCTATATGGATCACATAAACTGTAAGGCACTTCAAGATGCTCTATATTCCTTAGAGAATAATATAAGTGATAGGCTGCATATAGGAATCAGACAGTGTCATTTCAATGAATACGTGTTCCATTCGAGAATGTGTGGTAAGGTAGGCAAACATTAAGGTTGTTGGGATGGCACCACAAACATTAAGGTTGTTGGGATGGCACCACAAACTTATACTAGGATTTATGGTAATTTCACTATATCAAGTAACATTGAAAGTAACATTGCCATCACAAGGTTGTCCATTGTTCTTTTGACAACTTCTTATGTCCATTACGTAGAACTGGCTGCTCGGTTCCCCACCTTTAATTACATTTAAAGTGAACCTCACTTTGAAGTTTGTTGATTCTGGTATCTGCATAGTGACATGAAGAATAAAATTCAGAGGAAAAGAAGATAAAAATTCAAAGGAATTATATTTTTCATATATTCACAAGAGAGGCTATATCCCTTATATATACATATTAAAAACCTAATTACATACTAATTAGGAATAGAATAACATCCTAAATAAATCAAACATGTAATTCCTAATTGCATACAAAGATTTGATTCTTAATATATGCAATCAAATCTTTGACTTTCTAAAGCTCACCTCAATACTCCCCCTTAAGTTGGTAAGTATATGTCAATCATTCTTAACTTGCCAAGTGAGTTGTAGAATGTTTTCCCGGATATAGCCTTTGTAAGGATGTTAACTAGTTGAGTCTGAGAGGAATTAAATGGAAGACTAATTATTCCTTGATTCAGATGATCTTTAATGAGGTGTCTGTCAACCTCCATATGCTTAGTTCGATTATATTAAACCGGGTTATTTGTAATTGCTATGGCTGCCTTATTATCACAATATAACAACATAGGCTTTAAATGATTTAGTCCCAGACCCTAAACAATTCACCTTATCCAAAGCAACTCACATACACCATGAGCAATTCATCTAAACTCAGCTTTAGCACTCGATCTTACCATAACTTTCTATTTCTTACTCCTCTAAGTGACCAAATTTTTTCCAATAAATGTACAGTACCCAGATGTTGAATTTTGATCAGTGTGATATTCAGCCCAATCAGCATGCATAAAACCAATAATTTAATAATCCTTATTTCCCTTAAAAAATAAACCTTTGCTTGGAGAAGACTTCAGATGTCTTAATACTCAATATACCACATCCATATGCTCTTCACTTAGAGAATGCATGACTTGACGTACAACACTTACTACATAAGCAATATATGGCTGAGTATGAGATAAGTAGATTAATCTTCCTACCAACTTTTGATATTGATCCTTATCAATTGGAACTTAATCTCCTTAAATTGATAGTCCATGGTTAACTTCAATTAGAGTCTCGATTAGCTTACAATCAAGCATGCCCATTTATGTCAATAGATCCATTATATACTTTCATTGGCAGAAAGAAATTCCTTGAGTCGATCTTGCAACTTCAATCCCCAAAAAATACTTTAAATTACCCAGATCCTTAAGTTCAAACTCGATTGCTAACTGCCTTTGTAGAGTTGTTATCTCACTCGAATCATTTCCAATGACTACCATATCATCAACATACATAATAAGAGTAATGACTTTACTCGTCTTTTGTTTGATGAATAGTATATGGTCAGCATTACTTTGTTTATAACCGAGCTTCCTCATAAAGGTTGAGAGTCATCTAAACCATACTCAAGGTGATTGTTTGAGTCCATACAATGCTCTTTTTAGTTTGCATACTCAATCAATGTACCTTATTCTGGGTGGTGTATCCATATACACTTCTTCATCTATAGTTCCATTCTAAAAGGCATTTTTTACATCAAATTATCGTAGTGGCCGGTCTAGGTTGATAGCTAAAGAAATAAGAACTTAGATGGTGTTCATTTTTGCTATTGTGGTAAATGGATCTTCATAGTCAATTCTATACTTCTGAGTATATCCCTTCGTAACTAATCGAGCTTTATATTGATTAATGCTTCCATCCAGATTCAGTTTAATGGTGAATATCCACTTACATCCAAACGTGTCCTTTCCTTTAGGAAGTTAAAAAAGTTCCCATATGGAGTTCTTCTACAATTCTTCCATTTCATCATTCATGGCTTGCTTCCAAGCCAAATCATTTAGAGCCTCTTATACATTACTCGGAATATATATTGTAAATAATTGCTTTATAGTATATGCATGTGATTTTGACAAATGGTTTGTTGATATGAAGTTATTAATAGGATATTTAGCTTTGGTATTAAGGTTTGAATCATATTATTTTTTTGGAATCCCTCTATTAATTCCAGAATGATAACGAGACTTAGTATTTGGAGTTAGTAGGGGAGATGAGTTTACCTCTTTATTCACATTCAGAGTTTCCTTAGCTTCTGATGTGGATTGGGAAGATGTACTATATTGATTAGTTTCAGGTTTGAGTGAGATACTCAAATTATCTTCAATTATCTGTCTAGGTGAGATGCTCAAAAGATTAGGTGTCTGAGCAGGTGAGATGCTCGAAACACTCAAAATAGGAGCAAATGAGATGCTCAAAACACTCAGAACAGGAGCATATGAGATGCTTAAAGTGTTATCTTTAAAGATGCCATGAATTCTCCCCCTTAAAGAGAGCACTTAGATTGAGAGAAGAAAGGAGTATTTTCATGGAACTAAACATCCTGAGTTATATACATCTTCTTAGCATTTGGATCATAACACCAATATCCCTTTTATAGATTAGCATAGCCAATAAAGACACACTAGATAGCTTGAGGATCTAATTTACTAAGTACCTGATGAACATATGCCAAGCATCCAAAGATTCGAGGCTCAAGATTATTTAGAGGTGGAGATAAGACAAGTTTTTCAAGTTTTTGAAAAGGCATTTTCAAATTGAGTACTCATGATAAAGTCCAATTTATGAGATACATAATGGCCTCTCCCTAGTATTCTCAAGGAACATTCATGTTAAATAATGATGCTCGGACGACTTCTAATAACTATCAATTTTTCCATTCTGCTATACCATTCTATTGGGGAGTTCCAGCATAAGAAGTTTGGTGGTAAATGACATCCTCGTGATAAAAAACTTTAAGAGCTGAGTTAAGATACTCCCCACCATTGTCAAATTGCAAGACTCAAATTTTATTTTGGCATTACATGGCTACCATTTTATACAGGTCCTAAAAAGTGTAGCACACATCTCCTTTATTTGAAAGTAAGGATACCCATATCATTTGGGTACATTCATCAATAAACATTACAAAATTTCGAGCACTAAATAGAGTGGGATTCCGAGCAAGTCTCTATACATTAGAATGAATGGTCATAAATAGAATTGAATTTTTATTATAATTCAGTACATATGAAATCCGGTGGCCCTTTGCCAATTCACAAATATCACACTTGAATTTAGAGTTTGTGATACTTAAAAATAATGTTGGCTCTATTTGTCTAAGATAATTAAAAGAAAGATGTCCAAGATGATGATGCCATAAAATGACTTGGTTTTTGTCCAAGTGACTTCTACTAACACTATTAACTTGACTTGATTTCTAACTCAAATCACCATGCAAATCAAGATAGTACAACTTTCCACATTTAACACTAGAGCCAAGAATTTGGTGCGCTGCAATGTCCTAAAATAAATAATTGTTAGGCAAAAATTTGACAATGTAGTTTAAGGTTTTAGTGATTTGGCTAACAGATAGTAGATTACAAGAAAGAGATAGAACAATAAGAACAATATCTAGATTAAGAGAGGCAGGTACTAATCCTTTATGAGTGAAGGATGCCAATCCTCCATTAGCAGTTAGGATATTTTATTGGGTTAATGGTCGGATGGATGTAAGATGGTGGGTCGATTTTTTCATATGATTAGTAGCACCTATATCAATAATCCATGTATTATTTCAAGTAAGATTTTTCATACCTGATGTTTCATTAAGGTCACTTGGTTTAATGACACTAAAGGTGGCAATTGTGGCTTTTCCAAGCTTCTTACGAGGCTTTCTATTGAAATCCAACCATTTTGGATAGCCCATAATTTTATAGTATCATTCCTTAGAGTGTCCAACTTCACCATAATGAGTACATGTGTATGTATTGGACTTACTCAGTACTTTCCTTTTGAAATATGGATGAGTTTGAGTTGCTACAAGTACTACATTATCTGGTAGAATCTTCAACTCCTCTATCGTATGTCGTTAGTTATGATCCTTATGCACATATGCATAACTAGACTCGAGATGAAGAGGTGGATCCTTCTATAGTATTTCACTCTGAGCATTGTTAAATTCCAAGTCAAGTGTAGCTAGGAAAATATGTGTACAAAGCTGAGTAATGTGCTTATAGATTGATACTCCTCCATTACATCCTCTCCTTGAGCACTTATCCAGACATCAATCTCCTAAAATATTCTAACCAGCTCATTGCAGTATGTAGGTAATGGCCTACCACACTGACGTGCAGTGAATGATTTCCTATTTAATTCAAACAATTGAGTTTCATCAAATCCATCATAGAAGGTTTTTGAGACAACATCCCATATCTCATTTGTTGTTTAAAGACAAATGAATCTCTGCATCAATGTAGAACTCATTGAATCAATAAGCCAACTTTTAACTCAATTATTATCAATAAGCCAAGTCTCCAAAGTTTTATCTCCTACCAGTGGTTTTGGCATTGTGCCAGTAAGAATGCAAATTTATTTCTGGCTCCAATCCGCATCTCCATGAGTTGTGATCATAGAGGATAATTCGTATCATCAAGTACAATTCCAGTATGAAATAGAGAATTATCTTAAAGAGTTTGAATGAAGGTAGGTGTTCTATGGGATATAATGGATATGTTTTCAGTGGTCATGGTTTCAAGAATTCAAAAAACTTTAAAAGATTTAAAGGATTTTGAAGAAAGGGGAAAAGAAAAGTATGATTTCAGGGACTCAATACAAAAAAATTGATTTCAATAGGTATGCACTGATACTATGAAGAATAAAATTTAAAGGAGAAGAAAATAAAAATTCAAGGGAATTATATTTTTCATATATTCACAAGAAAGGTTACATCCCTTACATATACATATAAAAACCTAATTATATACTAATTAGAAATAGAATAAAATCCTAACTAAATCAAAGATTTAATTCCTAATTGTATTCAAAGATTTGATTCCTAATATATACAATCAAATCTGTGACTTATTGGAGCTCCTCACCTTAAAATGACACACATTATGAAGCACCTATAATGATTGCCAACAAAATTGTTTTGCTTGCAAGGAAAATAATGTTGTTAAAACAGTTAAGAGTATGATTTTGGAGCAATGAATATAATCACTTCATCTAATTTAAAATCATAAATCATTTGCAAAATCCATCTAATTCAATTAGTTATCAAGTGAGGCAAATACTTAGTTAAGATTCTACATCAAACAAAGCACATAAGATATCAAATTAAAATGGATGAAATCTTCACAAAAATATTATGAAATAAACTTTAGATTAGTAAAAAAATGCTAATATTGTTTTTTAAAAAAATAAATGGATGTTTGCCCTTAATTCAAGGGTTGGTGTTGACTTGTTGATCCAGATCATATGGCTTCGAAGTTCTTTGATGAATTTGATAAGAGAAAGTGCATAATCATGCTTCAACGGGCTCTACTTTCAACTCCGGATGAATCCCGAAGCCCAAAATATAAGAAAACAAAGCTTATTCAAAGACTTATATATGTTATAGATTTATTCATAATGGCCTAGGTTTTAGGCACAAATTCGATTGTTTAAGTTCTCAAAATTGGTTTTGAAGTTTTATGTTCATTTTAGTGTGTTTTTTCGTCTTTTTACCTTTTCTTTTAGGGCTTCTTCCTTAAACAATATTTATTTGTCTTATTCGATGTTTTGAGTCAGTTTTTTATGAATTTTAATAGAATTATCTATTTTTCCCAATTTTTAGTATTTTTTTTAGAATCAATGACTTTTGATGTCTACTATTATAGTATTCTTTAATTCAACAAATTAGTGGAAAATTATTTTCCAAGTATTCTTAAAATCAACAGAATCCAATAATTATCCCTTTAATTATAGGCTTCCGCTCTATCACTTGTATGCATCAATTTCTTATGGTTTTATGCCTATTCAAACTTTATTACTAGACAGGCAGAGTTTGCAAATTATATTAAGAGGTAAACAACTATTCCAAGTTTTTTTCATTGAACTTTCCTATGCTAATACAAGACTAGAAACTCAAACTCAATTAGTTTTCCATTTTCCATTTCTTATGTTGTGAATTTGTGATTATTTTTCATGACCCAAATCGGGAGTCAAGACTGATGCTAGAGAACGGGAATTCTTTCGAATCCAGAATCCGTAGCAAGCCTGAAAAATAAAAGCATGCAATAATAAAAATAAAATATGCACCAATATCAAAATCTCACACCAATATAATAAGAATAAACTCTATCATATCATAAAATAAGATATATTAATACAATATTCAGAGAAAGGCCTTTAAATTACAACCAACATAAAACATAACTCACTACTGCAGTTTTCTAGAGTACAATATAAAATTAAGTAAGTAGTTTACATAAATAGTCGGGGCTGAAGAAATTCGACGGATGAGCCTACTGCTAAGGTCTGAACAAGAAGAGTCTCCTGAAAAATCAACTGAGGGGAGTCAAACCTTACTGAGTGAATTGTTATAATATATATACATGCATTTCCTATGTGTCAAATGCAATCAATCATCTGTATATAATAAATATATATACAAGCATTTCACATAGATGCTGAAAATCATTTTATATATAAATACTAAAAAACATATGTTTATGAAGGATCAAATAGAACTATATTTAATTGCAACCTTGATCAACAATAACATCACTCTAGCCATACAGGCTCACTTAATTCTAAATAAATTCATTTATTCCATATGGACAGTAGACTGGCCTCGAGACACTAAGTCAACCAAGCTCTAGTAACCTAACTGTCAGTGTGATTGGCCCTAAGACACTTGGTCAACCGAGCTCCAGCAACCACACTATCAATCATATCACATCTCAAATCAATCAATCAATCTCAATTAAATCATAATTTACCACAAGTAGTTCTCACTCAACCCTAAATCTATCGCACCAATATGTACACGGTCCTAGTGCTGCCCACTAGGTAGCACAATATGTCGATATCCTTTATTTAAAATAAAATATTCATACGAGAAAATAAATAATGCATAATGTCATTCATAATAACAAAATAAACCATATATATACTAGAAATATACTTAAAATGAACTAAATATATTTCAAATATATATATGTCAAATAAATTCAAATCAACCATGAATTATACCAAAAATAAACCAATAATATACTTAAAAACAATTTAAGTATAAATCAATAGTATAACATGCATTTATTTAGAAATATACCTAAAATATACTAAGCATTCAATAAAACAATTTATGAATAAATACAATTCAAAACATGTATATTCTAAAACATGCAACCTAAGCGCAATGTATATATAAAATAACAACTCACAAGTTTGCACTCCTTGATAGTGGTTAGATGGGCCCAGTCCACTAGGCCTCGATCTCAGTGCAACTAAACAATAAAATGATAACAAAAATCAAAATAAATCTAACTTAAGCTTCTAGAGAGACTCAATCTAAGAATACGGAACATAGATAGACATAGAATTTCAAGATCGACCCAATGTCACGTTTTACAAGAATTCTACCAAAAATTCAGCAAAGCTTCCTCTGTAAAACGGATATCTCTCTACTAAAAAGTAGACTTGGTTCTGCAAGAAAACACACTTTTAAACAACAAAATATTCATACCTTCAATTGGGACCTCAAACAACTCAATATTTCCAACTGAAGTCCATAATTCACCAAAAATCCAAATAATATAATAAATATATTAAAAATCAATAATTTCCACAAATCTCCTCAAAATATCAAAATATAGCATATTTAACATTAAAACACTTAATATAATTATTTTCACAATAATTACGTAAAAATCCCAAAATAATAATATAATATTATTAAAAATCCAATTTCTCGATAATTCTTTATAAAATAATAAAAATTCACTTTATATATTTAAATAACATAATTAGCCTAAATATATATTAAAAGTAATTAAAAACTCATTTAATTACCAATTTAGTAAATAATATATTATTTGAACATAATATTCAAAAATTAGTATTAATTAGTTAAAAATAGTAATTAATTTATAAAAATCATTTTAATACCTTAAATAATTATAAAACCAATTAAAACATAATATTTAACTATAATTTTAACAAAATTATACAATTACCCTAATGATTCAAAATATCCATAATACTAAATAATTTCCTCAAAAATTATATAAAATCATTAAAATTATTTTATCAACATATAATATACTAATATCAATTAAAACACACATTTAACCAATAATTTCAACAAAAATACATATTTAACCTAATTATCCAATATTTACATAAACTAAAAATATTACTAAAAAATTATATAAAAATCCCCAAAAAAAAAATTTACTCTAAAATTAATATCAACTCATAATAACACCAAATCAGCCAATTTTAAAATTAAATAAATTAATTTATGAAAATTAAATAAATAATAATAAAATATTCAAAAATTCACAAAAATTAAAATAAATTCCAAAAAGTTAAAATAAAAATATTTCCATGAAGATCAAGCTACAAGGAACAATTTTTCTTAAGGGAGTTTGCATAAATCAACTAAAAATAAACTCAAAAAAATATAAAATATAAAAGCTTAAAACTGAAAAATCGAGAAAACTCACAAACGATCGTGTTTAAGCTCAAACGGAGCTTGGAATCAACTTCACCGGAGCTCAGGGAGTTGATAAAGACTGAAAACATGAAAAGTGGTGGCTGGAAAAGGAAGGTTAGTCGGAAAACTCAAGTTGCTATTGTGTTCTGTCTCCATCGTTCTGCAGCTGCCAGTGACCGAAGGAGAGGAAGAACAGGCGACGGCGATGAAGGCTGAAGGGAGGAGGTTGGCTGTCCGATGTTAGAGCAGTGAGAGGCACACCGACGGGCAAAGATTGGGATGGTGCGGGAAGAGGAAGTTTTTTTACAGTAGGTGTTTGTGTTTTTCATTTTTGTTTGTATATATATATATATATATATATATATATATATATATATATATATAACACACCTTATAATATACACATACATACCTTATAATATACATATACATTAACACTTAAAAATATAACATTTACATAAACAATAAATAATAATAATAATAATAATACCAATAATGTAACTTAATAAAAATAATAATATTAAAATAATAATGCACATAAATTAATATTATTATAATAATATTATCCAAATAATAAACATCAATAATGTAAATTAATTGTTTAAAATAATAAGTTTCTAAAATAAAATATTTATGTAGAAAATATAATTAAACATAAAATAATAATGATTAATCACAAAATAGTAAAATAATTAAATATAAATCTTAAATTTTTTAACACTACATATCTCGTTTTATATTAAAATAATTTAAAAAGTAAGGTTATTATAGTCTTCCCTACTTATAGGAATTCATCCCCGAATTCAAAGAAAGAATAATTACAAGAATCAACGAGGAAAGAGATACGGGTAAGAAGCTAGCATCTCTACTTCAGTCTCCCAGGTATGCTCTTCTACATTGTTGCTTCGCCACAACACCTTAATTATCGAAATCTGCTTCGAATGCAACTGTCAAACTTTATAATCAACAATCACAATAAGTTCTTCCACAAACATCAAGTCTTCATTCACTTCCATGCTATCGAGCTGCAACATGTACGAAGGGTCTGAAATATGCTTCCTCAACATTGAGATATGGAACACTGGATGCACTTGAGATAAACTCGGAGGCAAAGCCAACTAATATGCAATAGTGCCCACTCTCTCCAAAATCTCAAACGATCCAATATACCTCGGTGCTAGCTTACCCTTCCTACCAAATCTCATCACACCTTCATTGAAGACACCTTTAAAAATATATAGTCTCCTACCTAGAACTCTATATCTCTGCGTCTCGAATTCGCATAGCTCTTCTGTCTGCTAATTGCGGTCTCTAATCTCCTTTTGATCATAACAACCTTCTCTGCAGCATCCTGAACCATCTCAGGTCCAATCAATGCTTTCTCCCCAATCTCATCCCAACTTAGAGGGGATCTACATTTCCTTCCATACAAAGCCTCATATGGTGCCATTTCAATATTGTTATGGTAGCTGTTATTATAAGCGAACTCCACAAGCGACAAATGATCATCCCAGCTACCTTCTAAATCCAAAATATACATCCTCAACATATCTTCCAGCATCTGGATCGTCCTCTCAAACTGACTATCTGTTTGAGGATGAAAAGTAGTACTAAAATCCAACCTGGTGCCCATCGCTTCCTGCAACTTCTGCCAAAAATGAGAAGTAAACTCTGAACCTCTATCCGACACAATGGACACAGGTACTCCATAAAGGCACACAATATGCTTCACATGCAGCTTTGCCAATGTGGCTATAGAATAAGTGGCTTTTACAGGCAAGAAATGTGCAGACTTGGTCAACCTGTCCACTATCACCCGGATGGAATCGTATCCATCCTTGGAATGAGGTAAACTAACCAAAAAATCCATAACAATCCTTTCCCACTTCCACTCAGGAATAAGAAGAGGCTGAAGCTTCCCAAAAGGCTTCTGATGTTTAGCTTTCACTTGTTGAAATGTCAAACATTTGGTAACATAATTATCTACATCCTTCTTCGATCCATCCCACCAGTACAAGTCTCTGATACTATGGTACAACTTAGTGACACCTGGATCTCTTCTCTCAAGTTATCCACATCAGGAATACACAATCTATCACTGATCCATAAAACACCATCATCATCAAGTGTGAAATCAGTGAATTTCCCTGCTCAAACATTCTCTGCAAGCTCTTCCAGAATAGGATCTTAGCTCTGAGCTGCCTTAATTCTATGTCTCAACACATATCGAACCTTGAACTGAGCTAGCAGTCCACCAGATCTACTCATCTTTATCATCAGACCTTGATCCACTAACTCATACAACTCTTGGATCAACGGTCTCCTCTCCACACTAATGTGAGAAAGACTATATGAGGACTTCCTACTCAAGGCATCTGCTACCATATTAGCCTTGCCTGGATGATAAAGGTTCTCACAGTCATAGTCTTTCAACAATTCCAACCATCTCCTCTACCTCAGACTCATATCTCTCTGTTGAAAAATGTACTTAAGGCTCTTGTGATCAGTAAAAATCTCACAAGTCACCCCGTACAGATAATGTCTCCAAATCTTGAGAGCAAAGATCACTACAACCATCTTTAGGTCATAGGTAGGATAATTCTATTCATGCTTCTTCAACTACCTCGAAGCATAAGTTTGATCTTACCATTCTGCATCAACACACAACCTAGGCCAACTCTAGAGGCATCACAATACACCATGAACTTGTCTACTCCATTAAGCAAAGCTAAAACTAGAGCTGTGGTTAACTTCTCATTCAACAACTGGAAACTGTTCTCATAAGCATCTGACCACTCAAACTTCACATTCTTCTACGTCAAGCAAGTCATAGGAGCTGCAATTCTGGAAAAATCCTACACAAACCTCCTATAATACCTAGCTAAACCTAGAAAACTTTGAATCTCCATAACTGTAGTCAGTCTAGGCCACTCAAACACTGCCTCAATCTTCTGTGGATCAACCTGGATACCTTCTTTAGACACCACGTGTCCAAGGAATCCAACACTCTCTAACCAGAAATCACACTTCAAGAATTTAGCATTAAGTTGATGTTCTCTCAATGTCTGCAGTATAGTCCTCAAGTGATATACGTGCTCTTCCATACTCTTTGAATATATTAGTATATCATTAATGAAAACTACCACAAACTAATCCACATATGGTCTGAATACCTTGTTCATCAGATCCATGAAAGTTGTTGGTGCGTTAGTCAACCTAAAAGACATCACCAGAAACTCATAATGGCCATATCAAGTGCGGAATGCCATTTTAGGAATATCGACTTCACTAATCCGTAACTAATGATAACCCAACCTCAAATCGATCTTAGAAAAGAACTGTGCACCCTGAAGCTGATAAAATAAATCATCCATCCTCGGGAGAGGATACTTGTTCTTCACTGTCACCTTATTCAACTCTCTGTAGTCTATGCACAGTCTTAGGCTACCATCCTTCTTCCTCACAAATAAGACTAGTGCACCCCAAGGAGAAACACTAGGTCTAATAAAACCCTTATCCAGTAATTCCTGCAACTGCACCTTTAACTCTTTTAACTCTACAGGAGTCATTCTGCAGGGTGGCATTAAAATAAGGGTAGTGCCTGGAACCACATCTACACAGAACTCAATCTCTCTATGAGGTGGTAAACCTAGAAACTCCTTATGAAAAACATCAAGAAACTCACAAGCAATAGGAACATCTATGAGTGATAACTTCTCCACTTAAGTATCCCTGACTAATGCCAAATAACCTTGACAACCCTTCCTCAGCATCTTCTTAGCCGTGATAGTAGAGATGAGATTCTGAGGTGCAGAACTTTTATCATCAATAAACTTAAACTCTTCTTCATCAGGAATTCTGAATATCATCTCTTTACTTTGAAAATCCACAACAGCATAGTATTGAGGCAACCAATCCATACTGAGGATAACATCAAATTCCATCACATCCAATAACACCAAATCTGTGAGCAATTCTCTACCTTAAAGAACAATGTCGACTCCAATGAATCGCTTAGAGGGGTGGCGATAGACAAAGGAAAAGCCATCCTCAAAGCTTGCCAACAAGATTTTAAAGCCAACACAGGAGATACAAAGGAATGTGTGGCACCCGAATCAAACAAAACCTAAGCATCCAGGTAACATATAGAAATAATACCTGCTACGACTGCATTAGATGCCTGCTTATGGAGTGAGGTGAAAAACTTTGGCCTGACCTCGATGTCCCTACGAACTGGTAGAAGCCTGGCCAAAACCTCTGGCACCTCCTCTAGTACCTCTAACATGTCCCTGCTGAGCAATAATCTAAGTATAACTCGGGTGCGGAGCTGGAGGTAACTTAAAAGGAACTAGTACTGCACTAGCGATCGACTACTATGGAAATTGCGAAATCTATGGTGGCTGATAACCAGAATAGGGACATGATTTGGCATAGTGTCTTGTATGTCCACATCAAAAATAAGTCAGCGATGCCATATAACACAATCCCTAATGGACTCTACCACACATCTGGTAAACATTGGCTATTGACCTAAAACTACGACCACTACTGCTACTCGAAGCACCTGATCCAAATCTAATTGGTCTGCACTAACCCCCATGGCCATGTCTACTACTCCTGCGCACTCTCTGCTGTTGTCTCTGGCTCTGATGTATTAGGCCTCTCTACTGACTACTCAAACCAATTTAAAAACTCAAATTCAAAGTAATCTAAAATCCTCCTAATTGAGTGCCCAACTGGTAATAATCAGGCATAGCTCCATGCTTGACTAGCCTCAACTCAAACTCCTTAGCCAGCTCTATCACCGACTCCAGAGCATAGCCTATTGTAGGCATCCTAACAAAAGCAGAACCCAAACCAGTGACATAGGTAGTGACAGCGAAATACTGATCTCGCATCAGATCCTTTGCATATCTGCTAAGTCAAAGAAGCTCTCTAGTATAGTCTTCAACAGATCTATCACCCTTGGTAATACTCGTCAGTCTAAGTCTATAGCTCATATGAAGTGGCTCTGGGCAGAATCTCCTCATAAATCATTCTCTAAACTGTGCCCAGGTCATCGTAGTCATATATGGCTGAATCATCTATATGAACCAATCCAGGGCTGGTCCTTCTATTGATAGCTCAACAATCATGATCCGTAGTACTCGGTATGAGGAGTCTGAGTCCTCATCTCAATCGCATGTAGAAAATCCAACAGGTATGAAGTCCCATCAAAAGCTATTCGACTAACTCTGGAGTTGAATAGTGCTGCCTTAGGGTCAGATATACCCTGTTAATAGATAGGCTAAATCAGTAGTGCAACTCGAGGTATAGGAGCATCCTAGAACTCAAGCTCTATAAGTTCCTCATCCTATAGCTCACGCTGTCTACAGGGACCTATCGCTCTTTTAGATCTACCTTTACCATGACCTCTGTGCCTCGTTGGTGGCTTAAGAGGTAAAACCTCATCCTGAAAAGACTCATCATCCTCGGCCTTAATGATCAGCTGAGCGACACGTGCTCATCTCCTCATTCTGAGATTTGTCATGACCCAAAATAAGGGCCATGACCGGCGCTAAGGAATGGGAATTCTTTCAAATTCGGAACCCGTAGCAAGCCTTAAAATAAAATAAAACAAAACATGCAATAATAATAATAATAACATAAATAATATTATGCAGGGGAAATAAAATCATAAATAATTAAATAATAATCCACTACGGGATTTAAGCCAACTCATCTTGCATATATAATAAACTTTTAATACAAATCAGTTCAAATCCTTAAAATATACAACTCACATAATATAGTACAAAACCCCTTTAATAATTTTACAACTAATGCAGTGTCTAGATTATAAAATAAAACTCAAGTAAGCAATTTACATAATGAAGCCGAGGCGAAAGAAATTCGACATATAGATCTGCTACTGAGGTCTGAGGACGATGACTCTCCTGAAAAAATAGTCATCGGAGGGGAATCAGACCTCACTGAGTGAATTATTATAATATATATACATGCATACTAAAATGACAATGCACACAGTCAATAGTATATATAATAAATATATATACAGGCAATTACACACAGATGCAATAAAAATCATTTTTATATTTTTACTGAAAACCATCGTTTATGAAGGATCAAATAGAACCCTAGAAAATCGCAACCTCAAAATAGTGTTAGATAACACTCTAGTCATATAGGCTCACTTATTCCAAATGTATTCACTTGTTCCATTTGGACAGTAGACTGGCCCCGTGACACTAAGTCAACCGAGCTCCAGCAGTCTGACTGTCAGTGTGATTAGCCCCGAGACACTTGGTCAACTGAGCTCCAGCAATCACACTCCCAAATCATATCTCACATATCAAATAATCAAATTCAATCAATATCCACAAAATGGTTAGTAATATAGCCTAAATGCTATCAACGTAACAATACGTACTCGGTCCTAGTGCTGCCCACTAGGTAGCACGTTCTATTGATATCCTTCATTAATATATAAAACATACATTCATCAAAATAAATGATGCATGAATTTGAAATAAATAACAACATAAATCATATATATACTAGAAATATACCAAAAGTAAATCAAGTATATTTCGAGTATATATACGTCAAACAAATCCAATATATTTGTAAAATAAACTAGAAATATATTTTAAAAAAACATTTTAAGTATAAATGTTGAATAAAACATGCATATAGTTTAAAATATACCGAAAATAAACCAAAAATAAACTTAAATACTAATTAAATCATTTATGCATATTTATCAAAATAAACCATACGTTTCTAAAACATGCGCCCTAAAATATATATATATAAAATAACAACTCACAATTATTGCGCTCCGCGAGATGGGTCCGATATCGGTCTCAGCACAACTAAACAAACAAATGACAATAGAAAATCAAAATAAATCTAATAGAAGTTCTAAAGACTCTATCTAGAATACTAGACACATAATTAAAATCAGAATTCGACCGGACATCACGTTTTACAAGAATTCTACCAAAAATCTGGTAGAACCTCCCTTGTAAAACGGACATCTCTCTACTCAAAGAGTAGAGCCGGCCCTGCAAGGAAATACACTTTGAAAATAAACACAGAATTCATAACCAAAACCCCTCGGTCGGACTCCAAACTACAATTCACCCACTGAGGTCCACAATTCTCAGAATATTCATAAAATACCAAAAATACCCTTATATAATAAAAATACATTTTATCAATCCAAATTTACTTAATTAACCCTAAAACATGTGAAAAATCTATAAAAACTCATTTATTTAGAATCGTATATTATATATATAATTTGAAAATAATTTACAAAAAATAGTTTTAATTAGTTAAAAATACTAAATAATTTGCAGAAATCATTTTTATACCCTAAATAACTATTAAAACCAATTTAATTACATTTTTAACCAATTTAGTGTAAAATTACCAAAATACCCCTATATATATAAATTTACCAAAATTAATCAAAAATTCACCAAAAATATTATAATTACTAAAAATTAATTTTCTCAACATATAATTCAATAATATCAATAAATATACTCAACTTACCAATTAATTTCAATTAAACATATAATAAACCCTATTTTTCAAAATTACATAAACTTAATAAATTCCAAATAAATATATAAAAATTCACAAAAATTACAAATAAATTTCTATAATCCATTTCAACACATATAATTATCATAAAACACAATTTCATAATTTAATTAATTAATTTTTGAAAATTAGAAAATATTAATAAAATAATCAAAAATACCCAAAAATCAAAATAAATTCCAAAAATTCTACAAAAATTAAATCATGTATATTGAGCTTCCAAGATCAAAGTTTGTGAAGGGATTTTTCATGAATCAATCAAATTGAAGCTCAAAAAAATCAAAAACCCTAAATAGGCCGAAATTGCAAAATCGAAACTTAGGAAAATCTAAACCATTTTAAGTGAAAAAAATCTTGGAATCACACTCATCAGAGCTCAATGAGAAGGTAGAAACCAACGGTGCCGAAAATGGTATCCGGAATCACGTCGATCGAAGCTGACTTCAAATTTCAGCCTCTCTTGAAAAATTCGGCCAAAACACACCGGAAATGGGTACTTTAGGTGTCGGGAATGGCTGGCAAAGGAGGAGGAAGGAGGAGAGGCACACTGACAACAAGGAAATCAGCTGGAAATGGCCGAAAATGGTGGAAGGGCGTCAGGAGGAAAAATGAATGAGACAATGGCATTTTGATAAATAATGCAAACTTTATAATTTTGATAAATAAATATGTATATATATATATCCACACTTATATTGTAATAATATGAAATCTCACACACATTTAATACTTACCACACATATATTTTAATATATTATACACTTATAATTAATTAATTAATTAATATTAAAACTAAATAATAAAATTAAGGAAATTAATTAAACCCTAATTAATTTAAATAAATACACATATATACATTTTATTTAGCACTTAAAAATTATATATGAGTTTATGAAAATTCGTAAAACTAGTCAAAGTAATTAGTATTAAATTATTTACGTATCAATTTCTCCGAAAATATAATTCCCAGAAAAATTTTACATAAAGTACTTAAAATAATATAAAATAATTAAAATAAGCTTTAATAAATATCAAACTCATAAAAATATCATAAATATGTACAAAAATTATTAACACTACATATCCTAATGCAGTTTAAAATTATTTAAAAACTCGGGATATTACAAAAGACAAACAAAAAGATTCAGACAAAATAGACAACTGTAAATTAAGGAAAACTTATCAAGACATACTCGAACCTAATTAACTGCAGTAGTTTCAAAGAAAAACACGACTTTGAAAAACAAGGGCCATAACTCTAACAACCTAGACCCAGATACAAACTTCACTCTTATACCAACTTTGTCACGACCCAAACCATGAGTCATGACAGGTGCTAGGGAATGAAAATTCTTTCGAATCCGAAACCCGTAACAAGCCTTAAAAATAAAAGCATGCAATAATAAAAATAAATTATGCACCAATATCAAAATCTTACACCAATATAATAAAAATAAACTTTATTATATCATAAAATAAAATATAATAATACAATATTCAGATAAAGACTTCTGAATTACAACCAACATAAAACACAACTCACTACTACAGTTTTCTAGAGTACAATATAAAATCAAGTAAGTAGTTTACATAAACACGTCGAGGCTGAAGAAATCCGACGGATGGATCTACTGTTGAGGTTTGAACAAAAATAGTCTCTTGAAAAATCAACTGAGAGGAGTCAGACCTTACTAAGTGAATTATTATAATATATATATACATGCATTTCCTGTGTGTCAAATACAATCAATCATCCGTATATAATAAATATATATACAAGCATTTCACACAGATGCTGAAAATCACTTTATATATAAATACTGAAAAACATATATCTATGAAAGATCAAATAGAACCCTATTTAATCGCAACCTCAATCAACAATAATATCACTCTAGTCATACAGGCTCACTTAATTTCAAATAAATTCACTTATTCCATATGGACAGTAGACTGACCTCGAGACACTAAGTCAACTGAACTCCAGCAGTCTGACTGTCAGTGTGATTGGCCCTGAGACACTTGGTTAATCAAGCTCCAGCAACCACACTATCAATCATATCACATCTCAAATCAATCAATCAATCAATCTCAATCAAATCATAATTTACCACAAGTAGTTCTCACTCAACCCTAAATCTATCGCACCAATACGTACACAGTCCTAGTACTGCCCACTAGGTAGCACGTTCTATCGATATCCTTCATTTAAAATAAAATATTCATAAGAGAAAATAAATAATGCATAATGTCATTCATAATAACAAAATAAACCATATATATACCAGAAATATACTTAAAATAAACTAAGTACATTTCAAGTATATATATATATCATATAAATTCAAATCAACCATGAATTATACCAAAAATAAACCAATAATATACTTAAAAATCAATAGTATAACATGCATTTATTTAGAAATATACCTAAAATATACTAAAAATATATCTAAAATATACTAAACATTCAATAAAACAATTTATGAATAAATACAATTCAAAACATGTATATTCTAAAACATGCAACCTAAGTGTGATGTATATATAAAATAACAACTCACAAGTTTACGCTCCTCGGGACTGGTTCGACAAGCCCGTTCCACTAGGCTTCCGTCTTGGCGCAACTAAACAATAAAATGATAACAAAAACTAGAATAAATCTAACTTAAGCTTCTAGAGAGACTCAATCTAAAAATACGGAACACAGACAGACACAGAATTTTAAGATCGACATGATGTCACGTTTTACAAAAATTCGACAGAGATTCCTCTGTAAAACGAACATCTCTCTAACAAAAAGTAGAGTCGATCCTGCAAGGAAACACACTTCTAAACAAGAGAACATTCACACTTTAGGTTAGGACCCCGAACTACTCAATATTTCCAACCGAAATCCACAATTCACTAAAAATTCAAATAATATAATAAATATATTAAAAATCAATAATTTCCACAAATCTCCTAAAAATATAAAAATATAGCATATTTAACATTAAAACACTTAATATTATTATTTTCACAATAATTACGTAAAAATCCCAAAATAATAATATAATATTATTAAAAATCCAATTTCTCGATAATTCTTTATAAAATAATAAAAATTCACTTTATATATTCAAATAATATAATTAGCCTAAATATATATTAAAAGTAATTAAAAACCCATTTAATTACCAATTTAGTAAATAATATATTATTTGAAAATAATATTCAAAAATTAGTATTAATTAGTTAAAAATAGTAATTAATTTATAAAAATCATTTTAATACCTTAAATAATTATAAAAACAATTAAGACATAATATTTAACTATAATTTTAACAAAATTACACAATTACCCTAATAATTCAAAATATCCATAATACTAAATAATTTCCTCAAAAATTATATAAAATCATTAAAATTATTTATCAACATATAATATAATAATATCAACTAAAACACATATTTAACTAATCATTTCAATAAAAATACATATTTAACCTAATTATCCAATATTTACATAAACTAAAAATATTACTAAAAAATTATATAAAAATCCCAAAAATTATTTTCTTTAGTCTAAAATTAATATCAACTCATAATAACACCAAATAAACCAATTTAAAATTAAATAAGTTAATTTAGGAAAATTAAATAAATAATAAAAAAAATTCATAAATTCATAAAAATTAAAATAAATTCTAAAAATTAAAAAAAATATATTTTTATGAAGATCAAGCTACTAGGTACAACTTTTATTAAGGGAGTTTGCATAAATCAACTCAAAAATCAACTCAAAAAATTTTTTAAAAAAAACATAAAATTGAAAAATCAAAAAATTAAGAAAACTCATAAACGATCAGGCTTAAGCTCAAATGGAGCTTGGAAACAACTTCACTGGAGCTCAAAGAGTTGATAGAGACCAGAAACATGAAAAAGGGTGGCCGAAAAAGGAAGGTTGGCCGGAAAACTCAAGTTGTTGTCGTGTTTTGTCTCCGCCGTTTTATAGCTGCCAGCGACCGAAGGAGAGGAAGAACAAGTGACAGCGATGAAGGCTGAAGGGAGGAGGTTGGCTTTCCATCGTCGGAGCGGCAAGAGGCACACCAACGGACAAGGATCGGGATGGTGCGGGAAGAGGAAGTTTTTTTACAGTAGGTGTTTGTGTTTTTCATTTTTGTTTGTATGTTTATATATATATATATATATATATATAACTTTATGTAAATAAATCTCCGCCATAAAATAAAAATATCTTATATATATATATATATATATATATATATACCACACACACACATACACCTTATAATTTACACATACATTAACACTTAAAAATATAACATTTACATAAACAATAAATAATAATAATAATAATAATAATAATAATAATAATAATAATAATAATACCAATAATGTAACTTAATAAAAATAATAATATTAAAATAATAATGCACATAAATTAATATTATTATAATAATACTATCCAAATAATAAACATCAATAATGTAAATTAATTGTTTCAAATAATAAGTTTCTAAAATAAAATATTTACATAGAAAATATAATTAAACATAAAATAATAATGATTAATCACAAAATAGTAAAATAATTAAATATAAATCTTAAATTTATTAACACTGCATATCTCGTTTTATATTAAAATAATTTAAAGACTAGGGTTATTACATTATTATAACATAATGTTGATAAAATCTACGTACTTTTATGTTAAATAATTTAATTTTGCATTTGAATGTAAATAGGTAGTTTGAAATTTTAAATTAAAATATTAAATTTTAATAATATATAATTAATTAAAAATTATTTTAAATTCTCAAATTTTGAATTTATTACAAATAATTAATTCATCAATATAAATTCATATAATTTCTAAATGAGAGTTAAAATCCAAATCAACAATCAAATTCCTTACATTCAAATATATCATTTTACTTCTAAAATTTATTTTTTCAATCGAATGAGCATCATTTTTTTTTTTGTCAACTAATTAAAGTTCAACAAACCAGCTTGAAAGATAATAGTCCGAAAATTATTTAATGTTTTTAGACTTGTTAGTGATTTATAGACATTAAAATTATAAAATAAATCTGTATCGATTATGATATACATAAATTTAGAATTTAGATCCTTCACAAGTAATTCTAAGTGTATAAACATCCAACTGCCCTGTAGAAAATTAAGCTACTTGTGTTCTATCATTTTTTAATCTAAAAAAATCCCAACACACTACAAAGAAGTTAAATGATTGCAACTAACACCCATTCTATCATGATTCAACCAATCTAAGGCACCAGCTGGAGGTTGCTCAAGTCTGTGACAGCCAATATTCAAATTCTTTGCAAAAGCAGCCATGTAATCTGCTACATGTATTTTTATATTCATAAGACAATATTCAATTATCTGATGCTGATTATAGGATATATATATATATATATATATATATATATATATATGTATGTATGTATGTTAACTTGGTGAGGCTGATTGGATTTTGTGTAGAAAACTTTGACAGGTTATTAATGGTATTCGAGTTCATAAGCAAATAAGAAAGAATACATGTGACTATGCACATAGCAAAGGGGCTTGCCTACCTCCATGAAGTAATTAAGCAGAAAGAGTATATATCGTAGACTTAGATATATATTAAGCCGCAAAACATTCTGTTGGAAGCAAACCTACATGCCCAGCGTATATATCAGATTTTTTGCCCTGTCTAAATTAGAAGATACTGTAACTTAGAATACAGAGAATGCAATTAGAACTACATCAAGATTATACAGCATGATTATATAGCTAATATTGGATTATTTAACTGACTAAGGGGAGAGTTTGAGTCCTACTCGAGAAGAATGGATTTATTCTGAATTTTTTAATTCAAAATACAACGATTCAGCATTGTTGTAAAATCATTTAAAGAGATTACGGTATGATCAAAATATACTATTTTAGAATTTGAGCCGGACTCTTGAATAAACTTGGACAATAGCACTTAGCAAAAGCCTGTTTATATTACTATATACTAAAAGAAAAATAAGAGAAAAAGAGCGGTTTTTGAAAATGGAAATTTCAATTATGAACTTCATTTTTTTCTTCATTGTTATATGTTTTCATATAATAAGAAATTTTTTTTCTTCTTTTGTACTAATATATTTTGAATGGATCTACTTATGAAATTAATATAAGCATATTAGAAAAAATAATGAGCTATATTGACGCTTTTGTGCGTTATTAATTGTTTTTATATATATAATTACTTGACTACAACCAAAATCCATAACTAATTACTATTATTTTTAAGGTAAATTTGAATAAAGAATGCAATATCTTTTTCCTGGTCCTAGTTTTGACAGATCAAATACATATGTAACGGTAATTGAATTTCTTGAAGCATGGGAATATATATGTGTTTTAAAATTCTTGAATCCAATTCCAGGCAACTACAAGGAAAATGTAGCAGGAGACTCTTGATAGTTTTTTTTTCTTCTTTTTCCTTAATATCACAGATAGTGATTAGTGAGTAACGGTTTAAGCTAGTGTTTTTACTCCTTTATTTTTTTTGGTATTGAATGGACCAATGGACACAAGCGATCGAAGTTATTAATCTCACACCACATCCTTCTTAATTCCTTGTAGTTAAGGTCTCCTATAATGACACTTAAGACGTTGTTTTTTTCTTAAATATAATTTTGAGGCTTTTTTTTTAATTAACAACTTATTTATTTATTTAGCCAAATCAAGAAGCTTTGAAAATTAGGATATAAAATTTCTAAAAAAAAAAAATTACGACATAAAGTATACAATGTGCACCGACTTTGCAAAATAGTCGTGCGTGTAGTGCCTATTCTTTCTGAAGTTAAAGCACATGTTCTGAGAAATTTCAACAATTGCTAAAAAGGACAGCAATTTTATGAGTTTTATTATTTTAAATAATTTTAAAGGAAAACTAGAAATTATACTTAATTAAAACTTTACTATTAAATATCTATATTATTTAATATCTATTTTAAACTTTACCTTAGCCTAAACCATCGCACCCACAGGGCAATTTTTTGTCCATTTTGCAACCTTCCTTAATTCAAAAATTGAACTAAATGCTCCTTGCCCAATCTTTTTATAGAAATCGTTGGTGGCTTTTTTCAGTTCTTTGTAGGTAAAACTCATATGGAATTCAGATATTTGATCTTTGATGACCCAACGAAAGGAACAAAATTAGGAACATCACACATCTTAGTCCACAAAATTATTAACTTCTGGAATAAGCAGTCTGTTATATAATTTTGTTGCAGAAAAAAAAAAAAAAGAGTTATGCACAATAAAGATGTGATAAGTCTTTGGAAGAAAAAAATTAATTAATAGGATAATTTCAGAATCAATTTCAAGGAGGAATGGATTTTCTTGTCCTACAAGTTTCCTGACATACTTATATTTAGAGTTACAAATTAAAATAGTAAAATATTTAATTAATAATTATTGAAATCAATATGATTTTATTTAAGTAATTTTTTTGAGTTCAAACTCCAATAATATAGAGTTGTCTTAAAATAATTGTTCAAAAATTATCGCCACTTTATTGAATTATCAAAATCATTTAATCTTAAATAACTGTAATTTGGAAAAAGAAAACATAATCAAATCTTTTGAAAGTATAAAAATAAAATAATCCTGTTTTTTAAGAAAAATATTTCTTAATTTTTTAGTGTTATATCAATAGCTAGTATTTCATTAATTTTTAAAAAAAAAAAAAAACAAATGCCAGTATTTTTTCTAAAACAACTAAATAATTTAGAAATCCATTTGAAATATGAAGACTAGTTAAGGTAATTATTTTATTGAAAGTATAAAGCAATAGATGAATTTACAAATTAATTAAGTCGAGGTATAAAATTTAATTTTTTTTTAATTTAAATTTAAATTTCAAAAAAAAAAAAAAAAGAATTATCATCTATATATGATTTAAAAAATCAGTAAATTTGCAAAACATGACGATCGGAAGAAAAGCAAATTCAACTACAGGTGTTTGCTGAACTAAATACTAAGCGTATTGTAAGCAAAAATCCATGAATAATGGAGCAGTAGTTCCCAACTCATCTTTTCTTAATGCTGCAATTATTTCTAGATCAGCTGCCACGTCCCCCGTCCCCTCTAAAACCTTGACTACAACTGACATCGAAGGTGTCTACAGGCCTGTTTCTATTTGCTAGCCACACCGTGTTGTCGAAAGACCCCGTTTGTTTTCCTGAATTAAAATCTATCAGTATTTTGGCAAAACCAATCGCAAAAATGAAAGAATCTTTCTTCTCTTCATGAGAGTGAAATCCACTTGCATAACCAAACACCTAGCCAACATCCGGATTCTCATTGAAGAGGATTATTTGATGGTACCCGGCGGTTGTTGAAAGATTATTCGTCCACGACGTAGATAAATTTGCTGTTGGCAAGAAAAGAATTTGGGCTTGCAGGGAGCATGCAAGAGACGAGATGATAAATAGTTGCAGAGTACCCCATGTACCCATCGGTGGTGTTCTATCCAGAGAATTTTTTTTTTTTATTAACTGAATTTCTGGAAAGGAATGAAGGGATGCTATGGTGCAGCTTTTGAGGTAATTTGCATGTTTAGACCTTTTTATTTAAAAATTTGTGGTTTTTTTTTTACAGTTAGATCTATATTTTCAGTTTACCTATATATTAATATTCTGTTTAATAGTATTATTGAAATATATAATATAATATTAAAATAATATAGATATTTAATAGTAAAGTTTTAATTAAGTATAATTTCTAGTTTTCCTTTAAAATTGTTTAAAATAATAAAACTCATAAAATTGTTGTAATTGCAATAACCGTTCATTGAAGATTGTACACATATGACTTGGTTGTATCTAATGAAACAAAAACATAAAGTTTTCAATATATTCAAATCCTTCCATGCCATGATTAGCACTCAATTCTCAACCAGATTACAAATACTTCACTCAAATAATGGAGGAGAGTATGTCAACCACGAGTTCCAACATTACTTCTGAGCACATGGCCTACATAATGAGACCTCATGCTCTTAGACACCACAATAAAATGGAGTGGCAAAATGAAAAAATAGGCATATATAAGAAATAGCTCGAGCACTCTTGATTGCTACTCATGCACCAAAATGATATTGGACTGATGCTATATGTACAGACATCTATCTCCTGAACAGATTGCCATCTCAAGGCTTGGACTTTAACACTCCTCTATAAATACTTGCTCATCATGTTCATCTACTTTTGGTTCTCAGGATGCCTCCACAAGTGTTTGGCTCAGTAGCCTATGTTCATCTTCCCAAAACCCAGTGCACAAAATTAGATCCATGCATCATTCACTGTGTTTTCCTAGGCTATAAAGCTTAAAAGAAGGGATACCGGTGTTACAACTAGTGACTCAGCACCTATACACCACTATGGATGTCACATTTCTTAAATTAGAAATATTCTTCTTACACCAAAATACCCATTCTTTACTTGAGGGGGAGTGAGATTAAATGAAGATCAGAATTGGGTGTTAGAAAAATGGATGAATTGGGGTTCCGAGCATGATGAGGTAGACTCATAACCTGTTGCCGAGCATAACATTAGAACTACTGAGCATGGAACTGCTAAGAATGATGATGGAACTATCGAGCATGTAACTGTTAAGCTTGATGATGGAACTGCCAAGCATGAAACATATTTAGGAAACTAAAATCTCTATACCGAGCTAAATAAAGGGGGGCCCTTCATCACAGAGTACACGATTTATCTTCTGAGAATACTCTTGAGGTACATACTATAAACTCCTCACCTTTACATAACATAAATGATTCTGTTAGCCATAAATTGCCTTTCAGACACAACCAAGGAAAGCCACCAAATTGATACTCACCCGATTGAGAATCTAAAGAAGAAGGTATCCAATTGATCATCATGTATCCACTTAGAGACGCTTTGAGCCCTTAAAGGCTTTTACATATAAACAGTTTGCCAAGTATGTTTCTCATATGGTGCAAGAGGCATTAAAAGATTCTCAATGGACTTAGGCCATAATGGATGAGATGACAACTCTACAAAAGAATAGTACTTGGACTCTAGTTCAACTACCTAAGGGAAAAAGAATAATAGGTTGTAAGTGGGTATTCTTCATCAAACACAAAGTAGATGGATCAATGGAAAGATATAAGGCTAGGCTCATGGCAAAGGGGTATACTCAGACTCATGGTATTAATTAGTAAGAAACATTCTCCCATGTTTCAAAGCTAAACACAGTAAGAGTTTTATTATCCCTTGCTACAAATTTGGATTGGCCTCTCTATCAATTTGATGCGAAGAATGCATTCTTACATGAGGACATGAAGGAAGAAATTTACATGGATGTTCCATCGAGATTTGAGACTTCATAAAAACTAAAGGTGTGTGTGAACTAAAAGGGCACTATATGGTTTGAAACATTCTCCCCGAGCATAGTTTGGTTGGTTAGCTCAGCAATGAGGAAGCATAGGTTCAAACAAAGTAATTTGGATCATACTTTATTCCTAAAACATTAAAATAGGAAAATAACGGATCTAATTATCTATATTGATGATATGATAATTATAGGGAATAATGAGGAGGAGATTGCAAATTTACAAAGATATTTGAAAAACGAATTTGAGATGAAGAATCTTGGAGGACTAAAATATTTCTTGGGTATTGAAGTTTCCCAATCAAAACAAGGCATATTTCTATCCCAAAGAAAATATATTCTTGATCTATATACTGAGACTGGAATGCTTGAATATAGGCCAGTAGACACACCTATTGCTCAAAATAATAAGTTAAGCAATCATGAGAACTAGATACCAATGGACAAAGATCAATATCAATGGCTAGTAGGTAAGTTAATATCCTTATCTCATACAAGACCGGACATAACCTATGCGGTAAGTCTTATAAGTCAGTTCATACATAATTCGAGCAAAAATCATATGGAGGTAGTAGTCTAAATTCTCCATTACTTAAAATCATCACTCAAAAAAGGGCTTATGTTCAGAAAACACAACCACTTAAATATTGAGGGGTACACTGATGCCAACTGGGCAGGAAGCTCGGATAGGAAGTCAACATCTGAGTATTTCACATTTGTAGGAGGTAATCTCATCACATAGAGTAAAAGTCAAAAGGTGGTTGCATTATTAAGTGCGAAAGCCAAGTTCAGAAGAATATCAAAATGTCTATGTGAACTTCTTTAGCTAAAAAATCTACATAGTGAAGTTGGGTATCATCCAAAGAGTGAAATGAATTTATATTGTGATAACCGAGCAGCCATTTAGATTGCTCATAATCCATTTCATCATGATCGGACTAAACATGTTGAAATAGACAGGCACTTTATCAAAGAAAAACTTGAAGCCAAGATAATCAAGTTCCCATTTATAAAGTCCAAAGATCAGTTAGCTGATGTGCTCATAAAAGTTGTCTCTAGCCGAGTGTTCTATGACTCACTAAACAAGTTGGGCATTGGTGATATCTATGCACCAACTTGAGGGAGAGTGTTGAAGTATGAATAAAATAATTACAGATTAGGAAGGAAAATATTAAAAGGAAATTAAGGGAGGAAATCAGGGAGTGATTTATGTAATTAGATTGACTGTATTTCTAAAAATAAGAGTATATAGACACTATATATATGGGTGTATCATTTGTAAAGAAAATATATGAAAAAAAGATTCTTCTCTCAATTCTCATCTCTATTGATGACACAATAAATTTTCTATACATAATAGATTATTCAAGTTCTTAATGTGTAAAAGAAGTAATATTCATTATAATTGGATGAACATGACTATTTCTAAAACGTGATAATATAATTTTAGGTAAGGAAAATAAAGTCATAATTTAAATTTCTAATAATTATAAAATAGAATCAATTTTATCAATATATTTCAAGCATAGAAAATATAATTTTAACATTTTTAAGATTTTAAGTAGTCTAATGTGTATGTAAAATACAAAGTAATGCCTTGTAACTTCAAATTTAAGAACAAATCCCAAAACAAATCATAACCCAATTTAATAATGTGTTAGTAAATGAAAGATGAAGATGGGTATAGCTCAAATGGTAGAGCACTTACTTAGCATGCAAGAGGTACAATAATCAATATGCCACATCTCCATTATTTTATTATGTAGCATGTATTTAAATTTGTTACTTTTTGGTTTACTTTTAGTTTTTATCTTATTTTAAAAGTGCAAAGAAAGGTGGATGTGCTTTTGGTGCTTCTAGTTCTAATTTAGGAGATTTTACCAGTTATTAAAAGGGTGCTTATGATTCATAGTTTATTGAAACTATTATTAATGGTTATGAGTTAAAGAATTTATTTTATTAGGTAGAATGTATTTAATTTTGTTGCTTTTTAGTTTACTTTTAGTTTTGATCTTGTTTTAAAAATGCAGGAAAAGGTGGATGTGCTTTTGGTAGTTATAGTTCTGATTTATGAGATATTGCTAGTTGTGAAAAGGGTGCTTATGATTTAGAGTTTGTTGAAACTATTGGTGGTGGTGATGAGTTAAAGGATTTCTTTTATTAGGTAGCATGTATTTAATTTTGTTGCTTTTTAGTTTACTTTTAGTTTATGATCTTGTTTTCAAAGTGCAAAGAAAGGTGGATGTGCTTTTGGTGGTTCTAGTTCTGATTTAGGAGATGTTGCTAGTTGTGAAAAAGGTGCTTATGATTTAGAGTTTATTGAAACTGTTGGTGGTGGTGATAATTTAAAGGATTTTGTTAAGGTATGTTTTGTTTTATTATTTTTGAATCTTTTTGGTTAATGTTTGGTTTCTAATACTTTGTTTTGTGTTTTAAGGGTGATAATAAATTTTCTTTGGATGTTGGTTTTAATTCCAATATTAAAGATAGTTCTATTAAAGATGGTGTTGATGGTAATCAAATTTTGAAGAATTCTAATTTGGTGTGTTCTTTTATTTTACATGCTAATTTAGTATCTCTTTGGTTTCATTTTAGTTTCTAATTTTACTTTTGATGTGTTGTTTTTTTTTAGGGTAAAGAGATTGTACTTAATGATGTTGATCATTTTGTCAATGTTATTTATTTTACTATAAAAGTTGTTTGTGGTTTGAGTTGAGATTTATGTTTTTTATTTTTTATTGCTTTTTGTCTTTTGTTTATGGTTGAAATTTTTTGTTTGATCAGGCTCTTGAAAAGGGTGATTCTTTGCCTCTTTATAACTAATTTGGTGTTATTGGTGGACCGAGTTTTAAGCATGTTTCCTTAGTATATTTTAGATCTTTTATGTGTAATTTATTTATGTTGCTTTTTGGTTTATATTGGTTTCTGATATAATAATAATAATAATAATAATAATAATAATAATAATAATAATAATAATAATAATAATAATAATAATATAATTATCTATATAGTTATGTTTAAATATTTACATTTAATATTAATATAATTATGACAGTAATATATAGACACACACTTGCAACATCACACATGATTGTATATATATTTTTAATTTAGAATACTTTTTGTTTATTTTAAGTTTCTGATAAAATAATTTTATATATATTTCTATCAATTTTTACTTTTACCTTTCCCTTCATTAGCCATTTTTGTCAAATAAGCCAACCTTTTGGCCTGAGCCTTGGTTAACGCCAGCAAAAACTTTGAACTTAACTTGAACCAACATTCTCCACCTAAAAAAACGTAAAAAAATTTGGTTAGAAACCTAAATGTGCTATTACCATAATATTTCAAAAGCAAACTGACACAAAATAAAATAACAATTTAAAAAAAAAAAGAATTTTTGCTTTATTAAAGCAAACAAAGAGATAAAAGAATGCAACCTTGTCGCCATATAGATTTAATATTTATTTGTAAGTGTTATTAAAGAGACTAAAGCACCCCCAGTGACTAAGAATCCTATTTAAAC
Organism: Mallotus nudiflorus; assembly: GCA_947683625.1. Lineage (NCBI taxonomy): Eukaryota > Viridiplantae > Streptophyta > Magnoliopsida > Malpighiales > Euphorbiaceae > Mallotus > Mallotus nudiflorus. Next base: position 395,397 of record CANTUR010000547.1, on the reverse strand, counting down.
TAGGAGCATCTTTATCCTAGATTAGGAATCAAACCACAACACTAATCATTAACTCATTAACTGAGTTAAGACAATCAATATAATGTAAAATCATTAACATATATGATGATGATCTTCCTGTAGTCTGCAATAATACTGATGTCTACTTCTATTTTCTTACTTTGCTATGAGTTTAGTACTATTTGATTTATAACTAAAGCAATACATTAAATGATGCATTGTAGCTCAAGGTTTCTGATCATAATCATGATCAAATCCTTAACAAACAAAAAAAAAGCATCACGATCAAATTCTTAACTATGAGACAAATAACATAAGAACTGTAATTAGTATCTAAATATAGGATCCATCGCTTCATGCATTTTTGTCATCTCTCGAGCTATGACACAATGTCTGCAATGTAATTAAATGAATTATCAAAAAAGCACTGAGAAATCAACAATATTATTCAAACAGAGGAAAGAGGAAGTGGCAAAAAAATATATATTAAATATCTAGATCAAATGGTATAAGAATGAAAAAAAGTTCACAAGAAAAAAATATGGTGCAAAATGAAAAAAAAAATCACAAGAAAAAGATATGGTGCAAGACATAAAAGAAAAGTAACAAGTCATGTCACTTTACACTATAAAAAATGCTAAATTAAATATTACAAATTGAAAGTCAAAACTTTAATTAAGCAAAAATAAACCTAAATCCATAAGATAAGCATCACTTAACAATAAAACAACAAAATTAAAAAAAAAAACCAATAAAACAACAAAATTGAACAATTATCTAAGCCAAATGTCTGATCTTGAACCAAAAACTAAATGATAAAAATGAGAATAGTACCTATAATAATTGATTAGGTACAAGAACTAATTCTGCAGAAGTACTCAAAAAAAAGAACAATCTATATATATATATATATATATATATATATATATATATATATCACAAATCATAGTCCAAGATTCTTTTATAACCCATGAATCAATTTTAGACGAAACTTGAAAAGTGCTAGTGACCTAAAAATTTGTAGATTAGGCAAGAGCTTGAACAAGAGGAGTAGTGGGGAAGAAGAAGAAAAAATATATATATGCATTGAAACAGGAAAGTCAAATTGGAAGAAGAAAAAGAGGAGGAGGAGAAGACGTTGTTGATAGGGTGCATTTAAATAAATAAAGTCATGAAAAGTGACACGTATGTAATTTTAAAAAAATTGAGATTTTTTTATTTTGCAAATTATAATTTGGAGCATTTATGAAAAAACCCCATTTATTTATTCTTTCAATTCAAGAAGCTTTAAAAGCTAATACCCATCAGTCGGAGATAAAATTCTACAAAGCCCATTGACTCTTGAAGCTTATTACAAAATAGAACTAGACTTGTAATTCCTCTAGGGTTATTTCAATGTCGGTGTTCAAGTTTTACACCAAATCCTATGAGACAAGTAGCACCATATCAGGCCACCACGTGTCCCGCATATACTCTCTCCTTCATAAATATTTTCTTTTTCCTTTTTTTCCTTTCATTTTCTCTCACTTTCTTTTGAAACAGACAAACACTCATTTAAACAAACAAATATGTAAAAGAAAAATGATTATCTTTTATGAATTTAATCATCATCAACATCACGATCATCCCACCTTTTCCTTAGTAACCTTAACAAATAGCCACCACCAAATCACAAACCCTAGCATCAAAAACCCAGCAGTGCTAAGATATGTAGGATAAGTGGTGCTGATGTGATGCGATGTGTCCCATTTAATTTAGGTGGAAATTTTATTAAAAATTATTATTTTTTAGTGTTATGTATATCCCATGTTGGCTTTTATGCTATTTATAGTATCCCGAAAAATGGCAGTGGTAATTTTTGTGAGATTTAAATTAAAAGTTAAAAAATTTTAAGTGAGGAAATGAATGTTAGGTAGTATAATGAAATTTTGTGTAAATTTTAGGTACCACTATTGAAAATAATCCAATTCCTCCCCTATCACTTCAATATCAATATGTGGTGGACCAACGTCCCGAAGGATATTCACATTATAACACTTGAGACCTAGCTCAGGTTGTAAGAGCACTTTGTTTTTGAAGGGTTAAGGTCATGAGTTCAATACCTGGCATGTGAAACCCACTCTTGGTGGTGGTTCATAAAAATGATTTTCAAATACAAACTGCTAACATATAACTGTTAACCGCCTACTTCCCGTCCCAATGATATTGGGTGTTGTATCCAATAAAAAAAAAAGATATTCACATTGTATATTCAGTCCCATTATTATCTCTAAAGTTACAAGTGCATAATTAAAGAAGTTTTTACTTGAAAAAAAAAAAACTCTTACATGACTTTATAATACAAGGGTTTTTCCAAAAATAAAATAAAATAAATAAAAAGCGTTTAAACTATAAGAATTTTCACTCCACACCCGTAGGTAATAGGTTAAATTCCCTATTGTGACCAACACTAACAACTAGGGGTGAGCACGGTCCGAGTAAATCTAGAGATTTAAAATTTTCGGAACCATACCATAAATAAGGTATTTTAAAAATAAAATCTCTAGTACCAGTACCTAATTTAAAAATATTTATACCGGTACTATCTCATATTTCGGGATGGTTCAATACGAGAATTTGGTTCTATCATAATAGATCAATATGGTATGGTTCAAAACGGAAATTCGGAAATTTATACAATCGATAAATTTATACTATTAATTAAAATTATATTTATTATCCACAAATCAAAATGATATATATATATATATATATATATATATATATGGCAGCTGAGGTAGGGGGAGAGTATTTAACATAAAAGTCAAATTTTCCTGAGTGCTGTCCAAGAGTGTCCCAAATTTGGTGACCTGGAAAATAGAGAATATTAGGAATACTTTTTTTTTTTTTATACCCTGATTTTTACATGGGCCGTCCATAAGGATTTTCAACCCATTGGGTTTACTAAATAAATTTTTACAAGGGTTTGCAGAAACAAGAACTTTACAAGACTTTATAAGCCTGTGGGCTTTATTGGGCTAAAAATACCATAACAATCGTCTTCGTTGTCATTACCCAAATCGATGAAGGGCTCAGATTCTTCAGAATGGCTGGAATTTACAGAGGAAGTAGCTCGAGTCTGGACTAATTGTTGCATAATTTTGAAATATTCTTCTTCTGTTTTGGCAGCTGCAAGAAGGGCACTGGCGTGGGATTTCTGAGCAAGGAAGTTGGTCTGGGAGGGAGGACTTCCAATGAAACCATGCTTTTGAAGCCATTCAGAGATTGCTGCTTTAGAAATCTTTTCTGGAATTCTGTAGGAATTCCACCACTTTACTTTAAATTTCCTTTGTAGAACTATAATGCCATTATTTGATGAGTAATCGAGATACCATTGAGATACCCAAGGTACGAAGAACTTGGAACAATAAAGGCATAAGGAGGGGAATTTTTTCTCAGGAGAGGAGGGTTTGTAATGGGATTCAAAAAGGTCAAACCCATTACGAATATCAGAAGGAAGGATGTCAGGGATAGGACCATAGTTATTCCACCACCTGGTGAACCATGCAGGAAACTTGGAAAGATTAGCATGATCGCTTAAGAAAAACAACCAAGAGTGGGTAGCATAATGATTTTGGATAAGGAAGGTATTGAACCATGCTTGTTCATAGTCCCAATAAGAGAAGGTTGGGCAAAAGTCGAGCTTGGTTTGGAAATTTACAGGGAAAGCTTTAGGCTTAAAAAGATCTTGACCCCAATCTTTAGGATGAAGGACTTTAAGAATTTTGCAAGTAGAGTAAGAAGGGTCGTGGGATCTTTTATGGTAGAAATGTTTGAATTCTGCTGAACCAGTAAATTCCAAAATAGTTTGATAATACTCTTGGGGTTTTGAAAGATCCCAAGGTTTAAAAAACCAATTATTTGGAAAGTGGTTTTGCATTGCTATAAAAGGATTTTTATTATAAAACCCATCTTCAATTGTTAAGATATTTTGAAAAGTAGTTTTTGTGAGAAATTTGGAAGACTTTATTTTAGATTGTGATAAAACAATTTGTGAACTACTTTGGGTAGCCACAGGAGTTAAATTATTTTGAGAAAGGATATGAGAAGAAGAAGATTCACTTTTTTTAGTTTTCGAAACAGGCTGAGAGACTTTACCTGAGGGCGGAGGAAGGCCCAAAATACTAGGAGGCTCCGAAGCTGGAGGTTTCAGAGTTGCTTGAATAGCCTGAAGGAGTTCAGGAGTTCTAGAAATCGATTCAACCCATTGTTGAATTGCAAGAGCTTTAGTCGAATCATCTTTATTTTGTTCATGGCTGGCAATCTCATACCAAAACTTTATTGGCTTTTCAGCAGAAAGAGGGAGAGGAACTTTAGTTAGGGCAACTTTATCCGGTTCTGAAATTTCTTTACCAGAGGGTTCTTTCTTTTTGTTGGGCATCTTTATCTGTTTTGTAAAAATTCTCTTGTCAGGAAATCTGGAAGAGAATTTTCATTTCCTTTAATAAATTCAATTTCAAAATCAAAGATACTCAAAATAGCTTGCCATCTAGCAAAAATCTATTTTGATGCAATATTTTGAACATCTTTTTGTAAAATTTCTTTAGCAGATTTGCAATCAATTCGAAGTAAAAACTTCTGATTGAGTAAATCAGATTGAAACTTTGTACAATGGAAAGAATTTCTTTTTTGATGGTAGAGTAGTTCTTTTAGGTATCATTCCAGTGTCCTGACGTATACTGTACAACTACTTCCCGCTTATTTTGAACTTGCTTTAAAATACCACCATAACCTATTTCACTAGCATCAGTTTCTACAACTTTAGGAAGACTAGGATCAGGTATGTGGAGACATGGTATAGAAACTATATATTTCTTTATGTGTTGGACAACTCTAGTGTGTTCATCTGTCCAAGGAGGTGGATTCTTTTTTAACCTATCATGTAAGGGTTTGGCTATCCTATTAATGTTGGGACAAAAATCCAGAACATAGTTAAGGCTGCCTAAAAATCTTTGCAATTGGGTTTTGTCAAGAATTCTATCAGGAAACTTATTAGCAAATTGTAGGCATCTTTCTATGGGAACAATGGTTCCTTGATAGATATAATGTCCTAGGAATCTAATTCTAGTTTGGAAGAGAGATATCTTTTTTCAGAAACAACAAGACCTGCGTTTTTAACAATATGGAGAAAAGTCTTTAAGTGCTTGAGGTGTTGTTCAATGGATTTGGAGAAAATGAGGACATCATCAATATAGACTATACAAAATTCAAAATAAGGATTAAAAATATCATTCATGATTCTTTGAAATTCAGAAGGAGCATTTTTTAAACCGAAGGGCATTACATTCAACTCATATTGGCCAAAAGGGACAGTAAAGGCAGTTTTATAACGGTGCTTTATGTCAATTTGTATTTGCCAAAATCCTGATTTCATGTCAAATTTCGAGAAGACAAATGCAGAGTGGAGTTTTTGAAGAAGATCTTTTTTGTTTGGAATAGGATACCTAATCCATTTGAGGGTTGTATTTAAAGGTTTATAATTTATTACGAGTCTAGGAGTACCTCTCTCTTGTTCAGAAGCTTTATTAACGTAAAAGGCTGCACAACTCCATGGTGACCGAGATCTAGAGATTAATCCTTTAGATTAGAGGTCTTGGATTTCTTTTCTACAATGCTGTTCTAATTCAGCGTTCATCTGGACAGGTCTAGCTTTAGTAGGTATATTTTTTTCATCAAATCCTGGCTCATAGGGGAGGTCAACTATATGCTTTTTTCGATTCCAAAAGGCGTTATATATATATATATATATATATATACCTCGTTACTTTTTAAAGATGTCAATAAGATTAAATTACTTAATAACAATGATAATTATTAAATATAATAATAGAAATATATTTTAATTAATAAAAATAACCTATACTCTTTTTTTCTTTGGTAAGATCACTACTTACTTCAACTAAAATGAACATAATTTTAAGCAAAACTATACCGTTTTGGTATCTATAATATATGTCTATATATTATTATGTAGCAAAATAATTATTATAATAATAATATTTAGCTCATTAATTTTAAATAATATCAATAAGATTATATTACATGATAAAAATAATAATTAATAAGTTATTAAATATAATAATATTATTTAGCTCATTAATTTTAAATAATATTAATAAGATTATATTACTTGCTAAAAATAATAATTAATGAGTTATCAAATATGATAATAACAACATATTTTAATAAAAAAAATATTAAAATTATATAATGTTAATTTTCTTATTTAAATATTTTTATTTTAAATTGAAATATAATAATTGTTATTGATAATGGACATTCCACAGCTTTACTTGTTTTTTATAATAATAATAATTTTCTTATTTCTTATATTTTAAATTTAAAATGTGTTGTAATGAACATTTCACATTGTTATTTGTTAATTTAATTATTTGAAACTAATACAATATTAATTTTTTTATATTTTAAGTTCAAATTGTAATATTATAAACATTTCATATTTTGACTTGTTAATTGAATAACAGTAGTAGTATTAGTAGTAACAATGATAATAACATTAATAATAATAAAATTAATTAAAATATTTTGTTAACAATTTATTTATTATATTTTACTCACAAAACATATTAATTTTTATCAAATATTATTATACATATATATATTACTTGACAATATAATTATAAGTATGTAATTAAGTTAGTACTTAATACTATTTGTTATATCTATGTATTACTTATTAAATTAATATTCGGTATTATATTAGGTTTTTGGTTCGATATAGTTCGTTACAGTTCTCGATTTGATTTTTTATAAATATCCAGTACTATACTAAATTTGTTTTGAAATTTGTTTTAGTTCAATTCAGGATTAAAATTATTTGGTTTGATACGGTTTTAATATATTTCAATTCAGAATTTCAATATGGTTCGATGTTTTCTTCATCCTGTGCTCAGCCCTAATAACAATTGGACATTAGGTAAAAAAAAAAGGGGCAAAACCCATATTAAGACCTCTAAACTTATTGACTTTTTAACTTTAAATCCCGAAAGTTTCATTTTTTATATCTAGGTCCTCAAACTTCATAGGTTTGAACTTTTAAACCCCTCTATTAATTTTTTTAAAAAAATTTTTTTTTTTCGTCCATGAAGTTTTATATTTTTAATATTCATATTATTTTTTACCTTTTAACACTTATATCACTTTTAAAATTTTTTTACTGGTAAAAAATAAATTTACTTATTTTAATTTCTAATATTTTAAATTAAAAACATAAATTATATACATTTTTAAATAATTTTAAATTTTAAAAATAAATAAACAAGTTAATATTAAGAAAAAGAATTATAATAAAACTACTATTTCTCAAAATAAAATATTATATTTTCAAAATAAAATATTATGATGAAAAAAAACACCATAATTAAAAGAGATTATGATAAAAAAAATTTATAATTCTTCAAAATTTAAATTTTATATTTTTAATACATTTTTTAGTTTTTGTACAAAATTTTAATTAAATTATTATGAATAATATTTTATAATATAACTTTCATAAATAGTGGATAACAATATATGCTTGTACATCACAAAAAATGGTAATAAATTTTCCAACCAACTCATAGATTTACTAACAAACTCAAACTTTTTATAATCATTATCTTAACCTTCATTTTTTTTATCATGCTTTTAGGTACATAAAAAAATTATATTATACAAATTTATTCACAATAATTTAAAATATTGTGAAAAATAGTAGTATTATTATAATTTTTTTTATCTTAGCATGAACTTGTTTGATTAATTTTAAAATTTAAAATTATTTAAATACATATAATAATTTAAAATATTAGAAATTAAAATAAGTAAATTTATTTTTTACTGGTGAAAAAATTTTAAAAGTAACGTAAGTGTTAAAAAGTAAAAAATAATATAAATATTAGAAATATAAAACTTTAAAGATTAAAGGGAAATAAGTTTTGTTAAAAATTTAATACAAGAGTTTAAAATTTTAAATTCATAAAATTCAAAGAACTAAATATATAAAATAAAATTTTAGGGACGTGAAGTTAAAAAGCCAAAAAATTTAGAGTCCTCCATAGGTTTTGCCTAAAAAAAATCTATATAGATTTTACTAGACTGGACTTCTTTCTTTCTAGCATTTTTTTTATAGGGTAGTATCTTCTTTCAAATATCTTGTCCGTCAACGAAATATTTTATTGATCAATTGCCTTGTTTTCCTCTCTAAATTTAAAACTTAATATCAATCCAGTCATTGTAGAAATAATTATGGGTTTTTTTTCTTCGCAACTTGTAAGAATTAGATGTCTTGTTATCATCGTTCTGTTGATTATTGCAGGGTTTCTATTTATTCCGGATCCAGCTTCATTGGTTTTTTTAGTATTTCTCTTAGCAATTGTGGTTGCGGCTTTTATATTGGTCACGCGTATTGCCAGAAGGAGAAGACTTGCAAATGATCTAGAAACAGGGGTAGAAGATGAGGCACTAGAAGACGACTTGCAACAACTATCAGGACTCCCCTTAAGATTCACTTATGAGCAACTCAAAATCGCTACAAGAAATTTTGAGAAAAAGATTGGGAATGGTGCATTTGGTACAGTTTTTGAAGGAACACAAGAAAACGGGAGAAAAATTGCTGTGAAGCGCTTGGAGTCATTTGGTCAGGGGAAGAAAGAGTTTTTGGCAGAGGTTAGGACTGTAGGAAGTATTAACCACCTGAATCTGGTGACACTGATTGGATTTTGTTCAGAAAATAATCATAGGATATTAGTGTATGAGTTCGTGTGCAATGGGTCTTTGGATAAATGGATTTTCTACAAGGACCAAGATCAATCTCCTCTTGATTATCAAGCTAGAAGGACAATTATCTTAGGCATAGCAAAAGGGCTAGCATATCTTCATGAAGAGTGCACAAGGAAAATAGTACACCTGGATATTAAACCCCAAAACATCTTATTGGATGGGAACCTACAAGCAAAGATATCAGATTTCGGTATGTCTACCTTGATCGAGAGAGATCAAAGCCAGGTAGTGACTGCCATGAGAGGAACTTGTGGATATATAGCTCCAGAGTTGATAAGTTCAGTCATAACGATGAAAGCAGATGTTTACAGCTTTGGTATTGTGGTTATGGAAATAGTTTGTGGAAGGATTAACATTGACAGATCATTGCCAGAAGATTGCATGGAACTGCTACAAATTTTTATGAGTAAGGCAAAGGAAGATCAACTGATTGATATGGTTGACAAAAACTGCGAGGATATGCAGTTGCATAAATCAGAAGTTGCGGAGATGATGAATGTTGCAGTTTGGTGTTTGCAGAATGATTATACAAAGAGGCCTTCAATGTCAACTGTTGTTAAGGTCTTAGATGGCGCCATGGATGTGAATCTAGCCGACTTAGAATACAACATTCACTATCCAGCTGCAACACGAGAATCAATCGAAAGGGAGGAGGAGGAGATAGGATCTGGAACAGCATTGCGTCCATGGAGTCTATCAGGACCCAGATGATAATATGGATTATTTTGTACTTGAATCATGTCATGGTTTTGTTGCTATCCATGTTTATGTTCTTTTAAGTTGCAATTCTATCAGAGGGTTGGTCAGCTTTGTTTCTTTAATGTTATTCATTTCTGTTCTTAGTGTCAACCTTTTTTATTTGTAATCATGATTTGGAGCAATGAATGTAATCATGTCATCTAATTTGAAATAAAAAATTGCATGCAAAATCTGTTAAATAATTAAACGTGTTTTAATATATGTGCCCTTAATTAAAAGAAGAAAAGTTGTGGGCAAGATTAAAAGAAATAAATTATGATTAATTTGTATGTCACTTGTATATTTTTGTGTGGTATTAGGTATTAGAAATAATGTTTGTGGTTTTAAATATTTTGTATTAATTTATATTAAGTGGTTTGTATTAGTTTGGGGTTAGTATAAATATCTCTTTTCTCTTGCATTGTAATCATCAAGCAAGCAATTTAGAAATAAAAGCTTTAGTTATAAGGGTTGTAGAAATATTTTTTATGTTTTTGAGTGTTTGAGAGAGTTTAATTAACGTTGTTTGAGTATTTAGTGTTTAACAAAGTGGTATCAAAGCTAAATTTATGCATATAGTATACCAAATTAAAGTTCTTGGAAAGAGGAATCCAACGCCGCTGGAATCACCCCGATCTGAGGTCGAACGCGCTGCCGGAAGCTTGCTGCCAGCAACCTAGTCAACTCACTAAGTTGAAGCTGAGTCAATCCGAGTTGAACTGAGTCTGAAGCCAAGTCAATCTGAGTTTGTAGCCGAGTCTGTAGCCAAGTTTGAAGCTATTTGACTAGGTCATTGACTGAGCCGTCAAACCATTTGACCGAGCCATTGACTGAGCTATTTTTAAACTGTTGACCAAACTAGTTGACTTTGACCATTAACTTTCAATAGTTGACTTTAACCGTTGACCAAAGTTTACTTTTTAACCGAAGTTCATCTTAAGGTTTTTCGTCATTCTAGATCCATTCATGAAGTCGGATTTCACAAATTCTTATCAGATTAAGTAATATGGCAAATAGTGTGGCATCCTTCTAAGTTCCAACACTCAACAACATCAATTACGACAATTGGAGTATCAAATAAAAGCTCTCCTTGGTGCACATGATGTTTGGGATATCATAGAGAAAGACTATAATGAACCACAAAATGAGGCATCACTATCCCAGTTTGAGAATGATAGTTTAAAAGATTTAAAAAATAAGGACAAGAAGACTCTCTTTCTGATATATTAAGCATTACATGATGATAATTTTGAGAAAATTTTAAATACAACCTCTGCTAAACAAGCATGGGAGAAGCTGCAAACATCATATAAAGGAAAAGAAAAAGTGAAGAAGGTGCGTCTTTAAACCTTAAAAGGGGAGTTTGAATCTCTGCACATTAAAGGAGGTGAAACCATTTCTAATTATTTTTTCAGAGTTTTAGTTATTTCTAATCAATTGAAAAGAAATGGTGAAAAGTTAGAAGTTGTGAGAATAATGGAGAAGATACTTTGCTCATTAGACTAGAAATTTGAGCATACTGTTGTAACTATAGAAGAGACGAAAGACTTAGAAGAAATGAAGATTGAGCAGCTTCTAGGCTCATTACAAGCCTATGAAGAGAAGCAGCAAGGAATCACTGAGAAACTCCTCAAACTGAAGCTCAAGGATGTGCATGAAAGCTAAGGCAATAAAAGAAATCAACATGGTCGAGGCAGAGGTAGACGTCGCGAACGTGGTGGAAGTCGTGGTCGTGGACGAGGTTGGAGTTCTTACAATAGCAACTTCAACAACTATGAGAAAGGTGAAAGTTCTACAAGAAGTCATGGGAGAGGTAATCCAAACTCAATGTACAATAAATCCTAAGTTCAATGCTAAAATTGTCAAAATTATAGGCATTATGCATCAGAATGCAGAGCTCTCCGCAGTAAAGTTGAAGAAAAGACCAATTATATAGAAGCAAAGATCGAGGAGAAGACAGTATTATTATCCTGTAGAACTAATATTAAAGATCAAGGAAGTACTTGGTACATTGATACTGGTGTAAGCAACCATATGTGTGAAAAAAGAAGAATGTTCGTGGAACTCATTAAATCAATGGCTGGTAATGTTTCCTTTGGTGATGATTCAGAAGTATCAGTAATAGGAAAAGGTAACATCCTTATTTGTGCTAAAGATGGTAGTCATCAGTCAATTTCTAATATATATCATGTGTCTAATATGACATGTAATATTTTAAGTATGGGTCAGCTCTTAGAAAAAGGCTATGATTTTTACTCAAAAGATTATTGTCTTTTTGCTAACTGTGAACTAGTAAACTTCCAAGAAGCTATGAAAGATGAAAAATGGAGAAATGCAATGGATGAAGAAATCAAAGCAATTGAAAAGAATGACACTTGGGAACTCGTTGCTCTTCCAAAAGGACATAAGCCAGTTAGTGTCCAATGGGTCTACAAAATAAAGAAGAATTCCAAAGGAGAGGTCAAAAATCACAAAGCAAGGCTAGTTGCAAAAGGCTACAGTCAAAAAGTTGGAATTGACTATGATGAGGTATTTGCTCCTGTTGCATGCTTAGAGACTGTGAGACTGATTATTTCTTTAGCAACTCAAAATAAGTGGAAGATTCACCAAATGGATGTAAAGTCTGCCTTTCTAAATTAAGTTCTTAAAGAAGAAGTCTACATTCAGCAACCCCCAGGCTATGAAGTCAAAGGACAAGAATGCAAAGTCCTAAAATTGAAGAAGGCCCTTTATAGATTGAAGCAAGCTCCCAGAGCATAGAATAGCAGAATTGACAACTATCTTCAATAGATGGCTTCATCAAATGTCCATATGAACATACCCTCTATTTCAAAATCAAAGAAAGAGATGTCTTGATTGTGTGCTTGTATGTGGACGATTTGATCTTCACCAGAAATAACCCTAACATGTTCCAAAAATTCAAAAAGGAAATGACAATGGAGTTTAAGATGACAGACATTGGTCTTATGGCGTATTATCTTGGCATTGAAGTTAAACAACAAAAGGATGAAATTGTCATCTCACAAGAAGGCTACATAAAGGAAATTCTCAAAAAGTTCAAAATGGAGAATTACAAACCGATAAGTACGCCAGTGGAATGTGGAGCTAAATTATCCAAGCATGAAGATGGAGAAAGCATGGATCCAACATACTTTAAAATTTTAGTCGGAAGTTTACGCTATTTGACTTGCACAAGGCCTGATATTCTTTATACAGTTGAATTAGTGACCCGCTACATGGAATTTCCAATAACCACTCATCTTAAAGTTGCAAAGAGAATTCTTCACTACCTCAAAGGTACAATTAACTTTGGGTTGTTCTATTCCATTTCTAATTATTACAAGCTTATTGGATACAGTGACAGTTATTAGAGTGGAGATTTAGATAATAGAAAAAGCACTATAGGATTTGTATTCTTATGGGAAATACTGCTTTTACTTGGATGTCAAAGAAGCAACCAATTATTACTCTGTCAACATGTGAAGCTGAATATGTTGCTGCTGAATATGTGTTAGTCATGCAATTTGACTCTGGAATTGTTGAAGGAATTGAACATGTCACAAGTGAAACCAACAGAGATTCGAGTAGATAATAAATCTGCAATAGTTTTAGCCAAGAATCCAGTGTATCATGATTGGAGTAAACACATTAATACTCGATATCATTACATAAGAGAATGTATTACAAAGTAAGATGTGAAACTGAAATATGTGAAGTCTCAAGATCAAATTGCAGACATCTTCACTAAGCCATTAAAGAAAGAAAATTTTGTCAAATTAAGAAATGCACTTGGCATAATAAAACAAGTTTAAGGGGGAGTGTTGAATAATTAAACTTGTTTTAATATATACGATCTTAATCAAAAGAAGAAAAGTTGTGGGTAAGATTGAAAGAAATAAATGCTGATTAGTTGGTGTGCCACTTGTATATTTTTGTGTGGTATTAGGTGTTAGAAATAATATGTGTGGTTTTAAATATTTTGTATCAATTATATATTAAGTGGTTTGTATTAGTTTGGGGTTAGTATAAATACCTCTCTTTTCTTGCATTGTAATCATCAAGCAAGCAATTCAGAAATAAAAACTTTAGTTATAAGGGTTGTAGAAATATTTTTTATGTTCTTGAGTGTTTAAGAGAGTTTAATTAAGGTTGTTTGAGTGTTTAGTATTTAACAAAATCCATCAAATTCGATCGGTTATCCGGTGATATTGGAAACAATACTTAACGAAGATAGTTCTACATCTAATTATACACAAATCAGAAGATATGAAATTAAGATGGATGAATTCTTCATACAAATCTTTATGAAATAAACTTGATATTAGATTAAAGCAGTCTACAATAAAAATATATTAAATATTACATGGATGTTTGTCTTTTTTTTTTTAAATCATTACAACGGGGAGCAAAAGTAGGAGGTTTTGAATCCATGTCCATAAGGAGCTTGCAAATAATTTTAAACTATTCTAAGTTCTTTCGTTGACGCCAACGCAAGGCCATTTGCCATTTTACATTTCTTCCCTAATCAAATAATTAAAGTGCAACAAATCGAACTTGAAAGATAATATTTCGTCCATTATTTGTCTAATTTTCCATGAATATAATGTTGTGGAAACACTAAATTTTGGATGTAAAGAAAATCAGGTTTGTACTTGGATATTTTATATTTGTAGGACGATTCAATTATGTGATGCACTTAATTTGAAAGATAAAATGCATCTAGTTAATATTTATAGCACATAAATTTTTTAAGAGCAGAAGCAATAAGAGAAGTTATTTATTGTAGTAATATTACTGAAGTATTAACAATGTATATAGAAACTACAATAGAAAATTTTCTATTACTACGATCCAGCAGGAAAATTTTGTCTATATATATATTTGCCATGTTAACTTGGTGAGTCTGATTGGATTTTGTGAGGAAAACTGCTTTTGTGTCACTTTAGAATTTAAGCTATTGAGCTTTTAAATAAACTTGAATAATAGCAAAAACCTGGTGCTACTATTACAAATTAAAATAAAAATAAGAAAAAGAGAAAATTTTCTAAAAATGCATAATTCATTCTTTTCTAATTGTTATATATGCCTCCATATAATAAGAAAACATAACAAAATTCAAATTAAGAACACTTTTAGAATTGATCTCAATCAAGTACTTTGTCTCTATAGTATGAAATTTATTGTTTACTAATTACATTAACTTTAAAATATAAAATTCAACCAAAATTTATTTTTTCCATTTTGATTCCCTCCAAATACTGTTCTTAATGCAAAATCCACACAAAATAAATTTATCATTTATTCAATTTATGAAATTAATAATATGCATGAACTCTATTGTTGCTTTTGTGCTTTATCAATTGTTTTTATATAATTACTTAGTTACAAACAAAATCCAGATTAATTAATATTATTTTACCTTTTATTTTGCGGATAAATTTTATTAAAGAATGCGATATTTTTTTCTGGTCTGACAGATCAAATACATAATATAACTTCTCTAAAAAAAAATACATAACATAACTGAAAATGAATTTCTTGAAGCATGAGAATATATGTGTTTGGAAATTCTTAATTCAATCCCAAGCAACTATAAGGAAAATGTAGCAGGAGACCAACCCAGATAGTGGGTTATGGTTGAAGCTAATTGTAGAATATGTAGGGGACTAACTTGTAATAAACTTATTTTGAAAATTTAATACAAAATACTTGTTCATACTCACACACTGATAACATTCAAATAAGCGTTTGTATACACAAAGACATCACAATACACCACAACACACTAACTCTCACATCACACACATTTGCAAATGAGGATGGGGTATTTCTAGGTGAGGGTTGGGTACTATTCCCACCTCCTCACTTACACCTCCACAAGAAGCCTTATCTTTTCTCATCTTTATCTTTTCTTATCTTTTTATCTTCTCTACATGCTACAACATGTTAGATTACACCACACAACTCTATTTTATTCTAACTTATTCTAGAAAGATAAAGAGAGAGAGTAAGTTGGTGAAATTGCTTAATACTCCTCCTCAACAACTACTCTCTCTTAATATGTGTTTGCTTACTACACCAAGTTGCCTTCTAAAATCTTCGAACTTTCCACAATTAAGCCCTTTAATGAATATGTCCGCAACTTGGTCTTCAATCTTGACATACTCATCTTGATATCTCCATGTAGGACTTTTTCTTGCATAAAGTGATAATGTACCTCCACATGTTTAGTTCTTGCGTGGAACACTGGAGTTTTAGTCAATTGTATTGCTAACTGATTATTACAGTGTAGTTGTATTGTGTGCTCAACAGGTTGATGAAGATCCTTCATTAATTGCATCAACCACATACATTATTATACTGTTGTAATGCTCGATACTCCGACTCAGTACTCGATAATGACACTGTCAGTTGCCTTTTGTTGCTCTAGGAGATAGGTATTGATCCAAGACTGAACACATAACCTGTAGTCGAGCGCCTTGTATCATGATCTCCCACATCGTTTATTTTTAAGGAATAGGGAAGTTCTTTGGTTATAAAAGAACTTCCCCTTTTTGTTAAAACATCATCCAAAGATTGCCTCATCTCCTATATTTAGACAATTGTATTTTTTCTCTCTCTTTTGTAATATTTTCTCAATTAGTGAAATATTATTTTAGTAATATCCAAGGACGTAGGCATAATTGGTCGAACCTCATTAAATTTTTGTGTTCTTTTTATGTCTATTTACTAACTATTATCGGGTATAATTGTTGTTAATTATTATGCTATTAAAATTACTTATCTTAGTAAAATTATGTCTAAGAAGTGTGATTTTTAAGTGGAACCATTGTGACCCGCTACTCTTTCCTAGCAATCTACTTTGGAATGATTTTTAGTACAATTATTTACACTCTAGTTTCTTATGCAATAATTTTCAAGGTAAATTTGTTATTATTAGTGAAAATTAACCCGAATTCCACAATAATATGTTAACTTTGTGAGGCTGATTGGATTTTATGTAGAAAACTTTGACAGGCTATTAATGGTATTCGAGTTCATAAGCAAACAAGAAAGAATGTGACTATGCGCATAGCAAAGGGGCTTGCCTACCTCCATGAAGAAATTAAGCATAAAGAGAATATATAGTCCACTTAGATATATATGAAGCCCCAAAACATTCTGTTGGAAGGAAACCTACATGCCAAACGTATATATCCGATTTTTGCCCTATCTAAATTAGAAGATATTGTAACTTAGAATACAGAGAGTGAATGTAATGAGAACTACATCAAGATTATACAGCATGACTTTCTATTCTATTCTATCTAGACACAAATGTAGAAAGAAAGCAAAATATAGCTAATATTGGATTATTTAATTGACTAATGGGAGAGTTTGAGTTCTACTCGAAAAGATTGAATTTATTCTGATATAATTTTAATATAATTTTGATATAATTTTGAGGCTTTTTTTAATTAAAAACTTATTTATTTATTTAGCCATGTCAAGAAGCTCTGAAAATTAAGAGATAAAGTATACAATGCGCATTGACTTTGCAAAATAGACCAGGACTTGTAATTCCTGCCTTGTGACTAATCAATCTCAATATCATGGCAGTATCATGCTGTTCTATTGTTTTGGCAAACCAGAGTCATGCGTGTAGTGCCTATTGTCTCTGAAGTTACAATCACCTAGTTTACTTCCAACTACTACTGTAATTATTGCGATTTTATGAGTTTTATTATTTTAAATAATTTTAAATGAAAACTAGAAGTTATACTTAATTAAAACTTTACTATTAAATATCTATATTATTTTAACATTATATTATATATTTCAATAATACTGTTAAACAAAATATTAATATATAAGTAAACTGAAAATATAGATCAAATTCTAAAAAAAAGAAACCACAAATTTTTAAATAAAAAAGGTCTAAACATGCAAATTACCTCAAAAGCTGCACCATAGCATCCCTTTATTCCTTTCCAACCCTTCATTCCTTTCCAGAAACTCGGTTAATAAAAAAAATTTCCTTGAGAAAAACAGCACCCATGGGTACATGAGGTGCTCTGTATCTAAATTGATATAACACCACCCATGGGTACATGGGGTGGTGTTATATGGGGTGCACCACCCATGGGTACATGGGTGCTCTGCAACTTCAATTAATTAGAAAATGTTTCAAAATAGAAACAGAAAATAGTAATTTATGTTTACTTTGGGTATTTTCACAAAAATTTCCCTTGAAAACTATTTTCATAATTTAAGAGAAAAATATAAAATAAGTTTTTGATATTTTCAAAAAAATTTCTTATAAAAAATACAAAGTGAAAACATGCTATTTTCTTTACGGCGTTTTTTTTTTTTACTTTTTTATTCATTATTTATTACTTTATTTTAGTATTAAAAGTTAAAATAAACTCTACTTTTCAAAAATTAAATTATTTCTCTACTTTAGTACATATAATTATCTCTTTAATTACTTTGAAAAACAAGTTGTAGATGAAAATAAATAAACACATAATATGTTTTAAAAAAATGGAAAATATTTTTCAATTTCTAACAAGTAAACATATTTTATAAATTTTCTATAAAAATGAAAAGTTTTCATTTTTTTAAAAAATGAAAAGTTTTCATTTTTTTAAAAAATTAAAAAATAAAAACAGAAAATAATTCTCTGTAGGTAACACATCCTAAATAATTTAGTTGTTTTAGAAAAAATACTGGCATTTGTTTAAAAAAAAATAAATGAAATACTAGCTATTGATATAACACTTTAAAAAAATTAAGAAATTTTTTTCTTAAAAAAAGAGAAGTATTTTATTTTTGATACTTTCAAAAGATTTGATTATGTTTTTCTAAATTACCGTTAATTAGAATTAAAAAAATTGATAATTCAATAAAGTCGTGAAAATTTTTCAACAATTATTTCAAGGCAACTCTATATTATTAGAGTTGGAACTCAAAAAAATTATTTAAATAAAATCATATTGATTTCAATAATTATTGACCAAATATTTTACTATTTTAATTTGTAACTCTAAATATAAGTACGTCAGGAAAACTTGTAGGACAATAAAATCCTTTCCTCCTTGAAATTGATTCTGAAATTATCCTATTAATTATTTTTTTTCTTCGAAAGACTTATCATATCTTTATTGTGGATAACTCTTTTTTTTTCTGCAACAAAATTGTATAAACAGACTCCGTATTCCACAAGTTCATAATTTTGTGGACTAAGATATGTGCATGTTCCTAATTTTGATCCTTTCCTTGAGTCCACCAAAGATCAAATATCTGAATTCCATTACCTACGAAGCACTGAAAAAAGCCACCAAAGATTTCTATAAAAAAAAGGTTGGGCAAGGAGCATTTAGTTCAATTTTTGAATTAAGGAAGGTTGCAAAATGGATTAAAAAATTGCCCTGTGGGTGCGATGGTTTAGGCTAAGGCTGATGGAGTTCTTGTCCGAAGTAAAGATTATAGGAAGTGTGTATCAAGCATGGTAACTTGGCGAAGTTAATTGGATTTTTGTGCAGCAAACTTTTACAGGCTATTGGTTTTCGACTTCATGACCAACGGATCCTTCTTAGGTTCAGAATTGATGGACAGGAATAGAAAGACTAATCTCTCCTCAGATTTTCGTGAGCTTACAAAAATTTCATATGATAGAACCCTTTTTTATTTTTTTTATGAACAACGATTAATATGATAGAACTTTGAATAGTTTACTTTTTACTATAAATTATTCTCCGGTAAAAATGCAGTGAAATTTTAAATCACTGATAGATTAATTCTTGAATTCAAGTTGCTATATTATATCAAATTTAAGGATAAGAAAATTCCAATTCTTTTAATACTTCAAAATCCATGTCGCATTCTTTAATTGCTTCTAATTGAATTTTCCAACACGTTATGCACTTTATTTCGTTTTCTACTTCCTTAAGCTTTTTCTCACTTAAAAATTTGCCTATTTATTTATTCTTTCAATTGAAGAACCTTTAAAAGCAAATACTCACGAGTTGGAGATAAAATTCTACAAAGCCCATTGACTCTTGAAGCTTACAACAAAGCAGAACCATAATTGTAATTCCTCCTGTGTTATTTTCAACGTCTTCAAGTTTTGAACCAACCAGTCGATAGCTGCGTGGGTTAGTATAAAAATAATTATAATGCATATAGTATTTGGTTGTTATGAAAAATGAATATGAATGAAAATTAATATTACATAATATAATATAAATAAAAATATTGATATAGTTGCAAAAAGATTTACTACATCATATATTAATTAAAGATAATTTGAACAGAATATTTGCATAAAAATAATTCACGAAAGACCCATGCTCAGTGCTGGGGAATTGTATAAAAAATTACATAATGTGGTTTATTGTTCTTTATTAATTGAACTAACATAAAAAAAAAAAAAAAAAAAAAAAAAAATTCTATAATTTTAATACATCATATACTAAAAAGATTCTTTCATAAATGTTTATCATTGAACTAACAGTTTGTATTAAGCATATGATTATTAATTATATTACATAAATATGTGAAATGTTAAGATACAAGAAGTATGATATGCACCATATTTTTCACATGTGGATTTTATAGGATGCTCTTTTTTATATTGAGATGCTTGAACAAATATTTGACTGACTATGAATGACTGCAACATTCCATATTAACTTGCCCATTGAACTTCATGAATATTTGAATCAGCATGAACATAGAAATTTCCTTTCATAATTCTCTCATTCAAATCCCCTATAAATTGAATTGAATCTATGCTTTTATTTAGAAAATAAATAAAATAAATGATTTTCAATTAAAAAAAAAAGTAAGCATACCACATCTTACAATAGCTCCTTTTTTTTTTTTTTCCTTTGCAAAATCTTGTAAGATCAATGAGCATTTTTATTACATGCAATATAAGAAAAACGAAATAAGTTGTCAAAACAACATATAATTTGAATAGAAATTTGTATATTTCTATTTATTAACTAATAAAGCAAAGTTATTGAAGCTTATAATTTACATTGAATGAAAAATGTAAAATATGAAAATTTATATAAGCAATAGAAATTTCAGTTTTGATATTAATTGTAAAATTAGTGGCTATGAGAAGTCAACATATTAAACAATTTCCAAATAGAGTTCTTTGAATTAACATTCTGTAAAAAATAATAATATTATCTAAACAATAAACAAAAAAAATTTATGAAAACTTACATTCAATTACTGAAAATATTGTAAATTTTTTAAGACTTAATTATGAAGTTGGCAAAAATGGGTAGTAATTAGATTTTTTTTTTTTTTTTTTTTTTTTTTTTTTTTTTTTTTTTTTGTTTGAAAACGGAAAAGAGGGATGGCAAAGGAGAAGCGTGGAGGAATAAAGAAGAGCATAAAATAAAAAAGAAAAGGACTTTGGGACTGCACTATTATTTTTTATTTAAAATTGAAAATGGACTGCACTATGGCATTTCTAAGATTTTACTTTCAAAATATATGACTTTTGAAAGGAAAAAAAAAAAGAAAAGAAAAGATACAACACTTGAAATTATTAAATATAACCATTGTAAAATTAAAAATACATGTCTTTTCATAAATTTATAACTGTTGTAAAATAAAAAATATATGACTTTTTTTTTTAGAAATACATAAAATTATGTCTTTTCATAAATTTATAATTGTTGTAAAATAACAAAAAAATACATGACTTTTCATAAAATTTAATTTGATAGTGATAAGTGTCAATCTATAATTAATTCCTTGATTGGACTTCTCCTTTTATATCTATATATGAGTTCCCCACAATTTCTCTTTATTCAGTATTTTTTTTATTTTAGATGATGTGTCCAATTCTAAAAATTCATAATATTTACCTACAAAAATTAAGAAAATGATAATTTTCATAATATTTGAAAATTATAGAGGAGGGTGAGTTCCAATTTACTTCTATCTTTTTGTTAACATTATCTTCAAACAGTATTATTACTTTAATGCTATAGTGTTTAAATTTTATTGGATTCTATTTCATAGGTAGTTTATTAAGAAGCCTAAAGCCTATTTTTCCCAAAATATAAGGTTCTTTTTTATTTATGTTTCAGTTTTACAACCATTCAAAATCAGTTTTATGAGTCTGATTTGAGTTCTGTTTGATTGTTGTAGGGTTTTGACAATATACTTTGCGTATTGACAATCCTTTAGATTAGATTTGATGAAATTAAAGTAATCATTTTTTAATTGAACATGGGCATTTGAGCATGTATTTTAATGATTTGGATGCACATGCATGATATATCAACCTTTAATTATATTTGTTTGTTGGTTTCTTTTATTAAAAAAAAAATCTATTGTTTTTTTATTGAGTTAATTCAAGTTAATTTATATAGTTTTGGCTTACTTCTTTTGTAGTGAATGGGTGTTGAAAATTCCAACGATTGTAAGTATGGGAATGACAACAACACTTGATGTTGTGAGAAACATACTTCAAGTATGTTGCATCTTTATTGCCTGTGTACGTTCACTTTAGGTACCCTATTTGAGATGATAGACCTTCTTTATCTTTCTTTTTTCTTGAATTAGGATGCTAATAGGATATGGGTATTATTTATTTTTATTCTTATAGCAGGTTATTGTTGTCGTCGTTGCATACTTGGATCTTGGCTATTCTTTTACTCTTACTGCAAAAGGCTAGAATGACATTTTTAGCTTTTAATTACTTGGTCGGACTCAGAAGCTATGACATTACTAGGCATGCCGCAAATGTTACTACGACGGGATATGCAAATATTGAATAGGTTGCATTTGGAGTTCACTTCAGGTTGGAGCTTGAACTTTTATTATGGTCGAACCTCAAGGAAACTAAGTTGTGTTTTGTGAATCTTGATGCTTGTATAGCCTCACAAATTGTTACAATTAAAATTTTTGAGAGATTGAAGGCAAGGTACATCAATTACTCAAATTGCTCAATAATTCAAACCTTTTGATTATATAATATGGTTGATTTATAAATCAACACTCAGCTCCAACATTTTTTTATTTTTATTTTTATTTTTTTAAGCATAAAAACATAATCTTCATTAGTTAGGATAATTGCATTTTTGGTGTCTTAACTTTAATATATTGACTCCGTGTAGTTCAACTATTACTATTGAGTTTATATGCCTAAGTTGTCAGATACATGTGAATTTACATTTGCTTTATAGTTTTTATCTCTATAAATTGGTTGTGATATTTTAATCAATTGGTCATGAGAATTTCACGTTGATCTTTGTATGGAGCAGAATGTTACAATAAGTGGTATCACACCCATGCTAGACCTAGAGGCTATCTTCAATATGTTGTATATATTGTAACATCACTTGGATTTGTTTGCTAGTCATTTAATGCCATTGTTGATGGAATTGAGAAAAGCATTATTTAAGCTTTTTTAAATCTTCATTCAAGGTCCATTTTTGTAAATAAAGGTTAGCAGCAAACTCATACTCCCTTGACTCATTGTCTTTAATTGCTCACATGTCTTATGGTTTCCTTCTCAATCAATAAAGTCATTTCACTAAGTCATATCACACATAAGAAGAATGCATGGACAGGTGCACGAGATTTACTTAGAGAGTTAGCCCTTGAATCCTTATTCCTTACAGAGTTACTCTATACATGGGTTTGTGATACATACAGCATAGAGGAACAAGCCCTCTAATTTATGCAAAAATTGGACAAATTATAGTAGTGGTAATTTTATAATTTTGGGCAAGTTCTAAGTATCGGATTTGGGAGATTCAAAAGCCTAATTCATGTGGAAATCGACCAATGGTTCCAAGTCATAAGCTTTACTTGTGAGATCCATCACTTTTTGACCATACTCTATCATTTAGGCCCTTAAACGGGCAATTTTGTTATTTCCTATTTTAGGATTTATTTTTCTATTTTTGTTTAGGATTTTTTAAAGATTCACTATTTAAAATTTCTTTGTTATTCCGCTATGTCAGTTTGGTATAAGAGTTGTGTTCCTCGGACAAGATGTCTCGCAGAAGACAACAACAACAACCACAACTACAACGTGTAAAAGAGGTTTATGAGCGTGATGATTTACATCGTATCGAGCAGTGAATAGAGCAGATCGATCAACGAATTAAGACCCTCGTGGAATAACTCATAACTATGATGGAGGAGTTATTGATAGTCAATCGAAATAGGGAGCAACAAGAGCAGCTGAATCAGGATCTGAGACGGAACCCTAATGTTGATGACCAAAGGAATGCTTTTACTGAAGGAAACGATGATAAAGATGATGATGGTGATGGGTATTATGAGAATCCTCATAGACGTTAGCAATAGCATGTAGAGGTTGACGACAAGCGATGATGGGAAGCGGGTATATGAATTGAAATACCTGAATTCCATAGTACCTTACAACCCGAAGAGTTCCTTGATTGGGTGGCCACAGTATAGAAGGTAATGGACTTAAAAAGGGTGCCAAAAAATCACCGAGTACCATTAGTGGTAATGAGGTTCTGAGATAGGGCAATGGCTTGGTGGCAGTAAACCAAAGAAACCCGAGACAGGTTAGGGAAGTCCAAATTTATGACTTGGGAGAAGATGAAGAAACAGTTGCGTGTTGCATTTCTGCTTTATAATTAACAACATTTACTGTATTAAAGGTTACCGAATTTAAGGCAAGAGGCCCATTCAGTTGATGATTATACAATTGAATTTTATCAATTAATCACTCGAAATGAGGTGCACGAGACAGAGGACCAATTGGTGGCGAGGGATATTAGGGGCCTAAAGGAACAAATCAAGGATACAGTGAACATGTTTGATCCTATGTCTATTTCTGAAGCACACCAACGGGCCTTGTAAATTGAGAGGAGGCATCTAGGTGGTTTTGTGCAAAATATTGGGCAGGGAAACACGGGAGGAGGAGCTAGTGCAAGTCATTCAAGTAGAGGCGTGACCACTGGGGCAGCCAATTGACTAGTAACTGCACCAAGGCTAAGCGGTATCAAATATTTTTCATATGGTAAAATAAGGCACATGCAGTCTGAGTGTAAAAATAGGGGAAAAAGAACCATGTTTGTTGATCCAAATGAGCAATATGATGAAGAGGAGGTTGCAGACTTGATAGGAGTGTTGGGATTCGTGATACAAATGCAGCGAAAAAATTAAAATTTTATCACGTTCCCAAGCCTGGATCCATGTAATTCGACTACTTGATTAAATCTAGGGTTTTAAAATCTTACCAAAACGTAGAAGAGGCAAGATTCTTTGGAAGGATG
This sequence comes from Mallotus nudiflorus, assembly GCA_947683625.1. NCBI lineage: Eukaryota > Viridiplantae > Streptophyta > Magnoliopsida > Malpighiales > Euphorbiaceae > Mallotus > Mallotus nudiflorus. The sequence continues at coordinate 370,570 of CANTUR010000547.1, read as the reverse complement.
AGAGGAGGTTCACACCGGTGACACCTTACCTCGAGCTTTTTTTGGCTTGGTTGTTCGGATCAAGACGTGTCCAAAAGGATGCGTCCTCTATAGGTATCCACACGAATAGCCCTTCACAAAATGAATTTAAGTGTGTGTGCTAGCAACCTCCTTGACTGTCTCACAAATCAAGAACAAAAGGAAAAACTTTGTCTTTTTTTTCTGAGAGGAAAGAAGACGAATTTGGAGGCAGGAAAAACAAGTGTGTGAAACCCTAGAGAATATAACATATTTATAGACTCCAAATTAGGGTTTCACTTACCAATAACCTTTTGGTAATTTTCCATTTATTATATTCTGATTTTGTTTAAAAATAAATCAAAAATAATATCTTATTTATTTATTTAAAATAACATTTATCTTAAATAAATAAATAAACAAAACACTTTAATTATTTATTTTCACAGAGTTTATTTTGGGCTTATTAAACCCATATCCGTTTTGGGCTTGTTCTAAGTGTGTGACCCTGTAGGTTCACATAACATTGGCAGTGGGCCTAAATCTCTATTTATGCCTACAAGTCATAAGTGGCCTCTAGCAAGACATTATGACTACCCAAGTCATGTGAAGTCAATAATCCGACATAACCTAATTATAGTGAATTTTATTGTCCCTTTATCACATGATATCTTAATTGAACATAAGGCATAGAATGTCATCCTTATATAGTTCAATATTATGACTTGATTCCAAGTAGACTGAAAATGATAACTCTTTATTAATTCATTTCAGCATGGCCATGCATTTTCCTTCAGTCTATCTTATCAAGGGGCCTTTAGATATCTTTCTCATATTAATGAGGGATAAATTCCTTCTAAATCACTCACATTCCTCACATAACTAATTTTATATCCAACAACATCCTTTTAATCGTCCGGTTAAAGACAATGTTAGAATGTGTCAAAACATAAAATAGCTATGTAGAAATCCATGATGATTTCAAGGTCAAAGGATCGAAATAAAATTACTGTGATAAGAAATACTTATGATAATAATCTATGTAGCATTCTCATAGTAGGTCAATCCAGTACATGATCTCTCATCATGTACCTATGAGTTGACTTAATATCTCATATTTATGATTAGTAAAACATAACCATCAATCAACATCATACAAGCCTTAATACTTTAATATTCATATAATGAATAAATGGCTAGGGATAATTAGAATAGAACTATTATTTTAATCTAAGGGTTTTACTATCAAGTCACATACTTGATGGCCTTAGTAAGAATTAACCATTCATGTAATTATCATAAAATCAAATGATAATATAATACCTCTTTATTAACAAAATAAGAAAGTCAATACAAAATCACAAATGATTGACCTAGTGCATATCACTAACAATCTCCCACTTGCACTAGGCCCAATCAACATCGTATCGAATACCCATGGACCTAGTATGACTCTCATGTTTAGGCTGTGGAAGAGGCTTAGTCAGTGGATCAGCAACATTATCATTTATAGGTACTCTGCATATCTTGACGTCTCCTCTCTCAATAATTTCTCGAATAAGATGATAACGCCTGAGTATGTGTTTGGATCTCTGATGTGATCTGGGCTCCTTAGCTTGGCCTATAGCTCCATTATTGTCACAATATAAGTTCACTGGATCTGATATACTAGGAACAACACCTAGTCCAGTTATGAACTTCTTAATCCAAACAGCTTCCTTAGCTGCTTCTAAGGTAGCTATGTACTCAGCTTCTATTATAGAATCAGCAATAGTGTCTTGCTTGGAACTCCTCCAGCTCACTGCACCTCCATTCAAACAAAACACATATCCTGACTGTGATCAAAAATCATCCTTGTCAGTTTGGAAGCTAGTATCTGTGTAACCATTTACAACTAGCTCATCTTCCTGACCACCATACAGTAAAAATGCATCCTTAGTTCTTCTTAAGTACTTAAGGATATTTTTAACTATTGTCTAGTGACTTTCACCTGGGTCTGATTGGTATCTGCTCGTTGTGCTTAAGGCATATGAAACATCAGGTTGAGTACACAATATTGCATACATGATAGATCCAATAGCAGAAGCATATGGAATCTTACTCATGCGCTCTCGCTCATCTTGTGTTATAGGACACTGAGTCTTGCTGAGACTAATGCCATGTGACATTGGCAAGAATCCTCTCTTGGAATCTTGCATATTAAACATGTTCAATACCTTATCAATATAAGTGCTTTGACTTAGGCCAATAAGCCTTTTAAATCTATCTCTATAGATCTTGATGCCTAATATATAAGCAGCTTCACCTAAGTCTTTCATTGAGAAACAATTCCTTAACCATGATTTAACATTTTGTAAAATAGGGATATCATTTCCAATGAGTAGTATGTCATCCACATACAACACTAAAAACACAATAGCACTCCCACTAACTTTCTTGTATACACAAGGTTCATCATCATTTTTAATGAAGCCAAATTGTTTGACTGCTTCATCAAAATAAATATTCCAACTCTGAGATTCTTGCTTCAATCCATAAATGGATCTTTGAAGCTTGCATACCTTTCCAGAATTCTCAGGACTAACAAAACCCTCTGGTTGTGTCATATACACATCCTCAAGTAAATTTCCATTAAGAAATGTTGTTTTGATGTCCATTTGCCATATTTCATAATCATAGTATGCAGCTATGGCAAGGAGAATTCGAATAGATTTTAGCATAGCCACTGGTGAAAAGGTTTCATCATAGTCTATACCATGTGTTTGTTTGAAACCTTTTGCAACCAGTCTTGCCTTAAAGGTATGCACATTGCCATCCATGTCGATTTTCTTTTTAAAAACCCATTTGCATCCAATAGTTTTTAAACCATCATTTGGGTCAATCAAGGTCCATACTTGATTATCATACATGGATTGCATTTCTGATCTCATGGCTTCAAGCCATTTCTTAGAGTCAAGACTATTTATGGCCTCCTGATAGGATGTGGGCTCATTTTGATCCATAATTAACACATCATAATCACTAGTTATGAGAAATCCATATCTCATGGGGATTTGACGTGTCCTATCAGACCTCCTTGGGCCTTTTGGTACTTATGCAGGCTCAATAACTTCTTATTGATTCAGCTGTGGTTCCATATCAGGTACAATGCTATTTTTTGGGCCTTGAATTTCTTCAAGTTGCACTGTGCTCCCACTGGTTCCTTTGGAAATAAACTCTTTTTCCAAAAATACACCATTCTGAGACACAAACACTTTGTTCTCAGACGCATTATAGAAGTAATATCCTTTAGTTTCTTTAGGATATCCAACAAAAAGGCATTTGTCAGATTTGGGTGCTAGTTTATCTGAGATTTGACATTTCACAAAAGCATCACAGCCCCAAATCTTAAGAAAAGATAAACTGGGAGTTTTTCCAGTCCATTTCTCATATGGTGTCTTTTCAACTACCTTTGATGGAACTCTATTCAAAATGAATGCAGCAGTTTTTAAAGCATATCCCCAAAAAGAGATTGGAAGATCAGATTGACTCATCATAGATTGAACCATATCCAATAGAGTTCGATTTCTACGTTCAGACACACCATTCCATTGTGGTGTACCTGGAGGAGTCAATTGTGAAACAATCCCACAATCTCTAAAATGATTTGTAAATTCTTGGTTTAAATATTCACCACCTCGATCAGATCTTAGTGTTTTAATATTTTTACCAAGTTGATTTTGTACTTCATTCTTGAAAATTTTGAACTTTTCAAAAGATTCAGATTTATGTTTCATTAGATAGAGATAACCATATCTACTAAAATCATCTGTGAAAGTTATGAAGTATTGAAAACCACCTCTAGTAGTTGAGCTTAATGGTCCACATACATCAGAATGTATTAGGCCCAATAAGTCATTAGCCCTCTCACTTTGTCCAGTAAAAGGTGTTTTAGTCATTTTTCCAAGTAAATAAGATTCACATGCATCAAATGATTCATAATCAAATGAATTTAAAAGCCCATTTTGGTGTAGCTTTGAAATGCGTTTCTCATTTATATGGCCTAAACGACAATGCCAGAGGTAGGTCAAGTTTAAATCATTAGATTTAGACTTCTTTGTATCAACGTTATAGATTGGCATTTCATTAGTGTCTTCGGCATCTAAAATATAAAGTCCACTAGTGCATGGAGCATATCCATAGAAAATGTTATCTTGATAAATACTGCATTTATTATTCTTAATAATAAATTCAAATCCTTTCTTGTCCAAACAAGAAACAAAAATAATATTCCTACACATAGTAAGTACATAATAACAACTTTCTAAAGATAAAATAAGTCCACTAGGCAAAGGTAACTCATAAGTTCCTACAGCTAAAGCAGCAACTCTTGCTCCATTGCCAACTTGTAGGTACACTTCGCCTCTTGCCAATGATCTACTCCTTTTTAGACCCTACACATTTGTACAAATGTGAGATCCTGATCCAGTATCGAATACCCAAGAATCAGAAGTAGAAGCAGATAAATTTAATTCTATAACATGAATACCTGAAGAGGTAGTCTCACCACCCTTTTTCTTCTTCAGATCATCCAAATAGAGCTTGCAATTTATTTTCCAATGGCCTGGCTCATTACATAAAAAATAAATTCCTTCCTTTGCTTTGGGTTCAGCTTTGGATTTGGGCTTGGGCTTTGGCTTGGGCTTCTGAAAACCTTTAAAGACCTTGCCCTTTCCCTTGCCCTTGCCCTTTCCAACCCTTTTCATCCCCTTTCCCTTATTGACCATGAGAACATCCTTGGTGTTACTCTTGATGTTTTTTTCAGCAGTTTTCAGCATCCCATGCAACTCTGAAACAGTCTTCTCCATACTATGCATATTGAAATTCATAATGAAGCTATCATAAGCTTCAGGCAAAGATTGAAGAATAATATCCACAGCCAGTTCTTGTTCAATCTTGAGACCAAGCTTGTCCAAGTGATCAAGATGACCATTCATCTTGAGAACATGAGGACTGACAGAGCTGCCAGTAGTCAGCTTGTAGGAAAGCAATGCCCTGATGGTATTGAACCTTTCAATTCTGGCTTTCTCTTGGAACATTTCCTTGAGATGGCCTATCATAGTATAAGCCTCCATTTCCATCAGTTGCTTTTACAGCTCAGATTCCATACATCCAAGCACGACACAAGTGACATTAGTAGAATCATTAAGGTGCTTGGTATAAGCATCCCTTTGTGCTCTAGGAGCATTGGTAGCTGGTTCCTCAGGGATGGGTTGATCAAGGATGTATTCCTTTCTCTCATGCCTAAGAACAATTCTTAGGTTTCTATACCAGTCAAGAAAATTAGTCCCATTGAGCTTATCCTTCTCAAGGATCGATCGCAGTGACATGGTAGGTGTAGTGTTTGAAGTCATTATCTACAACAAATATATGTAAAGTCCATTCAGTATTTTATTAAATATGTATAAGGCATAATAAAAACTCCCACTAAATTTACTCAAATCAATAACCCTCTAAATTAATTTTAGAAATTTTAGTGGGCCAAGATCCATATTTCACCATACTCTAAGTGAGCTTTGGCTCATGACCTAAAATATGGTTATTTAGGTAGACAACTCTTATCAATTACATCTCATGTAACTCTTGGATGGTATGGGATTTGACATCACATGTCATGGCTAAAAAATCCCATCTAATGCCCTAGGTCCAAAACCATTTTGATAACCTAGTTAAGTCAAACCATATCAAACGTTTGGACAGCACCATTATCCAACTTGCCTTCCCCAGATAAATTTATACACCTTGCTTTGGCAGGCTCATATATAATAATCTAAGGCTTGACAAGTGTTGAACTTATGGAAGGCATTATAATGACTTAATATCAAATGAGGGTTCATCTTTATTTAATCGTATTCAGTTATTGTTATGTTGTATTGCATGGCATCATATGGCATCACATACATGGCATCGCATACATAACAACAAATAAATAAATGTGACATAGCATGACCCAAATCTAAGTTGATCTTCATAAGCCAATATGAAGATCAATGGTCAAACCTAGGTAATATTACAATTACAAATTGAGCCTCCAACTTGGATCTCCATCTTCTACCATGGATCTCCTTCTTTGGTTCCTACCTTGGATCTCCATCCTGGGCCTCCAACTTGAATTGCACCATGGGTCTTGATTTACAAAAATTATTGTAATTTATTCTACACTATTCTAATAAAATAAATACAATAAAACAAAAATGACTCACAGGCCGTATTTAAAATTACAACCCATAAAAATAAAATCCAATCACATTGGTCTAAGGGCCATGCTATGCACCATGCATAAAACAAAAAACATGTATAACATAATAATCTATTTAGTTATTAAATCCAATTATTATATTAAAACTAAAATAATGTGATAATTCTTTCGGGGTAAACACTTTACCTTAGCTCTTCGGTGAGTTGCCTTTCAAATTTCTGAACATTAATGAATTTTTGTAATCAAATTACTATAAAATCAATTTGTTCAAAATAGACAAAAATGCTCAATTAAAATAGCCACCTTAAAACCCTTATTTGCGTCAAGGAAGCAACTAACCAATTTTCGTAATCATTTTATTGAATCAGCTGTTGCCTAAAAACATCACTTTCTGTAAACATTTTATAGTTTGAGAAATCCGTTCAAAACATATCAAAAATAAATTTTTTTTTATTTTAAACAGACGCATCCATTAAGAAAACCCTAATTTCTATAATCAAAATTATAGCTTGAACGAATCTGTATCAAACAGATCCATTCTGCATAATCGGTTTAACATTTAAACAGATTGCCCTTAACACATAATCTGCATAATCACAAAATTTCTATTTCAGATTTAATTAAAAACGATTTTCCTGATCAAATAGAAAATGTTTTTTTAATTAAAATAGGAAATAAATATACTGCTTTAATTAATCATATTAATAAAAACAGAATACATAACAGATTTAAATCCTTAAGTGATTAGGTTTTTGAAAACATTATTTCTGTTTCATTAAATCATATTAATAAAACATTATTCTTAATTCGTTTTTCATAAAAACATCATACAAAATTCGTTTTCATGAAACAACATTCTTAATTCATAAAATCAAAGGCTGCTTTTAGTTTAATCACATTAAACCATTACAAACATTAATCAAATTAATGTTTAATTCCGTTTTCAAATAGATTACTGAGAATTGTCACAAAAAAAAATCAAAACCCCTTTTGATAATTTTGAAACCCTTTTCAAAATGAATCTTAAACCCTAACATATATCACATATACACATAATCAATTAATCGAATTACAAGTGGCTCTGATACCACTGTTGGGATTCGTGATACAAATGCAGCGGAAAAATTAAAATTTTATCACGTTCCCAAGCCTAGATCCATGTAATTCGACTACTTGATTAAATCTAGGGTTTTAAAATCTTACCAAAACATAGAAGAGGTAAGATTCTTTGGAAGGATGAGAGGAGGTTCACACCGCTGACAGCTTACCTCGAGCTTTTTTTGGCTTGGTTGTTCGGATCAAGACGTGTCCAAAAGGATGCATCCTCTATAGGTATCCACACGAACAGCCCTTCACAAAATGAATTTAAGTGTGTGTGCTAGCAACCTCCTTGACTGTCTCACAAATCAAGAACAAAAGGAAAAACTCTGTCTTTGTTTTCTAAGAGGAAAGAAGACGAATTTGGAGGCAAGAAAAATAAGTGTGTGAAACCCTAGAGAATATAACATATTTATAGACTCCAAATTAGGGTTTCACTTACTAATAACCTTTTGGTAATTTTCCATTTATTATATTCTGATTTTGTTTAAAAACAAAGCAAAAAAAATATCTTATTTATTTATTTAAAATAACATTTATCTTAAATAAATAAACAAATAAATAAATAAATAAAACACTTTAATTATTTATTTTCACATAGTTTATTTTGGGCTTATTAAACCCATATCCGTTTTGGGCTTGTTCTAAGTGTGTGACCCTGTAGGTTCACATAACATTGGCAGTGGGCCTAAATCTCTATTTAGGCCTACAAGTCATAAGTGGCCTCTAGCAAGACATTATGACTACCCAAGTCATGTGAAGTCAATAATCCGACATAACCTAATTACAGTGAATTTTATTGTCCCTTTATCACATGATATCTTAATTGAACATAAGGCATAAAATGTCATCCTTATATAGTTCAATATTATGACTTGATTTCAAGTAGACTGAAAATGATAACTCTTTATCAATTCATTTCAGTATGGCCATGCATTTTCCTTCAGTCTATCTCATCAAGGGGCCTTTAGATATCTTTCTCATATTAATGAGGGATAAATTCCTTCTAAATCACTCACATTCCTCACATAACTAATTTTATATCCAACAACATCCTTTTAATCATCCGGTTAAAGACAATGTTAGAATGTGTCAAAACATAAAATAGCTATGTAGAAATCCATGATGATTTCAAGGTCAAAGGATCGAAATAAAATTACTGTGATAAGAAATACTTATGACAATAATCTATGTAGCATTCTCATAGTGGGTCAATCCAGTACATGATCTCTCATCATGTACCTATGAGTTGACTTAATATCTCATATTTATGATTAGTAAAACATAACCATCAATCAACATCATACTAGCCTTAATACTTTAATATTTATATAATGAATAAATGGCTAAGGATAATTAGAATAGAACTCTTATTTTAATCTAAGGGTTTTACTATCAAGTCACATACTTAATGGCCTTAGTAAGAATTAACCATTCATGTAATTATCATAAAATCAAATGATAATATAATACCTCTTTATTAACAAAATAAGAAAGTCAATACATAATCACAAATAATTGACCTAGTGCATATCACTAACAAGGAGACCCAATATTTGATACATATATAGGGGATGAGGAGATCGCGACTGGGGATGTAAGCACAACATTGGTTGTGCGGAGGTCCTACCTAACGCCAAGGGCTATTAATGAGGAGTGGCTACGAAATAATATCTTCCACTTTACCTGCACTATAAAAGAGAAAATTTGCAGATTTGTGATTGATGGGGGTAGCTGTGAGAATATAATCTCAGTAGAAACAGTTCAAAAATTGGGAATGACAACTGTCAAGCATCTTAAGCCATACAAATTGGTATAGTTAAAAAAAAAGGGACGAAGTAACAGTTTCAAAATGTGCCTTAGTGTCTTTTTCCATCGAGGCAAAGTATAAGGATGACATTTGGTGTGATGTGATAGCCATGGATGCATGTCATCTGTTGTTAGGGCAACCGTGGTAGTTTGATAGAAGCATGATTCATTACAGAAAGGCTAACACTTACAACTTTATGTTTGAAGGAACAAAAATAATGCTAGTCCCCAAGAAGGATTTTGAACAATTTGAAACAGTGAAGGTTGAAAACAAGAGATGTATTAATTTATTAACCCTGTCCTAGTTTGACAAAGTAGTGCAACAATCTGAAATTATTTATGTCCTATTTGGAAAGATGGTGGACAGAGAGTTTATGGTTCCTGATGTAGGTTTACCATTTTTGGAAGAGTTGAGTGACTTATTTCCATAAGAACTACCTGAAGGGTTACCTCCCATGCGAGATATTCAACATTAGATTGACCTTGAACCAGAGGCAGCTTTGCCAAATCGACCACACTACCAGATAAGTCACAGTGAGCATGAAGAATTGAGGAGACAAGTAGAAGAGCTGCTGGGCAAGGGATACATTCATGAGATCCTGAGTCTTTGTGTTGTACATGCCCTTTTGACACCAAAGAAGGATAGTTCTTGGAGGATGTGCACAGACAATCAGGCCATCAATAAAATAACAGTCAAGTATCATTTTCCTATTCCTAGACTAGATGACTTACTTGATCAGCTTAGTGGGGCCATAATTTTCACTAAACTGGATTTGAAGAGTGGCTATCATCAAATTGAGATCTGAGCTAGTGATGAATGGAAAACAACCTTCAAGACGAGAGAGGGGTTGTATGAGTGGTTAGTGATGCTGTTTAGGCTGTCAAACGCACCAAGCACGTTTATGCATGTTATGAATTAACTTATGAGGCCTTTCATTGGCAGGTGTGTTATTATGTATTTTGATGATATTCTAATTTATAGTGCTAACCTAGATAAGCATTTGCAGCAACTACGGGAGGTCCTAACTGTGCTGCGTAAAGAGAAGTTCTATGCTGCAACTAAGAAATGTGCATTTTTCACTTTTAAGGTGTTATTTCTTGGCTATGTTGTTTCTAGAAAGGGGTTGCAGGTGGAAGAAACAAAGGTTGAGGCTGTGAAACATTGGCCAACACCTACCACCATAATCGAGGTGAGAAGATTCCATGGATTGGCCTCATTTTATAGGCATTTTATTTTGCATTTTAGTAGTATTATGGCACCTATCATTGATTGCATGAGGCATGTAGGAAAATTTGTATGGACTAATGAGGCAAAAAAGACATTTCAGTTGATTAAAATATGCCTTACCACGGCTCCTATCTTAGTGCTGCCTAATTTTAATCGACCTTTTGAGCTACATTTAGATGCTTTGAAAGTGGGAATTGGGGCTGTTTTAAGCTAAAATAGCAAGCCGATAGCGTATTTCAGTGAGAAGTTAATAGGGGCCAAAATGAGCTATAGTACCTATGATGTCGAGTTCTATATTATTGTGCAAGCTATTAAACATTGGCATCATTATTTATTTTAGAAAGAATTTATTCTGTATACAAATCATAAGGCTTTGAAGCATTTGCATCGGCAAGATAAAGTTTCTTCTAGGCATGCGAGTTGGGTGAAATTCACTTTTATTGTGAAATATAAGTCCAGGGTACCAACAAGGTGGCAGATGCATTGAGTAGATGAAAGGCATTATTAACCCAAATGACCATATAGGTACTAGGTTTTGAATCCTTTGCAGAATTACGTAAGATCGATCCATACTTTTTTATTATTTTGGATAAGATTAAAATAGGAGAGTGAACAGATTTCCTAGTGCATAATGGATTTTTATTCAAGGGCAATCAACTATGTATTCCAGATTGTAGCTTGCGTTTGAAGATTCTTCAGGAATTGCATAGTGAGGGACATGTTGGTCAGGACAGAACTGTGTAATTGGTTAAGGCTCATTATTTTTGGCCTACCATTTACAAAGAAGTAGAGAGGTTGGTGGGGAGGTGTCGAATTTGTCAGGTTTCTAAGGGAGTAGCATATAATGCAGATCTTTACATGCCTCTGCTAGTTCCTTCACAGCCTTGGGTGGAACTCAACATGGATTTTATGCTCGATTTACCACGCACACAATGAGGTAATGATTCTATCTTTGTGGTAGTTGATCGATTCTCAAAGATGGTGCATTTTATACCATGTAAGAAAACAACATATGTTGTTTATATAGTTCAATTATTCTTTAAGGAAATATACAGGCTGCATGGTTTGCCTATGTCTATCGTGTCGGATAGAGATACCAGGTTCCTTAGTCATTTTTAGCATAGTTTGTGGAAGATGGTGAATACGCACTTAAATTTCAGTAGTGCCTATGATTCATAAATAGATGGACAAACAGAGGTGGTGAACCGATCTTTGGGTAACTTGTTGAGATGCCTAGTGGGTGAACATGTGAAGTGTTGGGATTAGAAGCTATATCATGCAGACTTCACCCATAATCATGCAATTAATAGGAGTATTGGATTTAGTCCTTTTACAGTGGTATATTCAGTTATGCCTAGGGGACCCCTGGACTTGATTCCTCTTCCAACAATGACAAGAGTATATGGTAGGGTAGTAAATTTTGTCAATGGGTTATAGGAAGTTCATCAGTCTATCCATGACCACCTCGTGTAGGCTGCCTCCAAGAATAAACAAGCTACTGACAAGAAAAGGCGACATGTTGAGTTTGACGTGGGGGATTTTGTGTGGGCTATTATGACCAAAGATAGGTTTCTTGCATGCGAATACAATAAGTTATCTACCAAAAAGATTGGACCAGTGGAGATCATCGAGAAGATTAATCCTAATGCCTACAGATTAAAGCTACCTAGTCATGTTCGAACTGTGAATGTGTTCAATGTCAAGCACTTAGTTCCTTTTACAGGTGATTCATCAGACGAGTCAGATTCGAAGGCAAATTTTGTCCACCCTAGGAACAATGATGCAGGTAGCATAGAGAAACAAGCCCTTCAATTTATGCAAAAATTAGACAAATTATGGTAGTGGTAATTTCATAATTTTGGGCAAATTCCAAATATCGGATTTGGGCGATTCAAAAGCCTAATTCATATGGAAATGGGCTAACGGTTCCAAGTCACAAGCTTTTCTTATAAGATCCATTGCTTTTCGACCAAATTCTATCATTTAGGTCCTTAAATGAGTAATTTTGTTATCTCTTATTTTTAGGGTTTATTTTTCTATTTTTGTTTAGGGTTTTTTGAAGATTTACTATTTAAAATTTCTTTGTTATTATTGGACGGCATTTTTATGATAATTTGAATTCTCTTTTATTTTTCCAAAATTTCTTGAAATTTTGATGCTTGTAGTCTAAATTGTTATAGAAGATCGTTTATTGGCAGTCGTGCGCAATTCAATAGCATTCAATTATTTTTTATCCGCCCTTCTGCTACGATAGTTTGATATTAGAAAAGGCATATGAGGAAAATCAAATCGACTATAGAATTCAATTCTTAGAACGAGTAAAGATAACAAGCTTTCATACGAGACTTGCAAAGCTATATTTAGTACATTAAATGACAGAACCTTGCTTGGTGCACTTGACGGGGCTTCGATATCTGTATATGCATTAAGATTGTATTTTTTCTAGATAAAATCCATTTAAGGATATTTTTTTAACAATGGTCGGAAATATAATATTTACATCACTATTTGGTGTTAGGTGTTGCTCAAATATACGTAACTTTTACTATTATTTGATACTAAACTTATATAACAAGTTAAACATTATATTGTTTATTAATAATACTAAATATATAATTTATATTTATGAAATTTCAATTACATGTATTTTTGCAAGTTAGAAGATTCATTAATTTAATTTAATTTATAGAATTAAAAATATCTATCTAATTCATAGAATTGAAAAAAATATAAAGTTAAATAATTCACAGTATGTCTTGCACTATTCATGTTAAATAAAATAAATAGTACAATAAAATATAAGAAATTTTAAATAATTAATTATTAGAATAAAATTTAATAAATGCATAATAGATTGTCAATATATCTTCATAAATAGAGAATAAAAAAAGTGAATAATTTATAGCTATAAAAATTATCTTACAGTATAGATTAATTTGATCTAAATTTTTTATTTGTTAAACTAAAAACTCAAATTGTATTAAAAGTTGTGATAATTGTGAAAGCAAGTTGAATTTTCAAAATTATCAAAGTTCGTTTCCTGAGAAATACAAATTTGATATAATTCTAAAAAATTATACATAAAAAAAATAATATTTTTTTAATAACTAGGAAGTCAAAAGGAAAGCGGGTGATTAAATCTATAACCTTACTTTATAATATTCATCATCTGAGTCACTAGTTTATAAAGGGAGGACAAAAAAATATAATATAGTTAAAAATAGCAAAAGAAACTACAAATTTTGAATGGCTAAAAATATACAAAATTTAACCTCTACATTAGTAAATCTACATAAATTATTTATTATAATGACTAACTATCTATTTTATATTTGTTAAATTTTTATTTAATAGTTATTGACATACATTATATTTTAGTCTAATATTTATTTTATTCAATATGAATATATAAGCAATATATATAAACTACAAACTTATAAAAATTTTACAAAAAATTTCCAACAAATAATAAATAAATAAGTAAACAAATAAATAATATATTAAACAATAAAAATAATAAATAACAGCAGACAATGCAACGCAAGATTACACAGCTAGTTACCTATGGGAAAGTAGCACCCACATCCGCGCCACCATGTGTCCCACATATCCTCTTTATCTTCACAAATATTTTTTTTTTCTTTTTTTTTTTCATTTTCCCTCATTTTCCTAGGAAACAAACACTCATTTAAACAAACAAATATGTAAAAGAAAAATGGTTATTTTTATGAATTTAATCATTATCAACATCATCATCATCCCCTCTTTTCCACACTAACCTTAACAAACAGCCACCACCAAATCACAAATCCCAGCATAAGAAACCCAGCAGCCCCAAGGTATGTGGAACACGTGGTGCTGAGTGGTGCAATATATTCCATTTAATTTAGATGGAAATTTTATTAAAAATTATTAATTTTTAGTGTTGTGTATATCTCCACGTGGCTTCATGTTATCTATATTAGCCCGAAAAATGGCAGTGGGAATTTTTCTGAGATTTAAATTAAAAGTTAGAGAATTTTAAATGCGAAAATAATTGTTAGGTAGTATAAATAGAAAAATAAATAAATAAATAAACGTTCGGTAGCATAAAGAAATTTGGTGCAAAACTTGGACAACAATATTGAAAATAACCCAATTCTTCTTCTGTCACTTCAATATCAATATGTGGTGTACCTATGTCCCGAAGGATATTAAGAAAGTATATTGAGTTTCATTATCTTTGAAGTTACGAGCACATGATTAGAAAAGTTTTTACTGAAAGCAAAGAAAAAATAAATAAATAGACTCTTATATAACTTTATAATGCAGGGTTTTCGCCAAAAAATTTAAACTACAAGAATTTTCACTTCACACCCTCGATTTTTTCCTTTCTAGTATTTTTTTTAGGGATAAAGTACATTTTGACTTTTAAACTGTATTTGATATGCATTTAAACACCTTAATTAATTTTTAGCTCATTTAAATTAAAATTTTAAATTTTATTGAATGTTAAAGGTTAAGTCCATTGTTAGTGGACTTAACCTTATCACATCACCTTATCTAAAACCCACACCCACGTGCTTCTAGTTCCTCCTCCTCCTCTTCTTCTTCTTCAAATTGTTCAATAATACCATTTTCTGAAAAAGCAAGAACACCAAGAAAAATGGGACATTGGCATAAATACAACTCTATTCCCATTCACAATCAGAACACATCAAATTCTCAAATAG
Source organism: Mallotus nudiflorus (assembly GCA_947683625.1). Classification (NCBI taxonomy): domain Eukaryota; kingdom Viridiplantae; phylum Streptophyta; class Magnoliopsida; order Malpighiales; family Euphorbiaceae; genus Mallotus; species Mallotus nudiflorus. Next base: position 355,488 of record CANTUR010000547.1, on the reverse strand, counting down.
TATCATGTCTGCTCAGGTTCTTTCAAGTAAGCATTCAAAAAAAGGTGACATACACATGCAATTTTTTTTAATTATGGCTGAACCTCAAGGAAACTGAGTTGTGTTTGTGAATCTTGATGCTTGTATGGCTTCACAAATTGGTACAATTAAAGTTGTTTAGAGATTGAAGGCAAAGTACATCAATTACTCAAATTGCTCAATAATTCAGACCTTTTGATTATATAATTTGGTTGATTTATAAATCAACACTCAGCTCCAACATTTATTTATTTTTATTTTTTATTTTTATTTTTATTTTTTAAGCATAAAAATGTAATCTTCATTAGTTAGGATAATTGCATTTTTGGTATCTCAACTTTAATATATTGGCCACATGTAGTTCAGCTATTACTATTGAGTTTATATACCTAAGTTGTCAAATACATGTGAATTTACATTTGCTCTACAATTTTTATCTCTACAAATTGGTTGTGATATTTTGATTAGCTGCCCAGTTGGTCATGAGAATTTCACATTGATCTTTGTATGGAGCAGAATGTTATAATAAGTGGTATTCACACCCATGCTAGATCTAGAGGCTATCCTTAATATGTTGTATATATTGTAACATCGCTTGGATTTGTTTGCTAGTCATTTAATGTCATTGTTGATGGAACTGAGAAAAACATTATTCAAGCTCGTTTAAATCTTCATTCAAGACTGACGGAGCTTTTAATATCCGATCATCAAGGTCGACAGCAGGTGAAGTTCTTAGAAACTAGTGTGGCTACCGGATTATGGGGTTTGCGATGAATATTGGCATTTGTTCTATTACTACTGCAGAGCTATGGGGAATTTTTTAAGGTCTCTCTATTGCTTGGGAGTTAGGTTATAGGAAAGTTCGGGTGGAATCAGATAGCAGATGTGCAGTGGATTTGATTCAAACAACACCTTCCAGATGCCATAGACACTCGCAACTGGTACTTGCCTTTCGAAATTTGATAAGTAAAGCTTAGGAAGTAAGGCTAGCTCATGCCTACCGAGAGGCTAACCATGTTGCGGATTTTATGGCTGATCTTGCCAAGGATATGAATATAGGTTGTCATCGTATGCAATATCCTCCCCTAGGTGCTAAAAGTCTGCTAGAACATGATTATTTTGGCATTGGTCGTAATCGACCTATCTTTATGTAATTATTTTTGGGCGTTTGCCTTGTTTCTACTAAAAAAATAAATAAATCTTCATTCAAGGTCCATTTTTGTAAATAAAGGTTTGACTCATTGTGTTTTGCTACTCACATGTCTTATGGTTTCCTTCTCAATCAATGAAGTCATTTCACTAAGTCATATCACACATAGGAAGAACGCATGAACAGGTGCGCGGGATTTACTTGGAGAGTTAGCTCTTGAATCCTTATTCCTTGCAGAGTTACTCTGTACATGAGTTTGATATTAGAAAAGGCATATGAGGAAAATCAAAATGACTATAGAATCCAATTCTAGAATGAGTAAAGATAACAAGCTTTCATACAAGACTTGCAAAGCTATTATCTTTATATATATATTTAGTGTTGTGAAGAATACTGTTAATCCTCAATCATCTGAGTTGGCTTTGAAGTTTTTGTCATGGACAATATGTCACGACCCAAAACAGGGGCCATGACCGGCGCTAGGGAACGGGAATTCTTTCGAATCCGGAACCCGTAGCAAGCCTAAAAACAAAATAAAAATGCAATAATAACCATAAAAAATATAATATGCAGCGGAAAATAAAATCATAAATATTACAATACCATCCATAACAACTGGATATAATTCAAAACTCATCACATCGCATATATAATCTCATAAATGTATAATCTTTATACAAATCCAGTTTTAACATAATACATCTCTTTAAAACAAATACATAAAATCCAATACTTTAATTTACAACTACTGCAGTGTCTAGATAAAATAAATAAGACTCAAGTAGACAATTTACATAAAGAAGCCGGGGCGGAAGAAATCCGGCGTATTGACCTGCTACTGAGGTCTAAGGAAGTTGACTCTCCTGAAAAATAGTCAACGGAGGGGAGTCAGACCTCACTGAGTGAATTACTATAGTATATATACATACACTCTAAGTGATAATGCATACAGTCAACAGTATATGAGTAATATGTATATATACAGGCAAGTTCATACAGATGCAGAAAAATCATTTTATATATTTTGTCTGAAAATCAACTTTTATGAAGGATCACATAGAACCCTAGAATATCGCAACCTCAGAAAAATAGTGTTAAACAACACTCTAGCCATACAGGCTCACTGATTCCAAATATATCCACTTAATCCATATGGACAGTAGACTGGCCTCGAGACACTAAGTCAACCGAGCTCCAGCAGTCTGACTGCCAGTGTGATTGGCCCCGAGACACTTGGTCAACCGAGCTCCAGCAATCACACCCACAAACCACATCTCACATATCAATAATCATAATCAAATCAATATCCACAAATAGTTAGTAATAAAGCCTAAATACTATAGGCGTACCGGTACGTACTCGGTCCTAGTGCTGCCCACTAGGTAGCACGTTCTATTGATATCCTTCAGTGATAAATAATAAAACATTCATTCACAAATACATGATGCATGAATTTAAATAAATCAACAATATAAACCATATATATACCGAAAATATACCAAACATAAACCAAGTATATTTTGAGTATATATACGTCAAATAAATCCAATCAAATCATGAATTAAACTAAAAATATATTTAAAAACATTTTAAATATATTTTATTAACAAAACATGTATATAATTTATTATATACCAAAAATATACCAAAAATATACTTGAATATAAATCATGTTATTTATGCATATTTAGTCAAAATAAAACATGCATTTTCTAAATCATGCATCCTAAGCATATATATATAATATAGTAACTCACCTAATGCGCTCCACGAGACAGGTCCGACGGGCCTGGTCCACTAACCCTCGGTCTCGGCGCAACTAAACAAGAAATAATTAATCGACATCAGAATAACCCTAACAGAAATCCTAGAATTCAATCTAGAGTATTAAAATACGGAAATAGAATTAGGGTTCGACTGGATATCACGTTTTACGAGAATTCTACCGGAAATCCGGCAGAACCTCCCCTGTAAAACGGACATCTCTCTACTCAAAAGAGTAGAGCCGACCCTGCAAAGAAAATACACTTCGAAATACAAGCTCAACACAATCAAAATCCCACGGTCGGACTCCAAACTACAGTCCACCGACCGGGGTCCACAAACATAGAAAATATATTCAAATATACCAAAAATATCCTTAAATCATAAAAATACATTTCATAAATAAAAATTACATAATAAATCTTGAAACACTATAAAAATCGATTAAAACTCATTTTATTAGAAAAACCGTATATTATATATATAATTGAAAATAATTCACGAAAAATAGTTTTAATTAGTTAAAAATACTAAATGTTTTGTAGAAATCATTTTTATACCTTAAATAAATATTAAAACCAATTAAATTACATTTTTAGACAATTTAGGGTAAAATTACCAAAATACCCCTATATATATATATATACCTAAATTACTTCAAAAATTCACCAAAAATCATACAATTATCCAAAATTAATTTTCTCAACATATTTATCAATAATATCAATAATTAAACTCAATTAACCAATTAAATTCAAATAAAAACACAATTAACTTAATTTTACAAAATCACATAAACTTCAATAATTAAAAATAAATACTTAGAAATTCATAAAAATTCCAAATAAATTCCTATAATTCATTTCAACACCTAATTCAACCATAAACTCCAATTTCATAATTTAAATAATTAATTTCCGAAAATTCGAAAATAATATTAAAATATTCAAAAATACCCAAAAATCCAAACAATCTCCAAAAATTCTACAAAAATTCATACATGAAGATTAAGCTACCAGGAACAACATTTGTGAAGGAAGTTTCCATGAATCATCCAAATCTAAGCTCAAAAAAATCGAAAACCAAAAGTGGCCGAAATATTCAACTCAAAACCTAAGCAATTCTAGACCATTTTAGCTCAAACAAAAGCTAGAATAACACTCACCGGAGCTCAAGGAGAAGATAGAGACCGGCGGTGTCGAAAACGGTGGCCGGATGAGGGAGAAACGACGGTGAGAAGAAATGGTGGTCCGGCGGCACCCACGGGAAGAAGAAGAAGAAGAAGAAGAAAAAGAAAAAGAAAGAAAAGGAAGGAAAAAGAAAAAGAAAAAGAAAGAAAAAGGAAAAGAAAAAAAAAAGAAAAAAAATAAAATAAAATAAATTAAAATAATTAAATATTAATAAATAATAAATTTTAATAATTTAATAATAAATAAAATAATCAAATAATAATAAATAAATAATAAAATATTAAGGTAATAATAAACCCTAATTAAATAAATATACACACACAAGCTTTATTTAATAATTTAAAAATATGTATGAGTTCATGCAAACCCGTAAATACATTTAAAATAATTAATAATACATTGTTTACGTGAAAATTTCCCCGAAAATGAAAGTCCCGGGAGAATTTTACGTAAAATACTGAAAATAATAGACAATAATTAAAATAGGTTTAAAATACATATCAACTCATAAAAATATCGTATATACAGTCAAAATTATTGACACTGCATATCCCGGTACAGTGAAAAAAATATTTTTAAAAACACGGGATATTACACAATAACTTGAATGAAGTAGTACAAAGGAGAAGATTTTCATGGGTACTTAAAGATAGTTTGGCCTTATTTAGCACATTAGATGGCACGACCTTATTTGGTGCACTTGACGGGGCTTTGATATCTATATATGCATTAAGATTGTATTTTTTTTCTAGGGTAGAATCCATTTAAGGATATTTTTTAACAATTGAAATGGTCGGAAATGTAATATTTACATCACTATTTGGTGTTAGGTGTTGCTCAAATATACGTAACTTTTACTATTATTTGATACTAAACTTATATAAAAGGTTAAACATTATATTGTTTGTTAATAATACTAAATATATAATTTATATTTATGAATTTTCATTTACATGTATTTTTACAAGTTAGAAGATTCATTTATTTTATTTAATTTATAGAATTAAAAATATCTATCTAATTCATAGAATTGAAAAAAATATAAAGCTAAATAATTCATAATATGTCTTGCACTGGTTCATGTTAAATAAAATAAATAGTATAATAAAATATAAGAAATTTTAAATAATTAATTATTAGAATAAAATTTAATAAATGCATAATAGATTGTCAATATATCTTCATATATAGAGAATAAAAAAAAAGACAACAATTTATAGCTAGAAAAATTATCTTACAGTATAGATTAATTTGATGTAAATTTTTTATTAGTTAAACTAAAAACTCAAATTGTATTAAAAGTTGTGATAATCGTGAAAGCAGCAAGTTGAATTTTCAAAATTATCAAAGTTCGACTTTTTCTTGAGAAATACAAATTTGATAGAATGATTAAAAAAAAAAAATTATCAGGGGATTGAATCCATAAACTCACTTTATAACATCCATTATCTAAATCACTAAATTATAAAGGGAGGATAAAAAAATAATATAGTTAAAAATAGCAAAAGAAACTACAAATTTTGAATGGCTAAATATACAAAATTTAACACCTGTAAATCTACATAAATTATTTATTACAATGACTAACTATCTATTTTATATTTGTTAAATTTTTATTTAATAGTTATTGACATATATTATATTTTAATCTAATATTTATTTTATTCAATATGAATATATGAGCAATATATATAAACTACAAACTTATAAAAATTTTACAAAAAATTTCCAACAAATAATAAATAAATAAGTAAACAAATAAATAATACATTAAACAATAAAAGTAATAATAAATAACAGCAGACCGCACAGCGCACGGTTACACAACTGATTATACATGGAATCTTATGGGATAAGTAGCACCCATATCCGCGCGACCATGTATCCCACGTATCCTCTCTATCTTCACAAATATTTTTTTTTTTTGTCATTTTCCCTCATTTTCTTAGGAAACAAACACTCATTTAAACAAACAAATATGTAAAAGAAAAATGATTATCTTTTATGAATTTAATCATTATCAACATCATCATCATCCCCTCTTTTCCTCACTAACCTTAACAAACAGCCACCACCAAATCACAAATCCTAGCATAAGAAACCTAGCAGCCCCAAGGTGAGTGGAACACGCGGCGCTGATGTGGTGCACTATATTCCATTTAATTGAGGTAGATATTTTATTAAAAATTATTAATTTTTAGTGTTATGTATCTCTCCACGTTGGCTTCATGTTATCTATATTAGCCCGAAAAGTGGCAGTGAGAATTTTTCTGAGATTTAAATTAAATGTTAGAGAATTTTAAGTGTGAAAATAATGGTTAGGTAGTATAAATAGAAAAATAAATAAATTAATAAACGTTAGGTAGCATAAATAAATTTGGCGTAAAACTTGGGCAACATTATTGAAAATAACCCAATTCTTCCTCTTGTCACTTCAATATCAATATGTGATGGTCCCGAAGGATATTAATAACGTATATTCAGGTCATTATTGTCTCTGAAGTTACAAGCACATGATTAACTGAAAGAAAAAAATAAATAAATAAACAAACTCTTACATGAAGGGTTTTCGCCAAGAATTTTAAACTATAAGAATTTTCACTCCACACCCCTCAACTTCTTTCTTTCTAATATTTTTTTAGAGATAAGGTACATTTTAGCTTCTTAACAGAGGGGTTAAGTCCACCATTAGTAGATCCAAAGTCAATGCCACATCACCTTATCAAAAACCTACACCGACGTGCTTCCAATTCTTCTCCACACCCTCGACTTCTTTCTTTTTAGTATTTTTTTAGAGATAAAGTACATTTTAGCTTCTTAACAGAGGGGTTAAGTCCACCGTTAGTGGACCCAAAGCCAATGCCACATCATCTTATCAAAAACCCACACTGACATGCTTCCAATTCTTCTTCTTCTTCTTCTTTAAATGTTCAATGATACCATTTTCTGAACACCAAGAAAAACGGGACAGTGGCACAAATACAACTCTGTTCCCATTCATGCCTGCTCAAGTTCTTTCAAGTAAGCATTCAAAAAAAGGTGACATACACATGTAATTTTTTTTTTTGCCAAATTGTGCTAAAGAGTGAAGTACAGTGCCCTTCATTACATATAACATCAATCTCTCATTCAACAAATCAATTTCAAAGTAAACCAATCAAAACTCAGTTCTTTCACACATAACTGACAAAAGAAAAAGCACTGTGAGTAGCTCACAGAGTGGCAAGCTAGTAGCAAAGGTTGTCTTAAATGGAGCAGAACTCGAAGTGGATTGTTGAGACACGGCACAAGTTCTTGCTGAGCTAACACCACAAACATCTGTAACACCATTTCTTTAAGCTTAAAACAAAACCCAATAAACCGTAAAACACCAAAAAAAAAAAAAAAAAAAAAAAAAGGAAAGGAAAAAGTGGGTCAGTACCGCTGATTGAGAGCTATAGCATATAGCTAAACTAATATCAATCGTCACTTCTTGTTCTTGTCTTTGCCATGAAGAAGGAATTCTGCAGTCTCATTTCTTCCACTTGACACCATTGGATCACCAACGCCTGGCTTTCTTTCCTACTCTTTGCAGTCAACTTCCTTTCTGCCTTTGCTCATTTCTCCATCCCATAAAATTTTCAGTCTCTAAGGAATTCTAATTTTCTAACTGAGTTCCTTACATTGTACAAGATATCTGTAAATAATACTTTATTACTAGTTTATCTCTTTACCTGTTTCTTTCCTGTGACATTACAACAATCACAGTTGATAGTAATTTCTTACCCACTTGCTTTTACTTGTGCAATAGCTATTTCTCCATCCCATGAAATAAAATGGTTTTCAACCCATTTAACTTCAACAGCTCAATTAACTAACAGCATTTAAAGCTCCACATTTTGCAGTAGAATTGTAACTTTAGGACAATGTTATATATGGAGAAGTATTCACAGTATGTCTTATCTGCGAGACATAAAAAGCAGAACTAGCTTTACCTCTGCTTCTACTAGTATCTCTGAACCTCGGGCTCATCCCCATTTGAGTTAATCATGTTTCTCAACACCTACAGCAGTAGAAGCATCCATATTAGATAAGTCTCTAACATAAACATTGTGTATATACATATGATCTCAATAAAGAACTTCGACGTTCCCTCCATCTACTGGTAACTCAGACCTATATTTGTCAACTTCAACGTAAATTGACAACTGAAACGTGTGATGTCCTGTTTGCTTCTCACATTGTTTCGCTAGTTCAGGGCACTCTACAATTTCCAGATGTTAAAGGTTGGTGAGGTTCGTGATACTTGATGGGAGTGAGACCAGCCTGGGACAATCACTAATCCATAAGTATTTAAGGGAGGTAAGGTTCCCAAATGAGTGAGTTAGAGAAACCAAGTTGGGATCTCTAGAGATGTATAAACTGTCGCGGGACACCGAGTATGTAATGTCATATCGGCAGAATCAACGAGAGTGTAGCGGAGGCTTTCGGCTCTAGTAAGAATAGCAGCAAAATCAATGGAAGAGTAATAGTCAAACTAAGTAACCGGAGGAATTTCAAGGAAGCTGAACTTGACTCTTAGTGGAAATGAATCTCCGGTTAGAGAGCAGTACTGAGTAAAGCCGCCATGGTGAGAACTTACAGAAGAAGGGAGAGGTGCGTTGATGAATGAGGGAGATGAAGACATTAGAATTTTGGCCATAGGGAAGTGGAGAGGAATTGGAGATTAGGATTTCATGAGAGGTGTAGCAATAGATAAGGGTGTGGTGGAGATGATGACAATTTTTTTTTCTTCGTGTTTGAGATTGAAGAAGAAGAAGAAGAAGAAGAAGAAGAGGAGCGGGGAGCACGTGTGTGTGGGTTGTTGATAAGGTGACCTGGCATTAGCTTTGGGTCCACCGACGGTTAGAGAAGAATTTTAGCCATAGGGATTAGAATTTTGGCCATAGGGAAGTGGAGAGGAATTAAAATGATTGGAGATTAGGATTTCATGAGAGGTGTAGCAATAGATAAGGGTGTGGTGGAGATGATGATATATTTTTCTTCTTCTTGTTTGAGATTGAAGAAGAAGAGGCAGATTTCATAAGAGGTGTAGCAATAGATAAGGGTGTGGTGGAGATGATGACATTTTTTTTTTCTTCTTGTTTGAGATTGAAGAAGAAGAAGAAGAGGAGGAGCGGGAAGTACGTAGGTGTGGGTTTTTGATAAGGATGTGGCATTGGCTTTGGGTCCACTGACGGTCAATTTAACCCTTCAGTTAATAGAAGGGTTTAAAATTCAATAAAACTTGAATTTTCAGATAAAGTGAGCTAAAAATTAATCAAGGTGTTTAAGTGCTCCTCGGCATATACTTAAAGAGCCCAAATGTACCTTATCCCATTTTTTTATAAAGTAATAGCTTCTTTCAAAGATCTTGTCTGTCAACAAAATATTTTATTGATCAATTGCTTGTTTCTCTCTCTAAATTTAAAACTTAATATCGATCCAGTCATTGTAGAAATAATTATGGTTTTTTTTTCTTCGCATCTTGTAACAATTACATATTTTGTTATCATCTTTCTGTTGATTATTGGAGGGTTTGCAGTTTTTGGAGTTGTACAGGGAGACATAAGATTGGCTGTTGTAGTATTTCTCTCAGCAATTGTGGTTCTGATGATTATTGGAGGGTTTGTAGGGTATCGATCCAGTCATTGTAGAAATAAATATGGTTTTTTTTCTTCGCTGCGTGTAATAATTAGATGTCTTGTTGTCCTCGCTGTGTTGATTACTGCAGGGTGGTTTCTATTAATTCCGTATACAGGTATATGGTTTATTGTAACATTTCTCTTGTCTATTGTAGTTGTGGTAATATTGGTCTCGCGTGAAGACAGTAGGAGAAGACTTGCAAATGATGAAGAAACAGGACTAGAAGACGACTTGCAACAACTATCAGGACTGCCTTTAAGATTCACTTATGAGCAACTCAAAATCGCTACAAGAAATTTTGACAAAAAGATTGGGAATGGTGCATTTGGTACAGTTTTTGAAGGAACACAAGAAAACGGGAGAAAAATTGCTGTGAAGCGCTTGGAGTCATTTGGTCAGGGCAAGAAGGAGTTTTTGGCAGAGGTTAGGACTCTAGGAAGTATTCAACACCTGAATCTGGTGACACTAATTGGATTTTGTTCAGAAAATAACCATAGGATATTAGTGTATGAGTTCATGTGCAATGGATCTTTGGATAAATGGATTTTCTACAAGGACCAAGATCAATCTCCTCTTGATTGGCAAGCTAGAAGGACAATTATCCTAGGCATAGCAAAAGGGCTAGCATATCTTCATGAAGAGTGCACAAGTAAAGTAGTACACCTAGATATTAAACCCCAAAACATCCTATTGGATGCGAACCTACATGCAAAGATATCAGATTTCGGCATGTCTACCTTGATCGAGAGAGATCAAAGCCAGGTGGTGACTGCCATGAGAGGAACTTTTGGATATATGGCTCCTGAGTTTATAAGGTCAGTCATATCAGAGAAAGCAGATGTTTACAGCTTTGGAATTGTGGTTATGGAAATAGTTTGTGGAAAGAAAAACATTGACAGATCATTGCCAGAAGATTGCATGGAACTGCTACAAATTTTTATGAGTAAGGCGAAGGAGGATCAACTGATTGATATGGTTGACAAAAACTGCGAGGATATGCAGCTGCATAAATCAGAAGTTGTGGAGATGATGAGGGTTGCAGTTTGGTGTTTGCAGAGTGAATATACAAAGAGGCCTTCAATGTCAACTGTTGTTAAGGTCTTAGATGGCGCCATGGATGTAAAACTAGCCGACTTAGACTATAACATTCACTAACCAGCTGCAACACAAGCATCAATCAAAAGGGAGGAGGAGATAAGATCTGGAACAGCATTGCGTCCACGGAGTCTATCAGGACCCTGATGAAAACAGGGATCTTTTTGTACTTGAACCATGTCATGGTTTTGTTGCTATACATGTTTATGTTCTTTTAAGTTGCGATTCTATCAAAGGGTTGGTGAGCTTGGTTTCTTTGATGTTATTCATTTTTGTTCTTAGTGCCTACTTCCTTTTTTTTTTTTTTTTTTTTTTTTTTTGTAATCATGATTTTGGAGCATTGAATGTAATCACTTCATCTAACTTAAAATCACAAATCGAATGCAAAATCCATCTAATTCGATCAGTTATAAAGTGATATTGGAAACAATACTTAATTAAGATATTTCTATATCTAATACACAGAAAATATGAAATTAAAATGGATGAATTCCTCATTAAAATCTATTATGATATAAACTTTATTTTAGATTAAAACGGAATATAATAAAAATATATTAAATATTAAATGGATTTTTTTTATTTTATTTTTAGAACCATTACAATGGGAAGAAAAAGTGGGAGGCTTTGAATCCAGGTGGAGATTTTTACACTTCATTTTTATTTTTACGGAATTATAAATTACATAAATATTCTTTATTGAAAAATTTATTATTTCATTAATTACCATTACTAAACTACCATTTTTTTTATTTTACTTCCAAATTCATTATTTGATGTTTAATATTTTAAAATTACTTGTAATTGAGTTTTTTTTTTTTTTTTTGCATTAATAAAATTTAATATAGTAAATTATTTTTTTATAAATACTCTTTAAATTTTAACTTGTTTTGATTGTAAAATTTGCCCCAATTGTACTAAATAACATATCTTTTATTTTTATGAAGAGATTTTTTTTTTAAATATCTTATGCATATTACTTTTTTTTTATTTGCATTTTTCAAAAAATAATTTAAAAATCAAATTATTTGATTAAAAAATCATTATAAAAAATTCAACAATAATCAATCATATAAAAAGTATTCATAAATTCAATTAATTGAGCTAAAATCAATCATACAAATCATCATACTATAAAAAGTCTATTTGATGGAAAAAAAAAATATATAGAACTTGCTTTTCTATTATTAATATGTTATAATATTTGTCTTAAAAATTAAAATTACAACAATTTTTTATATGATGAATTTTCATTAAATTTTTATAATATATGTTTTTAATCATGTAATTTGATTTTTATATTATTTTATTTAAAATTACGATAAGAAGAATAAAAATAAAATAATGTGCATATGATATTAAAAAACTGTTGCATAAAAGTTAAAATTAAGATATTGTTCATAAAAAGTTAAAAAAATTGTTTTTTTTTTTATAATTGTTGCAGGTTTTATAATTGTCTAAATAAATTAAAAGGTGAAGAGTGCTTATAAAAAAAATTAATTAATTATGCTAAGTTTTTTAATGCAAAAAAATAATGCAAGCTCAAGCATAACTAGTTTTATAATTCTAAACATTAAATAATTAATTTAGATAAAAAATTAAAAAGAGTATAGTTTAAGATTTGTAATTAACAAAAAAATAAACATTATAAATAAAGGGTAATTATGAACCATAAAATTTCAAAAAAAAAAAAAGGAGTGTAGAAATAAATGGATGGAGTGAAAGAATCCTCACCATTTGAATCCATGCCCATAAAGAGCTTGGCTAGGCCACGGCTTTTTACCAATTTAGTGTAAAATATAAAGTAATTTCCAATTTAGAATAAAAAAATCAAATTTATTCCGTCACTTCTAATGGCAAAAATACTAAATGACAAAATATTTTCACTTGTTAAAATAGAAAAATTATATTTTTTTAACAAAATAAAATGAAGTCCGCCAGTTTGACTAGTGGACTTGATATTTTATTAAAAGGGAAAATTACATTAAAAAAAAAATCTAACCTATTATATCACTTGCAAATACCACTATGAGTTAATTTTACTATCAATTTTACTCACAATGTTTCAAAAGTTTACAAAATTAAATGATAAATGCGAAAAATACTAGATTTTGAGCACTAACTAGTTAAGTTTTGTGAGTCTAAAATCTAGGATAATAATGAATATTGTCATGTTTTAGGTTAAATTTGTTGAGCCTACGTTTTTATGTGTTTTTAGTATTTTGTTAGGTTTTGTTAGTTTTAGTTGCTTTTTATGTTTTTTTATGTTGTTTTGGTAGGTACACTCTTCATGGATTTAAGGATGATGTGCAAGAAGTGAGGACTTAAAGTTAGGAGCTCATCTTGTCATGAATGTTTTTTTATATTATTTTGGTAGGTACACTCTTTATGGAGTTAAAAATGATATGCAAGAAGTGAGGACTTAAAGTTAGTAGCTCATCTCACCATGGAAAAAGAAGATAAGAGCTTATAGTGCAATTTCAAAGAAGAGAAGAGCTTATAGTGCAATTTCAAAGTTAGGCTAATTTGACCTCTGATATTCAGTGAAGATTTTGACATCCTTAAAGTTTTATAATGAGATAGTGATCTTCTTAAAATTTGAAATAGACATCTTAAGATTTTTAAATTGAGTTGATTTTGTAAAAATCCAAGTTCGTTTGGGTTTGAAAATCTTGAGTCGAAGTCAGCATATGCAGCTTTCATTTTAGGTTGCACGACTTTTAGTATTTCAGCAATATCTTGAGCTAAAGAGGTCTAATTGAAGTGATTTAAAGTTAGATAGAAAGCCCATACAAATAGCTACAACTTTCATGAGGGAAGATTTGGCTGGTTCGATTATCTTAAAGGGCTAAAGTTTTAGGCACAACTATGAGCCTAGGTGCACATGACATTCTTAGTTAGGGTGATTTGAGAAGAATTTAGGTGCACAACCATGTGTTAGGTGTGCACAGCCATGTGTCCTCTAACCAACTTTGGAAATTTGAATTTTGAATTGCTAATTTAAAGGGATTGAATGATTTTTTATAGGTAACAACTTAAAGAGGCTAGAGGCTAAGGTTATATAAAGGAGAGCCACCAGAGAAACAAGGACACTTACTCTTTCACTTAGCTTTACATCATTCTCTAAGAATCAAACTAGAATTCTTTAGTTCTTTTCATTTGATTGGTCTAATGGATGTTTGAAGATTGAGAACAGCAAGCTTCCATTCCAAGAGGGTTTTTATTATTCAGTTGCTTGTTATTTCAATTTTAATTGAGTAATAATGATTGCATTTTCTCTTTATTCTTCATCTTCTCTTTTATTTAATATGTGTGGCTAGATTTTCTAATTAGGGTTCTTAAATCAATTTAACCATGTGATTAACATAATTTAATCAAAGTTGATACACCTAGTTCATTAGTTATTTCTTTGCTTAATGTTTCAATGGATTGGCCACCCTTTGTTTGAATCTAGACAATGAGAATTGATTGAGAGATAGGCTTCATTAAGAAAAAAAGCAATAACCTGTTAATTGTCTATTTAGTTGAAAGAAACTTAGATAATTAGCAATGTTGAGGAGTTGATATTTTAAATTAAATATAATGAACACTTGATTAACGAGAGCTGTAAAATTTAGAACTGGTTGTATTCAATTAATCATAGGTTTGTTTAGAGGAATATCTATGATTCTTAAGATTGCTTACATAATGAAAAATGGTTTGAATTAACTTAGAGATTCTTTACATTTTTTGAAAGGGAAAAGGTATAAAAACACCTTATGGTTTTGCCCTAATCTCACTTAACCCTATAATGTTTTTGAAGGTTCAAATACACCCACATTATTACTAAAATGACACAAAAACACCCCTCTAACTGACACCGTTAACAATCAATTTAACACTTGTTAAAAGTTATTGGTATGGCATATAGGGCCCACCAATGTGGACATGGAGACAAATTAAAGTTGTTGGTGTGGCATGTCGGGCCCAACAGCTTGTACATACAGACAAATAATAAAAAAAAAATTCAAATGAACGTTAAATCCCTACCCATCATGAAGCTTTAGTGAAAATCCCATTTTTCCCTAAATTAAAAAGAACCCTAAATTTGCTTAATCAAATTAAAATATCCTAAGTAATTAACACTTGATCAAAATATAAGCATGGCTTCTTTATTATCTTTGACAACAAGATCTTCAAGGTGTAGTTTAATAGAGTATGATTATCCTGAACCTATAAAATATAGACATTGAATAATAAGAGGGCATAGGGTAAAAGCCCCTTAATGGACCTCATGGATTGAAAAAAATCCAGGCCAAAGATTCTATAGTTGTTATTATCATGAGGTAAGTAAGTTTTTAAAATTTTATTCAAAATTTTTGCTCATTGAGTGGTTGGGTGAGAATCAGATAGGAGAAAAATGCAGAAGGGCGGTGGCTCCAATGTAAGCTGTAATTATTTTGAGTGGCATGATATACTAATGAATAAAAGGGCTAAGAAGGTGTTGAATGACTTGAAAAAAGAGAGGGATGAACTACTGATGGAAAACATGAATTTACGAATGATGAAGATCAATATTGTGACTATTGATGATGAAGTGGCTTCAATTTGGTGTGAGTTAAGAAAATTGAAGAAAGCTTATATGGATAAGCATTCAGAAGTTCAAATTACCCAAAAGAAGATGAAACTGGCATTTATTGTTACTATAACATCTTGGATATTATCGTTGTATATAGTATATATATTAATAAGTAGTTAGGAAATTATGGTTTTATATTGATGGAATCAACCATGCATTAGCTTAGCAATTACCCTCTTTTTTTCTTGGTAAGGGATACTGAGTAATGAAAGTTGTGATGTAGTTCAGTTAAGCAACTTGATTTTGCTAAGTATTATACTCAGCCACTTTGTTTGCTTTATAATGAAAGTTATGTAATGTTATGATACAATCAGCTTCTAAGATATAACTATGTTGCATTTTTAGTATCATTTGAGTTATGTATATAAATTTCTACCAAGCATGGAAAATTAATGACAAAAATGGCAAAACTATATAGAGACACAACTAAAAATTGCAAAATATATCTTGTATTTATGCATATTGCATTGTACACATGTCTCTAAAAACATTTTTAATTACAAGGGTAATCATTAAAAAAAAGTTAGAATAGCCATTCAGGATAGGTGCATATATTCCCAGCAAGAAATACAAGTTTTCCCTATACATAAAAATAGTCTCAGTAAAAAGTTCTAACTGAAAATGTACATCATTTTCACCATCATTTGAGCAAATCAAACCAAAAAGCCCTATTTAGCATCAATTTCCAAAAGTTATTAGCTAATGTTCTATTGCTTTCCAATCTTCATTTCCTCCCTTTTCCTAATTAGGTGATCCCTTTGTTATTATAGTTGTGTCAAAGATATCAAAGGGCCTCCACTCCATTGTAAACTCAAAGCTGTAAAAGGAAGACTTGTGGCTTGACTCACAGTAAATCCATCTCTAATAAAGGTTATATTCCTTGTACAAAGTGGTACATGAGCATGACTTTTGCTTCTCCTCAATTGTCTTTCATTAGGAATAGGAAATCTACAATTAAGATCAAGTTCATGCAAAACACTACCCTATTGAAATCATGCTACAATTACCCTCTCCATTGGCAATCCATTCTTAAAAAAAAGACATAAATAATTTCAATAAGCTCTCATACCACTTAAATTGAGCATCAAATTTATCATCAAATTAAAATGAAATCAATAGAAAACTGAACTCTAAACTCTTACATTTAAAACCATTCTTCCACTTGTCACATCAATATAACAACCATGTCCTCTACTAGGATTTGTATTTCCTCTACCAGCATTATTACCTCGTTGACTCTGCCTTCGATTTCTAATTCCTGCACTGCTGGTGGCATTATTTTACTGCCTCAAGCCCTCAGTTGGTGGTTGACTTCCATGATTCTATTATAAAATTTTACATCATATTAAAAAAATTTAAAAAATTAATTCATGATAAAAATAAGTAATTATGCTAATTGTGTGTAGTTTACATTTTACCTCTGATTTGTAGTGGCTACTTTGTTTGAGGCATTAGTTTATTGTGATAATGAGCCCTCATACTCTACATGTGCACAAGCTCTTATCAATGTACATAGTATGCTTATCTTCTCCTTCTCCAATTTTAAATCCCATATTCCCATTAAAAACCACTTAGAATCCTAGAGCATTCTCTCTATTATCGTAAAATTTTTCCATACAACTAGGACTCCATTCATTCACCCATCTTGAACATAAGATTTTATTCTTTGCAATCTTATGCATAATTTTTAGCCAGATGTCATCACGCATATTGACTATAGGCTTGAACCTTTCATCTAAAATCCACGTATTAAAGCATTCAGAAATATTATTGTCGATCATGTAGGATTTGCACCGACTGCTAAAATAAGCCCTACACCAATTGTGTGGAGGGTATTTTAGGACATCCTTTGTTGCCTTCTTACTAACACTGCCTAATTTCTTTAAATTGTCTTTGAATTCTTCATGATATATGCTCCATGCACATATCTAGAAATGCTTTTTAAATTCCCCTCCTCCCCATTTTTTAGACCAATTGAAGTACACATGTCTCGTACACCACCTATGCTCGGCTTGAGGAATCACTCTATTAACAGCATCAATTAAACTTTTGCAACAAAACATTATACATGGAAATCAGTCAAGACCAGCAATGCATTATTACATGTAAATAGATTCAAAAAAAATAATTTAGAAATAAGAACAATTTAATTAAAGAAATTAGTACCTTTTGCATAGATGATATAATAGTAAGTGTTGAACCATATTGTATATGTAGTTCCTTTGACAGCCACTCCAAAAACCATAACTAATTCACCTTGTTTTCTTTACTTACGATTGCCCATGTATCAGGTACATTTAATCATTTGCATCCAACCTAATTACAACTAATAATTGGCCTTTGCATACCCCCATCAAGAAACAACCATCAAGACCTATTAAGGGTCTACAACCAGCAATCCAACCTTTTTTTAAGGCATTAAAAAAATAATATATACTTGAATACCCTTTTTCCCTCTTTTAGACTGTCTTTACACAAGTCTATATGTATAGTGGTACCAAGGTTCGTTCTTTTTAAAGCCTCAGTGTATGCTTCTAGATATCCAAACTCAACTTTGAAGCTCCTATTTAATTTTGAAATAACCATTTTTTTACCCTCTCACATTTTGCCAAAGAAACATTCAATTTGATTTCTTCTTCTGCAACGGTTTGTAAATCCTTAACTTTGATTTTAGGGTTTTTTATGATTCTCTTTCTGAAATAATTTGCTAAATATCTAGCTCTTGCACTTAAAATCTTGATTGATCTAAAATAGTCATGGTCATACTATAATATCTTTAAATAAGTCTAGGGTTATTTCCATCATTAGAAATAAAAACCATAAATTTACAACCATCAGCATTCACACATTTCACCCTAATTCTTCCTAGTTCATTTTGTACAAGCTTTAACTTCAAACCTCTAACAACTATATACCTAGAAATGCATTCTCTAGCTTTACTTGCATTAGTAAAATTCATGCTAAGCACAAAGAAAGGACCACCATCATTGGCATATGAAACCCTCTCCTTTGGTGGGGCACTACTTTCACTTTCACTTTCACTTTCACCTTCTTCCCTGCCAACATCATCTTCCTTGCCACATTCATCCTCTTTTTCACCTTCAATTCCCTTATCTCCATTAATGTTATTTTTTTTATAAAAAGCTGGGCTATAAGTGATTTCAGTTAGTACACCATGACATCCCAAAAAGGTTGGCACCTCCATAGCACTATCATCATTAATCAAACTAAACCTATAAAATTAAATAAAGAAATCAAAATAATATAAAAGATCCAGACACTAAGGACAAGTAAATGAAAAAGAGACCCTATAGTTCTCTTTGCCTAATATATCTATATGAATTAACTCATTACATTCAAAAGGATGATTAATCCACCATTTAGCTTGATGAAGATCAATAGCCATAGTAGAAAGCTTATTCGCCACATTATTACCTTCTCTATAAATATGAGAGACATAAACTTGCAAAGAGGATAAATCATTAAGACATGCTTACCATTCCTTACGAAGCTTCCATGGAATGTTTGGGTTCCTTTACTACAAATGCTAAACAACATATAAGTTATCACATTTAATCCATAGACATGCAGGTTGCAAAACTTGTGTGTGATGAACTCCAATAATCATTATAAATAACTTAGCTTCAAATGCAAAAAGTACTCCAAAAGGAGCAGCAAAATAAGAAATAGCAGCACCAAGGTGATTCCAGAATACACCTCCAGCTCTTGTTAATCTTGGTGCTCCCCTAGCAGTGCCATCTGTGTTAAGTATCAAATAATGTCGAGCAGGCGGAATCCATAAAACTCCAAAACATCGAGGAAGAGAACGAACAATGCCAAAAATTCTGAGACATCGAAGAATTAAAAGCTCTATTTGAGAGTTAGCCATACACCCAATTTTGAACACTGATGTAGCTATAATAGCTTTATAGATGGACTTAATAGCAACATAAACAAGGATATGCTCAGAATGGAAGATTGCTTTGTTTCTCATATACTAAATAGTATGTGCAGTTTCCAAAAAACTAACTCACCAAAGAGCTCTCAGTTGAGATGAAAAATTTTATAACCAAGCTGAATTAAACAAGCCTAAAAAACCTAAAGAGAGATTTAAAAAAACCTTAAATAAACTAAAAATAGCATGCCAAACTGTGACGACATATGAGCAATGAGTAAACATGTGAAGCATTGACTTAGATTCTTTCATACATAGACAATAACACGAAGCAACATTAAAACCCTTAGCATATAACTGATCATCAATGTGGATCTTACCATGGAGAAGACACCATGTTAAGAAAGAATGAGAGGGTGGCATGTAATGGCACTATAATTTTTTGCCCCAAGCAAACATAGGGGAAGAAGGATGAGAATTCAAATAAAAAGATTTATAAGACAGCTGACCATCTACAAAGTAATAATAAACTAAAGAATTTAAGTCTAGATAAGAGAAAATGAGATTGTCAATATCATTTGCAATTTCTGGAAATGCAACTCTAAAGCTTGGTGTAAGATTCTAAGAATTATTTTAGAAAACATATAAAATAGAAGCTAAAAGCAATTTCCTATTTTGAATTGGAATGCCAATCTTGTCTGCTATAATATACTCAAGCCACTTGTCATTCCAAAAGCTTAAAGACAAGGACCAATGAATAACCCATTGAGATTGACTAATCAGAGCTCCTAAGCAACCACAAACTGAAGACCAAATAAAAGAATTGATACTAGCCAAATGAATCACTATATTTTTATACATGAAATGAGAACGACAAAACTCAAAAGGGAAGCTATCCTTGCTAATTAACTTTAAAGCTAATTTACTTAACATATCAATATTCATAAGGTGCAAGCACTTGAGATTTAAACCTCCCTCCTCAAGAGGGGAGCAGCAGATATCCCAATGCACTGACATGAGTTTACGAGACATGTAATTACCCATTTATAAAAAATTCTTAAGACATCATTCTGACCATTTGACCAATAAAGAAGGCCATTTATATATCATGAAAGTGTGCAGAAAGGACCCATAGAGTATAGAATTAATAAGAGAGAGTCTCCCCACCTTTAAAAGAGTGGAACGTTTCCACTTATCAAGCTTGGTAATAATAGCATCAGCTAGAGGTTGTAACCAATATATTTTAAGAGTTCCTTTGAACATTGGAACTCCTAAATATTTAAATGGCAATCTACCAATCTTTATACCTATAATCTCTCTTAACATAAGTACCCGAGAATGCATAACAGCCTTACTGAAAAAAATAACTGACTTCCCCTAATTGACCAATTGCCTAGAGATCCTGCCATATTATTGAAATAGAGTCGTCAACGTCTGCAGGTTTGACTTAAAATATTTGCAAAAGATTAAAATGTCGTTCATATAAAAAAGATGCGTAGGATAGCTGACTCTACTATTGGAATGCATAGGAATTAAAGAGCCCTTACTGACAAGAGTTATGAGAGAACGATTAAGGAACTCTTCGGCAAAATAGAAAAGCAAGGACAATAGAGCATCATCTTGCCTCACCCCACGCGAATAGGAAAAGAAACCTTTAGCCAAACCATTTAAAATAATGGAAAGGCGAGCTGAGTAAGTGTTAGAGAAACCAAAACAAGTAAGCACCTCCAATAGAAAATCCCATTTAAGAGAGTCAAATGCTTTTTTAATGTCAATCTTAAGAGCCATATTACCTTCTCGAGAGCGGTAATCTAAGAGATTAAAATTTTTAAACACAATTGCAACATAATCCTCTATATGCTACCCTTAAAAAAATTAAACTGAGGAGGAGTGATAACAGTAGAAGCAATGCTGGTCAATCTATCTGCTAAAATTTTGGAAATAGTTTTATAAACAAAATTCCCTAAGAAAATCGGCCTAAACTTTTCAATAGAATTGGCATCCCAAGTCTTTGGAAATAAAACCATAAGATTAGAATTAAAATCATTCATTATCATGCCAAAAATGAAAAAATGATGAACTGTATCACTAACCTCTTGACCAATAATATGCCAACACCGAATAAAAAATAAACTAAAAAAACCATCTAGACCTAAGGCACTTTGTTGATCTATAAAGAGAATGTTTTTCTTTACATCCTCATAAGAAGGCAGACTATAAATAAAATCATTATGAGATGGCAAAACTAGTTTAGGAATGATATCCTTAATCGCTGATAAATTGTGAGCTGATAAAGAGCTATAAAAAATATATGAATAAAAATTGATGATATGGGACCAAGCAAATCAACATCATTAACCAAAGAACCATCAATCATTAAACTATGAATGCCTGTTTGAGTAGAGTAGCGAGCCAACAAACTATTATAAAACTTAGAATTATGGCCCCCTTCTTTGATCCATTGAATTCAGCTTTTTTCTTTCAATAACGAATCCTGATTAGCAAGAAAAATAGAAATAGCTTCATGACATTGCATTTCCTGAGTATAGAGATGATCTAAAAAACCATGGAGATCAATCTCTACTTAAATGAGAATAAGATCTTGCTAAGCTGCCTTAATAAAAGAATCAAAATGACCAAAGACATGCTTATTCCAAAGACAAATACAAGATCATAACATGTTAAGTTTCTTAAATAAAACATACATCGGATGCCCAATCACCTAAAAGGAAGACTAAAAACATTCCATAGCTGGAATGAAGTTTTCATGAGATGTCCGTATTGAAAGAAACTTGAAAGGATGATGAACATCCAAATTTTTGTTGGAGTAAACAAGAAGAAGATGATTATGGTCAGATTGATTTTGTGCCAAAGAATTACATTCAATATGGTTCTATTTTTGAAATACCAAAGAATTGCTTAGAGCTTTATTTAAGTAGATATTTACATGATTTGCTCCTTTGCAATTATTAGTCCAAGTATAGAAAGATCCTTTGGTGTCCAAGCAAGTAAGATCATAATTGAAAACTATGTAAAGAAAATCTAAACAAAATCATCTAGAAGGGGGGTTTCCCGTTTTCTCATGAGCCCCAAAATAGGAGTTAAAATCTCCAATTACAAACCAATTAGAGGAAATGAGCGAGCAGAGATGAACCAAGCTTTGCCAAAGTTGTGTTCTACTAGCTGAAGGAACATTAGCATAAATAAAGCTAATAGAAATAACTTGAGAATTTTCCATAAAGGAAACAATAATTTATTAGTCAAAAGAAGAGAAGATAGAGACATTTCCTGCACTAATATTGTTAAAGACAAAAAGCCACATTGATGGAAGATATAAAGCATTATCAACCATAAAAGACATATTGATCGAACGCCAAAAAGAGGTAGGAGTAAACGAAAACTCTACCTTTGACTTAGCAAGACAAATGAAGTCTATAGTATGAGATATACAAATCTGAAAAAGAGAGCATTATGTTGGAGCATTTCTAGCACCTCTATAGTTCCAAAAGAGCACTTTCATTGAGATGAATGAGAGACAGCCCTGGTGATAGGGCGAGTGCTAGTAAAAGACAAGCTCTCAGCTTACTTTTTACTATGCTATTTATGGGAAACTTGCTGCCATGGTTGATCTTGTTCCATTGAATTTGCCCGAGATAACTTGCTGACTTCATCAAGTTCCATTAATGCAATGTGAAGAACAACAGTCTGATTAACATGGGAAGCATCCGCGACTTGACGATCCTGAGAACTCATAAAAACACCTAGGTTGTCATTTAGAACTACTATGGCTAAATCCTCCTAAAAGCCTATAGTATCACCTAGTTTGTCATCTGTAATCATAAGGGCCAAATCCTCACCTTGAGAGGAGTCCGCCATAGGGTTATCAACATGGGAATCAATATGGATAGGGGGAATAGGAATCATAGTTGGTTTAAGATTTATTGATTTAGCCTTCTAGATTTTACAGGAATGAGACCTGCCTTTTGATTGACAACAACAAACATCAAAGTTTCTAGGAGCAGCATCATGGGTTAATTTGTCAGGCATAGGAGGTTTATTTTGCCGACATGATGAAACTCATAGCTGATCAAGTGATAAATGTTACAGAACATAGGTAAATTCTCATAATGAATCTCAATATCATACATCGTACCCTAGCAATCCAAAAATAATTAATATTGAATTGGAGAAAAAATATCAATATCAATTCTTGTAAAATGTCCAAAGTCCCCCTCTAGTGTTTCACAATCAATTCTAACTAGTAATCCAATATTGTTGGCTATATCATAAAGGATCTAAGGATCCCAAAGCTCCTAAGGGAGCCTAAAAATTCAAGTCCAAATCTGAGTAGTAGAAATCTTATGCTTGTAAAGGTCAAAACCTAGCGACCATTGCTAAAGACGTAAAGTTCCTAGTTTCAAAAACTGTGATCCTTTGCCCCATACTAATTCTTTATCCTAGGAAAAAAAATAAAAGAATATGATAAAAACCTCTACCTAGTGAAATTAAACACTAGGAAGAGTTAAGAGCCTAAACAGTAGAGAGTTTTTATTTCAGATTTATGAGAGTCCAAGGGGTATCACCTTTTTTTAAAATAATTCTTATAATCAGGGAATAATGGTATAAAGATAGACATTTATTATAGACATCAAAATTAATCCTAACTGTTTGGAAGGAGCCAGGCTTCACATTCTGAAGAGTGGAAGACTTCGGAAGAGGAACATCACACAAATCCTTAGCAACTACATCTGTATAGGATTTCTTAGGAAGAAGGTCATCCCTAGGAGGCTAAATCGAAATGGATTTCTTGAAATGAGACATGAAGAAGAGATCAGAATGACTAAAAACAACATTATCATAAGGGCCTGATGGCCGCCATCGAAGGCAGTTCCCGGAGGCATAAGAGGCCACGAGAGAAAAACCTCAAATGTTTAGGATATATAATGTAAAGTTCCTCAAATTTTCATCCATTAATGTTGTTCATTGCACCATTCATACTACATTGTGTTCCTAGCTGAACTTGTTCATTCTTGGATTCTTCATTTGACAAATAATTGCATTTATTAATAAGGACATCTGCGTCATAGTTTGCAAAAACTTCAACGTATTTAGCCCATTTATATTTCTGAATATATCCTAATAGTCTCCTAATTCCATCATCATCATCTAAAAAAAAAGTCCATCATTCATTGACTTTTCGAGCTTAAGCACAAATATTGTGCTCACATATGAATACCCATAAGTCTTTATATATCGGGCTCTAATATCTAAAAACGACAGGTAATCACAATCAAAGTTTTCTATAATATCCACCTCCCCATTAAGGTACTTAATGTCAGGATGGAAAACCCATCTACCCCTATAGTGAAAATGAAAATTCCCAAGGTCAGACATGCTGCAGACAAATGCCAAAAACAAAAAAATTATTATTCATTATTAAACTACATAAAAAAAGCCATCTTTTGAAATCAAACATGCATGCATATTAAAAAGAAAAAAGCAAATGTTTCCTAAAATTTAAACATACAGGTCCCCCACCATCAGGACCACTTCATATCTATGTTAGCATAAAAAAAAAATTCCTCATATACTGTCCCTTTTCATTAACACACACTAAACAACAATAAAAGTTGTCCATGCATAACCACTAAATAATGTTTGTCTAAACCAACAACAACACATTTAATCATAAATTTCAACCTAAGAATATATTTTTTATTCCAAAAGATTCAATATAAATATTAAAGAAAGATCCTTAAACCAGCTTCATCCAGCATATGACTTCAATATCCTTTACTAATGCTTGATTCTTGTCGATTTTAGTACTATCACAATTTGGGCGGTTTTTTTTTCCTCAATGACTTCTTTAATTTGTGTTTTAGGGATTTTGCAATCTTTAGGAATCAGATTTTGGCTACTAAGGGATTTCCCGCTTAGGATTGTATGCCACATTTTTTTTAACTATTTTGCATGTACAAGCTGTTGGGGCCCACATGCCACACCAGCAACTTTAATTTGTCTCCATGTCCATGTTGGTGGGCCCTACATGCCATACCAACAACTTTTAACAGGTGTTAAACTGACTGTTAATGGTGTCAATTGGAAGGGTGTTTTGTGTTATTTAATAACGATATGGGTGTATTTGAACCTTCGAAAACGTTATGGGGTTAAATGAGATTAGGGCAAAACCATAGAGGTATTTTTATACCTTTTTCCTTTTTTAAAAGGTTGAATTAAGTTTAAGAACCCTAACATTTCTTGGATTGTGATTTATATTAGCTTTAATTTTGTTTTGCTTATTTTATTTCAAAAACCAATTTTTGGTGTTTAGACAAGCGTACACTTTAAGTAGTACAATAGTCAATTTTGCAATATCTGTGGGACAATCTTTATTTATTACTTATACGATTCCGTACACTTGTAGATTACACATGTCACTAACCCTCCATTAAATTTTTTTTAACGGACAGTTGACGTGTTTGTTAGTGGAGCCCATTTTTTGACACGTACGACCTACAAGTGCTTATTGGATTTGAGCAATTACATATAGAACTCTAACTTTTATAAAACTTGCAAAATAAACCCTTATATAAAAATATTTAATAATTTTAATTAAAAATTTTAAAATTTATTAAAATTATTAGAATAATTTTAATAAAATAAATAATAGAAATAAGTGTAAATTCAATGCTTTTTATTAATAATTTTTTTTATATATTTAAAATTTTAATTATAATTACAGTACATAATTTAATATGTAATTTAAGATTAAGAAAATATAAAAATATGAAAATTAAAAAAAATACTAAAAAGGAGAACCTATTAGTGATAACTAATAAAATTATTTTTGTAATTAATTTCATTCCAATTTGATAAAATTAAAATTAAAACTAATTTATAAAAATTATTTTTATTTTATGAATTTTTTTTTATCGTAAGAGCATATACAATAAATTTTTTTATAATAGGATATACAAATATAAAGATAAATATAAATTTTTGTTTTTCATCAAATTGGAGTAGAATTGATGTCAAAAACTTAAATTGGAGTAGAATTGATGTTAAAAACTTTCATTAGTTAACAATAATAGTTTATGCTTTTTTAGTTTTTTTTTTGAACTTTTATACTTTTAAAATTTTAAAATATATGTAAATTATGTTTTATATTTCTTTATAAAATTATTAAATATTTAATAATATTTTATTAATAATAAAGTATTGAATCTCTCACTTATTTTTATTATAAAATTGGAGTGAAATTAATCTCAAAAATAATTTTATTAGTTATCAATAATAGATTATGTTTTTTAGCTTTTTCTTTTTTTGAATTTTCATATTTTTATATGTTAAATTATGAATTGTAATTTTTAAATATATAAAATTTTTTAATTAATAAAAAATTAAATATTACATTTATTTATATTATTTATTTTATTAAAATTATTCTAATAATTTTAATAAATTTTAAATTTTTTAATTAAAATTATTTAAATATTTTATATTAAAATTTATTTTGTAAGTTTTATAAAGGTTGGAGTTCTATACGTAATTATTTAAATTCAGTCAGCACCTGTAAATTTCACATATCAGAAATTGGATTCCATTGATGGACACATTAATTATCCGTTAAATAAATTTTAATAAAAAGTAAATTTTGTAAATTTTTAAAATATTATAAATAAAATTAATAGTAAAATTAAATTATAATATTATTTACAAATGGTACAATAAATTATGATTTTTTTTATATAATTTTCCCTTAAAGTTAAAAAGAATGGCGGAGTTCTTCCCTGCATTTATTCCATTCAAATTAAAGGTCGATGCCAATGCCTTGTCGTACATATAACTTCCAGGGGGGCAACACATACACACCATTACACATTTAATTATAAAGAGAATGGCGCACACATTTTCTGTCACTATACTGTACGAAGCACTCCATAATTCTTAGCCACATGATTACAAAAAAATTATCGGGGGACGACTTGAAAAGCATACTGGAACAAAACAAACCTTACAAATTTATTATTATTATTTTCATTAATAATATTAAATTAGTTATACTACTGCTGTAATAATAATAATAATAATAATAATAATAATAATTATTATTATTATTATTATTATTATTATTATTATTATGTAATTTATTTCATTATAATAGAATAAAATAAATTATTTTTAATATTTAAACTATTTATTTATTAAATATTTTTATTTTTAAATTAATATTTAATGGACTTTAATTACAAATTTTGATATTTTTCCTTACAAATTTTTTATAATAATAATATTGTTATTATTATTATTATTATTATTAGAAATAATATTATTAAATTAATCATAATACTAATAGTAATAAAATAATAATATTATTATTAAATTATTTTAATTAAATGTAATTTCGTTAATAACAATAGCGTAAAATAAATTATTTTGAATATTTAAACTATTTACTAATATTTTTATTATATATATATTAACAATCATTGTCATTTTTTTCCCAATACAAACCTAGAAAAAAATTTTTTGTCATTTCCGCCATTGAATGGCTTAATTGATAGGAAAAATTATATATATGGCCAATGAAATGACGGAAAAAATTAAAAATAAACTTGCACGATTCACTTTAGAAAACACAAAAGTCCACATGCTTTGGCCAAATGTTCAAGCGCTTCTACATATACCATAAGATCTTGGGTTGTAGATCTATCTCCACTCTCTTTCCTCAAAATTTGTACTTGAAAAAAAAAACATAATAGTGGTCATCTTCCTTAAAAATAAATATTGAATTGACAACTCTGCCATCAAAATTGTCTTTAATATGAAAAAAAAAATTATAAATTACTAACTCCCCCAATTGGAATGACAAAGTTTATAAACCAAAAAAAAAAATTAAATATAGTACCATCTCTGTCAATGTGGATAGGGAAAATAGCCTATCCACTATTCCAATTGGCGGAATTTTAAATGTCAATCTACCTAAGCAAAATCTATCCAAATTTGTAATGAGTTTTGTAACCGCCTCAAATTGGGAATTATTTTGAGAACCACTTCAAACTGATAAAAAAAAATTTACGCTCAATTACTAAAAAGCCCACTAGGCCAAGCCTCAGAGGTTTATGTTCTTAAAAAAAACTCTAATTAAAGTACGTAGGCTCCACCTCGTCAAAACTACAAATTAAATTTTTCTTTTTTGAATTACTAAACAAGACACACTTTGCAAATAATATTAAACAACTATTCTAAGTTTTGTCCCTCAATTGAGAAAAGTGGGGTTCAAACCTCCCACCTCCCATATTTCCTTTTTATTATATTGGAAATTAACCATTTGTACTACAAGGTCAAAAGTCGGATCCAATTAATTTGCCATTTTACATTTCTTCCCTTTAAATAATTTAAAATAAAATATTTTAAGTAATATATAGTTTATAATTCACATTAAGAATGGCTTGGTTCAAATATATTCAGGATAAGGTGTGGAGAAGGGTGAGTAGTTGGCGTAGCAAGTTGCTCTCAAGAGCAGGGAAGGAAATCATGATCAAGACTATTGCCTAAGCAGTGCCAAACTATACAATGAATGTATATCTTCTTCTTAAAGATCTATGTAAGGAATTAGAGACAATGCTCAATTTGTTTTGGTGGGGAGGTAGAAGAGATGGTCATAAAGGTATCAATTGGCAGCGTTAACAGATTTTATGTTGTCAAAAAATAGTGGGTGTATTGGCTTTAAATCCCTTTATGAATTTAATATCATAATGCTAGGAAGGTAAGCATGGCAATTTCTAATAGATCTTTCTTCTATGGTATCGAGAATTTTTGAAGCTCGATGGGAAGTCATTTAAGGAAGCTAGGTTGGAACTAGCTACACCTGGCGTAATGTCTTTGCAGCTAAACATGTGGTGATGAGTGGTAGTAGAATGCATGTGGGGAATGGAGCTAGCATATCAATTACTAAGGACCCTTGGTTACCTGATTTACATAATAGATACGTAACCTCTAAACTTCATATATCTTTGAGCAGTAGTACAATGGAATGCCTTTTAAATTCTGGTGAACGAAAATGGGTTGGTGACATTATTAATGATCTCTTTAATGAAAGAGACAAAGATCTAATAATGCATATACCTTTCAGTATGACAAAACGAGAGGATAAGAGGCAATGGCTTCCCGATTACAAAGGTAATTACTCTATCAAATCATGCTATAAATTTCTTTATCATGTACCTCTGGTGGAAGATGATAGTATGTGGCGAGATTTATAGTCCCTTAATATACCTACTAAGGTAAGGAATTTAATTTGCCATGGAGTTTCTAATATCATGCCAACACCAAACAATCTTAAAGCCAAGAGAGTGAATGTATCCCCCATATGTCAAGTTTGTAATGTAAGTATAAAATCGGTGTTCCATATTATAATAAATTGCCCATTTGCTAAGCCTTGTTAGATTGCGTCCCCGATTAGTTTACTTGGTCAGAATGTGACATTTGTAGAATGGTTAAAGGCTATATTTAATAGAAAAAAGAAAAATGACAGTAATCTTGCAGCTATGATATGTTGGGGCATATGGCGAAATAAAAATGAAGTTGTTTGGAATAAAAGATATGGACATTTGTTCAGGTGCTTAATTCAGTGAGCCAGTATCTTTTTCAATGGCAATATGCCCATATTGTTATCTTGCTAATGACTTCTATTAGGTCACAAAGTAAGGAGATATCAGGTGGTTGAAACTAGATTTAAACTGGTTAAAATGTAATGTTGATGCTGCTACTTTTTGGAGTCAGAAGAAGGTCTGTTTGGGTGTTGTTATTTGCTCGGATGAGGGTGATTTTATAGCAGCTCAAAGTATCTCCATTCCAGGTCTGTTTGCTACTCAAGAGGTGGAGGTGTTAAAAGTTAAAAAGGCTCTTAGCTGGGCAAAATAATGCAATCTTAATCGCGTAGTTATTGAGATGGATAGTCTTCAAGTGTATCAAGCCTTATTAGATAAACAATTTAGTCTTAATGGTTTTGGTGTCATCATGAAGATTGTCTTCAGTTAGTTAGTTAGTTCTTTAAGAGAAGTAAACTTCTCATTAGTTAGATGATCAGTGAACTCTTATGCTCATTGTGTTACAAGAGTGGGAGGTTCTTTGTCTAGTGGTGGAGAATGGAGAGTAACTCCTCCCCCTTGGCTTTGTAATGTGTTAAGTTCAGATGTTTCTTATTAATGCAAGTTTCCTATTTTCTTCCAAACAAAAAAAAAAATTCACATTAAAGACAAGAAAAAAAATCTTAACCTCATTTTCTCTCAATTTTCTCTTCTTTTTCTTTTTTTTTTGGTCACTCATCTTTATTAAGTAAGGAGGTGTGATTTTTTTGCCATGTTTGGCCTAAAATCACTCATCTACACCTCTTTTTATCAATTTATTTCTTAAATAAATGGTTATACCACATAAATTTGGTTTTTTTTTTTTTTTTTTTTTTTTTTTTTTTTTTTTTGTAGTTTCATCAACTTGTTGCAGCATTTGATTTTTCATCATCTTCTTGTGACTTTTTATTTATATGTAGGTGATTCAGACAGGTAAAACATATTTGATCAAATAAAGACAACAAATCAGATTATGGTCATTAATATATTGTAGAACTTGAGTTATAGGTATTCTAGTCACTATAGTATTATCAAATTTGTAGGTTTTAAACCAATTTATTATGCTATTAACTTGGATGCTATTTCAATTTTATGATTTTTAACGAATTTATATCTATATTTCTATCGATATATTGCTACTTTGAATCAATAAATTTATTTTTATTTTTAAAAAAAGTAATATATAATTTGAAATTAATTTAAATTCCCATATTTTAAATTTATTAATTTTAAATTTGATTTAAATTTTTATTAATAAAAATACTCATAATTATTGAATAAAAAGATTTGATCAAAATTTAAATTTATGATAAAATGATTTGCCTCTAAACATAGTATGTTACTTTTGAAATTCATTTTTTCAATTGAATGAGCATGTTTTGATTTTTCAACTAATTAAAGTTATAAAATCCAACTTAAAAAATAATATTTCGTCAATTATTTATGTAATTTTCTATGAATGTAATGTTGTAGAAACACTAAATTTTGGATTTAAAGAAAATCAGGTATGTATTTTGATATTTTATATTTATGGGACAATTAAATTATGTGATGCATCTAATTAAAATTTTATAGGACAAAAATTTGTTATGACAAGAAGCAATACGAAATTATTTATTGTATTAATATTAGTAAAGTATTAACAACGTAGAAACAACAATAGAAAATCTTCTATTACTATGATCCAGCAGGAAAATTTTGTTAGGCTAAAAATGAAAATAATAAAAAGAGAGAATTTTCTAAAAATAAAAGCTTCATTCCTTTTCTAATTTTTATATATGCCTCCATATAATAAGGAAACATAACAAAATTCAAATTAAGAACAGTTTTAGAATTGATCTCAATCAAGTACTTTGTCTCTATAGTATGAAATTTATTGGTTAATACTTACATTAACTTTAAATATAAAATTCAAACTAAATTTATTTTTTCCATTTTGATTCCCTCCAAATACTGTTCTTAATGCAATATCCACACAAAATAAAGATAAATTTATGAAATTAAAAATATGCATCAACTCTATTGTTGCTTTTGTGCTATATCAATTGTTTTTATATTATTACTTAATTACAAACAAAATCCAAATTAATTACTATCATTTTACCTTTTATTTGAAGATAAATTTGATTAAAGAATGCAATATCTTTTCCTGGTCCTAGTCGTGACAGATTAAATGCATAATATAACTGAAATTGAATTTCTGAATATATGTGTTTCGAAATTCTTAATTGAATCGCAAGGAAAATGTAGCAGGAGACCACCCCAGATCGGGGGTGCACATGGTTGAAGCTAATGTCTTCGCTCCTTAAATAAATAAATAAATAATTTTTGTTATTAAATGGGTCAATAGACACAATCTATTAATTTCACACCAAATCCTTTTGTTTTGCCTGTAGTCAAGGATAATCACACTCGACGCGTTATATATATATATATATATATATAAAATTTTGAGGCTTTATTTAATTAAAATTTTATTTATTTATTTAGCCCATTCAAGAAGTTCTAAAATATTTTTTAAGTCATTTTTTAGCATACAAATATCATTTCAAATATAAATACTATAAAATCGGTAATAAACAAATTTATATAGAAAATCACTCGCTATTTACTATTTTATGGTAAAAATTGAAAGATTTTTTTTTTTTGGAAGTATTTCTCTTTTTAAAAAATCTTACCAATTTATAGTTTTTTTTTCTGAGATGGTGGGAAGGATTGGTTATTTCGCTCAAAATGGCAAAATGACTTTAATTATTTTGTTTTTACAATTTTTTAGTCCATTTTGCCACTCACAGTGGCACTCATAGTGGCAAAATGGACAAAGGAATTTTTTTTTTTTGTCATTGTTTTTTTCTTTTGTTTGGCCATGCATCATTTTTTTTTTCTTGTGTGTTGCATGCATCATTTTTTTTCTTTTGTGTGTTGTGTGTGTCGTGGCCTAGTGTTTTTTTATTTTAATTTTAATTTTAATATTATAATAATTATGATTAATTAATTATAATAATATTAAAAATAATATTATAATTATAATAATATAATAATTTTTTAATAATAATAATAATAATAATAATAATAATAATAATATTATTATTATTATTATTATTATTATTATTATTATTATTATTTATGAATTAGTATTGCATGTGGCCTAGTTTTTTTAAGTTTTAATTTTAATTTTTTGTCTTTTATTTTATTAAATTAAAATTAAAATAATCATAATAATATATTAAATTAAAATAATCATAATAATGTTAAAATTAAAAAAATCATAATATTACTATAATTATGATATTATTTTTAATATTATTATAATTAATTAATCATAATAATTATATTATTAAAATTAAAATTAAAATAAAAAAACACTAGGCCACGACACGCAACAAACAAAAGGAAAAAAAATGATGCATGCAACACACAAGAAAAAAAAATGATGCATGGCCAAACAAAAGAAAAAAAAAAAAACAATTTTCCTTTTCTCCATTTGGCCACTGATCAAAAAATTGTAAAAAAAAAATTAATTAAAGTTATTTTATCATTTTGACCCGCGAAATGATCAATCCTTCCATTATCTTATAAAAAAAAAAATCATAAATTGGTAAAATTTTTCAAAAACACCATAAAAAAAGAAAGTAATTTCAAAATCACCATAAAAATAAGAATTTTTTTTTAATTTTTACCATAAAATGGTAAATAGTCAAAAAAAATCACAAAATAAATAAAATATACTTTATCTCAGAATTAAATTCAAGACTTCTCTATTGGAGTTTCGGCACAACAATCAATTAAGAAGAAGCTCAAAAAACTAATCCACACGTTAAAGACTTAAAATCTACAAAGCCCATTGACTTTTGAAGCTTATTGCAAAACAGACGAAGACCTCCTTTGTGACTTTAATTGGTTATTTGCATTGATGGTATTTAAATTTCTAACCGAATATCACTGTGAAGTATCTAATTTTTTTTTTAATTTAAAACCTTTCAATCTTTAATTTTAATTCCGCAATAGTAGCTGGACCTATTTTCCAGCTGCGATAATAATTGTTGCATACGTGTCAATTCATGTGAAAAAAAAAATCTAAATTGTTAAACAATATAATAATTGGGACACATGGCATAAAGCATGTGATAAGATAATTATTCAGTTATTGGTTGATTTTTTGTTTTGTTTTTTTTTGAACATGGGAATTTCATTAAAAAAAAGTAGTACACAGTTTGGCATAAGCCTGCAGATGGAAAATCCACCCATAGGGGATTATGGCAGAGGACGAGTACATGTTGAACACCCAAAACTGTTGCCATGTACGCAGATCGGGTGAAAGAACGAACTGATAAAATTTTCAAAACTAGCAATCAGTTTAATATTATTAACGATGGCTTGGATTTGCACGGACAAGATGCTTTTTGGGCGTTGATTGCGTCAATGATCAGGCTGCTTTACCCAAGTTGCAGCCAGTAAAATAGCCAAACTTCGGCTGATAAGACAGAAGAGACCGGTCAAGACATCCAAGAACCATCGTGTAGTTGATCAAATTGATCTCGAACCAGAGAAACCATGGTTGCTCCTCCGAATAAACCAGTACCGCCATCATCACCTGAAATTGATTAAGACATACAGCTAAAGTTAGTTTCCAATATCCTAGAAGAGAAGCTTTCCATGCAACCGTTGAATTCTGGCCAAAGGAAAAATCCTTTTTTCAACTGTAGTAGGAAAATTCTGTTGAGATTATCAAGTATCAATTGTGATTGGCACCGCCGTCTAGACGAGAAAAACAATTAAAAAAAAAAAGTTAAAAAGGATATAGACCTATGAAAAGTAAATAAACAAAAAGAAATTAATGAGAAAACCAATTTCTTATTAAGAAATGATCTAAAAATGATCTATCAAACATTCAAAATAAGAAAGACGAAAGAGCTCTGAAAACCACCGCCTCTACTCCTGTCTATGATAATTACATATCCTTTCAGTTATTGGTTGATTGTATAATTTATTTCAATTTCTTGTTATCAGTTTAGTTAAAGAAAATCGAATATTTTATTAGTTTATATTTTTATAAAATCCAGAAAATTCAATGTAGAAATAAGCTGGACGATATCTTTGGCAAGTTAATAGATCATTGTTTAGTCTCAATTTTTCGGTATTAAATGGATCAACGAACACCTTTTCTAAGGCAATTTTTTTCACTGTTATTTACACCATATTAAATATAAAACTAATTTTTACTTAGATTTTATGATAGTGTTGGTTTAAAAAAAATTGACATGATAAAAATTTAAATATGAAATTTTTCAATATATATCATTTAAACACAAAAATTCAGTAAATTTTTACAAGTTGCTATTAGTTAAAGTACTCCATCAAATTTAAAGCATGAGAGAATTCAAATTTCATGTCACATCCTTCTTAATTGCTTGTAATTAATTGATTTCTCTAACATATAATGTGTTTTACTTATTTGTTATTTCAATTCAAGAAACTCTAAAAATTAATATCCACATGTTGACCATTAATTAGAATACTTGTAACATAAAGAATCAGCTTCCTTTCTACCGGTCAAAGAAAAACCTCCAATTTTGCCTCTAATGTATTGTGTGAGGCGCAATTAAGCCCCTAATGTATTTTTTGCCTCAAAAACACACCTGATGTTATTCAATCTGGTCATTTAACCCCTTTTTGGAGATTTAACAACTAGAAAAATTATAAACTAGTCCTTGAAATTGTTTTTGTATCAAAATATTTCAAGTTTTAAATTTTAATAAATAAAATTGTCCTTAATTTTTACTAATAATATAATCTTTAAGAAAAATATTCTACCTAGTTATCAATTTTTCTAAATTAAATTAGAAGTGTAATCTACAATAATTAAATTAAAAAACAAAATTTTAAATTGAAGTCTATATGTATGTGTGTTTGAATGCTTCAATTTAAATTAGTTAAATAAAAATAAGTATATAAATAATATAACATTTGGAGTCTTTGCACTTATTTACTAATGATATACTTTTAATAAAATGCTTAATATTGAAATTTTTAAGTATTAGTTCAGTTAAAATAAATATATTTATATTTATATTTTTTTATTTTTGAATATATAAAAAATTAGATGCCAATGTTATATTTTTAATTTTTATTTGACTAATTTAAAATTATATATATATATATATATATATATATATTTCACTTTGATTTACATTTTTAATTTTAATTTTAATTAATTTAGATTATGCTAATAGTTTAGTTTAGAGAGATTGATAATTAAATAAAATAATTTCCTTAAGATTATACTATTAATAAAAAAATTTAAGGTTAATTTTGTCTATTGAAATTTAAAACATGAAAATTTGATAGAAAAACAATTTCAGGGACTAATTTATAATTTGCATAGATGTAAACCTTTTAGAAGGGGCTAAATGATTGAATAACCTTATGTGTGTTTTTGAGCAAAAAATAGATTAGGAGCTTAATTGAGCCTTAAACCATATATTAGGGGCTACATTGGACCTTTTCCCTTTAATTATAAATCATCCCTCTATACTCTTTCATTGATTTCAGTGCTATTCTTATACCAGAGGTGATAAACAAATATTTTTAGTGTGGTCCTTTTTAAGTTCAATATTCGAGGTTTTTGCGTAAGAGGAGAAAAACTTTTTCATTATTTGTTTTGTCCATATACAAGACTTGAATTTAAGGTTTTGCAAAAAAGAAAAAAAAAAAAAGTGACAGTTACGACTGTGATTAAAAGTTGTAATAAAAGCTTTTCAAAGGGCAAGATTTTGCACAATTGTTTGGTTGAACTTGCCATATGTTCTTTGTCCTTGAAATTTACTGCTACTGGTTGTTTGAATCGTAATCGTCTTATGCACTTGAATTCTTGATAAGTGCGGTATTCTTTTAAGAAGCCAGTAGTCACCTAGTATTCATACTTCAAATGAAATTCTGTTGAAAAAATATTACTAGTTTGGAAATTAGAAAGTACTTTTTTCAGCATAGAAATTTCTTTTTTCAACACTTAGAGACTTAAGTTTAAAAATATTATGAATTACTTAAGCCTCATAGGTTTAGACTAAGGTTCTGAGATTTTAAAGTTGGTAATGCTATCAATTAACAATTGTGATTTATAAGATACTAACAAATCAATCCAAAAAAGAAAATTAAATTACATTGTAAAAACAATGGATAATGAACTCATAAGTTCTATAAGTTATCCGAAATTTCAATTAAGTTCTAAAAAAATATGTTTTTTTTATTGAGTTTTAGAAGTATTTAAAATGTTTCATATTACATGACAATTAAATCCCATTCAATAAACTAACGTGTGCAGTCAACTCAATAATGACATTGAACTCATAAGTCCTATAAGTTATCCAAAATTTTAATTAAGTATCAAAAACATTTTTTTTTATTGAAATTTTTATTAGATTAAAAAAAAATTTATTATTTGATTTTTTTATACATTTTTATAGTCAATTAATAATTAATGATAAATTCATGTGACATAAATTTTATTAAACAATTAATTTAATAATAAAAATATATTTTGTAAATTTAAGGGGCAAATAATATAGGAAAATGATCCCATTTATTCTCAACTATAGGCTGATTTTTTAAAAAATTATATCATTTAATTTGTATCAATTAGGAAAATTAATTTTTCTAATTCTTTCAATTTAATCTTGTAATAATGCAAATTTTTGGATATCAATATTATTATTTTCTTGATATTATTATTAATATTTTTATCTCATTTTTATTATTATTATTATTATTATTATTATTATTTTTACTATTTTACTTATTAATATCATTATTATTAGGTCTTATTGTTGTTATTATTATTATTATTGTTATTGTTAAAAGGAGAGAGTCGCTAGCAGAAAAGAAGAAAAAACAGGGGCGAGGTTTATTTTGGTGGAAAATTTCATTTTAATATCAATTTTGTTCTTTTTTTTTTTCCTTTTCTTTTAATATCCAAATGAACTCTAATTGACCTCAAATTTGGATGGTAGATTTGCCTCATCATCCTATTCCTCCCCATAATTTTTTTTTTGTAAGAAATTGTCCAGAAATTGCCCAGAAAGGTGAAGAACAGTCAACCTTCTTTTAGCATTTCGACATTATTCCAAAGGGTTTCAAGCAACTAAGTTGGCTCTATTAAGTTCCTCTCATCATTAGGAGTTTATACGTACTGACTTTGCATCCAATTTATGTCAATAGAATATTTTATGAATTTCTTTATTAATTTCCTTTACTCTTTTTGATTTGTTACTCCTATGTTGTTTTCGGTGCATTTGAGGCTATTATTGTGTTCTATTAATTATTAAGAATAATTTGGCATAATTTGTTCATCCGAATGTTGTATTTTCAGTGAGGATCCGATGGGTTCCACCCGAACATTGGTGAATGAACAGTGTCGACTCAGAGATAAATGCATGAAA
The DNA here is from genome assembly GCA_947683625.1 of Mallotus nudiflorus. Classification (NCBI taxonomy): domain Eukaryota; kingdom Viridiplantae; phylum Streptophyta; class Magnoliopsida; order Malpighiales; family Euphorbiaceae; genus Mallotus; species Mallotus nudiflorus. Next base: position 317,028 of record CANTUR010000547.1, on the reverse strand, counting down.
CTATTTTTTTAAAATAGTATAAATTATGATGATTAATTTCTATATAAAGAGTTTAGTCAAATTCTTTATAGATTTTGAGAAATAAATTTCAAAAAGGTTGCAGTGGAAATTAGTTAATTTCCATTTAAATTAGTTTAATAGTCAGAGATAATTCCTTTAGCCATAAAAAAAAAATTACATTTAGGATATTTATAAGTCCATTTTACACATTTCTTGAATTTTTATAATTTTCTGGAATTGTTGGATTTCATATTACTATTCCAAGGTTCTATTACTGTTTCGGGTTACTATTCTAAATCCGGGTGTTTTCATATTTTTATTAAATTATATAAATTTTATAGATTAAACTTTGTAAAAGAAGTTTTGTGAAATTCCTTGGAGAATTTAAAATATAATTTTTAAAGATTATGTTTAATATGTATTTTTAGAGAAAACTTATATTTTATTATTTATTTGAATTTTAATTGAATTTAAGATTATTTAAAATGTTTGATACTTATTTTAAGCAATAAAGGCAAGAAAATAAATTTTATAAGTAAATGGTAATTTTTAGTTAACTGGAGATAATTTCGGAAAAATATTTACTATTATTATTCAAAAGCTTAAAATAAGTTCTTTAATATTTTTATTATATATTTGGATTATTTAAATAGTTTATGTATAATTAATAATGATTTTTTTATTAAGGAGGTTTAAAGGAAGCTTTATGAATTTAATTATTTTAAATAGTTGATTTTAGTGATATTAAACAAGATTTTTATTATTGATTTTATTAATTATTTGAAAAATAGATTTCCTTTATATGTTAATTATTTAAATGAATTAATTGTAATGGTTTAACTAAATTTTATTTTGCAATATATTAATAAATTTAATAAAATTATGCTAATTCTATGTGTATATGTGTTGGTCCTCGGTTGGGTATAAAGTGTAGTTCAGGGGCCCAACTCTAGTAATTTGGTTGTGAAGATTATAAAAGTGTTGTTTTATGTAGGAATGATTCTACTTTTAGTAGTGAGATGTCTGTTTTACAGAGGAGATTTTATCGAATTTTTGATAGATTTTTCATAAAACATGACATCGACCTGTATTAGTTTTTGAGTTTGAATAGTATTGTATCTTAGTTCAAGTCTCTTCTTTAGAAATCTAAAATGTATAAGGTTAGGATTTTAATTCTATTTATTTTATCAATTCCATAATTTTAATAATTTTTGAGAATTTTTATGAATTTATTTGTTAAATTATATAAGCATATTTTAAATAATTATTATCTATTTTAGAGAACTCTGGAGTAAGAGCTGTACCACTTGAGTAGCTCAGAATGTGTCGCCCAACACGCTCAACCTATGAGTTAATTTTATGGAATGTGTGTTGAAGATATTTAAATTAAATTTTCATGTGGTTAAGATAATATTGAAGTTGATTATATGAATTTATTATGAAATATATATATATATATATATATGTATATATATATATATATATTGCCACATGCACGATTATTTCTTTTGTTATCATGAATAATATTTGAAAGGATGCTTTAATGGAATTTATTTTATTATGCTTTATTTATTTATAATTTAAATTGATTTGGAGAAAATGGTAGAACATGCTATCTAATGGGTATCACTAGGACCACATGCACACTGATTGAGATCTCAAGTATATAAGAATATGTGGATTGGCTTGGTGGAGCATGTGCTCTCGGGCAAAGTGTGGATTGGTTCGGTGGAGCATGTGCTCTTGGGCAAAGTGTGGATTGAGCTCGATGGAGCTAGTGCTCTCAGTTGAAAATGAGATGTAACTCGAATGAGCTCACTCTCGGATATCAATAAAGAAATAAGTGATTGGACTATGACTGTAACTCGGTTGAGTTGTAACGACCTATATTTTTTAGATTATTTTATTTTAAAACGGGATATGCAGTGTTAATAAAATTTAAAGTTAAATTTGATTATTTTATTTTATTTTACTGTTTTATGATTAATTATTATTATTTTATGTTTAAATAAATTTCCTACATAAAAATAGTATTTTTGGTCGTTTGACTTGCATGATTATTTTAGTATTTTTATTCTATTATTGTTTTATTATTTTTCCTAATTATTTTATTAATAGATTATTTTATTAATTGTATTATTATTTTATGTGTTATATATTATAATAATTTGGGTTTATTATTATGTGTGTGTGTGTGTGTATATATATATGTATATACTTGTGGTGGAGAATTTTTATGTATAAAGTTAAAATAATAATATAATATAATATAATATTATAATGTTTATTAACTATGATATATACATATATTTATACATATACACATTCAACCAAAAAAAAAACATAAAACACAGAACTTACCTCCCTCTTCTCGCACGTCCCGATCCTTGCCCGTCGATGTGCCTCTTGTCATTCTGACGCCGGACAGCCAACCTCCTCCTTTTAGCCTTCATCGTCGTCACTTCCTCTACCCTCTTCGATCACCGATTTCTCAAAAACTGCAGCAGCAATGGTGGATAGCTTCCTCGCCATTGATTGTTTTTCGGCCACCTCTTCATGTGATTCCGGTGCCGTTCGACTCCTAAAGCTCCGAGGAGGTTGAATCCTAGCTTGGTTCAAGTTCAATCTTCCTCATTTGTTAGTTTTGTTGATTTTTAGTTTTTGAACGTTAGGGTTTTTCAATTTTTTTTAGGTTGATTTTGATTGATTCACACAATACACCTTAACAAATGTTGTTCCTGGAAGCTCAATCTACATCTATATATTTTTTTTTTGATTTTTGTGAATTTTTGAATATTTTATTAATTTTTGTAAATTAATTATATAAATTATGATTTTATGTAATTTGGTGATAATTTTAGTTAAATATTATGTTTAATTGGTTTTAGTATTATTTGAGATATAAAAATGATTTTTACAAATTATTTACTATTTTTAATTAATTAATACTAATTTTCAAAAATTATTTTCGAATAATATATTATATACTATTTTTGTAATAAAATGGATTTTTAGTAATTTTTTTTTAAATGTATTTGGACGAATTAAGTTATTTGGATGAGTAAAGTGAGTTTTATTAAATTATATTGAATTATCGAGGAAATTTGATTTTAATAATATTATATTATTATTTAGGGTTTTTAAGTAATTATTGGGAAAATATTTATTTTTGGTGTTTTAATGTTAAATATGTAATAATTTGATATTTATGGAAATTATTGATTTTTAATATATTTTATTATATTATTTGAATTGTGGTGAATTGTGGACCTCGGTTGGGAAATTTTATAGTTCAGGATCTCAACCGAGGGTTGTGTGAATTTCTATATTCGAAGTGTATTTTTCTTGCAAAACTAGCTCTATTTTTTAGTAGAGAGATGTCTATTTTACATGGGAGGTTCTGTCGAATTTTCAGTAGAATTCTCGTAAAATGTGACATCGGGTCAATTCTGTGTCTGTCTGTATTTTGTAATTCTAGATCGAGTCTCTAGAAGTTTAAGTTAGATTTATTTTAATTTTTTATGATTATTTTTATTGTTTAGTTGCGTTGAGACTGAGGCCTAGCTGACTAGGCCTGTCGGACTAGTCTCAAGGAGCACATCCCTGTGAGTTGTTATTTTATATTTACATTACGCTTAGGTTGCATGTTTTAGAAATACATGTTTTAAATGTATAATTATGCATAATTGTTTTTATTAAATGCTTGAGTATATATTAGGTATATTTTTAGTATATTCTTGCTATATTTTGAAATAAATGCATGTTGTACTTTGATTTATACTTAAATTATTTTTTTAGTATATTGTTGGTTTATTTTGAGTATATTTCATGATTTATTTGAATTTATTTTACATATATATAATTGAAATATACTTAGTTTATTTTAGGTATATTTCTGACATATATATAGTTTATTTGATTATTATGAATGACATTATGCATTATTTGTTTACTTGAATGTATGTTTTATTTTTTTAAATAAAGGATATCGATAGAACGTGCTTCCTACTGGGCATCATTAGGACCGAGTACGTACCGGTGCGATAGATCGTAGGGTTAAATTACTAACTTATTTGAGGAAATATGACAAGATTGTTATGATTGAGATTGATGTGATTGAGGGTGTGATTGCTGGAGCTTGGTTGACCAAGTGTCCTGAGGCCAATCACATTGATAGTCAGATTGTTGGAGCTCGGTTGACTTAGTGTCTCGGGGCCAATCTACTATCCAAATGGATTAAGTGAATTTATTTGGAATTAAGTGAGCCAATATGGCTAGAGTGATTTCTATTGTTAATTGAGGTTGCAATTATTTAGGGTTCTATTTGACCCTTCAAAACCTATATTTTTCAGTATTGTAAAATAAAGTGATTCTTAGCATCTATGTGCACATGCTTGTATATTTATTTATTATTGTTATAACCCAAGTTTTAAATTATTTTATTGTATAATAGGATATGCAGTGTTAATAATTTTAAAATAATAATTGATTATTTCATTATCTTGAAAAAAAATTATTATCGTTATTATTTTATGTTTGATTAATAAATTTTACGTAAATACATGTCTTTAAATTATTATTTCGGGAAATAGTATTTTATCAATCTTTAATTTAGTGCTTTAATATTTTAATAAATTACATTATTGACTTTTATTTTATGAGTTAATAAATATATATACATGCATATAAATATTATTAGGGTTTAATATTAATATTATGTGTATATATATATTATACTTTTATTATGTGTACTATATATATGTGTGTATATATATATTTATGCATGTGCATATTTTATGTGTGGTGTGTGAATTTTGTTGATTAATATATATATATATATATATATATATATATATATATATATATATATATATAAAAACACAAAAACCTTTTGTATTTTCCTATATTCCCCGATTCTACCCCTCCCTTCACCCTCACCGTCCGTTTCTTCTCCGTTCAGAGCACCTCTAGCCCTTTCATCATAGACCACCTCTTCCCCAGCCAGCTCTGCCGCCTTCGCTTCCTTCTCTAGTGCCATTTGAAGCTTGGGAAGCTGGATAATCAAAAACTTGAGCCATCTCCGTTCATTATGATTTCGGCCACCTTTTGTGACATCGCTGGTTTCATTCCCTTTTCTGAGCACTGATGAGTGTGTTTCTAAGCTTTGTTTCACTTGGTTTGGCCTAGATTTTGATGGTGATCGATTTTGAGTTTCGGCCACCTAGGGTTTTTCTATTTTTTTAAGCTTGATTTATTGTGATTCATGAGAAGTGCCTTAACAAATGTTGTTCCCCTTAGCTTAATCTACATCCTAGAATTTTTGTGTAATTTTTGGGAATTATTTTAATTTTTATGAATTTTTGATTATTTTATTATTTTCACAAATTAATTAAATAAATTATGAAATTATGAAATTGTGATTTTTGGTGTTTTTGATGGTTATTGGTAATTTTAGAATTTAATTCATAATTTTTGTGTAATTTTTACAATTTTTTTTAGTTTACGTTATTTTTGGAAATTTAGGTTAAATATACATTTTGTTAGTAATTATTGGTTAATTAAGTATATTTGTTGATGTTAATGAATAATATGTTGAGAAAATAATTTTTGAGTATTTACATAATTTTTATTGAATTTTTTAATATTATTAGTATTTTATGTGTATTTTTGTATATTAGGGGTATTTTGGTAATTTGGTGATGATTTTGGTTAAATATTAAATTTAATTGGTTTTAATAATTATTTGAGGTATAAAAATGATTTTTATGAATTAATTACTAATTTTAACTAATTAATACTATTTTTCAAAAATTATATATAAAATACTATTTTTGTAAATAAATAGGTTTTTAGTAATTTTTAATAAGTTTTTGGACTAATTAAGTAATTTGGATTTATAAAATGAATTTTTATTAATATTTGTGAAATTATCGAGAAATGTCAATTGTTATTAATATTATATTATTATTAGAGTTTTTAAGTAATTATCGATAAAATAATTACTTTCGGTGTTTTAATACTTAAATTGCTATACTTTGGTACTTAAAGGGTATTTTTGGTATTTATTGAATTTTTATATATTTTATTGTATTTTGTTGTGAATTGTGGACCTCGGTCGGGGGAATTAGTAGTTTGGGATTTTGACCTAAGAATTGTGAGAATTCTGGTTTGAAGTGTATTTTTCTTGCAGGACCGACTCTACTTTTTAAGCAGAGAGATGTTCATTTTACAGAGGAGATTCTGTCGAATTTTCAGTAGAATTCTCATAAAACGTGACATTGAGTCTAATTCTTATTGTCTATCTGTGTTAGTAATCCTATATCGAGTCTCTAGAAGCTTAAGTTAGATTTATTATGATTTCATGTTATTATTTTATTATTAGTTACGCTGAGACCGAGGCCTAGTGGACCAGGCCTGTTGGACCTGTCTCGAGGAGTGCACACCTGTGAGTTGTTATTTTATATATGCTTACATTTAGGTTGCATGTTTTTAGAAATATATATGTTTTAATTGTATGAATTATGCATAAATGACTTAATAAATGCTTAAGTATATTCTAGGTATATTTTCAGTATATTTTGAAATAAATGCATGTTTTCCTTTTTAATTAAATCTAGATTTCTTTTGAAATATATTATAGATTTAATTTGATATATTCCATGATTTATTTGAATTGATTTTACGTATATATACTTGAAATATACTTAGTTTATTTTAGGTATATTTCTAGTATATGTATAGTTTATAATGTTATTTATAATGATATCATGCATCATTATTTTAGGAATGAATTGAGTTATTTTAATGAAGGATATCAATAGAACGTGCTTCTTAGTGGGTAACATTAGGACCGAGTACGTACCGGTATGACGATAGATTGTAGGTTAAATTACTAACCTATTTGTTGAACATGACTTGATTAATGTGATTGATTGTGTGAGATGAATGAGTGTGATTGCTAGAGCTTGGTTGACCTAGTGTTTTGGGGCCAATCACACTGATAGTCAGACTGCTGGAGCTTGGTCAACTTAGTGTCTCTGGACCAGTCTACTGTCAATAAGGATTAAGTGAATTTATTTGGAAACAAGTGAGCCTGTATGGCTAGAGTGATGTCTATTATTATTTGAGGTTGCGATCATTTAGGGTTCTATTTGATCCTTCTTAAGCTAGTATTTTTTCAGTATTATAAATAAAGCGATTTTAGCATTTGTGTGTACATGCTTGTATATATATATTTATTATACACATATGCTTGATTACATTTGACATTTAGTAATGTGTGTATATATATTATAATAATTCACTCAGTGAGGTCTGACTCCCCTCAGTTGATGTTTTCACAGGAGAGTCCTTATCTTCAAACCTCAATAGTAGACCTATACGTCGAATTTCTTTCACTCTAGCCCTATTATATAAATCACTTACTTGAGTTTTATTTTGTACTTTAGACGCTGCAGTAGTAGTTGTATTTGATTTTATGCATGTACGAGATTTTAATTCAGAGTGTTACTCTGAAGTATTGTATTATTTTATTAAAGGCAGGTTGAGGAATTTATTTTATTATTTGAGATTTAATTTTTGTTGAATAATATTTTGTTTATTTTATTTTATTGAATGCTTTTAATTTTAAGGCTTGCTATAGGTTTCGGATTCAAAAGAATTCCCGTTCCCTAGCGTCGGTCATGGCCCTTGGTTTGGGTCATGACAAAGTTGGTATCAGAGCGGAGTTTTGTGTCAGGACCTTAGTTGTTAGAGTTATGGCCCTATTTTTCAGTGTTGTGTTTTCTTTAAAACTACTGCAGTTAATTAGGTTTGAGTATGTCTTGATAAGTATTCCTTGATTTAGTTTTCTACATTATCCTCTATTGTCTGTCTTATCTGAATCCTTTTGTTTGTCTTTTCAGAATGAGGAGGAGTGTGCATGTCGCTCCATCGGTCATTGAGGACGAGGATGATGAGTCCTTCCAGGATAAGGTTTTACCTCATGAGCTACCAGCTAGGCGTAGAGGTTGAGGTAGAGGTAGACCTCGAGGAGTGGCAGGTTGCTATAGACAGAGAGAGCTATAGGATGAGGAACCTATAGAGCCAGAGTTCGTTGATATTCCCGTACGTCTTGTTGTGCTACCTGTTCAGCCTGCCTATCAGCAGGGTATCTCTGACCTTGAGGCAGCCCTGTTCTATACCAAAGTCGGTAGGATCACATTCAATGGGACTTTTGACCCTTTATACATGCAATTGAGATGGGAACTCAAACTGCTCATACTGAGTACCAGCGAATCATGATAGTCGAGTTATTTGTTGAGGGACTAGCCCTAGACTGGTTTATTCAGATGATCCAACCATATATGATGACGATGACCTGGGCTCAATTTAGAGAGCGATTCATGAGGAGATTTTGCCCAGAGCCACTTCGTATGAGTTATAGGCTCCGGTTGACAAGCATTCCTGAGGTGACAGATCTGTTGAGGACTACATTTGAGAGTTCCTTCAGCTTGGCAGATATGCAGAGGATCTAATACGAGATCAGTACTTCGTGGTCACTACCTATGTCACTAGTTTGGGTTCTGCATTTGCTGGTATACCTATAGTAGGCCTTACTCTGAAGTCAGTGATAGAGTTGGCCAAAGAGATTGAGCTGAGGTTAGTCAAGCAAGGAGCTATGCCTGATTATTACCAGTTGGGTGTTCAGTCAGTGGATTCCAGACTACTTCGTACTCAATTTTTCACATTAGATCAAGTAGTTAGTAGAGGGGTCCAGCCTAGCAGAGTCAGAGACAACAACAGAGGGTATATCGAAGCAGTAGACATGGTTGTGGAGGTCAGCGTAAACTGTTTAGACTTGGGTCAGGTGCTTTGAGCAGTAGCAGTGGTCATAGTTTTAGGTCAGTTGCTAGTGTATGTCAGACGTGCGGTAGAGTCCATCAGGGACAGTGTTATATGACACCACTGACGTATTTCAGATGCGAACAGATGAGACACTTTGCTAGATCAGTCCCTATTCTGGTTATCAACAGCCGTAAATTTCATGATTTCCTCAGCAGTTAATTGCTAATGTTGCATCTATTCCTTTTTAGTTGCCTCCAGCCTAGCATCAAAGTTCTACCTAGGTTGTTCCCCAACAAGGTCGTGGTAGAGGTACCAAAGGAGGTGCCAGAGGTGTTAGCCAAGCTTCTACTAGCCAGCAGGGAGGTCAAGGATAGGCCATAGTCTTTCATCTCACTTAGCAGGATGCTCAGGCATCTAATGCAGTCGTGGCAGATATTATTTTTGTATGTTACTTGGATGCATGGGTTTTGTTTGATCCGGGTGCCACACATTCATTCATATCTCCTATTTTTACTTCCAAGTCTTATTGAAAAGCTTTGAGGATGGCTTTTTCTTTATCTGTCGCCACTCCTCTAAGTGATTCTTTGGACACTGATATTGTTCTTTCTGGTTGTCTGGTTCTTGTTGGAGGTAGAGAATTATCTGTTGATTTAATTCTGTTGAATGTGATGGAATTTGATATTATTCTAGGTATGGATTGGTTATCTCAACATTATGCCGTGGTAGATTGTCAGAGTAAAGAGGTGACTTTCAGAATTCCTAGTGAAGAAGAATTTAAGTTTGTGGGTGATAAGAGTTCAGCACCTCAGAATCTCATCTCTGTTATTACGGCTAGGAAGTTGTTGAGGAAGGGTTATCAGGGATATTTGCCATTAGTTAGGGATACTTCAGTGGAGAATTTGTCACTCATAGATGTTCCTATTGCCTGTGAGTTTCCTGATGTTTTTCCTGAGGAGTTGCTAGGTTTACCACCTCATAGAGAGATTGAGTTCTGTATATATGTGGTTCCAAGCACTACCCCTATTTCTATGCCACCCTATAGAATGCTCCTGCAGAGTTGAAAGAGTTGAAGGAGCAATTGTAAGAGTTATTAGATAAGGGTTTTATTAGATCCAGTGTTTCTCCTTGGGGTGTACTAGTCCTGTTTGTAAGGAAGAAGGATGTACCCTGAGACTGTGCATTGACTACAGAGAGTTGAACAAGGTGATAGTGAAGAACAAGTATCCTCTCCCAAGGATAAATGACTTGTTTGATCGGCTACAGGGTGCACAGTTCTTTTCTAAGATTGATTTGAGATTGGGTTATCATCAATTATGGATCAGTGAAGCCAATGTTCCTAAAATAGTATTTCGCACTCAATATGGCCATTATGAGTTTCTGATGATGTCTTTTGGTTTGACTAACACATCAGCAGCTTTTATAGATCTGATGAACATGGTATTCAGACCATATGTGGATCAGTTTATGGTATTCTTCATCGATGATATATTGGTGTATTCGAAGAGTATGGAAGAACATATATATCATTTGAGTACTGTACTACAGATACTAAGAGAATATCAGTGTTATGCTAAATTCTCGAAGTGTGATTTCTGGATGGAGAGTGTTGCTTTTCTTGGACACGTGGTGTCTAAAGAAGGTATCCAGGTTGATCCATAAAAGATTGAGGTAGTGTCTAAGTGGCCTAGACCGACTTCAATTATAGAGATTCGTAGTTTTCTGGGTTTAGCCATGTACTATAGGAGGTTTGTAAAGGATTTTTCTAGAATTGCAGCTCTTATGACTCGCTTGACTCAGAAGAATGTAAGGTTTGAGTGGTCAGAAGCTTGTGAGAATAGTTTTCAGTTATTAAAAGAGAAGTTGACCATAACTCCAGTTTTGACTTTGCCTAATGGAGTAGACAAGTTCACAGTTTATTGTGATGCCTCTAAAGTTGGCCTAGGTTGTGTGTTGATGCAGAATGGTAGGCTGATAGTGTATGCTTCGAGGCAATTGAAGAAGCATGAACATAACTACCTTACTCAAGACCTAGAGATGGTTGCAGTGATCTTTGCTCTCAAGATCTGGAGACATTATCTGTATAGGGTGACTTGTGAGATTTTTACTAATCACAAAAGCCTTAAGTACATTTTCCAGCAGAGAGATCTGAATCTGAGGTAGAGGAGATGGTTGGAACCGTTGAAAGATTATGACTGTGAGATTTTATATCATCTAGGCAAGGCTAATGTGGTAGCAAATGCCTTGAGTAGGAAGTCCTCAGGCAATCTTACTCACATCAGTGTAGAGAGGAGACCGTTGATCTAAGAGTTGCATCTGTTGGTGGATCAAGGTCTGATGATGAAGATTAGTAGATCTGGTGGATTATTAGCTCAGTTTAAGGTGTGATCTATGTTGAGAGGTAGGATTAAGGCAGCTCAGAGCTGAGATCCTATTCTAGAAGAGCTTGCAGAGAATGTCTGAGCAAGGAAGTTCACTGATTTTATGCTTGATGATAATGGTGTTTTGTGGATCAGTGGTAGATTATGTGTTCCTGATGTGAATAATTTGAGAGAAGAGATCCTAGAGGAAGCACATTCTACAGTCTACAACGTACATCCGAGTGTTACTAAGATGTACCATAATATTAGAGACTTGTACTGGTGGGATGGACTGAAGAAGGATGTCGCTGATCATGTTGCTAAGTGTCTGACATGTCAGCAAGTGAATGTTGAGCATCAGAAGCCTTCTGGGAAGCTTCAGCCTCTTCTTATTCTTAAGTGGAAATGGGAAAGGATTGCTATGGATTTTGTGGTTCCATTTGGATGATTGTAGATAGGTTAACCAAGTCTATACCTTTCTTGCCTGTGAAAGCCACCTATTATATAGCTAGATTGGTGAAGCTGTATGTGAAACATATTGTGTGCCTTCATGGAGTACCTGTGTCTATTGTGTCAGATAGAGGTTCAGTATTTACCTCTCATTTTTGGCAAAAGTTGCAGGTAGCGATGGGCACTAGGTTGGACTTCAGTACTGCTTTTCATCCTCAGATAGATGGTTAGTTTGAGAGGATGATCCATACACTAGAAGATATGTTGAGAATGTGTGTTTTGGATTTGGGAGGTAGCTGGGATGATCATTTGCCACTCGTAGAGTTTGCATATAATAACAGCAACTATAACAGTATTGGAATGGCACCATACGAGGCTTTGTACGGAAGAAAGTGTAGATCCCCTTTGAGTTGGGATGAGATTGGAGAGAGAGCTTTAACTGGACCTGAGATGGTTCAGGATGCTGCAAAGAAATTTATTATCATCAAGAGCAGATTAGAGACTGCAGTTAGTAGGTAGAAGAGCTATGCGGACCCTAGACGCAGAGATGTGGAGTTTCAGGTAGGAGATTTTATTTTTCTGAAGGTGTCTCCGATGAAGGGTGTTATGAGATTTGGCAGGAAGGATAAGCTAGCACTGAGATATATGGGACCGTTCGAGATTTTAGAGAGAGTTGGCATTTTTACGTATCAGTTGGCTTTGCCTCCGAGTATGTCTCAAGTGCATTCGATATTTCATATTTCAATACTGAGGAAGTATGTTTCAGACCCTTTACACGTGTTGCAGCCCGACAGTGTGGAAGTGAATGAAGACCTGACGTTCGTGGAAGAACCTATTGCGATCGTACACTATCAAGTTCGATAGTTGCGTTCGAAGTAGATTCTGATGGTCAAGGTATTGTGACGCAACAATAGAGTAGAAGAGCATACCTGGGAGATTGAAGCTGAGATGCGAGCTTCTTACCCGTATCTCTTTCCTCCTTGATCTTTGTGTATCCTTTCTTGGAATTCGGGAATGAATTCTTATAAGGGGGGAAGACTATTATAACCCGAGTTTTAAATTATTTTATTGTATAATAGGACATGCAGTGTTAATAATTTTAAAATAATAATTGATTATTTCATTATCTTGAAAAAAATTATTATCGTTATTATTTTATGTTTAATTAATATATTTTACGTAAATATATGTCTTTAAATTATTATTTTGGAAAATAGTATTTTATTAATCTTTAATTTAGTGCATTAATATTTTAATAAATTACATTATTGACTTTTATTTTATGAGTTAATAAATATATATACATGCATATATATATTATTAGGGTTTAATATTAATATTATGTGTATATATATATATTATACTTTTATTATATGTACTATATATACGTGTGTATATATATATATTTATGCATGTGCATATTTTATGTGTGGTGTGTGAATTTTGTTGATTAATATATTCTATAGTTTATTAAATTTTATTATAAATTTTATATATATATATATACAAAAACACAAAAACCTTTCGTATTTTCCTATCTTCCCCGATTCTACCCCTCCCCTCACCCTCACCATCTGTTTCTTCTTTGTTCAGAGCGTCTCCAACCCTTTCGCCGTTGACCACCTCTTCCCTAGCCAGCTCTGCCACCTTCCCAAGCTTCTTCGGCGCCGTTTGAAGCTTAGGAAGCCGGATAATCGAAAACTTTAGCCATCTCCGTTCATCACGATTTCGGCCACCTTTTTTGACACTGTTAGTCTCATTCCCTTTCCTGAGCACTAGTGAGTGTGTTTCTAAGCTTTGTTCCACTTGGTTTGGCCTAGATTTTGATGGTGATCAATTTTGAGTTTCGGCCACCTAGGGTTTTTCCATTTTTTTGAGCTTGATTTCTTATGATTAATAAGAAATGCCTTAACAAATGTTGTTACCCTTAGCTTAATCTATATCCTAGAATTTTTGTGTAATTTTTGGGAATTATTTTGATTTTTGTGAATTTTTTATTATTTTCATAAATATATTAAATAAATTATGAAATTGTGATTTTTGGTGTTTTTGATGGTTATTAGTAATTTTAGAATTTAATTCATAATTTTTGTGTAATTTTCACAATTTATTTTATTTTATGTTATTTTTGGAAATTTAGGTTAAATATACATTTTGTTAGTAATTATTGGTTAATTAAGTATATTTGTTGATGTTAATGAATAATATGTTGAGAAAATAAATTTTGAGTATTTATATAATTTTTATTGAATTTTTGAATATTATTAGTATTTTATGTGTATTTTTGTATATTAGGGGTGTTTTGGTAATTTGATGATGATTTTGGTTAAATATTAAATTTAATTGGTTTTAATAATTATTTGAGGTATAAAAATGATTTTTTATGAATTAATTACTAATTTTAACTAATTAATACTATTTTTCAAAAATTATTTTCAAATTATATATAAAATACTATTTTTGTAAATAAATAGGTTTTTAGTAATTTTTAATAGGTTTTTGGACTAATTAAGTAATTTGGATTTATAAAATGAATTTTAATTAATATTTGTGAAATTATCAAGAAATGTCAATTTTTATTAATATTATATTATTATTAGGGTTTTGAAGTAATTATCTGTAAAATAATTACTTTCGATGTTTTAATACTTAAATTGCTATACTTTGGTACTTAAAGGGTATTTTTGGTCTTTATTGATTTATATATTTTATTGTATTTTGTTGTGAATTATGGACCTCAGTCGGGGGAATTAGTAGTTTGGGATTCCAACCGAGGAGTTGTGAGAATTCTGGTTTGAAGTGTATTTTTCTTGCAAGACCGGCTGTACTTTTTAAGTAAAGAGATGTCCGTTTTATAGATGAGGTTTTGTCAAAATTTCAGTAGAATTCTCGTAAAACATGACATCGAGTCTAATTCATATTATCTATCTATGTTAATAATCCTAGATCGAGTCTCTAGAAGCTTAAGTTAGATTTATTCTGATTTTATGTTATTATTTTATTGTTAGTTGCGCCGAGACCGAGGCCTAGTGGACCAAGCCTATCGGACCCGTCTTGAGGAGCACACAGTTGTGAGTTGTTATTTTATATATGCGTGCATTTAGGTTGCATGTTTTTAGAAATATGTATGTTTTAATTGTGTGAATTATGCATAAATGACTTAATAAATGCTTAAGTATATTCTAGGTATATTTTCAGTATATTATGAAATAAATACATGTTTTCCTTTTTAATTAAATCTAGATTTCTTTTGAAATATATTATAGATTTAATTTGATATATTCTATGAGTTATTTGAACTGATTTTACGTATATATACTTGAAATATACTTAGTTTATTTTAGGTATATTTTTAGTATATATATGGTTTATAATGTTATTTATAATGATATCATGCATCATTATTTTACGAATGAAATGAATTATTTTAATGAAGGATATCAATAGAACATGTTTCCTAGTGGGTAGCATTAGGACCTAGTACGTACCGGTACGACGATAGATTGTAGGTATATTTATTTTAATCTGAATATTGTATTAATTCATTTCATGATATGAAGAAGTTTTATTTTATCATATCAAATTGAAATTTTAATTATGTTATATTTATTTTATTTTATTTATTGTATGTTTTTATTCTTTTAAGGCTTGTTATGGGTTTCGAATTCGAAAGAATTTTCGTTCCCTAGCGCCGGTCATGGCCCCTGGTTTGGGTCGTGACATGAGCTTACTCTCAAGACGATAGTCACTTAGATTAAAGAGAGCCAAAAGGCTATTAGAATTGATAGTTTAGGTGTTCTATCATGTTTTCCACCAAAAACAATTAGTTTATATGATTTCGTACGAGAATTTTATATAAAAGAGAATTTGTGAATTTTGGAAAAGATTTTATATAAAGATAATTAAGGAAAGTAATGGACTTTTAATATTTATATTTATTTTATTTTATCTTAAAAGGGGTTTTAATGAATATTTTAAAATAAGCATGCATTTTATAAAATTAATTTACTCAGTGAGGACTGATTCTCCTCAATTTATTTTTTTAGGACTTCACAGTTAGCCAACTATTGGTCATTGTTTACGCTAAGTTTCTTCTTCTACGGCTATTTTATGTAATTTTATTTAACATTTGTATTGTTTGTTAAATTCTAGACACCACAGTAGCAGATGGTTTTGTATAACTTGTCTTATGGACTTTATTTATTGAGGAGATATATGTATTTGCCTATGATGAATTTATTATGAATTATGGTTTTATTGTTAAGTTGATTGATTTTATTTGTGAAAAATTTCTAAGGCTTACTACGGATTTCAGAAGCTATACGCTTTCCTATTTCCTAGTGTCGGTCACGTGCCTTTGGGTTTAGGTCACAACAAATCTAACTTTCAATTGGCGTGTGTAATTGCTGATGAGAAAAGGAGATCAAAATGGTTCCATTTTTTATCAAGACAAAAAAAAAAAAAAACAACAACAATGGTAAAAAATGAATTGAACTGAAAAAATGTCAAAATTGAACTGAACTGAATAAGTGTCAAAACCGAATTGAATATAATCAAACTGGTTTCAGTTTGATTAGTTTGACCTTTCTTTTTTACAATTTTAAACCTATTAGATTTATGTAATTTTGTGCTATTTTAATAATATTTAGGAGATCTATTATTGCTAATTTTTTATATTTATTTTATTTATTAATTTTTTAGAAAATCAACCAAACCAATTTTCTAAAATGAATTTAAATAATTCTAGTTTGAATTTTTTATATTAAATAATTTTATTAAAATTGTTAAGGGATAACAACATTCTTAGTTGTTATAACCCGTATTTTTATTTATTAATTTAAAAGGAGAATTATTGAGTTTTAAATATTATTTTATTACATTAGTGTTAAATGAGAATTTTTAATAAAATTTATTATTAAGAATATTTTAGTAAAATTATTAATTCAGTGTATATTGTATATATGAATTTATTTAAGTATATATATATATATATATATATATATATATTTAAGTTAAAAAAAAAGTAATGTGGCTACTACCACTTCCTTTTCTTCTTCTTATTTTTTTTCCCTTTCCTTTTCTTCTTCTTCTCTTCCTCTCCCTGACACCACCACCAACTGCCACCACCTCCACCTGTTAGTGCTGCCAGTAGTAGCTGCTCCTCTCCCCGGTGGCACCACCTACTTCCCTTCCTCTATTTCTTCTTTCCTTCTTAGTTTCTCTTTGTTGTTGAACTGCTCAAGGACTTGCCAATGATGATTCCGACCACTCCAATTGCTGACACCAGTCTTGATCAAAAGTTCTTCCTCTAGGCTTCATTTCTGCTCACTCAATTTGTCTGGGTAACTCCGATGACAACCTCAATTTTGTGAAATTGATGTTAGGTTAATTTTAATTATTTTGTGAAATTAAGTTTGAATTTGATTTAATTAGATATAGTTTATTTGATATTATATGAAATTGAGGTTGTTATCTAGCTAATAATGATTTTTAATTATTTTTATAATTTTTTTGAATTTTTCAGGTTCGGGTTACAGTTCACATAACTATTCCGGCCTAAAAAATTTTATATTTTTAATAAATTCTATTAATTATGTAGAGTAAACTTTGTTAAGGAGGTTTTATGAAATTACGTATAGAAATTTAAATATGAATTTTTAAATATTATGTGTAAATATGTATTTTTGAGAAAATATTAGAAATTAATAAATTATTTAATTTTAATTGAAATTTTTGTTAAATATGTTGTTTTAGACTATTTTTGATAAATAAAATGATGGAAATAATTTTTATAATTATTTTCCAAGTATTAATTATTTATTAGTTATTTTGGGAAATATATGAAAAATAAATTTATTTATTATTTTTTAGCCTAAATGAGCATTTTATTATTTTATGATATTAATAAATGATTTTATTAATTAGTTACAATTTTTACTTATTTAATTGTAAAATGGAATTTTATTCCATTAATAGATTTGATTAGCAAAATATTATATAATAACTAGGATTTTATTATTTATTTTGGAAGATAAATTTCTTTAATATTTTTATGATATATTTTGATTATTTGAGAAATTATATTAGTTTATTGTATATTTTGTAATGTTGATTTTCGGTTAGGCGTAGTTTGGGGGCCTAACCCGAGATATTGAGCTTTGCAAGAATGACTCTATTTTTAGTAGATAGATGTTCATTTTATAAAGAAGACTCTACCAAATTTTCGGTAGATTTTTTGTGAAACATGACATCAAGTCTGTGTTTAATCTTGAGTTATTAGAGTTAAGTCTTAGATAAAGTTTTCTCTAAAAATCTAGAATATATAAGATTAAGATTTTTATCTTAATTAATTTATTGTTATTTTTCTATAGTTGCGCTAAAATCGAGGTCTACAGGACAGGGCCCCTTGAGTCATTATAGAGGATCGCATTCCACCTGTGAATTATTAATATATGTATACATTGCATGTAGAAAATATTATTGGCATCCATATTTTTAATAAATACGAATTTTATTATGCTATGTTGCATTAAGTGTTAATTGATATTGTTATTATATATATGTTTGCATATATATAAATGTGAATATTTATTTATGTAATTTGGATGCTGCTTATATTTAATATATGATTTTCATTATTTTATTTATGAAATGTTATTTTGAAGGATAACAGTAAAACGTGCTACCTAGTAGACTACATTAGGAGTGTTGCACAGTAGTACACTAAATACTAGGCTGTAAAATTTTTATTGATATGAGATTTGTGGTTGGAAAGTGATGTGACTGTGAAAGTTTAGTTGATTGAGTGTCTTGGGGCCAGTGATGCTAACAATGAGATTGTGAGAGCTCAATTGACTTAGTATCTCGAGGCTAGTTCATTGTCAAATTTGAGAAGGGACATATTTTGGATTTCAATGAGCATGTTGGCTGGTGAGATTCTGTGATTGAAGTTGCGGAATATTTTAAGGTTCTGCTCCAACACTCCACTCAAAATCTTTTTGCATTTATTTGTTTGTCGTACAATGTGATTTCGAGCATCTGTGTGAAATGCATGTATAAAATAAATAAATATAAATATATAAATATTATTATACTAATACTTGAATGTCTGTGTCCTTAGATTGCATGCCTATATATAATAATGATTCACTCAGTAAGGTATGACCCCCTTCAATTATTTTTCAGGATACTTCTCATCAGACCTCTCATTGTAGTTCTTTTCATCGGACTCTTTCTTTCCCAACTGATTCATGTAAATTTTAAACTATCACTCTTTGTATTATTAGACGCTACAATAGTAGTATGTCTTGTTGTAGTATTTTATATTGTTATCAACTGAGGTTTTGTATTTAAATATTGTAAAAATGTTTTGTTGTTGTGGAAAATATTATATTAAGATATTATTTATAGAGATTCTTTTTGTTATTATAAGTTTTAATTCTAAAGCATATTTATGTTTATGTTTTATTGAGTTTTTATATTTTAGGCTTGTTACGGGTTCCAGATTCTTGTGAATTTCCGTACCCAAGCGCCGATAATGACTTCCGGATTTGAGTTGTGACATTAGTTCTATAACTTATGTTGTTTTTTCAATTAAGTCCTATAAGTAATTTTTTTTACAATCAAGTTCTATAAATTTTAAAAAAGTATTTCCATTAGCCCTATCCGTTAGTCAACTCATTTTTCTATTACTCAACCCTTAAAATTAAACTTTTCTTTTACATTTTAGTTCAAAAACTTTTTAAAAAAATATTATTTTTGTATTTTAAATAAGTATTGTTTATTTATGATTTATTTTATTATTTAACTTGTATAATAAGTATAAAACTCACTAAAAGAATATCAAAAAATAAAAATCAATAATATTTTTTTCTTAAATTACTAGTTTAATAATTAACGTTAAATAAAATTAATTAATAATTTTAAATATATAGTTTTAATTAATATATCACAAATGAATAAATTTTTTATATGGATAAAACTCAATCAATTTTGACAATGTTATAATTTGTGCTATATTTTAAATAATTTTTAAATTCAACTGAATTTAAAATAGACAAATTTTTTTAAATTATTTCTATAATATAGACTATTTTATAATAAATATTTGAGCAATTAAATAAGAGAACAAATTTTTTTATAAAATAGCTTAATGTATATGTGTGTGTATATATATTTGAATTATATATTTTCAATATATATATATATATATAACACAAATTATAATTTTGACAAAACTAATTGAATTTATGTAAATATAAAAAAATTTATTCGTATATGATATTAATTAAAATTATTTATTTTAAATAATGAAAATAACACTTGATTAATTTTATTCGTCAGTGTTAATGTGACTAATAATTTGAAAAAGAAGTATTTTTAATTTTTTTGATATTATTTTTATTAAGTAAATATGGTTATTATGAAAATTAAATAATATAATTAATTATAAATAAAAATTATTTATTTAAAATAATTTTTTTTTAAGTTTTAAGACTAAAATGTAAAAAAAAATTTAATTTTAATGGCTGACTAACGGAAAATTGATTTGACTAATGAATAGAACTAACGGAAAGACTTTTTAAAACTTATAGAAGTTAGATTGTAAAGAAAATTTATTGTAGAACTTAATTGAAAAAAATAATATAAGTTATCGGACTAAAAATGCTATTATCCTATTTTTTAAATATTTTAAAACTCATATTGTTGATTTATTTTTAAATATTATTGATAAACCAATCAAAACGAACCACAAACACCCATATAATTTAAAATATTTTAAAAATTCAGTTTGATTTGGTTTAATTATATTTTTTTTAGTAAAAATAAAAAAATTTAAGACTTAATTGAAATTTTAGATAACTTATCGGACTTGTGGGTTTAGTATAATTGAAGAATTGGTTGCACATGTCATTTTATTGTGTGGGATCTAATTGTCACATTAGTATATTCCATAACGGAAGTGAACTAATGTAAATAAAATATTTTAAATGCTTTTTGGACTTAATAAAAAAATATTTGTTTAGGACTTGATTGAAATTTCTGAAGTGAGATATATAGCCCATTAGCCATTGTGAAATCCTTCCTCAAAGTGATGCTCTATCTGTTTAATCTTTCCCTCACCAATCTCATAAACTCTGCTTACATATGTAATATAATATACATATTATTAGTTGTTGATAGTTTTTTTTTTAACAAATAGAATTTAAACCCTACACAACTTATTTAAATCTATCTATTTTTTCTACATTGGAATTACTCTTGCCATACGGAAATCTACATTGATTCGTTAAGAAAGTTGGGTAATGATGAAAGTTTGATTTTTTTATTTTGATTTTGGAGATGAGAAATTCAAGTAGCTGCCTCTGCCTTCAGCCCTGAAAAAAAAATGTGAAGTTTCTGTGTCTGCTATTCAGGATCTTTGTGTGGGCACAATCTGTTTTGATCAATTGAATATATGAGTGGTGAAAGAACATGGGGTGGAGATATCTTGGAATAGATTGAACTTCTTTTTTCCTAATACACTTAGATGAAGCTCCATTGAATTTTAACGGTCATGCCATAGCTACATCCTCTAGTAAAACAAATCCACATTAGCGTTTATTGCGCTCTCCGAGTGGCAACATACACGGAAAGTCTTCTATCTCCCAATAATTGTACCATTTTTTTTTCCCTAAATCGATAGAGAGACAGACATAATTTAAAGGGATACTAACATTTTTAGTTTTATAACGAATAACATTTTTTTAATTAAATAATTAAGTTCAATAAGTTTTAAGAAGTTTTTTCGTTAGTTTTATCTGTTAGTCAACTTAATTTTTTGTTAGTAAACCTTTAAAATTAAGTTTTTCTTTTACATTTTAGTCCTAAATTTTTTTTTAAAAATATTATTTTTATATTTTAAATAAATATTGTTTATTTATGATTTATTTTATTATTTAAGTTGTATAATAACTATATAACTCACTAAAATAATATCAAAAATTAAAAATTAAAAATATTTTTCTTGAATTTCTAGCTTAATAAGCTACGTTAAATAAAATTAATTAAATATTTTAAATATATAATTTTAATTAATATATCATAAATGAAAAAAAATTTTATATGGATAAAACTCAATCAATTTTGACAATGTTATAATTCGTGTTATATTTTAAATAATTTTTAAACTCACTTGAATTTAAAATAGACAATATTTTTTTAAAAAATGCTTCCTTAATATAGATTGTTTATGATAAATATTCAAGCACTAAAATAACTGAACATAATTTTTTTATTAAATGGCTTGATGTAGAGAAATATATATTTTTAAAAATATCTAATTCAAATATAATTGAATTCAATAGATATTTAAAATCTAACACAAATGATAATGTTGACAAAACTACTTGAATTTATGTAAATATAAAAAATATTATTCGTAAATGATATATTAATTAAAATTATTTATTTTAAATAATTAAAATAATACTTGTTTAATTTTATTTGTCATTGATAATAAAACCAATAATTTAAAAAAGAAATATTTTTAATTATTTGATATTATTTTTATTGAGTAAATACAGTTATTATGAAAATTAAATAATATAATAACTTATAAATAAAAATATAAATTTTTTTTCAAGTTTTAGGACTATAATGTAAAAGAAAATTTTAATTTTAAAGGTTTACTAATGGAAAATTGAGTTGATTAAGGGATAGGACTAACGGGAAAATTTTTTAAAACTTATAGAACTTGATTGTAATGAAAATTATTTGTAAGACTTAATTAAAAAAAATAATATAAATTATAGGACTAAAAATGTTACTATTCCTAATTTAAATGAAAATAACTTCTATTAATCACATGCATATAGTAAAATCTACATACCCAAATGATTCTTTTTTATTGTAGATTTTTTTTTTTTTTTTTTGGAATGTGTATGGAATTCTGATTCTTTTTTATTATGGTCTGCCCAAGCCACAGGACCACAGGACAGCAGCTGATAAATTTTTTTTAAGAAATAAAAAACAGTGTTAGACAGCTGATTTACCAGGGCAAAGGGAATAAAGAAGGAAAATGAATGATAGAACCACTCCAAGTGTTACCACGAACATTCCAAGAATTGTTCCCTTTCTTTTCAAGAAAAGTTGACCCTTTGAGTTGAAGCAGATCTATCTCACTAAAAAATTCCTAATGTTTTGGCTTGAAGGTTTATATTATTGTCTCTTCATCATTGCTTAGGCACAAGAGCGTCGAAGTCACTAACAGTCCATTCAGCAACTTGATCAGGGGATTTTAAAATTCCTGTCCCTAAACCAATAGACATCCATTGCCTTGGAGGAGTACCAGGATTCTGCAACCATTTTTTTTTTTTTTTTTATGAAAACATCAAAACAACTTTTTCTTTTTAGCAATTCCAAGAATCTAGTTCAGGGAAGAAGATGAACAAACCTGATAAAAGTAAAGTGATTGTGACAACCTGCCAACATCAAGCTCCAAGGTTCTCGGATCACCAATCCAACCCTCACCATTTGTAGTTGGATATCCATACTCACCCCAAACAGGATGAGGCAAAATCTGCAGTATCTCCTGAGGCTGAGGATTGCTATATGGATCACACAAACTGTATGGCACTTCAAGATGCTCTGCATTCCCTGGAGAACAATTTAAGTGATAGGCCGCATATGGGAATCGGACAGGGTCGTTTCGATGAATACGTGTTCCGTTCGAGAATGTGTGGTAAGGCGGGCAAACATTAAGGTTGTTGAGATGGCACCACGAACTTATACTAGGATTTATGATCATTTCGCTGTATCGAGTAACGTCGGAAGTGATATTGCCATCACAAGGTTGTTCATTGTTCTTCCAACAGCTTCCTATGTCCATTAGGTAGAACTGGCTGCTCGGTCCCCCACCTTTGATTACATTCAAAGTGAACCTCACTTTGAAGTTCGGTGATTTTGGTATCTGTATAGTGACACAAATTGTAAATCACCTTTAATGATTGCTAGCAAAACTGTTTTGCTCGCAAGGAAAATAATTTTGTTAAAACAGTTAAGAGTACGGTTTTGGAGCAATGACTATAATCACTTCATCTAATTTAAAATCATAAGTCAATTGCAAAATCCATCTAATTCGATTAGCTATCTAGTGAGGCAATTACTTAGTTAAGATTCTACATCAAACAAAGCACAAAAGATATCAAATTAAAATGGATGAAATCTTCACAAAAATATTATGAAATAAACTTTAGAATAGTTATAAATACTAAAATTGTTTTTTAAAAAATAAATGAATGTTTGCCCTTAATTCAAGGGTTGGTGTTGACTTGTTGATGGGATCACATGGCTTTGGAGTTTTTGATGAATTTGATAGAAGAAAATGCGCAATGGTACTTCAACGAGCTTTAACTTTCAGCTCTGAATGAATCTCAAAGTCCATAATATATCAAAACGAAACTAATTTAGAAATTTATATTTGTTACAAGTTTACATGTAATGGCCCAAGTTTTAGGTCTAAATTCAATTGTTTAAGGCGTCAAAAATTGGCTTTGAAGTTTTATGTTCGATTTAGTGTGTTTTTTTGGTCTTTTTACTTTTTTTTAGGGCTTCTTCCTTAAACAGTATTTGTTTGTCTTATTCGATATTTTGAGTCAATTTTTGATGAATTTTGATAGAATTATCTATTTCCCCCAATTTTTGGTATTCTTTTAAGAATCAATGAATTTTGATGTCTATTATTTTAGATATTTTTTGAATCAATAAATTAGTAGAAAATTATTTTTTGAATATTTTTAAAATCAACGGAATCCAATAATTACCCCTTTAATTACAGGCTTCCGCTACATTACTTGTTTTGATGCATCAATTTCTTACTGTTCTGTACCTATATAAGACAGGCAGAGTTTGCAAATTATATTAAGAGTTAAACAACTATTCTAAGTTTTTTCTTTGAACTTTCCTACGCTAATACAAGACCAAAAATTCGGACTCAATTAGTTTGCCATTTTCCATTTCTTCTGTTGTGAATTTGTGATTATTATATCATAATGTCGATAATGTTGAGGAAGTAAATATTTTATTGTATATATTAGGAAGTAAATATTTGTATACAATTAGGAATAAAGTTCTATTCTATTTTGAATATTATTCTATTTCTAATTAGGTTGTGATTAGGATTCTTGTGTGTATATATAAGGGGTGTAACCCTTCTTTGAATATTATGAAAAAATATTTCCCTTGAATTTTCTCTCTTTTTCTCTGAATTTTATTCTTCATGGTATCAGAGCATATCTAGTGAAATCGATTTTTTTATTGAATTCTTGCAAATCATATTTTCTTCTTCCTTTGAATCCTTTGAAATCTACAAAATCATGACCACCAAAAACACATCCATCGTATCCCATGGAACACCTAACTTTATTCAAACTCTTCAAGATAATTCTCCCTTTCCCACATGAATTATTCTTGATTATACAAACTATACTCTATGGTCACAGATCATGGAGATGTGAATTGGAGCTAGAAATAAATCTGGCTTTCTGAATGGCACTACGCCAAAGCCACCAGGAGGAGATAAAGCATTGGAGACTTGGCTCCTTGATAATAATCGAGTCAAAAGTTGGCTGATTGACTCTTGAGTCTGACATTGATGCAGAGATTCATTTGTCTTCCTACAGCGAAGGAGATATGGGATGCTATCTCAAAAACCTTCTATGATGGGTCTGACGAAACCCAGTTATTTGAATTGAATCAGAAATCATTCACAACACGTCAGAATGGTAAGCCATTACCTGCATACTATAATGAACTGATTGTAATATTTCAGGAAATCGATGTCCGGACGTGTGCACAAAGGGAGGATGTTAATGGAGTAGTATCACTCTATAAGCATATTACTCGGCTTCGAACATATATTTTCCTAGCCGGGCTTGATTCAGAATTTAATAACGCTCAGAATGAAATACTTCGGAAGGATCCACCTTTTGATCTCGAGTCTAGCTATGCATATGTCCGGAGGGATCACAACCAGCGACATACGATGGAAGAGCCGAAGATCCTGCCAGACCATTCTGTTCTTGTAGCAGCTCAAACTCGTCCCCAATTCAGAGGGAACAAAATACCGAGTAAGTCCATCACATACACCTGTACTTATTGTGGTGAAGTTGGACACTCCAAGGAACGATGCTATGAAATTGTGAGATATCCAAAATGGTAGGATTTCAATAGAAAGCCTCATAAGAAGCTTGGCAAGGCTGCAATTGCTACTTCTACTGAACCAAGTGGTGATCTTGGTACCACTTTAGGTATGACAAATCTCACTCGAATTAATACATGGATTATTGATGCAGGTGCTATTGATCATATGACAAACTCCACTCATCATCTTACATCTATCTGTCCGTCAACCCAAAAAAATATTCTAACTGCTAATGGAGGCATAACACCAGTCACTCGTGAGGGATCAGTATCTAACTTCGACTCTCTTAATTTAGATACTATTATTGTTGTTCCATCTCTTTCTTGTAATATACTTTCTGTTGGATAAATCACTAAAACCTTGAATTGCACTGTCAAATTTTGGCCTAATTATTGTGTATTTCAGGACATTGCATCGCGCCGGATTCTTGGCTCTGGTGTTAAACGTGGAAAGTTGTACTATCTTGAGTTGCATGATGATTCAAGTCAGAAATCAAGTCAAGTTAATAGGGTTGGTAGAAGTTGTTCAAAAAATGACCAAGTAATCTTATGGCATCGTCGTCTTGGTCATCTTTCTTTTCATTATCTTAGACAAATAAAATCGAATTTATTTTTGCATACCACAGACTTGGAATTCAAGTGTGATGTTTATGAATTGGCAAAAGGCCACCGAATTTCTTATGTACCAAGTTATAATAAAAATTCAATTCCATTTATGACCATTCATTCTAATGTATGGGGACCTGCTCGGATTCCTACTCTATCTGGTGCTCGATATTTTGTAATGTTTATTGATGAATGTACCCGAATGACCTGGGTATCTCTACTTTCTAATAAAGGAGATGTGTGCTCCAAGTTTCAGGACCTGTACAACATGGTGGCTACACAATACCAGAGTAAAATTCGAGTCTTGCAGTCTGATAATGGTGGGGAGTATGTTAACTCAATTCTCAATGATTTCTGCCTTAAGAAGGGCATTCGCCACTAAACATCTTGTGCCAGCACTCCCCAACAGAATGGTATAGTCGAACGGAAGAATCGACAATTATTGAAAGTTGTCCAAGCATCACTATTTGACATGAATATTCCTCGAGAATACTGGGTAGATGTCACGACCCAAACAAGGAGTCATGACCGGCGCTAGGGAACGGGAATTCTTTCGAATCCGGAACCCGTAGCAAGCCTAAGAAAACAAAATCATACAATAATAATATAAAAGTACGACCAAATTAAAATTTTTCTGAATCAATATATAAAATAAATACTCCAAATCCTTTAATAAATGAATACATATTCGTACAATGTTCAAATACAAATTCTCAGAGTAATTAAATATCCAAACAAAATAATACACTTCCAATATAATGACACTACTACTGCAGTTTTTAGAATACAATTCAAAGTTCAGAATATACATTTGCATAAAATAGCCGGGACTGAAGAACACCGGCGAGGAACTCTACAACTAAGGTCTGACGATATGGAATCTCCTGAAAAAAATAATTGAGGGGGGTCAGACCTCACTGAGTGAATTATTATACTATATATACATGCAAACTAAACCATAACAATCAGAAATTCTTATATATATATATGTATATACACAAATTTCACACGAATGCCAAGCTTTGCTTTTATAAATATACTAAATGTAGAAAACGTTTGTTTTAATTCATGAAGGATCCATAGAACCCTAAATAATAACAACCTCAAACAATCCCATCATCACTCTAGCCATACAGGCTCACTTGATTCCAAATAGAACACTTATTCCAATTTGGACAGCAGACTGGCCCCGAGACACTAAGTCGATCGAGCTCCAGCAGTCTGGCTGTCAGTGTGATTGGCCCCGAGACACTTGGTCAACCGAGCTCCAGCAATCACACTATCCATCACCTCACATCTCAATCAACCCAATAGATCATTCAATTCACTTATGGACAGTAGACTGGCCCCGAGACACTAAGTCAACCGAGCTCCAGCAGTCTGACTGTCAGTGTGATTGGCCCCGAGACACTTAGTCAACCGAGCTCCAGCAATCACACTATCTAACATACCATTAATCTTAGTCAAATCAATTAAATCAATTATAATCACCCAATTTTAACTCTCACTCAATCCTTATCTACCGTACCGGTACGTACACGGTCCTAGTGCTGCCCACTAGGAAGCACGTTCTATTGATATCCTTCACTTCGAATAAATCATTCATTCGAAAAATAATTAATGTAGAACCATATTCATAATAGTAAAACCAACCATATATATATACCAAAAATATACCTAAAATATACCCAGTATATTTCAGGTATATATATATATATAGTCAAATAAAATATGAAATAAACTAAAGATAAATCATTAATATAGTTAAAAACAATTTAAATGAGTAACAATAATATAACATGCATTATCTTAAAAATATACTTAAATATGCAAAAGATATACCCTAAGTACTCAAATCATTTAATAAACCATTTATGTATAAATATTCATTTAAATACGTGTTTGTGTTTAACATATATTCACAAATATACTAAAAATAAACCTAATTATCTAGCATGCATATATCAAAAATAAACCCTAAATATACCACTAATGTGTTAGGTTTAATTTAATAATAAAACATTTATTTATTCGGAAATAAATAAAAAAATATACCAAAAATAAACTTAAAAATACTTTAAGTGTAGGTTTATAATTTAACATGCAATTATTTAAGAATAAACCTAAAATCTACTAAAACTATACCTAAAGTATACTAATCATTTAATAAAATAATTATGTCTAAGTGTACATTTTAAAACATGTGTATATTACTCAAATATATTAAACCTAAACCTAATTGTTTAATGTGCATATATCAAACTAACATGCATAATTATTTAATATGCATATATATAAGAATGCAACCCTAGATATACCAAAAATATTATAATTTAAATCATTTTTTTTAAAACATACAATGAAAATGAAAAATTCTAAATAATACACCCTATATGCAGTGCATATATATACAGTATAATAACTCACATGTTAGCGCTCCACGAGACAAACTCGGCGGGCCTGATCCGTTAGGCCTCGGTCTCGGCGCAGCTAGACAAACAAATGACAACATGAAATCAGAATAAATTTAACAAAAATTCTAAAGACTCGATCTAGAATTTTAGACACAGCTTTAGAATAGGAATTTGACCGGACATCACGTTTTACGAGAATTCTACCGAAAATCCGGCAGAACCTCCCCTGTAAAACGGACATCTCTCTACTCAAAGAGTAGAGCCGGTCCTGCAAAGAAATACACTTCGGAATAAACACAGGATTACAATCAAAATCCCTCGGTCGGACTCCAAACTACAATTCACCGACCGAGGTTCACAATTCACAGAATATTTATAAAATACCGAAAATGCCCTTATATAATAAAAATACATTTTATAAATCCAAATTACTTAATTAACCCTAAAACATACTAAAAATCAATAAAAACCCATTTATTTAGAAAAATAGTATATTATATATAATTTGAAAATAATTTACGAAAAATAGTTTTAATTAGTTAAAAATACTAAAAATTTGCAGAAATCATTTTTATGCCCTAAATAGCTATTAAAACCAATTTAATTACATTTTTAACCAATTTAGTGTAAAATTACCAAAATACCCCTATATATATATATTCACTATAAATGTTCAAAAATTCACCAAAAATTATATAATTACTCAAAAATTAATTTCTCAACATATAATTCAATAATATCAATAAATATACTCAATTTACCAATTTATTTCAATTAAACACATAATTAACCCTATTTTTCAAAATCACCTAAACTTAATAAATTCCAAATAAATACATAAAAATTCACAAAAATTACAAATAAATTTCTATAATTAATTTCAACTCCTATAATCACCATAAAACACAATTTCATAATTTAATTAATTAATTTTCGAAAATTAGAAAATAATAATAAAATAATCAAAAATTCACAAAAATTAAAATAAATTCCAAAAATTCTAAAAAAATTACAGCATGTAGATTAAGCTTCCAGGAACAAAGTTTCTGAAGGAAGTTTTCATGAATCAATCAAATTGAAGCTAAAAAAAATTCGAAACCCAAAATGGCTGATTTGAAGAAATTGAAACCTAAGCAATTCTAGACCAAATCAAGTGAAACAAAGCTTGGAATCACACTCACCAGAGCTCAAGGAGAAGATAGAGACTGAAAGCATCAAATTTGGTGGCCGGAAAGTGGTTGGTCGGAGTTAAGTTGAATTTTTGGCTCTTTGAAGAAAATCCGGCCAAAACTCACCGGAAAAGAGTGTTTTAGGTGGTGGAAATGGTTGGAGGTGGAAGAGGAAGGCTGAGAGGCATAGTAACAGGAAGAAAACCAGCTTGAAAGTGGCTGGAAATGGAAGAAAACGTTTTGGGAGGAAGAAGATGAAGGAGGGGCAAAAGTGTAAAAAAAGGGAAGTTTTGGTTTTTTGATAAAAAAATTATGTATATATGTATATATATATATATTTACACTATATTATAATAATATAAAATTTCACACACATTAAATATACACCACACACATATTTTAATATGTTTAATAATTTATAAACTTAAAATTAATTAATACAAAAATTAAATAATAAAATTAAGGAAATTAATTAAGCTCTAATTAATTTAAATAAATACACATATATACATTTTATTTTAGCACTTTAAAATTATATATGAGTTCATGCAAATTCATAAAACTAGTCAAAATAAATAGTATTAATTTACTTACGTGTCAATTTTTCCGAAAATATAATTTCCGAAAAAATTTTACGTAAAATACTTAAAATAATATAAAATAATTAAAATTAGCTTTAAACAAACAACAAACTCATAAAATATCATAAATATATATACAAAAATTATTAACACTGCATATCCCGATGCAGTATAAAAATATTTAAAAATTCGGGATATTACAGTAGAAGCTGTTCGATCCGCTGCGTACCTCATAAACTGGACACCATCACGAGTACTTGGTTTTCAGACTCCTCTTTAAAAACTTCAGGAACTTGTCATATCTCCACCCTTCAATAATCTCAAACCTTGAGTTTTTGGATGCTCGGCATATGTTCATCAGACACTCAAAAAATTAGACCCTCGAGCTATATGGTGTATCTTTATTGGCTATGTAGATTTACAAAAGGGATATCGGTGTTATGATCCGAATACAAAGAAGATGTATGTCACTTGGGATGTTCGGTTTCATGAAAATTCTCCTTTCTTCTCCCACTCCGAGTGCTCTCTTCAGGGGGAGAAAAATTCAAACCTCTTTGAGCTTGAAGATAGCATTCTGAGTGTTTCGAATTCGAGTCTCCCAAATATTCTGAGTGTTCCGAGCATCTCACCCGGATAGACATCTGGTGTTTCGAGTGTTTTCAGCATCTCAGCCGGATAGACATCTGATGTTCCGAGCATGAGCATTTTGATATTCTGAGTATGAGCATCTTACCCGGACAGATCATCAAAGAAAATTCGAGTAATCAAGATAGTACATCTTCCCAACCCATACCAACAACTGAAGAGACTCTGGATGCAGTGCATAATAAGGTAACTTTGTCTCCTTTAATTCTAAATACTGAGCCTCGTTATCCTTTTAGAATCAATAGAGGGGTTCTGAAAAAATAATATGATTCGGACCTTCATACCAAAGCTAAATACCCTATCAACAACTTCATATCAACCAACCATTTTTCTAACTTACATGCACTTAATGTAAGTCAATTATCTACTGTATATATTCCAAGTAATGTGTAGGAAGCCTTAGATGATCCGGATTGGAAGAAAGCTTTGAATGATGAAATGGAGGCATTACAGAAGAATCGGATGTGGGATCTTGTTCGTCTTCCGAAAGGAAAGAAAACAGTGGGGTGCAGGTGGATATTCATTGTCAAACTTAATCCAGATGGAAGCATAAATCGATATAAAGCTCAGTTGGTAACAAAGGGGTACACTTAGAAGTATGGAATCGACTATGAAGATACATTTGCCCCAATAGCAAAAATGAACACCATCTGAGTCCTCATCTCCTTAGCTGCCAACCTAGACTGGCCGCTTCGATAATTTAATGTAAAGAATGCATTTTTGAATGGAATCGTAGATGAAGAAGTATATATGGATCCACCATCCGGAACTAAATGTACTGACTGAGTATGCAAATTAAAGAGAGCATTGTATGGACTCAATCAATCACCTCGAGCATGGTTTGGACGACTCTCAACCTTCATGAGGAAGCTCGGATATAAGCAAAGTGATGCTGATCATACACTATTCATCAAACAGAAGTTAGGAAAAGTCACTGCGCTGATTGTATATGCTGATGATATGGTGGTCACTGGAAATGATCCGAGTGAGATAACAAAATTGCAAAGACAGTTAGCATTTGAGTTTGAACTTAAGGATTTGGGTAACTTGAAGTATTTTTTAGGAATTGAAGTTGCAAGATCAACTTAAGGAATTTCTCTTTGCCAACGAAAGTACGTAATGGATCTACTGACAGAGACAGGGATGCTTGATTGTAAGCCAGTTGAGACTCCCATTGAAGTCAATCATGGACTTTCAATCCTAAAAGATAAAGTTCCAACTGATAGAGATCAATATCAAAGGTTGGTGGGAAGGTTGATTTACCTATCTTATACTCGGCTAGAAATAGCTTATGCGGTAAGTGTTGTAAGTCAATTCATGCATTCTTCGAGTAAAGAACATATGAATGCAGAATACCGAGTATTAAGATGTCTAAAGTCTTCTTCGGGTAAAGGGTTATTCTTTAGGAGGAATAAGGATTATGAAATTACCGGCTATACTGATGCTGATTGGGCTGGAGATCGAACTAATAAAAAATCAACATCCGGGTACTTCACATTCATTGGAAATAATTTAGTCACCTGGAGAAGAAAGAAACAGAAAGTTGTAGCAAGGTCAAGTGCTGAAGCTGAGTTTAGAGGAATGGCTCATGGAGTATGTGAGTTGCTCTGGATAAGGCAAATTGTTCAGGATCTGGGATTAAAACATCCAAAACCTATGTTGTTACATTATGATAACGAGGCAGCCATAGCAATTGCAAACAATCCGGTTCAACATAATCGAACTAAGCATGTAGAGATTGATAGACATTTCATAAAAGATCATCTGAACCAAAGGACAATTGATCTTCCATATGTTTCATCTGAGACTCAACTAGCTAACATCCTCACAAAGGCTATATCCGGAAAAGCATTCTACAACTCACTTGGCAAGTTGGGAATGATTGACATACATTCACCAACTTGAGGGGGAGTGTTGAGGAAGTAAATATTTTATTGTACATATTAGGAAGTAAATATTTGTATACAATTAGGAATAAAGTTCTATTCTATTTTGAATATTATTCTATTCCTAATTATATTGTGATTAGAATTCCTGTGTGTATATATAAGGGGTGTAACCCTTCTTTGAATATTATGAAAAAATATTTCCCTTAAATTTTCTCTCTTTTTCTCTGAATTTTATTCTTCAGATAAAATATACGTACTTTTGTGTTAAATAATTTAATTTTTCATTTGAATGTAAATATGTAGTTTGAAATTTTAAATTAAAATACTAAATTTTAATAATAAATAATTAATTAAAAATTATTTTAAATTCTTGAATTTTGAATTTATTATAAACAAGTAATTCATCAATGTAAATTCACAAACTGCTAAATAATAGTTAAAATCCAAATCAACAATCAAATTCCTTACATTCAAATATAGCATTTTACTTCTAAAATTTAATTTTTCAATGGAATAAGCATGTTTTTTTATTTGTCAACTAATTAATGTTCAACAAACCATCTTGAAATATAATAGTCTCAAAATTATTTAATGTTTTTAGACTTGTAAGTGATGTATAGACATTAAATTTATAAAATAACATCGTATTGATTATGATATACATAAATTTAGAAATTAAGTCCTTCATAAGTAATTCAAGTGTATAGACATCCAGCTACTCTTCCCCTTATAGTAGGATATTAAGCTACTTGAACTCTATCATTTTTTAATCTAAAAAAATCAAGTACATATATATATATATATGGTAGAATACGAGGCAAAAGCCCAACACACTAAAAAGAAGTTAAATGATTGTAACTAACACCCATTCTATCATGATTCAACCAATCTAAGGCACCAGCTGGAGGTTGCTCAAGTCTGTGACAACCAATATTCAAATTCTTTGCAAAAGCAGCCATGTAATTTGCCACATGTATTCTTATATTTATAAGCAGCCAATATTCAATTATTTGATGTTGATTAAAAAGCAAGTATACATATGTTAACTTGTCTGAGCTAAAAAATTATGGGAAGCAAGTATGTATGTGTGTGTATATATGTAATCCGCCACATGTATTTTTATATTTATAAGACAATATTCAGTTATTGGAGACTGATTATAGGAAGCAACTATATATAAGTTAACTTATCTGAGCTAAAGATTATCGGAAGCAAGTATATATATACATGTTAACTTCGTAAGGCTGATTGGATTTTGTGTAGAAAACTTTGACAGGCTATTAATGGTATTCAAGTTCTTAAGCAAACAAGAAAGAATGTGATCATGCATATAGCAAAGGGGCTTGCCTACCTCCATGAGGAAATTAAGTAGAAAGAGAATATATAGTCTAGTCCACTTCGATATATATTAAGCCCCAAAACCTCCTGTTGGAAGCAAACCTACATGCCAAGCGTATATATCAGATTTTTTACCGTGTTTAAATTAGAAGATACTGTAACTTAGAATACAGAGAATGTAATTAGAACTACATCAAGATTATACAACATGATCATATAGCTAATATTGGATTATTTAACTGACTAATAGGAGAGTTTGAGTCCTACTCGAGAAGATTGGATTTATTCTAAATTTTTTAATTCAAAATACAACAATTCAGCATTATTGAAAAATTGTTTAAAGAAATTATGGTGTGGATCAAAATATATTTTGATACCATTTTAGAATTTGAGTCGGACTCTTGAATAAACATGAATAAAACAATTAGCAAAAGCCTGTTGATATTATTATATACAAAAATAAAAATAAGAGAAAAAGAGAGTTTTTTGAAAATGGAAATTTCAATTATGAATTTCATTTTTTTTCTTCATTGTTATATGTATAATAAGAAATTTTTTTCCTCTTTTGTACTAATTTATTTTGAATGGATCTACTTATGAAATTAATAATATGCATATTAGAAAATATAATGAGCTCTATTGGTGCTTTTGTGCACTATTAATTGTTTATATATATATAATTATATGATTACTATTATTTTTAAGGTAAATTTGATTAAAGAATGTGTTCATCCTTAAAAATAAGGAGGATTCGACCTAAGCACCTTTTGATTGTTTAAAAGGGGCTCGTGCGAGCTTGTCACAATATCATAAAAGGTTGAGTAGAAGAACTAGGTTTTACCACCAGCTCAGGATGGTGATAGGGGTAAGAAACAGGTCTTGACCCTTTTAACCTATTTAAAATGAATAAAATAGGAGTTTTGGTTTGCCATGAAGCTTAATCACTGGGATCAGGATATTAATAGACCGGGTCTTTGAAAGAAAATAAACTGATAAATTAATATATGGAGTTCTGTAAAAATTTATCGAGAGGAGCTTAACAGTACATAAGCTTTGGTTTTTATAAGCTCTAAACCCTGCTAAATAAGGATACATAATTAAATAAACTTTCCAAAACAAGATTAAGGAAACAAAATATGAAATCAAAACCTGCCTAATTAATAACATGGTAAGAGCCCCTAATTATGGTAAATCAGTCAACTCCTCTAGCCTGATTATGTGCACCAACCTCCACCTAAATGAGCTAATCAGGTGGTCCATAGAGCCAAAGGCCATTCTAGGTATGAGCATTACAGGGCCTTCATTAGATGGGCCATTTTTGGTCCAGTAAAATAATGCCCCATATGATTAGGATTAAGGCCTAAGTTGAAGTATTGATTATGCTCCATCGGGCCTAAATGGCTTGGTGCTCCAATCATAGGCCCATGCGGTCCCCCTTTAGTTTAACTGCCGGAATCAAGGGCATTCTAGTCTGTTGGTGTGACTTTTCACCTTTGGTAACCACCTGAATTCTCTTCTATAAAAGGGAAAATGGTCCCTATCATCTAACCCACTTACTGTAAAAATTTCACTCTCTCTCTCTCTGTGAGGGCTTCTCTTTCTACATTCATAATACTAAGTCTTCAATCTTTGAAGTCTCCTTTTCACCGAGTACGTCCTCCCCTTTAGTTATTTTTACATAGTTGGTCAATTAGAATCCTGTCCAATCCCTTCATTGCTTTAGAGTCTTTTAAAACCTCAACACTAATAGGGAAATCAAAGAAGGTCGCATCTTTCTTAACTAACGACAAGGTCGATCCCCTTGCTCACCTATAAAGGGAAAACATCATCATACATGTTTACACCACATCATTACAGGTATTATTCAGATATTTCGATTATCTTAATGACATTTTGTTAGGACACTTACTTGTTGAAGATGATAAGTAGGTAGATGAATTAATCCTCGTTGCTAAGAAAAATGATCCTCTTAGGTTCAATCGACCTAATAATATGTTGTTATAGAATAAGAATATCCCATTAGGTCTTGGCCAAGTCCCATAAAGGAGTTTTTAGTTTGGCATACTCATATTAAGGTCACATTTTGTTCACTGTGGAAGGAAATTGGAATTTATGACATACTTCACTTTTCTAGGACTGAGATACTAATAAATAAACCTTTGCTATCTGCCATGTGAATTTTATGGTTTCAATCTAGTAATGCTTTCATGTTTAGAGGAGGGTTAATGATCATCACTTTACTAGATTTGGCTACGCTGTTTGGCCTCCAATCCCACAGTAAAGAGATCAGTCCTTTACTTAAGGCTAATACATCCCAGTATAATATTTCTTTTAAAAACTATAGCCCCCTTCATTAACATGAACATGAAGACTTTATCTATTCCTGATAAGGCCGAACATGTTACCTTCTTATTGTACTACCTTTGCCGATTCATAGGCTGCCCTAGTTTAATAAAAGCAACTAAGGAGTTTCTTCCCCTAACTGTAGCCCTGGCTGATGGATGGAAGTTAGCGTTTAGCCCTTTCATCTTGAGCCAGTTTTATAAAGGCATGCATCACTTAGTGCCTGATAAGGATAGGGATGACTTCAAGTCGGGGCCTGGTCTGATATGGATTGCTCAAGTTTGGTTCTCGGTGTACTTTCAAGATATCATACGTCGGTAACCAAAGCTAGATTTCAAGTCTCTAGGATGCTATGCTCCCTAGATTTCTTCTTTTAAGTGCAAATACTCCTTATTTAGAGAATTCTTTCATTTTTTATACAATACCTAAGATAGACAAGATATGCTATATTGCCCATTTATCCTTGCAAGTTTTAATCATATATGGTTGTTTGAGGATTTCTATGACCATAATCCATTGCTAGAATTTGTGTCAACTTGGGAAAGCATTCTCATTACCAGGGATTTATCGTTCAGGCTAGATTTGGATCCTCAGAATAACGAGCATGGCATTAAGACCTATAACCCTCACTTTGTCGCTAGGTAATTCAGGTTATCTCAGTCTCTTCCCTACCTGATTCTTTATTCATGTAACTCCCCATTCTACATCATGCATGTTTATAGGGAGATAGAGCTTTATAAGAAGCTTACTGAGGTTTATGGGGTCCTTAAATAGAATTTATTTTTATGTCCCCTGCTTGTCAACCTTGGCAAGACAAAAATGTTTACTAACTGTTGGGAAGAATTTTGTTTCAAATACTTCTCCTTATCATCTGATGAAGTGACGAATATTCAAAAATGGGAATTGATTAAAAATCGAGCTTCCTCTTCTTTATAGGGTAAAACAAAGATATAAGGTAAGTTTATAAAGGAAATCCATAAATTCAAAAGCTTCTATCATTGCAAGTACAATTATCGAGACCAAGATAAATGTGGAGGAGGATGGTAGAAGTTAAGGCTAAAATTTTATGGGAGTACAAACTCGACAATTATGCCTCATATTTACAGACTTGCACTTGCTACCCTGAGGTGACAGATCTTAATGTATGCTCTTATTCTTATATGTATCGATCTCCAGATATTCCATTGATTCTATTTAGCATAGTTGGTCTTGAAATTTCCAAGCTCAAGCTACGAAACAAAGTGAGCTTTACTAGTTGTCACGACCCAAAACAGGGGCCATGACAGGCACTAGGGAACGGGAATTCTTTTCAATCCGGAACCCGTAGCAAGCATAAAAAAAAAAATAAACATGCAATAGTAATAATAACAATATATAATGCAGCGGAAATAAATATCATAAATATAATAATAACATATACACCAACTGGATTTAAATCAAATCCTCATCATTTTATATATATATATAAATCTTAATACAAATCCAGTTCAAATATAATACAACATCTCTTTAAATATTTAACGACTACTGCAG
Source organism: Mallotus nudiflorus (assembly GCA_947683625.1). Classification (NCBI taxonomy): domain Eukaryota; kingdom Viridiplantae; phylum Streptophyta; class Magnoliopsida; order Malpighiales; family Euphorbiaceae; genus Mallotus; species Mallotus nudiflorus. Next base: position 278,696 of record CANTUR010000547.1, on the reverse strand, counting down.
TGTCTAGAAAAAATAAACCCAAGACTCAGAGAAGCAGTTTACACAAAGAAGCCGGGGCGAAAGAAATCCGGCGTATAGGCCTGCTACTGAGGTCTGAAGATGATGACTCTCCTGAAAAATGGTCAACAGAGGGGAGTCAGACCTCACTGAGTGAATTACTAAAATATATATACATGCATACTAAATGACAATGCATACAGTCAACAGTATATATCTAATATGTATATATATACAGACAAATACACACAGATGCTGTAAAATCATTTTATATATATTTTACTGAAAATCATCGTTTATGAAGGATCAAATAGAACCCTAGAATATCGAAACCTCAAACAGTGTTAGACAACACTCTAGCCATACAAGCTCACTTATTCCAATTATATTCACTTATTCCATTTAGATAGTAGACTGGCCCTGAGACACTAAGTCAACCGAGCTCCAGCAGTCTGACTATCAGTGTGATTGGCCCCGAGACACTTGGTCAACCGAGCTCCAGCAATCACACCTAAATCACATCTCACACATCAAATAAATCAATTCCAATCAAAATTCTCAAACTGGTTAGTAATATAGCCTAAATGCTATAAGCGAACCGGTACGTACTCGGTCCTAGTGCTGCCCACTAGGTAGCACGTTCTATTGATATCCTTCATTAATAAATATAAAACATTCATTCACAAATAAATGATGCATGAAATTAAATAAAATAACATTATAAACCATATATATATACTGGAAATATACCAAAAGTAAACCAGGTATATTTCGAGTATATATACGTCAAACAAATCCAATTAAATTATAAATTAAGCTAGAAATATATTTAAAAACATTTTAAATATAATTTATTAATAAAACATGCATATAATTTAATATATACCGAAAATAAACCAAAAATAAACTAAAGATATACTTAAATAACAATCACATTATTTATGCATATTTAATCAAAATAAAACATATATTTCTAAAATCATGCACCCTAGAACACATATATATAAAATAGTAACTCACACTTAGTGCGCTCCACGAGATGGATCCGACGGGCCTGGTCCACTAGGTCTAGGTCTCGGTCTCGGCGTAACTAAATAAACAATAACGACAGAAATCAGAATAAACCTAACAGAAAATCCTATAACTCGATCTAGAATATTAAACACAGAATCGAAATTAGGGTTCGACCGAATATCACGTTTTACGAGAATTCTACCAAAAATTCGACAGAACCTCCCCTGTAAAATGGACATCTCTCTACTCAAAGAGTAGAGCCGACCCTACAAAGAAACACACTTGGAAAAATAGGCATAACAATCCATTCACAACCCCTCGGTCGGACTCCAAACTACAATCTACCGACCGGGGTCCACAATCACAGAACAATATAGAAATACCAAAAATACCCTTATAACATAGAAATACATTTTATAACTAGAAATTACATAATTAACCTTTAAACATAGTAAAAACCGATAAAAACTCATTTTATTAGAAAAATCGTATATTATATATATATTTGAAAATAATTCACGAAAAATAGTTTTAATTAGTTAAAAATACTAAATAATTTTTAGAAATCATTTTTATACCTTAAATAACTATTAAAACCAATTAAATTACATTTTTAGCCAATTTTGTGTAAAATTACCAAAATGCCCTTATATATATAAATATACTATAATTACTTCAAAAATTCATCAAAAATAGTATAATTATCCAAAATTAATTTTCTCAACATATTTATCAATAATATCAATAATTAAACTCAATTTACCAATTAATTTTAATTAAAAACATAATTAACCTAATTTTCCTAAAATTACATAAACTCAAATAATTCAAAATAAATACTTAGAAATTCATAAAAACTCCAAATAAATTTCTATAATTCATTTCAACACCTATAATCTCCAAAAATTCTAAAAAAATTAATACATGTATATTAAGCTAAGGGGAACAACATTTGTTAAGGGACTTTTCATGAATCAACCATTTGAAGCTAAAAAAAAATTCAAAAACCCTAAGATGACTGAATTGAATAATTGAGAAAAACCTTACCAAATCGAGTTTAAAGCTTAAACAAAGATTGGAATCATCTTCTATGGAGGCTAGGGAGTCCAACAACACCGGAATCACTAGATTTGGTGGTCGGGAAGTTGGTAAACGGTGAGGAGGGAAGTTTCGGCCAAAAATGGTGGAATTGGAGCTAGTCGGCGTCGGGGAAGGAGGCTAAGGGCGGCGAAGCAGTTGGCTGGGGAGGGCGGAGCTGCTGGTGGCACATCGACGGTAGGTGGTTGGGATTTGCAGCGGGAGGGGGAGAAGGGACGGGCTCGGGAAGAAGAAGGAAGAAGAAGAAAAGAAAAGGAAAAGAAAAGAAAAGAAAAAGAAAAAGAAAGAAAAAAAAAGAAAAAAGAAAAAGAAAAAGAAAAAAGAAAAAGAAAAAATAATTTTAATAAAATATTTGGGAAAAATCACACACCACACATTATTATAATAATTTAAAATTTAATAATAAATAAAATAATTAAATAACAATAAAATTAATAAATAAATAATAAAATATTAGGGTAATAAATTAAACCCTAATTAAATAAATATATACACACATAGGCTTTATTTAGTAATTTAAAAATACGTATAAGTTCTTGCAAGTCCGTAAATCTATTTAATATAATTAATAATAAATTATTTACGTGAAAATTTCTCCGAAAATACAAGTCCCGGGAAAATTTTACGTAAAGGACTTTAAATAATACACAATAATTAAAATAGGTTTTAAATACACATCAACTCGTAAAAATATCATAATATATATACAAAAATTATTAACACTGCATATCCCGATGCAGTATAAAAATGTTTAAAAACACGGGATATTACAGTCTTCCCCCCTTATAAGAATTCGTCCCCGAATTCCAGAAAACGGGATCAAGAAGGAAAGAGATACAGGTAAGAAGCTCGCATCTCAGCTTCAGTCTGCCACGTATGCTCTTCAACTCTGTTGCTACGCCACAGAACCTTGACCATCGGAATTTGCTTCGAATGCAACTGTCGAACTTGATAATCAACGATCGCCACAGGTTCTTCCACAAACGTTAAATCTTCACTCACTTCTACACTGTCAGGCTGCAACACGTGTGAAGGGTCTGAGATATACTTCCTCAACATCGAGATATGAAATACTGGATGCACTTGTGACATACTCGGAGGCAAATCCAACCGATATGAAACAGTGCCAACTCTCTCCAAAATCTCAAACGGTCCGATATATCTTGGTGCTAAGTTACCCTTCCTACCAAATCTCATAACACCCTTCATCGGAGATACCTTCAGAAAAATAAAATCTCCGACCTGAAACTCCACATCTCTACGCCTAGGATCCGTATAACTCTTATGTCTGCTAACTGCGGTCTCTAATCTGCGCTTGATCAGGGCGACTTTCTCTGCAGCATCCTAAACCATCTCAGGTCCAGTCAAAGCTCTCTCACCAATCTCATCCCAACTCAGAGGGGATCTACACTTCCTTCCATACGATGCCTCATACGGTGCCATACCAATACTGCTATGGTAGTTGTTATTATATGCAAACTCAACGAGTGGCAAATGATCATCCCAGCTACCTCCCAAATCCAGGACACACATCCTCAACATATCTTCCAGTGTCTGGATCGTCCTCTCAGATTGACCATCTGTTTGAGGATGAAAAGCAGTACTGAAGTCCAGCCTAGTGCCCATCGCTTCCTGCAACTTCTGCCAAAAATGAGAAGTAAACACTGAACCTCTATCTGACAAAATGGACACAGGTACTCCATGAAGGCACACAATATGCTTCACATACAACTTCGCCAATCTAGTTATAGAATAAGTGGCTTTCATAGGCAAGAAATGTGCAGACTTCGTCAACCTGTCTACAATCACCCAGATGGAATCGTATCCATCCTTCGAACGAGGTAAACCAACCACAAAATCCATAGCTATCCTTTCCCACTTCCACTTAGGAATAGGAAGAGGCTGAAGCTTCCCAGAAGGCTTATGGTGTTCAGCTTTCACTTGCTGACACTTCAAGCATTTAGCAACATAATCAGTGACATCCTTCTTCAATCCATCCCATCAGTATAAATCTCTGATACTGTGGTACATCTTAGTGACACCTGGATGTACGCTGTAGGCTGTGGAGTGTGCTTCCTCTAGGATCTCTTCTCTCAAATCATCCACATTAGGAACACACAATCTACCACTGATCCACAACACACCATCATCATCGAGTGTGAAATCAGTGAACTTCCCTGCTCTGACATTCTCTGTAAGCTCTTCTAGAATAGGATCTCGACTCTGAGCTGCTTTAATCATATCCCTCAGTACAGATCATACTTTAAATTGAGCTAGCAGTCCACCTGACCTACTGATCTTCATCATCAGACCTTGATCCACCATCAGATGCAATTCCTGGATCAACGGTCTCCTCTCAACACTGATGTGAGCAAGACTGCTTGAGGACTTTCTACTCAAGGCATCTGCTACCACATTAGCTTTACCCGAATAATATAAGATCTCACAGTCATAATCCTTCAATAATTCCAACCATCTTCTCTGCCTCAAATTCAGATCTCTCTACTGAAAAATGTACTTAAGGCTCTTGTGATCAGTAAATATCTCACAAGTCACCCCGTACAGATAATGTCTCAAAATCTTCAGAGCAAAGATCACTGCAGCCATCTCTAGGTCATGTGTGGGATAGTTCTGCTTATGCTTCTTCAACTGCCTCCAAGCATAGGCTGTCACCCTTCCATTCTGCATCAACACACAACCAAGGCCAATTCTAGAGGCATCACAATAAACTGTGAACTTGTCCACACTATTAGGCAAAGCTAATACTGGCGCTGTGGTCAACTTCTCCTTCAACAATTGAAAACTATTCTCACAAGCTTCTGACCACTCGAATCTAACATTCTTCTGAGTCAAGCGAGTCATAGGGGCTGTAATTCTGGAAAAATCCTGCACAAACCCCCTATAATACCCGACTAAACCCAGAAAACTTCGAATCTCAGTAACAGAAGTCGGTCTAGGCCACTCAGACACTGCCTCAATCTTCTGTGGATCAACCTGGATACCTTCTTTAGACACTACGTGTCCAAGAAAAGAAACACTCTCCATCTAGAAATCACACTTCGAGAATTTAGCATAAAGCTGATGATCTCTCAGTGTCTGCAATACAATCCTCAAGTAATATACATGCTCCTCCATACTCCTTGAATATACTAGTATATCATCGATGAAGACTACCACATACGGTCTGAATACCCTATTCATCAGGTCCATAAAAGCTACTGGTGCATTTGTCAAATCAAAAGACATCACCAGAAACTCATAATGGCCATATCTAGTATGGAATGCCGTCTTAGGAACATCAGCTTCACTAATCCACAGCTGATGATAACCCGACCTTAAGTCAATCTTAGAAAAGAACTGTGCACCCTGTAGCTGATCAAACAAGTCATCTATCCTCGGGAGATGATACTTGTTCTTCACTATTACCTTATTCAGCTCTCTATAGTCAATGCACAGTCTCAGGGTACCATCCTTCTTCTTCACAAACAGGACTGGTGCACCCCAAAGAGAAACACTGGGTCTGATAAAACCCTTATCCAACAACTCTTGCAACTGCTCCTTCAACTCTTTCAACTCTGCAAGAGCCATTCTGTAGGGTGGCATAGATATAGGAGTAGTACCTGGAACCACATCTATACAAAATTCAATCTCTCTGTGAGGTGGTAAACCTGGCAACTCCTCGGGAAAAACATTAGGAAACTCACAAGCAATAGGAACATCTGTGAGTGACAACTTCTCCACTGAAGTATCCTGGATCAATGTCAAAAACCCCTGACAACCTTTCCTCAATAACTTCCTAGCCATAATAGTAGAAATAAGATTCTGAGGTGCTGAACTCCTATCACCCACAAACTTAAAATCTTCTTCATCAGGAATTCTGAACATCACCTCTTTATTCCTACAATCTACCACGACATAGTGTTGAGATAACCAGTCCATTCCTAGAATAGCATTAAACTCCATCACATCCAACAAGATCAAATCAGTGGGTAATTCTCTATCTCCCACGAGAACTGGACAACCAGAAAGAACAATATCGGTGTCCAAGGAATCGCTCAGAGGAGTGGCAACAGACAAAGGAAAAGCCATCCTCGAAGCTTGCCAACAAGATTTAGAAGTAAAAATAGGAGAAACAAACGAATGCATGACACCCTGATCAAACAAAACCCATGCATCCAGGTAACAGACAGAAATAATACCTGCCATGATTGCATTAGATGCCTGAGCATCCTGCTAAGTGAGATGGAAAACTCTGGCCTGACCTCGACCTCCCTGCTGACTGGTAGAAGCCTGGCCAATACCTTTGGCACCTCCTCTAGTACCTCTACCACGACTTTGCTGTGGAATAAGCTAAGTGGAACTCTGATGCTGAACTGGTGGTAACTGAAATGGCACGGGTGCAGCACTAGCAATCGACTGCTATGGGAATCACAGAATCTGTGGCTGTTGATACCCCGAGTAAGGACACGATCTGGTAAAATGTCCTGTCTGCCCGCATCTGAAGCATGTTAGTGGTGTCAAATAACACGATCCCTGATGGACTCTACCATAAGTCTGGCAAACACTGGCCGCTGATCCAGAACTACGACCACTGCTGCTGCTCGAAGCACTTGACCCAAATCTAAACGATCTACGTTGACCTCCACGGCCATGTCTACTGCTCCGATGCACTCGCTGCTGCTGCCTCTGACTCTGCTGAATCGGACCTCTTTGCTGACTACTCGAACCAACATGAAAACTAGAGTACGGAGCAGCCTGCAATCCACTCGACTGAACTCCTAGCTAGTAATAATCAGGCATCACTCCCTGCCTAACTAGCCTCAGCTCAATCTCCTTGGCCAACTCAATCACAGACCCCAGAGTAAGGCCTGCTGTAGGCATACCAGCAAAAGCTGAACCCAAACCAATAACGTAGGTAGTGACAGCGAAGTACTGGTCTCGCATCAGATCCTCTGCATATCTACCCAGACAAAGAAACTCTCGGGTGTACTCCTCTACAGATTGATCTCCATGAGAAATGTTGGTCAACCGGAGACGATAGCTCATACGAAGAGGCTCTAGACAGAATCTCCTCAAAAATCACTCTCGAAACTGAACCTAGGTCATCGTCATCATATAAGGCTGGATCACCTGAATAAACCAATCTAAGGCTGGTCCCTCAACAGACAACTCGACGATCATGATCTGTTGATACTCGGTATGAGCAGTCCGAGTCTAAGTCTCAATCGTGTGCAGAAAATCTAACGGATCAGAAGTACCATCAAAAGTAATCCTGCCAACTCGGGCATAGAACAAAGCTGCCTCAGGGTCAGACATACCCTGCTGATAGGTAGGCTGAACGGGCTGAACGACTGGAGGCACAGAAATATCAAATTCAGGCTCTACAGGCTCCTTTTCCTATAACTTTCTCTGCCTACAGCGACCTGCTGCTCCTCGAGGTCTACCTCTGCCACGACCTCTACGTCTAACTAGCTGCTCAGGAGGTAAAACCTCATCCTGAAAGGACTTATCATCCTCAGCCTCAACGACCGGTGGAGCGATATGCGCTCGCCTCCTCATTCTGAATGGACAAACAAAAAGATTCAGAAAAAATAGATAATGGAGGAATAACGCAGAAAACTAAGCAAGGAATACTTATCAAGACATACTCAAACCTAATTCACTACAGTAGTTACCAAAAGAAAACACAACTTTGAAAACTAGGGCCACAACTCACACAACTAAGCCCTGACACAGAACTCCGCTCTGATACCAACTTTGTCACGACCTAAAACAGGGGCCATGACCGGCGCTAGGGAACGGGAATTCTTTCGAATCTGGAACCCGTAGCAAGCGTAAAAAAAATAAAATAAACATGCAATAGTAATAATAACAATATATAATGCAGCGAAAATAAAAATCATAAATATAATAATAACATATACACCAACTGGATTTAAATCAAATCCTCATCATTTTATATATATATAAATCTTAATACAAATCTAGTTCAAATATAATACAACATCTCTTTAAATATTTAACGACTACTGCATTGTCTAGATAAAATAAACCCAAGACTCAGAGAAGCAGTTTACACAAAGAAGCCGGGGCGGAAGAAATCCGGCGTATAGGCCTGCTACTGAGGTTTGAAGATGATGACTCTCCTGAAAAATGGTCAACAGAGGGGAGTCAGACCTCACTGAGTGAATTACTATAATATATATACATGCATACTAAATGACAATGCATATAGTCAACAGTATATATCTAATATGTATATATATATAGACAAATACACACAGATGCTGTAAAATCGTTTTATATATATTTTACTGAAAATCATCGTTTATGAAGGATCAAATAGAACCCTAGAATATCGAAACCTCAAACAGTGTTAGACAACACTCTAGCCATATAGGCTCACTTATTCCAATTATATTCACTTATTCCATTTAGATAGTAGACTGGCCCTGAGACACTAAGTCAACCGAGCTCCAGCAGTCTAACTGTCAGTGTGATTGGCCCCGAGACACTTGGTCAACCGAGCTCCAGCAATCACACCCAAATCACATCTCACACATCAGATAAATCAATTCCAATCAAAATTCTCAAACTGGTTAGTAATATAGCCTAAATGCTATAAGCGCACCGGTACGTAGTCGGTCCTAGTGCTGCCCACTAGGTAGCACGTTCTATTGATATCCTTCATTAATAAATATAAAACATTCATTCACAAATAAATGATGCATGAAATTAAATAAAATAACATTATAAACCATATATATATATACTGAAAATATACCAAAAGTAAACCAGGTATATTTCGAGTATATATACGTCAAACAAATCCAATTAAATTATAAATTAAGCTAAAAATATATTTAAAAATATTTTAAATATAATTTATTAATAAAACATGCATATAATTTAATATATACCGAAAATAAACCAAAAATAAACTAAAAATATACTTAAATACTAATCACATTATTTATGCATATTTAATCAAAATAAAACATATATTTCTAAAATCATGCACCCTATAACACATATATATAAAATAGTAACTCACACTTAGTGCGCTCCACGAGATGGATCCGACGGGCCTGGTCCACTAGGCCTTGGTCTCGGCGCAACTAAACAAACAATAGCGACAGAAATCAGAATAAACCTAACAGAAAATCCTATAACTCGATCTAGAATATTAAACACAGAATCGAAATTAGGGTTCGACCGGACATCACGTTTTACGAGAATTCTACCTAAAATTCGACAGATACTCCCCTGTAAAACGGACATCTCTCTACTCAAAGAGTAGAGCCGACCCTACAAAGAAACACACTTCAAAAAATAGGCATAACAATCCATTCACAATCCCTCGGTCGGACTCCAAACTACAGTCTACCGACCGAGGTCCACAATCACAAAACAATATAGAAATACCAAAAATACCCTTATAACATAGAAATACATTTTATAAGTAGAAATTACATAATTAACCTTTAAACACAGTAAAAACCGATAAAAACTCATTTTATTAGAAAAATCGTATATTATATATATATTTGAAAATAATTCACGAAAAATAGTTTTAATTAGTTAAAAATACTAAATAATTTTTAGAAATCATTTTTATACCTTAAATAACTACTAAAACCAATTAAATTACATTTTTAGCCAATTTTGTGTAAAATTATCAAAATGCCCTTATACATATAACTATACTATAATTACTTCAAAAATTCACCAAAAATAGTATAATTATCCAAAATTAATTTTCTCAACATATTTATCAATAATATCAATAATTAAACTCAATTTACCAATTAATTTTAATTAAAAACATAATTAACCTAATTTTCCTAAAATTACATAAACTCAAATAATTCAAAATAAATACTTAGAAATTCATAAAAATTCCAAATAAATTTCTATAATTCATTTCAGCACCTATATTTATCATAAAACACAATTTCATAATTTAATTAATTAAATTCCGAAAATTAGAAAATAATATTAAAATATTCAAAAATACCCAAAAATCAAAATAATCTCCAAAAATTCTAAAAAAATTCATACATGTATATTAAGCTAAGGGGAACAAAATTTGTTAAGAGACTTTTCATGAGTCAAGCATTTGAAGCTCAAAAAAATTCAAAAATCCTAAGATGGCCGAATTGAATAATTGAGAAAAACCTTACCAAATTGAGTTTTAAGCTTAAACAAATCTTAGAATCGTCTTCTATGGAGTCTAGGGGGTCCAACGACACCGGAATCACTAGATTTGGTGGTCAGGAAGTTGGTGAACGGTGAGGAGAGAAGTTTCAGCCAAAAATGGTGGAATTGGAGCTAGCCGGCGTCGGGGAAGGAGGCTAGGGGCGGCGGAGCTGCTGGTGGCACACCGATGGTAGCTGGTCAGGATTTGCAGTGGGAGGGGGAGAAGGGACGGGCTCGGGAAGAAGAAGAAAGAAGAAGAAAAGAAAAGAAAAGAAAAAGAAAAAGAAAGAAAAAAAAAAGAAAAAAGAAAAAGAAAAATAATTTTAGTAAAATATTTGGGAAAAATCACACACCACACATTATTATAATAATTTAAAATTTAATAATAAATAAAATAATTAAATAACAATAAAATTAATAAATAAATAATAAAATATTAGGATAATAAATTAAACCCTAATTAAATAAATATATACACACATAGGCTTTATTTAGTAATTTAAAAATACGAATGAGTTCATGCAAGTCCGTAAATCTATTTAATATAATTAATAATAAATTATTTACGTGAAAATTTTCCCGAAAATGCAAGTTCCGGGAAAATTTTCCGTAAAGGACTTTAAATAATACACAATAATTAAAATAGGTTTTAAATACACATCAACTCGTAAAAATATCATAATATATATACAAAAATTATTAACACTGCATATCCCGATGCAGTATAAAAATGTTTAAAAACACGAGATATTACACTAGTAGTTTTGCAAGTGATCCTATAACAGCAATCTAGACTATTCGACCATCATCCTCCTTAGCGCATTCATTCATTAAACGGTTAGGTAGTTATTCTGTTTACAATTCTTGTTCTTATGAATTTTCTTTTTACTACCTCCTTTTCAAATGTTATAAAGAAACCTATCGATGTGCTTGATGATTAGCCAAAGCAGAAGAAAATCAAGACTCAACACAAGTCTATGAAGAAAAGTGTTTCCAGATCGGCCTCAGAGGTTTCCATGACCCCTGAAGTTCATGACCTTATGCTCTCTTTATGTAAAGGCCTAATCCACGTCGAGCTTGAAGCCAAGGCTGATCAATCCATTCCTACTATTGTTTCCATAAGAGAAAAAACTTCCAAGCCTTCCTTTAAGGTTTTTCCTACTGTTAGTATGAAAAGGTTGACCTCTCCACCTCTTGCCATTACGGCACCTCGAGCACATAATTAGGTACTTTTCAATACTAAAATCATCAACTTATTCTTTGGTAGTATTCTTATCGGTCTCTTGTGCAGGATTCGTTGTTCACCTTTTTTCAATAAGATTGAGGCTCAACTCAACGATGATGAGGTTAAAGGGGGATATGCTTTATATGATCATAACTAGGCCAATATTATTATCGATGTTATGGCCAAATCAAAGGATCAAATTTGTTAGGAGGTGAAGCAGAAGTTCAAAGACCTAGCCTAATTCTTCGTTGATGATAGTGACCTTGAGTGAGCTGCTAGACTGCTGAAATATCTATATGATAACACTCAACCATGTTCATATGTCACAGTCAGCTAAAAATTCCTAATTGCAAATCTTTATGAAACTCTGCCCACCCTCATTGCCAACTATCGAGCCGTAGAATAGTTCTTGGTGAACCTTTATAAGAAAAATATTAAGAAATAGAAATTAGATAAGGATGCAATCTCGATCGTGCATGTCATTAGAAAAAAGCAGTAGGTTATCCTTGAGTATGGCCCAACCCTGGAGAAGCTAAAAAATGAAGTTACCAAATTAAAGTCAGCTTTGAAGAAAAAATAGGATGACCTGGCTAGATTCTTGGTAGTCTAGCAAAAGTGGGTGGAGCAAACACAAGCACGTGGTGCTCAAATGAAAGAGATTCAGGAGAAGTGGAAGAATATGTGCTTCCAAATAACAAAAATGTAAAGGCAAAAAGACACAGTTGTACTTGATAAGGAGAACTCCACTAATGCTCTTGCTGAGTTTGTCCAGCAATTCAAAGAAACCTAGCTTGGTAGGTTGTGACCATTGAAAATTTTTTATATACTTCAGCCTTATTGGCTGTTTGAATATTTAAATGTTTTATTGGCCTGTGGGATGGCTTGAATATATATTATTTTTATCATGTCAATGCATGCCTATTTTGTAATGCTCGAGTTACACTTTCTATTAACCTTAGCTTAATCTTATATGATTAGCCTTTAGAAACATGTTATGCTTGAAAAATGGTAATAAATCAAAACTTTTATTGCTTTATTAACTTAAATGGAGTACCTGGCTAGAAACCTAATCGGCCTTGGTAATAATGTACATTACACTAGGTTTTGCCAAATGTTACTAATTCTATGATTCATTTTCACTAAATAATGATCGATCAATATTGTGGCACAATGAAGGAAAATGGGATTTTAAATACTTTCCATTAATTGGTCTTACATGTGGTGAACCATCTTTATCTGCCAAGAGATAAGCGCCTCCCTTTAGGACTTGTGCTACTATAAAATGGCCTTCTTAATTAGGGCTCCATTTGTTTACCAATCAATCTTTCTAGCCGATGGGCAACACTGCTTTCCTCACTAAGTCTCTTTCTTTGAAATATTTATGTTTAACCCTTTTATTGTAAGCACACTCCACTTTTCTTTTCTAAGCAATTATTCAATCATATGCTACGAGCCTCTCTTCATCTAAATGATCTAACTCATGTAGTATGTTTTTAGCATAATCAGAGGCCAATAATTCTAAATGTACTTGCCTCCTTAGAGAGGCCACCGTTAGCTCTATTAGTAACATAGCCTCATGACCATATATTAGCTTGAATGGTAATGTACCTATGGTCGATTTTTGACTGATTCTCAGGGCCCAAAAAGCTTTTGATAGAGCTTCATGCCATCTTTAAGGATTTTCCTCAATACATTTTTCAATTACCATCTTGACCAGCTTATTGGTTGATTCGGCCTGACCATTTGCTTATGCATAATATGGTGATGAATGGAGTAGCCTGATTTTATAATTCCTTACAAAAGCTTTAATTTTGTTACCAGTGAACATAGTTCTCTGATCTATGGTGATTGTCTCATGAATCCTAAAATGATGTATGATATATTTGGTGATGAAGTTAATGACCAATTATTGATTCACGGTCTTAAGTGGAATAGCCTCTACCCACATAGTGAAATAGTCTATTGCTATGAGCATGAAACCATGCCCTTTGGATGATGGCAGATAAACTTTGCGAATGATATCCATTGCTCATCCCCTAAACGACCAAGGCTTAACAATTGAGTGTAAGTCCTCTACTGGGATACGTTGGATTAGTTCATACTTTTGGTAGGCTTCACATCCTCTAACATAATCTCTATAATCTTTCTCTATCATCAGCCAGAAGTATCCATATTTCCTTATTAGCCACTTCATCTTCCTACTTCCCTGATGAGCCCGTGCCCGCCCTTTGTGGGCCTTAGCCATGATAAGCATTGCTTCTTTAGGGCTAATATATTTTAGAAGCTCCCTTGAGACCGATCACGAATATAATGTACCATCCAATGACACCACCTTTATGGACAACACTCTATTATGGCATTCGATTGATGGGGAGTGATTATTAAGATATTCTTTGACCTCCGATCACCAATTGGCCTTTAAGTCTATAGAAGCAACTTGAAAACATAAATCATTAGATTTAACAAACAGATAATAGTTACTCTGGATTTAATCTTATTTATATAAATAAAGCTTAACTGAGCTAAGTCATTTGTCTCACCATTAGACCCCCTCTCCATATAAGACAATTGGGTAATTATGAATCCTTTCATCATATATTGAACTTTATTACAATATGCCTGTAATAATCCGAGTACAAAAAAAAAAAGAATTTGTCAAAAACACCCTCTCCCTCACCCATCTTCTTCCTCACATTTAACGCCCCCCTCACCCCTCCCACCATCTGCAACGCCGATCAGAGGCCGTTGGTGTGCCTCCCGGCATGCTACCATTGTCCCCAGCTAGCTCCGCTGTCCTCTCCGATGCCATTTAACTCGATTTTGGCCGTGAAACCCGAAATTGACCTCACCTTCGTTCATCGACTTTTCGGCCACCGTTTTCGACACCACCAGTCCTATTCTCTTCCTTTCTTGCCGATGAGTGTAAATCCAAGCTTCCTTTTGCCTGAAAATTTGATTTGGTTGGGTGGTGAGCTAGTTTTCAATTTCGAACCTTGTTGTTTCTTGATTTTTTTGAACTTTGATTTTTGATATTCAAGATTAATTCCTTCATAAAAGTTGATTCTACTAGCTCAATCTACACTCTGGAATTTTTGAAATTTATTTTGATTTTGTGAATTTTTATTATTTTATTATTATTTTCTAATTTTCGTAAATTAATTAAATAAATTGTGAAATTGTGATTTTTAGGGTTTATGGTGGTTGAAAATAATTATAGAATTTAATTTATAATTTTTTTATTTTTGTGTAATTAATATAATTTTATTTAGTTTATGTGAATTTTAGAAATATAGGTTATATATATATTTTGTTAAAATTAATTGGTTAATTGAGTATAATTGTTGATTTTATTGAATTATAGGTTGAGAAAATAATTTTAGAGTAATTATATAATTTTGAGTGAATTTTTGAGTAATTATAGTATATTATGTGAATTTTTATATACTAGGGGTATTTTGGTAGTAATTTTAGTTGAGTATTAAGTTTAATTGGTTTTAATAATTATTTACTATTTTTTAACTAATTAAAACTATTTTTCAAAAATTATTTTCAAATTATATATAATATACTATTTTTGTAAATAAATGGGTTTTTTTTAGTAATTTTTAGTATGTTTTTGGGCTAATTATGTAATTTAGATTTATGAAATGAATTTCTATTAATATTTGTGAATTTATAGAGAATTATCGATTTTTATAATATTTTATTAATATTAGGGTTTTAACTAAATATCGGTGATAAAATTATTTTTAGTGTTTAAATATGTAAATTGTTATATTTTGGTATATAAAGGGTATTTTTGGTATTTATGGAATTTTAATGTATTTTGTGTATGTCTCGTGAATTGTGAACCTCGGTCGGTGAAATTGTAGTTTGGGAATCCGACTGAGGGGTTGTGTGGTTATTCTATATTTGAAGTATGTTTTCTTGCAGGACCGACTCTACTTTCTGAGTAAAGAGATGTCCATTTTACAGAGGAGGTTTTACTAAATTTTTGGTAGAATTCTCGTAAAGCATGACATTCGGTCAAATTCTTATTCATTGTCTGTGTCTAGAATTCTAGATCGAGTCTCTAGAAATTAAGTTAGATTTATTCTAATTTCATGTTAATATTTTATTTGTTAATTGCGCTGAAACCGAGGCCTAGTGGACCAAGCCCGTCAGACTTGTCTCGTGGAGCACACAACTTTGAGTTGTTATTTTATATATACATGTATTAGGATGCATGTTTTAGAAAAATATGTTTAATTGCATGATTTATGCATAAATTGTTTTAGTAAATGATTAGTATATTTTAAGTATATTTTTTAGTATATTTTCGGTATACTTTGAAATAAATGCATGTTTTATTCTTGATTTATACCTAAATTGTTTTTAAGTATATATATGGTTTATTTTTGGTTCATTTTATAATTGAATTGAATTTATCTAATATATATATATACTCAAACTATACTTAGTTTATTTTAGGTATTTTTCTAGTATATATGTATGGTTTATATTGCCATTTAATTTGATATCATGCATTATTTATTTTTCGAATGTATGGGTTATTTTAATGAAGGATATCAATAGAACGTGCTACTTAGTGGGCAGCACTAGGACTGAGTATGTACTGGTACGACAGTAGATTTTAAGTTAAATTACTAACCTATTTATGGATTACAACTCGATTGATTTGATTTGATTGATGTGAGATGTGATTTGAGAGTGTGATTGCTAGAGCTCGGTTGACCAAGTGTCTCGGAGCCAATCACACTGACAGTAAAACTGCTGGAGCTCGGTTGACTTAGTGTCTCGGGACCAGTCTACTATCCAAATGGAATAAGTGAATTTATTTGGAATAAGTGAGTCTGTATGGCTAGAGTGTTGTCTATTATTATTTGAGGTTACGATCAGTTACGGTTCTATTTGATCCTTCATAAACTGATACTTTTCAGTATTATATATCAAGTGATTTCAACATCTGTGCGTAATTGCCTGTATATATATTTATTATATATATATATATATATATTATATTGAGTGTCTGCATCTGACATTTAATTATGCATGTATATATATTATAACAATTCACTCAGTGAGGTCTGACTCCCCTCTGTTGATATTTTCAGGAGAGTCTTCGTCCTCAGACCTCAGTAATAGGCCTATACGCCAGATTTCTTCCGCTCCGGCCTTATTGTGTAAACTGCTTACTTGAGTTTATTTTGTATTCTAGACACTGTAGTAGTTATTGTAGTGAGTTGTATTTATAATATGTATGTAGGAGATTTAAATTTCAAAAGTTTAAACCAAAAATTTGTACTTAAAGATTTTGTTATATATATGAGATGGATTTTATGTTATTTAAATGAGTTGAGGAATTATTACTTTTATATTTGAGATTAAATTTCTGCTGTATAATATTTTATTTATTTTATTATATTGCATGCTTTTATTTTTAAGGCTTGCTATAGGTTCCGGATTCGAAAGAATTCCCATTCCCTAGCGTCGGTCATGGCCCCCAATTTTGGGTCGTAACAATGCCCCCGGTATGGCTGATTCACACTTGTATTCTCTAGAATCCTATTTCATAACTAGCATTAAGTCTCCAAAAATATTGACATTTTACACCCTAAGTTCTGCTAGTATTTCCAATGTTATGAGTAGTGCTTCATATTCAGCCTGATTGTTAGTGCATACAAAGTCCAATAAGAAGGAAACCATGGTCTTAACTCCATTGGGCAATTTTAACCACACCTGCCCTCGAGCCTAACGAGGACCTCAACCCTTTAAACTAGGCTTGCCACCCCCTTACGTCACAGACATCAATAAGGATCTCTGAGGTAGGGTGATCGACCAAGAAGTTAACTAGCACTTGACCCTTGACTACCTTTTAAGGAACATACTATGAGGTGAATTCTAATAATGCCACTACCCATTTCCCAAGCTGATTTTTAAGGAATGGCCTTGAAAGTATGTATTTGATCACATCGGTATGATTGACCACTTATACCATAGTAGTACCTTAGTTTGCAACACATGAAATATAAGTATAAGCCAAGCTTCTTAATTAAGGAATATCTTATTTTTGTATCAATACATCTAAGTGAAGTAGTCCTTGTATTTAGTTAATAGTTGAATAAGTCTTCCTTCAAATTTTGGACTGAGCTTGGAGCTGATGTAAATTGGCTGTTTATCGGCCTCAGTCCCTAGGTTGATTTCTTTGAGCATATCAAGGGTGTATGGGGTCATCCTCTAGCTTATTGGCAGGGATGTGCATGTCCCCTACCTTCAATCGGCCTATAAGATCTTGCTCTTCCTCCTTAAAGATGCATTCGATTGATTGAACTTGTTTATTATCTGAAGAGGTTTGCAACATTATTAACATCTTCAATTATTACAGATCAACCTACTTCCCCTATCTTGACAATCGTAGGATGATCCAATGCAATACTTGGCTTAGGGCATTTCCTAAAACCAGTGAAGTGGCGCAGGTTCATCATGGACTCTGCATGGAAGGCCCTTCCCCTAATGGATTAGGATCTCTATGAATGATCTTCACATCCCCTCTTGGCATCTATATGAAGAGCATTTAATGAAAAAAGGAGGGCACACAAGCATTAGAGTTTATCCAGTCTCTACCAGAGAGGACATTGTAACTGGTTTTCACATTCATCACATAGAAACCCTTAAGCAGTTCATGTCTGCCTACCTTCACATTGAGGACTATAAAGCCCTCTAGAGCCCGATCATGGCTAGTAAAGTTAGTCATTATGGCATAAGTCCTCTCTAGATCTTTAATGTTGAGCTCAATCTTTTTAAGTGTTTATAAGGGTAAGATGTTAACACCAGTGCCATTATCTACCAATACTCTTTTCATCTCAACACCATTAAAACAGGCCTTAATATATAATGGCTGAATATATTTTGTCATAATAGGATCAGGCTGAGGGATTGTGAGAGATGCCCCCTACCCTTTGTCTATCTAACACTCATTAGGTGCTATCACATCCCCGTCTAGCATGGATTTTTGCCCAACCCAAGGCTTATATTCATTAGGCACAGTGATCATATTTATTTTAGTACCCGATGGCTCTTATGACTTATTTTTTTATGAAGGAGGAGGTAGACTACCCCCTTTGATCTTCCCCTTTTTGGCTAACCAATACCATTATACCTTGCCCTATGCTTTCTCTTCCTTGTGTAGATTGAAGTTAGAGTAAGGCTTTTTTCCAGGGTTAATATTTCATCGTACATCTTCCTAAACACACACTCCTTATCATTTGTCACCCTTTTCTCATGCTAACTTTCGTTAGAGGTTTTGTCTATTTCTATCCTTAGAGACTGATTACTGCTTTCCCCTTTTGTCTCTGACCTCCTCTTGGCAACGGGGCCTCATGACTTTACCTGGCTAACTGTCAAAGCCTCTATATCCTTTTTTTTAGTTCTCATCATGTTTACCCTCCCATCTTTATCAAGTACTAAACTCTTTTGAAGACATCAGTCTTAGGCCTATGCCTCTACCACTCCTCTATTACCTTGGGTTTGAAGGCCTTTACATTAGGCTTAACTAGTGAATGGCCATTACCAATAAGTGACCTGTGATGCCTGTGATTTTATTTTGGCCAAATGGGAGAGTTAATTTGGCCTTTCTTTCTAGGTGACTATTGTGAGGCTATTTTATCCCTTGAATCTCCCTAAGAGGAAGATTCTCTCACTTTCTTCTTTGGTGACCTATTATGCTTCTTGGGGGTATATTTAAAGCAGTGTTGGTAGTTGGGGCATGTAACCTCCTCTTCATAAGTGACTGTAACTTCCTTATCCACCTTTGAACACTCCCCCTTATCATCCTATAGGAGTTTGAGCTTAACTCTCACCCTAGGCTGATTAGGTGTCCAAGGTTCCCCTCTTCTTAGTCCAAGCACTTTCACATCCTTGGAAAAGATCATATTGTGTGATATCCTTGGTGATACAATGTCTATGGTGTAGACAGTGGGGTTTAGCACGTGCCCAAGATCTTAGCAACTGCAACACTATTTGAGCTCAGGGCTTTAGAGAACACACTAACCACTGTCACAAAGACATGACATGAAGATGAGAAGTTGCCACCCAGGGTAATAACTGGGACAAATACAAAAATGGTGTACTCGATTCTCTAAAAGAAAGCTAGCACCACAACCATGAGATTCTGGGTACAAAATACTAACTTCTTTCAGTCTTGTGTTCATTTAGAATTACTTTATAAATTACTATCTTATCCTCTATTTACATGCAATTTCATATAAACCCTTATTTAAATAATTAACTCTAGGCAAATTAGTCATGAAATATACAAGTAAACAAAGCATTCATTAAATCACAATCCCTAGGTTAGTCTAATTTACATTAATTTTAATTAAATGGCCTAAATCTACATGTTTTAATTTATAGGTGAGCCTAAAGACTAATGGGCCTAATTCCTATTCAATTTTAATTAAGTGAACCTAAGTCTATTTATTTTAATTCTAAAATGGGCTTAAATTTACAAATTATGAAGTATTTGAATTAGTGGGCCTAATTCTATGTGTTTTAATTCTAAAGTGATCTTAAACCTACAAGTTATGGAAAAGGGTCTTTAATTTAATAGGCTAAGTCTAAATTAATTAAATTAGAGTGGGCCTATGTCTAAATTAACTAATTGGGCCTAAATTATCTCTACCCTAAATCTAGTTAATTATAGACCTAAAATGCATTTTAATTAATTAAACCTAAATTTATTTAAATGGGTTAAAGCCTAATATGGGCTTAAGGCTAAAAACACATAAAAAGAATAAATAAGGCAAAAAAAAAATAACAAATAAAATCAAATAAAAAGATCAAATAATTAATTTAACTTATTCTAAAAAACTTAATTTAATTAAAGTGACCATGAACAATAAAATAAATAATTAACAAGTAACCCTAATTCTAATCACTTAAATCTAATCCAATTTTAATAAAAAAAAATCTTAATTATCTCTATGGCCATTAATTTTAATTAATTACCCAATTAAAATCCTAATTTTACTAATCGATTAATTAAAATAAGACACATAAACATACACATCAAATTTCATTATTCCCACTATTGGGGCTATTATAATGAACTATTGAGAATAATAAAAAGAAGAAGAATTAATACATTCCCAAAAATAAATAAAAATACGATAATTAAATAAAAAAACCTAGAAACTATATTTAGCTACAAGGTTCCATCCATGGCATTCCATGGACCTCTATGGATTTGGTTCTCCAAGTATGATTATCATGTAATCCCCTCCATAATCACCATCACAAACGGGTAAAACAATGATTAGTGAATAAAATTATAATGAAAATGAAAATTTAATAAAATCAAAATAATAAAAAAGAATAAAAGAAAGTAGGAGGAGATAATGTTTTATGGATGCTTAATAAATTGCTCCTCGGATTAATAAAATCACCGTTGTTTTTAGTAGGCCTTCAAGAAATTTTTTTTTCTCACAAATCTCCAACGAATAAATCACCAAGATTTTTTTCTATACTGCTTAAAGAAAAATATAGAGATCCTTAGAAAGAAGAGGGCCACAAATTTCAAAAAAAAGTGTTAAGGATTCAGAATTGAGAGTTCCCCTTTCAGGAGCTTAAGCTCTTTTTTATAAGGAAAACCCAAAAAACCTTAGGTCTTACATACTGAAGAGTTCCAATTTTAAAAAGACTTTATTTCCTGAAAAAAAAAATTTAAGAAAATTTTGGCCAATCAAAATTCAGGAAAAATATTTTTATTTTCTTTAAAAATACAAAAAATGAATGGAAAAGGTATAATTCCAACCAAAATTGTATAATCCCGATCGAAATTACATAATTTTGATTGGAATTATAGAATTCTTTCGATTGGATTTCTATAATTATGTTTAGAATTATAGAATTTCGATCCTCTTTTTTTAACTATTAATTATAAAAAGGCCCTTGAAAGAATTTAGATTTTTCAATTAGGTCCTAAAAAATATTACAATTAAATCCTTAAAAAAATCAATTAAACTTTTTTAAAAATGCATTCAGACTTTTGAGGTTTCAAACTTTAAGTGTTAATGACCTATTTATACCATTTTTATCATTGGAGTCCATTGTCGCATCCATACTTCATTATCCTAAAATTGGGTGTTTACAGTTGCCCCCCTTTGTCGTTGCTTGTTTAATAAATTCCAGCAAAGCAAATAAATACATAATTTTTTAAAAACAAAAGTGTGGGTACTTACCTATTCTCCTTGAGGCTTTTGCTTGGAAGCAATTTTCGGTTCATAATAAATTCTTGTGTTATGGTACAACACTAGGCATAATCCTAAACATTTGAGGAAACACTATACTCAAATATATAGCATTGATTTGGAAGGATACATCACACTCGATCGTATGATGTTGACTATACTTGGACGTATAGTCTGGATTGAAAAGGATACATCATACTCAGTCGTATGATGTCAACTATACTCGATCATATAGTATGGTTTAAAAGGATACATTGTACTCAATCGTACAATATTGACTATACTCAATCGTATAGTCTGAATTAAAATGACACATTACACTCAGTCGTATAATGTCGACTATACTCAGTCGTATAGTTTAAATTGAAATGAGATATTATACTCAATCGTACAATGTCGACTATATTCAGTTGTATAGTCTAAATTGAAATGACACATTGCACTCATTCGTACAATGTTGACTATACTCGGTCATATAGTCTGAATTGAAATGACACATTGCACTCAGTCATACAATGCTGACTATACTCGATCGTATAGACTGAATTAAAATGACACATTGCACTCAATCGTACAATGTCTACTATACTCAATCGTATAGTCTGAATTAAAATGACACATTGCACTCGGTCGTACAATGTCGACTATACTCGGTAGTATAGTCTTAATAGAAATGACACATTGTACTCGGTGTATAATGTCTACGATACTCGGTCATATAGTCTAAGTTGAATTGACACATTGTACTCGGTCGTATAGTGTCAACTATATTCGATCATATAGTCTGAATTGATATAGGTACATTGTCTTGATCATACAATGTCAACTACACTCAATCATATAGTCTTAATTGAAATGACACATTGCACTCGATCGTACAATGTCAACTACACTATGTCGTATAATCTGAATTGAAATGACACATTGTACTTAGTCATACAATGTTAACTATACTCGATCGTATAGTCAGATTGGAAGGATACATCATACTCGGTTATATGATGTTGACTATACTCGGTCGTATAGTCTGGAAAAGAATACACTACACTCAAGAAATCCATAATTGCTCACGATTACCTATAACCCTTTCAAAGCTCATTGATGATGTTGTAATCCATAATTACTCGCAATTAGCTGCAACCCTTTTGTTGCTCATTAATGATGCTGTAATTTATAATTGCTCACGATTAGTTGTAACCCTTTTATTGCTCACTGATGATGCTGCAATCCCTAATTGCTCGTTATTTATTATAACCCTTTCATTGCTCACTAATGATGTTGCAATCCATAATTGCTAGAGATTAGTTGTAACCCTTTCACTGCTCACTAATGATGCTGCA
Organism: Mallotus nudiflorus; assembly: GCA_947683625.1. NCBI lineage: Eukaryota > Viridiplantae > Streptophyta > Magnoliopsida > Malpighiales > Euphorbiaceae > Mallotus > Mallotus nudiflorus. The sequence goes on along the minus strand of CANTUR010000547.1, from coordinate 255,576 downwards.
ATCCATAATTGCTCAACCTAGTTGTAACTCTTTCATTGCTCACTGATGATGCTGTAATCAATAATTGCTCATGCTTAGCTATAACCCTTTCGTTACTCACCGATGATGCTATAATCCATAATTGCTCGCAATTAGCTACAACCCTATCATTGCTCATTAATAATACTATAAAAATTTAATTGCTCACTATTAGCTACAACCCTTTCATTGCTCACTAATGATGCTGCAATCCATAATTGCTCACGATTAGCTGCAACCCTTTCGTTGCTCACTAATGATGCTGCAATCCATAATTGCTCGTAATTAGCTACAACCCTTTTGTTGCTCACTGTACTTGATGTAATCCATAATTGCTCATGATTTGGTTGCAATCCTTTAATTGCTCACTAATGATGTTGTAATCCATAATTGCTTATAAATTAACTGCAATCCTTTCATTGCTTGCCTTTGATGCTACAGTCCATAACTGGTCGCGATTAGCTGCAACCCTTACATTGCTCGCCTTTAATGCTACAGTCCATAACTAGTCATGATTAGTTGCAACCCTTACATTGCTCGCCTTTAATGCTACAGTCTATAACTACTCACGATTAACTGTAACCCTTACATTACTTGTTGATAATTCTTATTAATTGCGACCCTTTCGTTGCTCACCCTTACTACTGCAGTCCATAACTACTTATGATTTTTATCTTTAGTTGTTTGAGTCAAATGCTTTGAATTCTTTATGTTGATTGATTAGCATTTTTTTATTGACTAACTTTAAATTTTACTGTATTGACTGATTAGAATTTCTCTACTAACTAACTTTGAATTTTTCTGTGTTAATTAACTCTATAAGCTAGGTACACTTCCTTCTAGATTTGCGATTCCTACAGACTTGTTGAAGTTAGTTTCAATCATGATGAATGTACAAAAGTACATTATAATGTTTAAAATTTATGATCATGATGAATGTACAAAAGTACATTATAATGTTTAAAATTTATGAGAAAATTCATTACTTTTCAAGAGATAGCATGCACTTAATGAATCTCACTATTTTTTTATTTTCATAACTATCATTTATTTGCCATTTGCAAAGGTTAGAGGCATCATGAACCATTTTATGCTAAGAGCATATTTTTTATCAAGTGAAGAGCTTACTTATAATTTCAAAGAGAATTTGCTAGACAAAACTTATGGAAATTGAGCATAAACATATCGAATTTTGAGTATCAAAGTAATCTTTGAGTTATTTTTTTGTTTTTCTTCCTTATCTGAGTATTCCCCCACCTTTTTTATATTACTCAGTGTGAATATCATTGGAAATATCCTTTAGATACTCATACTCTTACAAAGCATTGGAGTAAATAGAGTGAGTTTTAACGTGGGTTCTCTTTTAGTATTCCCTCGCCTTTCTTGTATTACTTTGCATGGATATCGCCAAAGGTTCATGTTGATACTCTTGCTCATTTTGGAGCATTAGAGTAAATTATGTTTGCTTTTATTTCTATTCTCCTTTTAGTATTCTCCCACTTTTCTCATATTACTCAGCATGGATACCATCAAGGGATTTGTACTCATACTCATTTCTAAGCATTGGAGTATATTATATGCATGATTTATCATTTGAAAGACTGAAATGATACTTTGAAATTCAACCCATTTATGCTTCATGTCCATAGATTTTATCTTTGCATATTCTTCCCCTCATTTGGGTACAAAGCAAGCATTAGATTGATTAAAGTTTATAAACTCTCAACACAAAGCTATTAACTAAACATTTGAATTTTGTAAGGCTAATAAAAAAAGAGCCATTATGGTCAAATTTCATGAGATAAATTTTAGCACATGATATTATGAAGTGGATGAATTTACTTTCAATTTATGAATTTTATGATTGAGATGGTTTTTTATTATAGAATCTAAGGAAATAAAGTTCTTTTACTTCTCTTTTATTATCTTAATGAGTGCTATCTGGCCCACTCTTATTAATGTACCAGTTTTTTTCCCTTTCTTCATTCTCTTTTATTTTTCCTTGTACAAACTACTATAAGTTAGTATGGTCTACTTGCAAGTGAAGAGATTTTGTCAAAATGCAATGTTATTCTTTTGCATTCTTCCCCTTTGATTGTGGTGATGATGTCTCTTATCACAAAGGTCATGATCCTCCACATTGAAGTTGTGGCTTTGGGCTGCACTTGTATTTCTACTAGTCCATTAATGCTATAGTAGAAGGCTTTATTCCTCTTCTTGACATCTCCTGCAAAAAAGGTTCATGAGTTAGAGATCTTATTTCATAATCAAATAATTTTCCTGAGTACATTCATTTTAAGTTTTGAGTGCGTTCTTCCCTTTTATGGGGACAATGAATGTATTATTGACATGTTGAACCTTCTCATAACCATATTCCATACCCTACATTGGTCTAACTATTATGGAGAGATATTCCAGATGATGCTCTCAATAAGACTATGGAGATGGATACTGAATCTGAGGAGCCTAAATGTCCTATCCAGCCTCTGGAAGTCACCAGGATGACGCTTTCATAAATATCACTGTCTATTGGATGGGCCCATAATTAATTGGGCTCTTGCGGTCTAGAGTCACATTGAGCATTAGATTCACTTGAATAGTGTCACCCTTTTTCCTTCATATACTTCACATGTGAACATTCTGACTACCTTTCTGCGTTTTTACAATACTAATCTTGAATGTTAGTAGCAAAGTGTTTGTACAATCTTGCCTAGGCTCAAAGACTTTATTATATAAAGTAAGTAATTCATAACAAATGTATGCAAGTGTATGCATGTTATGTATGACATGCATGATCCTAATAGGTCTTCTGTTTAGAACAAATCTATGTTCGTAACTTGGAGTGTGAGAATGAGGTGCCTCATCAATAGCTTGTAGGTTTAAGCACTGAATGCTTTGCTATTGGTACTTTTAATGTCAGAGCTTCTGATACAACTTATCGAACTGACGACCAAGCTAGTAAGTGGGGTCCATAGCTTTACACTAGAGCTCGTGATTAACCTATGCACTATTGAACTTTTCATTTTATTACTGCTTTTGTTATATGATAACTGATGTATTTGTATGCTTGTAGTTTACTCCTTTCTGCCCTGAGATCTTTTTCACTAACTTTGAAGTTCCAGCATTGTATTTACTGTTTTGCCCCCAAGCTACCCTAAAGTTTCATTTTTCCCCCAACTTCATTTTGAATTCATTCTAGCAGTCTTTTTGTTCATGTGTGCAAGAGACCCGATTTAGTCACTACTATTATTGACCCTTTATCTTACTAACCCTATTAGTTGCAATCTCATGTATTAAAGATGCAAAGGGGTGGGAGAACTGACTAAAGCAAGTTCTTGATAATGAAATCAACTGGACTTGCACTTCAAAGAATTCTTGAGCAGAATATAAGGCTTGATGATGATACAATAATTAATGACAATTACAAAGTATGAGTTGTAATACAAGTTATTGAGCCACCTGAATTCTCAAGGTATAAAGGGATGATGTTAGGCTTACAAGGAAAATTACAAAGGGGTGGCAAAAAGAAAACATAACTACAATAGTGATCTAATAGCTTTGATTTAGCTTTCATTATGTATTTTCTTTACATTCAGATACTTATACAGTATGATAAAGATGAATATGCAATATTTGAACAAAAATTTCAAATTCAATTTTAATCATTCATTAGGGTAAAAATGAGAACATTCATTACATCACATGATACAACTCTTACTATTAGCCAGTCCTAAATTTTTTCTCTTTAATTTTTACCTTACTGTTCTTTTTTCTTTTTTTTTTCTCCTTATTTTATCTTTTTTTATTCTTTTTATTTTTTCCTCAAATTTCCTATCTTCAGAAGTTACATTATGTGATATATGTATGTTATTTGAATTTGAATTTGTGCCCATGTTGGATGAATCTAATTGAATTGAATTTTTGTCAAAAATGCAAATACGATCAATATCATAATGCACAATACCATTAGGATGTACATTACATGAGTAAGCATGATTAGAATTCATATCATCAATCACTAAAACAAAACAAGTTCTAAAGAAATTAAAATTTTATTTAAAAAAGACAATGAGACAATTTATTTCCTATTCTAGATGCTGGGGATGCTGGATCTCATAGTAGTTGTCCTTTAGGCAGTTGACATACGAACTATTCTTATATCCTTTTGCCAACTGTCTCCATGACTTCATCTTTTTGTACCTTAAAGATGCATTTTTCTTTCTTGCCTAGCATCTTCTCATCATCAAACTCATCACCCCATCCTGTAGGCACAATTGACTTAAAGGGTATGTCAAAAGAAGGTGGTTTAGTGTAAAACACATTATAGTAGTTTAAAACATCTTATAGTCGAACTTGCCTAAAGGCTAACCCAATAAGTCTTCTACTCATTCCATGCATTTAGGGGCATTAGGAGATTTCTCATTAGTTTTAAAGTCTGGGTCCTAAAAGGAGCTTAGCACTTCTTCCCCACTAACTCTTAAGTTGATCATCATGGTAGCTAGGGGTGTTATATTTTGGTAGTTTAGGAAAGGATTATTTCTAGTGCTTGGGTTTTAAGGTCTGTGATCTTTATAGAGTCTATAACGTTTTGGATTTCATATTTGAGGTGGATGCAGTTATCCATGGAGTATTGGAGGTTTTAATGGAATTTGTAGTGCTTGTTTGGGTTATAGCCTGGGATGTTTGGGTTTGGTGGGTTTGGATTAGGTAAAGGTTAAAGTAAGCCCTTTTGAGTTACACGGTCTGGGACTTTTGACAAAGGTTGGTTAAAATTGGAGAATCTCTTTGGTTATTGAATAGTATGCACTTCCATAATCCGAGTAGTGCTTCCTTATTGTGTTCCTAGTTAGGTAGTTTTTTACTCCGGTGCTTCTAGAGCTCTTATTTTTCTCACTTTCAATTTCCTCAGCTTGCAACCCATCATCACAGAGGTCTACAAACATCTTGGGGTTCATCATCTACAACCTCTCAACCATATTGGGTGACATATTTCAGACTATTATCCTAACCTGATCCGTTTTAGCCAGCTTATTCTTCATTTATCCTGCTTTATTCATGAACCTGGTCAGAAAATCTAAGAATGATTCATTAGGCTTTTGTTTGGTCAATTCTAGATCCCTGATAGACACTTTAATCCTAGTATTGTATTCATATTGCTTCATAAAAGCGGTACACAGTTCCCTTCAGTCCACTCGGATAGACTTCTCTAACCCATAATACCAATTGACAATCATACCCTCTAAGGATACATAATCAACTTGGTAACCACAGACCAAAAAGCCTTAGTGGTGCGCATGGTAGTTATGTATAAACTAAAGTGGATCCTTAGGTCTATAGGATGTCAAACTTCTACAATTGTGGCATCTTAAATTTATCAGGCAGCTTATCCTCCTCAAATTGCATCACATCATCAAAGTTAAATTAGTATCCAATGCCCTGTCCTCTTAGTAATTCTTCCATTTTGGACATCTTCTGAGTCAGTGCTTTTATCTGCTTGGATTCCAACTCTTGAACTTGCTCAAGTGATTCCCTTTTTGCGTTTTCAACCATGTAACTCTCAACATCCTCCAACTTCATTTTTACAACAGATATGTTCCTAACAACATTGTCATTGTTAGCAGGTGGTGTACCCATAATAGGTGGATTGGCCGCAACGGAAGGTGCAACAGCAGCAGGTGGTGGCATCAATCTAGCCAGAGTTTGTCTTAATTCATCTTGCATCATCACTCTCATGTCATCCATCAATGCTCCTTTAACATCCTCTAGGGTCCAATTTCCTCCTTGTTGTTGTTCCCTCTCTTCTGTTTGTTTAGCCTTTGCAGCTTCTAGGTAGAGTCGATTGATAGGACTCCTTTCTAGTCTACTAAGGATATTTTTCATAATTGATTATAGACTTGAATCAGTTCTCACTAGTCTACCACCTTTCTGACTCCAAACATAGGAAGACCCGAATGAATCTATAATGGCTGAAAGACAAATTGTTAGTACGATGCATGTAATGCATGTATGTATAATGCACGTGTTGTCCAACAAGTAACAAGTAACAATCAAGTCAAGTAATAAGTCAAGTATATAGATCCTTCCAACCTTATTACTCCCACACACATATTCAATTACGAGTCTCTTTTCCTAGGATTTTTGGTCTTGGCCTTAATATCAACAGGGGATATCAAGAACTAACATGCATGCCAAATCTCTCAAAGCAATAAAGAATATAAACAGTATTTCTAGGTATAAAAGCATAGCCCAATCTTTATTAGTCCTTATGGGCTTCTAAAGTATGGGATTGGGCCTTTATAGATAGAAATACCTCATGGAAAAATTCACAAGCAATTTGGGTAATCCTAAGGGAAATAACTAGGCCATTATATGTGGTTAAGTCCAGTGGAAAAGTAAAGGTTCCCTTAGAAAGATGCCCTCCTTTAAGACTTGAGTTACAAGCCAAGGTCATGGGGGCCTGACATCCTTTGCAAACTCGAGAGAAGACTACCCCCCTATAGGACTTGGGTTACAGACTCTGGTCAAATGAGCTCAGTAATCTCTCTTAAACTGAGTTAAGGCTAAGAGTGATGGTTAGCTAATTTATAATCCCATGAAGCTAGTGGAATCATGGAACTATAAACTGATGCCATTGGTTAATAAGGACATGCAAAATGAATGCAAGAATAAAATAATAATAAATAAAATAATTCCAAAGAACACAAGTAGAATTAGTATCTCTTATCCCCAATGGAGTCGCCATTATAGACGACGGGGTTTAGCACATGCCTAAAATCTTAGCAACCACGACAATGTTTGAGCTCAGAGCTCTAGAGAACACATTAACCATTGTCACAAAAACATGACATGGAGATGAGGAGTTGTCACCTAAGGTAATAACTGGGACAAATAGAAAAATGGTGGTACTCGATTCTCTAAAAGAAAGCTACTACCATAACCAGGAGATTCTGGGTACAAAATACTAATTTCTTTGAATCTTGTGTTCATTTAGAATTACTTTATAAATTACTATCTTATCCTCTATTTACATGCAATTTCATATAAACCCTTATTTAAACAATTAACTCCAGTCAAACTAATCATGAAATATATAAGTAAACAATGCATTCATTTAAATCACAATCCCTAGGTTCGTTTAATCTATATTGATTTTAATTAAATGTGATAACTCTACATGTTTTAATTTACAGGTGAGCCTAAAGACTGATAGGCCTAATTCCTATTCAATTTTAATTAAGTGAACCTAAGTGTATTTATTTTAATTTTAAAATAGGACTAAATCTACAAATTATGAAGTATTTAAATTAGTGGGCCTAATTTTACATGTTTTAATTTTAAAGTGATCTTAAATCTACAAGTTATAGAAAAATCGAATTAATTTAATGGGCTAAGTCTAAATTAATTAAATTAGAGTAGGCCTAGGTCTAAATTAACTAATTGGGCTTAAATTATCTCTACCCTAAATCTAGTTAATTATGGGCCTATGTCTAAATTAACTAATTGGGCTTAAATTATCTTTACCCTAAATCTAGTTAATTATGGGCCTAAAACGCATTTCAATTAATTAAACCTAAAAAAAACCTAAATCTATTTTAATGGGTTAAAGCCTAATATGGGCTTAAGGCCAAAAACATATAAAAAGAATAAATAAGGCAAAAAAAATCAAATAAAAAGACCAAACAATTAATTTAACTTATTCTAAAAACCCTAATTTAATTAAAGTGACCATGAACAATAAAATAAATAATTAACAAGCAACCCTAATTCTAACCACTTAAATCTAATCCAATTTTAATATAAAAAAACCCTAATTATCTCTATAGTAATTAATGTTAATTATTTATCCAATTGAAACCCTAATTTTACTAACGGATTAATTAAAATAAAACACACAAGCACACACACCAAATTTCATTATTCCTACTATTAAGGCTATTACAATAAACTATTGAGAATAATAAAAAAGAAGAAGAATTAATACATTCCTAAAAATAAATAAAAATAAGACAATTAAATAAAAAAAACCTAGAAACTATATTTAGCTATAAGGTTCCATCCATGGCATTCCATGGACCTTTATGGAGTTGGTTCTCTAAGTATGATCATCATGTAATCCCCTCCATAATCACCATCATAAAGGGTAAAACAATGATTAGTGAATAAAATTATAATGAAAATTGAACAAAGTTGAAATTAAATAAATTCAAAATAATAAAAAAGAATAAAAGAAAGTAGGATGAGATAATGCTTTATGGATGTTGAATAAATTGCTTCTTAGACTAGCAAGATCACCGTTGTTTTTAGTAAGCCTTTAAGAACTTGTTATTCTTATTCTAAAATATCTCCAACGAATAAATCACTAAGAATTTTTTGTGTATTGCCTAAAGAAAAGTCTAGAGATCCTTAGGAAGAAGAGAGCCAAAATTACATAAAAAAGTGATGAGGATTCAGAATTGAGAGTTCCCCTTCCAAGAGCTTAAGCTCTTTTTTTATAGGAAAAAATCAAAAAAAAAACCCTAGGTCCTACGTACTGAAGGGTTCTAATTTTAAAAAGACTTTATTTCCTAAAATTTTAGATAAATCCCAAAAAATAAATTTAAGAAAATTTTAGCCAATCAAAATTCAAGAAAAATATTTTTTATTTTCTATAAAAATACAAAAAAAAATAGATGGAAAAGGTATAATTTTGACTGGAATTGTGTAATCCCAATCAAAATTATGCAATTATGGTTGGAATTACAGAATTCTTCGATTGGAATTCTATAATTCTGGTCAGAATTATAAAATTTTGATCCTCTTTTTTTAACTTTTAATTACCAAAGACTCCTGAAAGAATTTAGATTTTTCAATTAGGTCCTAAAAAAATTACAATTAAATCCTTAAAAAATAAACTCTTTTTGAAAATGCATTCAAACTTTTGAGGTTTTAAACATCATGTGTTGAAGACCTATTTATATCATTTCCATCATTAGAGTCCTCTATCGCATCCATACTTCATTATCCCAAAATTGGTTGTTTACATACGACCATTGACTTCTGTTTTCTTAAGAATAATAATTTGCATTCATCAATGGCCTTTTGAATAACATTCCTGAAAATAACACAATTGTTACTAGTATGTCTCTAAGAATTATGCTACTTGCAGTATTCTTTCCTAGCTTGATCCGCAGGTAGAGGCATGACATGTCCATTAGACAGTTTGATGTGGTCGTCCTTAATTAGTGCATCAAAGATGTCATCGGCCTTAGTGATATCAAAAGAATTTAATTTGGGATTCTTTTTCTTTTCTTTCATCATTATCGGCCTCCTTAAGGCCTAACATTCATTAGGTTTAGAACCTATATATTTGGCCACATTAATGGTGTTATCATCAAAATCAGTCTCATAATTGCCATTTATGGCTGATACCTTAAAAGGATCCCAGTAGTAAGTTCCTTTAGAGGAAGCCCTCCTTTAGTCCTTTTCCTTGAGTAACTTCTCATAGCTCATAGCCCAAGTTGTTAACTCAAAGAGGTCTTTAAAGTGATGTCCCTTAAAGTGCTCTATCATTGAGTAATTAAGACCTCTAACCACCATGGCAATGCATTTAGCTTTACTAATGACTACATAACACTGTGTTCTGAGTTTGCATAACGTCATCATATATTGTTCCATAAATTCCCCTAGAAACTGAGTGATTCTTACCAAATTAACCAGGGAAATGTCGGGCCTGGCCCTATAGAACTCCACATGGAACTTTTCTTCCAGGTCCTTCCATGAGGTAATGGAATTGGAAGGCAAGTGTGTGTACCATGTAAATGCCGATTTGGTAAGGGAATTGCCAAAGAGTTTTAGGCTCCAAAAGTCATTAGTCAATGCCCTTCCACATTATACTATGAATCGGGCTGCATGTTCAATAAATTGGTATTTATCTTTATCCAAAAATAATATAAATTTTGGCACTTTATATCCCCTAGGAAATGGATGCAACTTATCTATTGAATATGGATATGGCTTATTATACATTGACCTAGAGATGGGCTTAAAGTCTATGCCCATCTTTTCTAGGGTGTCTTTTAAAAGACTCTGGTCAATTAAGGGTGGTCGAAATTCATACTTATATTCATTATAATCAGGTGCATAATTATTCATTTGCTCATAGTCTTGACTAGGGGCCAATTCCACTACTTGGCCTTATTCATCATACATAAAAATGGTGCCAATCTAATTAGTGTTATGATCCTATGCATGATTCTAATAACCATTATCATTGTAGTTAATAAATTGGGCAAGGTAGTTACATTCATTAACTAGTGAAGGCCTTTCCTGATTATCTGGCCTTCTTATTAATCGTACACTACCATATTGCAAATTATTATTATTTAAGGAATACCTGGAGAACTCAACATTGTGTTTACCCTTGAGGATGGACACCATGTAGTGCATATTGACATTGATCTCCTCTAATTGCTTCTGGGACTACATTTGAAGTGACTCATTTCTCTCCAGGATTAGTCTCAAAATTGTTGACATATGGGTAATGAGATCCTTGAAGAGAGTGTGGTTCTCCCTTAGCATTTTATCTCTAAAGAACTTCATATCTTCTTTGCCAAGGATAGGTTGTCTTCTTAGTGGCAGAGTGTAATTATACTCGTCTCTTAAATCCATGAGTTTATTTCAGCCACTCTGTTAAGGATGACAGCTAAAAGCATCAGTCTTATTATTAGAGGCAGTCCTCTTACTGGATTTTCTTGCCATGGTGTTGCTCCTTTGCTATCTCACCTGCACAGGCATACAAGAGTCCCCTTAGGTGTGCTAAAATGATGTTCAGCCTTAAAAATAAGGAGGATTCGACCCAATCAACTTTTAATTATTCAAAAGGGGTCCGTATGAGCCTGTCACAATATCACATAAGGTTAAGTAGAAGAACAAGGTTTTATCATTAGCTCGGGGTAGTGATAGGGGCAAGAAATAAGTCTTGACAATTCTAACCTCTTTAAAATGAATCAAATAGGAGTTTTTCTTCGTCAGGAAGCTCGATCACTAGGATCAGGATATGAATAGACATCGGGTCTTTGAGAGAAAATAAACTAATAAATTGATGTATAGAGTTATAAAAAAATGTGTCGAGAGGAGCTTAATAGTACATAAGCTTTAGTTTTTATAAGCCCTAAACCCTGCTAAACAAGGAAACATAATTAAGTAAACTTTCCAAAATAGGATTAACAAAAAAAAATATAAAATCAATACCTACCTAATTAATAACATGGTAAGAGCCCCTAATTGTGGTAAATCAATTAACTCCTCTAGCCTGGTCAGGTGCACCAACCCCCACCTAAATGGGCTAATCAAGTGGCCCATGGAGCCAATGGCCATTCTAGGTACGAGCATTATATGGCCTTTGCTGGATAGGCCATTTTGTGTCTGTACAAACAAAATGCAATATATTTTTCCTAGTCCTAGTTATGACAAATCAAATCACTACAAAAAAAATTATCGATTTAGCAACGGAATTCAAATTTAGTAATGGATTTAGGGATGGGAAAAAATCTAGTTTAGTGACGGAAAATGCAATCCATCACAATAATAAACTCAATTTATTTTTTTAAAATTAGTATACTAATTAAAGCGACATAATTCAATTTCCATCGCTAAATTAGCGATGGAAAATTATTTCCGTTGCTAATTTAGCAACGTATTTATCTTCAATTAATTTATTTCTTTGAAAAATTAATATAGTAAATATAGCAACGGATTGTATAGTCCATCACTAAGTTAGCAACGAATTGCATAGTCTCAACGACAAATTTTGTTTTCCGTCGCTAATTACTAAAATTCATCGCTAATTCGTTCAATTTTTTTAACTAACTTAAAAAATATTTCTATTTTTTAAAATTTGGTTCAATTCAATAATTATATGATAAATTGTTAATTTAATTAATTATCTTTTTAAAAATATTATAGTTTACATATTAAAATTATTTTTCTCAAATTTTTATAATTACTTTTTTCTTACAATTAATGAAACTTTTAAAAATTCAATTTAAAAATATCTTATATTGAATTTAGTTTTTGTTATGTATTATAACAGTTAGTTGTTAGTAATATTTTTCAAAAAATTATTTATAAACTAATTATTATATAATACACTAATTGTGAGAATAATAACAATAAAAATTATAAAATAAATATAAAAGTATTAATATAAAAATATTATCTTTATAACAAAATATAAAATTTTGGTATTGAAATAATTACACAAGATTTGATAGGCTAGATTTATTTAATTTTTAATATAATTTTGGGATCATAACTTATAGCAAAACTAATATTACTTTTTTTTATATAGTTATTATATAATATAGTCAAATACAGTTATTATAGGTGGTCTTTTTATTATACACTTATTCAATTACATAGTTGATCTTAAGTTAAAAGTACATAATTTTAATATAATGAAACAATTTAATATTATTGTATAGTATTAACTTTTCTTAATAAATAAATTATTGATTAAAATTACTATTAAATAAATAAATTATTAAATTATAATTTACTTTGAATTATCTTATCACAAAAATATATAATTTTAATGTCATAAGTAAATATAACTATAGAAATACTAAACAAAACTATAAAACTATATATGTAGTTTTTACCAAAACTAAGTAGTTTTGGCTTAAGCTAATTCACTAATATTACAAAGTAATTTATTATTAAATAATACTAATTCAGCATTAAATCAATATAACACCAATTAAAATTATTATTGAATCTTAAATTCTAAAATATAATTTAATTTCATTATCCAATTAAATTATTATAGTCTTAAGCTAAAACTATCTAATTTTAATGTTATAAAGCAATTTAGTATTATTGTATAATGTTTATTTAATATTAGATAAATATAACATTGGTTAAATTTCTTATTAAATAAATTTATAATTTGAATTATCTTACCATAAAAATATATAATTTTTATATCATAAATAGATAATTTGTCCAAAACTAAAAAATTATGTGTCTTTCCATGAAACTATGTAGTTTTGCTACAACCTAATTCCAAAAATTTTATTCTTTCATTTAACCTATTCACTTAACCTAATTCCCAAAATCCTTCTAGCAGTCGCCTCCCACACCATACACCCCCTGCTCTTATCCCTACCCTACCCTTTGTCGCCCTCGTCGGCTCATCACCCACCCTTATCTGACCGTCAACAGCCTCTTCTATAATCGTCAACTACCTCCTAGCTCGCCCATCATCGAACAGAATTATCAATCATCAAGCTCTTCATAACTCTAGGTCGGTAAGCTCCTTGTAACTCTAAATCATAGTAGATCCTACCTCTTAACTGAAAGAAGACCTCAACACTTGCTCTATAAAGTGAGTTTTGGTTGTTGTGCTTTTGAACTTTTGGCTATTTTTAATATTTAGTTTCAAAGATATTTGGTTTCCTACACTCAATTCATCTTTATTTTTTTGCTTTTCCTAGTTATAATTCCACATGTAATTGCTACATATATGGGTTGCATATATCAATTTGATCTCAGATTTATATGTTTTTCTGAATTGATATATGGTTTTGTTGTTGTAATTACTGATTTGATATACTCTCCATGTTTTTATTTGTCATTTAATAGATACACATTTTGGAGTTACAATTCTGTTTCTGAGTTGAATCAAGTCTCAAGCTCAATTAGCATTAAAGAGTTCTGTCAGCCATCAACGAGGACACTAACTTAAAACTCGATCCTCAATAGTTATACAAGAAATAATGTTTAGAGTTTACAGGATCAAGAAGCAAGCAATATATTTTTAGGATTATCATTTATGCTTAAATTAAATGACTCAATTTGCATGGAATTAATGTTACATATATGAATGAAATGATCATCAAAAATAGAATAACCATTAGGAAACACATCACACAAATAAGCAAATTCAAATTTTATTGCATTCACTTTTGAAAAGAAAAGATTATCAGTCTCAAACAGAGAAGTAAAAGAAACATCATAGTCAATATAAAAGGTATCTATGATAGAGTTGAGAATGTAGGTTTCAAAATCAAGTTCTTTGCTTTGATCATTAATGCCTTTTTACTCTGAGGTATCTATGATAGAGTTGAGAATGTAGGTTTCAAAATCAAGTTCTTTGCTTTGATCATTAATGCCTTTTTACTCTGAGGTAGCTTCATCCTCTTTAAACTCCTCTTCAGCCAACACTAGCTCCTTAGTAAGGGCTTCTTCAACAGCAACACCCTTGGCTTTATTCATGAATTCGACAAAGATTTCAAATCCTGGAATAACTTCCCCAACCATTAGGAGAGGTTCTGGAGTCCCGCTGTATGGATACCCGGTGCCTTCTTTCATGAAGATCTCCTACAGATTTTTCTTTTCAGCCATTGCTTCCTTTTCCTTTTCTTCAAATTGGCCCCAAACATCTATCTCTTCCTCAACTCTATTAGCCTCTTTAAACCCTAGCCCGTGCTTCAAAACAGGCACCTTGTTTCCCATAAACTCTGAAGGTTCGCTCTGATTTTTTCCCAACCCAATGTTGAGCAGAAACTTCATGCTGCGCATAATTTGTAAAACCTTTTCATCCATCTTATCCTTGTAAACTACACAGGCCTCAAAACCAGGACTAAGGGACACCTCCTTGGGGATTAACTTCAATGCAGCCACAGTGACTTCAGTTTCAGCTGAGATGGTGACAACCCTTCCTTTATAAGGGAATTTAATTTTTTGATGGACAGTGGATGGGATGCCGCCCAAGGGGTGAAACCATGGCCTTCCTAATAAAATGGCAAATGTCACTGGGATATCAATTACATGCAAATCAACTAAAACTTCTATAAGTCCCGTTTTAACCAATGCCCTGAATGTTCCTTCTATAGACCTTTCAGTGTCATCATAAGCTTTGATAACTACATCAGAAGGCTTTAAGTTGGCCACCGTCAACCCAAACTTTGGTAGAATCTTTAATAGACACACATTGATGGCGGAACCATTGTCGATCATCATGTAGCAAGTCATTTTCCCTTTTACCTTAGCCTTGATTAATAGAGCTTTGTGGTGATCCCTCCCCTTTAGAGGCAGATCATCATTAGAAAATGTTATCATCCTTTGAGGGGTTTCCATTAATGACTTGATCATTTACTCCGGAGTAGAATTAGTGAAGATCTTTTTCTGATCTAGCGCCAGAACTAGGGCCTCCCTGTGATCCCTAGAATGCATAAGTAACTCCCAGACATTAGCAATAGTCTCCTTACTTTACTCTATTTTTTCCTTTCTTATAAACTTTTTGCTTTTTTAGGCTTAGACTTGGTAGACTCGGGTTCCTCTTTCTTTTCTTTAACCTTCCCCACAGACTAACTTGGTTCACTCCCCTCATTGTCCCACAAGTCAACCCACTCCTCACCTTTATCATCAGAACTCCATATGTCCAAGTCGTGTACCTGCAATTCCATGGGTTGTTTGCTTGGTTTTAAATTCTTAGGTTTGGTTTTTAAGATATTGTAGGAGACATCAATAAAGGAGTTTAAGACTTGCTCCTCTGTTAGACCAGAGTTGACCATCAAAATGGGTGTATTTGGTGGCAATACATTTCGGTAATTAGGTCAAGGGTTGGTTTGTGTGTTAGGCTTTCTGTTTTTTGGGTTAGTAACTTTTCCTGAATCTATTAAGTCTTGGATTTCATATTTTAACCAGGCACAACTATCTGTGTCATGTCCGATGGTCTAATGAAATTTGCAGAAAAGCTTTAGGTTGGTACCATGTAAGGGTTATTGTGAAGGCAAAGGCCATA
This sequence comes from Mallotus nudiflorus, assembly GCA_947683625.1. Lineage (NCBI taxonomy): Eukaryota > Viridiplantae > Streptophyta > Magnoliopsida > Malpighiales > Euphorbiaceae > Mallotus > Mallotus nudiflorus. Next base: position 239,774 of record CANTUR010000547.1, on the reverse strand, counting down.
GCAGGTTCTTCTCAATGAGCTTGTCAAGGACCTTGGACATGGGACATCCTAGATTCAAAAATCTCTGCGGTTGTCTAACTGCATTATCTTGTACATTGTTGCTCGGTGGTCAAACGACATGAATTTGAACATTACTGCTTGAACTGGCTCCCTCTTTGCCCTCAGACCCTCTTCCGAAGAATTTCTTCTCTTGAGCTAGATCTGACTCTTTTTGGACCCCAAACTTGTATAATTCTTTAAAGCTTCTTATTCCCAAATCCCTCAACTTTCTAGACAGTGCTGGAACACACCCTTCTATTAGTAGGACTAGCTGATTTGACTCAACAGGCCTATGACTCATTAAAGATAATTTTCCCCTCCAATGAGTCAGGTAATAAGCAAAAGAATCATTAAAGTTCTGCTTGGTATTCTGTAGATCTATCAAAATACCTCTAATTGAACATTGAGACCATATTGCTTGATAAAGGTAGCACACAATTCCTTCCAATCTGATTAAACATGTGATTCCAAGGTGTAGTACCAATGGATCGACACTCCCTCTAATGAAATAAGGAAATGCTTGATGATTTGGATTTCAGTCAGCTCGGTAGCCTTTATATAAGTCACATATTGCTTCAAATGCAAATGGGAATCTTCAGCACTAGTGTATTTCTTCATATCAGGGAATTTAAACTTATAAGGCAGCGGTTCATCTTCCTTTTCTAGATTCAAATCATAATCCAGGGGAACAATAACACCTTTCTCCTTCATCATCATCTACATCTGATTCATTGCCTTGGTCAAGCTCTTAGCCCACTCAGTTTGACCCACATCTTCAGTTAAATTCACATTTCTTTGATTTGTTAGATTGGCCAACACCATTACATCATCTTCCTACCTTCCTCTAATTGGCATTTCCTCATCTAGATCCACCGAATTGATTGGTAGTGCATTAGATGGTTGTGCCGGCTAGTTTTCCCTGATGAGCTTAGTAATTTCCCCTATCATCTCCCTCATCATAAATTGGGTTTTTGCCATTGCTTCATCTTTTAGCTATGCCCTAAATGCTTATGGATCAAACCCTCATGCCATTCTTACTTCTGAATTTTTTACCAGATGACCCGAATTATTTCAGACCGACCCTGCTGACCTCGAAGGATCTATATTGCTGTAAAATCGTTAGTTAGAATGATGCACGATGTGTATGCATAATATGCAAGTCCATTTTATTTTAAGAAAATAATCACAAAAAAGAAGACACATAAAACCAAAATGCTAAGCTTAAACGTGAAAACTTTCACCCTTATTTCTCCCACACACATATTCAATGGCGAGTATCTTATCTTAGGATTTTTTGCCTGACTTTTAATTATCAACAGGGGATAACAAAACCGACGTATGCAAGATAACTCTCAAAATGATCCAGATAAGTAATGGTTCCTTTAAATAAAGCCTGAGTCCATTTTCTATAAGCTAGGATCCTTAGCACTATAAACTCACTTGTCAAGGCCCACTTGAAATAGGTCATGAATAGGCATGAGAGGCCTTTGTTAACTAACTTATTTATAATGGGCTTTGGTTAGACACGGGAGCCTATTTTTCCTTGGATCGCTCATTTGATGGGCTCAAGATTTATTTAAGGGTCCATTATATGGCATAATACACATGCAAATGGGAAAATTCCTAAGGATAGTTGCTAGGTCATTACATGGGCTTGAGTCCTAAGTAAAAAGGCTTCGGTTCCCACAACAATATACATCCATATACAGACCCCCACTCAAGGGTCAAACAATGCAGATTAGTACGTGTCGTGAGTGACAATAATCAAATATTCCACCACCAAGTTTGAGTGAAACATAGGTTGCGAAGTACTGACTATTGTCGAGTTAATTGGGGACTGAAGTGCTCATTGTGTGCATAATGTGTAGTGAATGCATAAAAGCAGGAAGAAATGAGAAAATAATTAAAGATGATAAAATACAAAACACTGGAATCAGTTTCTCTATCCCTAATGGAGTCGTCATTGTATGAGGTGGGGTTTAACGCATGCCTAAGTGTTTGGCGACAACGGCACTGTGTGGGCTCGAAGCCTACTAGGAAATACGACATAGGCGTTAGGTTTATTCGGAGATGGAGTCACCACCTAGATAAAATTCAAGACACACTGTATAACAACTGGATCCCACAGAGGTTCCCAAAAGCCATCATCAAAGGTCAGGTTTAGAAACTGGGTATGAGCGTTTGAATGCTCACCTAACTTTGAAGTTGGACTCCATTTGCATTTTTTGCATTTTATTACCTTTAATTATTTAATTATTTCCTCATTGTCATTCAGAATTGCACTTGCCTTCATTTACTTTCCAAATTTTACAATTAAGTCCAAGTTTAAACATTAATCCAATTTCATGCTTTTGAATCTCAATGTTCAACAGAAATAAAATAAATAATAATTTACAACCATACATTCAAAATCAAATAGGGGAAGGGATTAGGGATTACAATGCTTTTAGCCAAAATAAGAAATAATAAATGGAAAGTAAACTGAACATATACCAAAAGTAAACCGATAATAAACATAAACATAATGATATAAAAGGCATAGCTAACGAAGGTGACTACTCAATGATGAAAATCATCAAGTAACTCCTACAATAAACACATAATTAGTTCCCTCATTTAAAACACAAAATCATGTATCACAATACTTATAAAGAAATGTTCTAAAAAAGGGTTTGCATATTACGGACTAAAGAAATCATTAAATAATCTAAGTGAACATCATCATGCAATGAGATAGCCATTCATAAAGTCAGAAAGAACAGGTTAAGTGGTCATCTAGGCAAAACTTAATGAAAAGAGTAAAGCTAAAAGGTGGGTCAGCCTGTCAATGTGGCAATTGCCTCTATGATTAGGCGATCGCCTCATTGGCAAGAGGCGACGCCTCTGTGAAGAGGTGTCACCTGATTAATAGGCTAGTTCAACTCTCAAAACGATTAGACTTCTACTTTAAGCAAACAATACATGCATATATACATTCAAAAAGCGCCAATCACAACTACATGCAAAATTTAAAAGGATCACATTAATAAAATGAGACATTAAGCAAAATAAACTAAAAATATACCTAAAGTAAACTAACAACTTAGTTACGCATAAGCAAAAACACACAAAATAATGAATATGTTGAGTTTAAGTGCAAGCTTTTACCAAAAATGAGAGGCCCTCAGAGATGTATCCTTAATTGTAACCCTCACTAAGATGTTATTTCTACCTTAACACAAGCTTCCTCCTTCTTCTCCTAGGAAATGTGGACTTCCTCTAGCTTGGATCTACCCTTTCTTCCTTAAGGACGTTTTTCTTTGCCTCCCTTTTTCTTTCAGAGCTCTCCTCTTCTTTTTCTCTATTCTCCTCAATGGTCCATCCTCCTCCTTTCTTTTTTTTTCTCTTTTTTTTTCCTTTTATCCCCTACCTTACCCATGCCCCTAAGCCCTCTAGCTCATTATGAGCCTCCATAGCCTTTTTCTTTCCCCCAAAAACCTCTTTCTCACACAAAAATAGGCCTAGGGTGTGGGGCCCACTCCACTTGGCCACCATGGTTGTAGTTGCAAGTGGTGTACAACAGAGGCGGCACCTCTTTGATGAGGTGATTGCCTCAGCGGCAACGGCTAAAGAGGCGATCGCCTCATTGCACTGAGGTGACGCCCCTTTGGCCTGGGCCTGTGTTGGGCCAGGCAAGCTTAGGCCGATTCCAAATAATTGGGCTAAGTTTTAGGCCTTTTAGACTTTCAAGTCCACTTTCCATTAGAGATTCGGGTTTCATTCTTATGTCCAAGTTTCATACTCTCATCATTGGGCTTGACAACGAACCAATCATACTGAGCACCCCTAATTCGACCCCTAACACGGGGTTGGCCTCCGTTTGTGCTTTGCATTTTATTAACATTTAATTATTTAATTATTTCCTCATTTACATTTAAAATTGCACTTGCCTCCATCCATTTTCCAAGTTTTATAATTAAGTCCGAGTTTGCACATTAATCCAATTTCATGCTTTTGAGTCCCAACGTTCAAAAAAATGAAATAAATAATAATTTACAATAATACATTCAAAATTAAATGGGGGGAAGGGATTAAGGATTACAATGCTTTAGGCAAAATAAAAGAATAATATACAAAAAATAAACTAAACATATACTGAAAGTAAACCGATAATAAACATAAACACAGTGATATAAAAGGGGTAGCTAATAAAGACGACTACTCAATGATGAAAATCATCAAGTAATTCCTGCAAATAACACACAGTTAGTCCTTCTTCTCAAAAATGAAATCATATATAACGACACTTAGAAAGAAATGCTACAAAAAGGGATTTCATGTTGCGAACAAAAAAAATCATCTAATAATCAAGATGAATATCAACATACAATGATATAATTATGCCTGAAGTCAAAAAGATCAAGCTAAGTAAACATCGCGACAAAATTAATGAAAGGAGTAAAGATAAAAGGCAAGCCAACCTGTCAATGTGGCGATCGCCTTATTGACATAAGGCAGCGCCTCTGTGATGAGGCATCGCCTCATCAACAGAGGCCCCTGACTTAATTTAAGGCAAAAATATATATATAGCACATAAATAAAGGAGATAGACTTTTTTGAAGGCCTGTCAATGGGGCAATCACCCTATTGATGAGACGATCACCTCATTAACAAGAGGCGTCACCTAATCAATAGGATGATTTCAACTCTTAAATGTTTAGACTTCTACTTTAAACAACAATACATGCATATACACACTCAACAAGCATCAAACTAGAACTACATGCAAAAGACTTCAAAGATCACATCAATAAAGTGAGATATTAAGCAAGATAAACTAGAAATATACCTAAAATATAATAATGACTTAGTTATATACAAACAAGGACACACAAAATGATGAACATGTTAAATTTGAGTGTAAGTTTTCTACTAAAATGAAAGGCCCTCAGAGATGTTTTTTATTGTGATCCTTGCTATGATGCGATCTCTACTTTGACACAAGCTTTCTCCTTCCTCTCCTAGAAAACGTGGGCCTCCTTTAACTTGAATCTACCCTCCTTCTTAAGGACATTTTTTTCTTTTTTTCTTCTTCTCTTTCAAAGCTCTCCCCTTCTCTCCTTTTTTCTCTCCCCAATTCTCAATCCCCTTTCTTCTCACTTTTTCCCTCTCTTTCTCTTTTATTCCCTAGCTTCCCTATGCCCCTAAGCCCTCTAGCTCATCATGAGCCTCTATAGCATTTTTCTCTTCTCCAAAAATCTCTTCCGCACATAAAATCAGGTCTGGGGTGTGGGGCCCATGCCACTTGGCCACCATGGTTGCAGCTGCATTAAATGCAGCTGCAGGTGGGTTGCCAGAGAGGCAATGCCTCTTTGATGAGGCGATCGCCTCATTGCACTGAGGCAATGCCCTTTTGGCCTGGGCCTGCGTTAAACCGGCGGGCTTAGGTCGGTTCTAGACAATTGGGCTAAGTTTTGAGCTATTTAGGTTTTAGGTTTTCAATTCCACTTTCTATTGGAGATTCAGGCTTCATTCTCATGTCCAAGTTTCACATTCTCATCAATGGGCTTGACAACGAGTCGGTCAAACCGAGTGCCCCTAATTCGTCCCCTAACACGGGCTGACCGATAAAGTGTCTATAATTTACCCCCTGATTTTTTAAAAAATCAAATGCATGCATTGACCATTTTTTGAAAAAATCACATGCACAACAACAAAGAAACAATAAGATAAGCAACATACATGATTCTCAGGTTTCACCCGAGAGATGAATCCTTCAATTCTGAAATATGACCGTGATCCTCAGGTTTTCCTGGCCCGATCAGCCACTCATTAATACTTGATAAAGATATTTGAAGACTGTCAACCTCAAGTTTTCCTTGCCTGATTACTGCCTTGTTGGGGACATTGGCTTATGGGTTTTCCTGGCCCAACCATCAGTCACCTAAAACATGATTCACGGGTTTTCCTGGCTTGATCATCACTATATTAAAACTTGACTCTCGGGTTTTCCTGGCTCAATCATTACTACTCTGACTCTAGTTCTCAAGTTTTCCTAGCTCGATTACCACTGGGGATGTGGTTTTTGAATTTTCTTGGTCCAATTATCACTTCTCCGAGGACATGGACTCCCAGGTTTCCTATCCCAGTTGTCATTCACTTTCAATTTTAGGGATACTACTTGAATAGTCATTTCGATCTTTGAGCTTTAGGGATTCAAACCCGAACAGCCCTATCTTTGAGCTTTGGGGATTCAAACCTGAACAACTCTTTCTTTGAGCTTCAGGGATTCAAACCTGAACAGCCCTCTATTTAAGCTTCGCGGTTTCAAACCCAAACAACTCTCTCTTTGAGCTTCAGGGATTCAAACCCGAATAGCCCTCTCTTTGAGCTTCGGGGATTCAAACCCGAACAGCCCTCTCTTTAAGCTTCGTGGGTTTTCTTGGCCCACTCTTCTTGAAACTTTACTTTGAAAACTTTTATTTCTGAATTTCAACTTCTTAGCATATGATAATAACCTCCACTTTCCGTCTTTTTTTTAGCAAACCCTAAACTTCTATCCACTATAAAAAGTAACTTCTCTCTTATCCCTCTTCCCTTTCACTTTTTGTCACCTTTCTCTTTTCTCCTCCTGCACTTCTTGCACTTTTCGTACCCTTCCTCTTTTTATGGACAATGGAGAATGAGAGAACACCTCCTATGCCTGAGTGGGATCACACCCCACCTTTTGTTAGTGCTTTTAAGAGTTTGGGATTGACCTGAGGAGGCTTGATTCCCCTTCTGGCAGACTTAGGGTCCCATATATGCTCGTCTGCATCTAAAGAGGTAAGTACCCTAAAATTTCCTGTAAAATCATTTTGGGTCAATGATTATTCTTGCATAATTATCATTCTAGGGCATTATTTAATTAAACAAACATGACATTTGTATTTTAATTGCCAAAAATTGAGAAACATCACTGTCTATGCTTCTCAGAGGCAATCGCCTCTTCAATAAGGCGATCATCTCATCAATGAGGCGATCACCTCATCAATGAGGCGATCACCTCATCAAAGAGACGATGGGCTTTCTGTGAAGAGGCGATGGTCTATCACCTTTTCAAAGAGTTAATCGCCTCTGTGATGAGGCGATCGCTTCATCAACAAGGCAAACTGCGCTATTTACATGTCCGTTTATTCTGAATTTCTTTCTGAAACCATAAAATGCATAAATTTCACTTCCTTATTTCTTTATTTGCAGCATGATGCTCAGACATTCAAGGGCACTGGGAATTTCCATAGAGCCCGAGTTTTCTATAATGAGTTGACAGACGACCAGAGGGATCAGATTTAGGAGACTGGGTTCAAGGACTTCATCCTCTCGCTTCCTTCAGAGTAAGGGTGCACGAACTATCAGTCGATGCACACTCCAATGGAGAGGTGGTTCGATACGACTCATACTTTCCATCTCCCATTCGGTGATTTTACTCTAAACCCATTTTCATTTGCCGCCATCATAGGGGTTGCTTATGTCGGGGACCCCCATCCCTTTTGATGTGAGTCTACACCAGTTGTCTCCATATAAGGCTACATATATCGAGCGACTTTTGGGTATGACTCCTGATATGAAGGGGACTCATACCTTCAAATTGGACTCGATCAGGAGCTTATACACTCGAGAGCGAGCTATGGAGATAATCATTCCTCATAAGATTGATCAGGTGGTGAGGGCCTTTTTGCTCTATTTGCTCAGTACCACATTCTTTGCTGACATCGCCAGCTCTATCGACCTGATGTTCCTGCCAGCTCTTCAAGACCTCAATCAGGTACCTATATTCGATTGGGGTAGCTGCGCTCTGGTGTACTTGTACCAGAGTATGGACGAGGTGGTCCAAGGGGCTAGGAGATTTTGTGGCTTTTGGCACGCTATTTTGGTATGTCATGAGCTTCTCTTTATCTTGTTCTGACCTCTATTATTTACATTAGTTTCCTCACTCTCTCCTATTTTCTTTTTCCCTAGGTCTAGGCTCTAGAGCTAGAGCTGCTTATAGGCATGACACGAATGAGGGATCACTTCCTAGCCCTCGGCAGATGGGGAGCCAGTCGCGTCGTGAAGAGGCACCTCGCACAAGTTCATATCCATAGGTAGCACTTGAACTCTCTGACACAGGATGCAGTACCTATAAGCACAACCTTTTTACATCTCCCATTTCAACTTACTTACCTACTGACATCTCCCCTTTTTGCAGATTCGGAATAACTTGTAGGGGCCTGAGGGTAGCTGGACTATTAAGATGACTTGCTCCAGGCCCTTAGCCTAGAAGAGAGTACTCCTCTACGGCCCTGCATATCGATTCTAGTATTTGGGCGAGTGGGTCTTGAACTAGGGGAGAGGTGTTAGAGCGATATGGGTTTCGAGCTCTCTTCCTGACAGCATATTTTGGGCTCACGAGCTGGAGGGTGATGATGTTTCCAAGGCTATTATAGGCTCACCAGCTATAGATCACATAGTTTATGTGAAGAGCCAATATGCAGAGTTCGTTCACACCTACCTTCTATTAACAATCCCCTTCCATGTCGCTTCTACCTCTCAGGTACATCCCTATCAACTTTCCTCACCTTGAGAATTAATTGCATTCTCATATGTTTCCCCTGTCTTGCCTTCAAGCTGCTCCTACTAGACCTGTGGCCCCGATTAGATCCCGAGTGCAAGAGAGAGAGCCCTTGAGATGTCGATTGGATCCAAGCAGGGAGGAGAAGGTCAGGCCGACTACTGCCCCTAGTTCTGAGTTTATCCCAGGCAACTTCATTCATGTCCCTGACCCTTTAGCACGATGTTAGGTTCCTCCTAAAGAGTTGTCCCATCAGTTCTTGACCTTAGATGAGGACCTGACCCCTGCATGCACCCCTGGTGGTGCTACTCATATAAGCTTTTTTCTAACTTGCTTTCATTATGATTCTCAAACCAACTATTAGTTTCAACATTCATTTCAATAATGCAAATTCCTCTAGAGTAAGGCCTATATATGTACCGTATGATAGAGGCCTAGAGAGACTACATGTTAGAGATCACTCATTAGTGGAGGGTAAGAATCTCTTCATTTCCTACATGTATGCATGGTCGCATGGTTTACTAACCTGTGATTTGTCTGAACAGGATCGGGATGAAGTTAGAATGGCAAGGATCACCACTCTCGAGTGTTAAATTGATGTATTTCAAATTAATGAGGATGACAAGGATGAAGATAGGAGTGGCAGCGGTGCTGGAGGAGGGGATGACCCCGAGGGTACTAAATCAGACACTTAATGTACTAGGGTCAACAATCATGCAATCTTTCAACAATGAACACATATATATCTCTTTTTATTATTGATTTATTGACAGATTGTTTACAAAACTCATCACTCTCTTCAACTAAATTCAATTACTTCTATTTCTTACATGTGAACTAGTTTTAATTATTACATGTGTGTCTGCCCCACTATATTCTGATTTGCACCTGTTGAGATTGCACAGTTCGAAGAAACGTAACAACCAACTATGCCAATGAGGCAATCGCCTCATTGACTTCTGATGAAGAGGCAATCGCCTCTTGCTTCTGAGGTGGCACCTCATCAATGAGGCAATCGCCTCAGCAGCAAGAGGTCCTGCCCCTTTAAAAATCCACATGCTTATGTTTAGCCCACTTCTTGAGTTCCCTTCATCCCTAACCTCTTATTTCTCTCTCTAAGCACCTCTGAAAGTTATAATCATGGCTGAATGGAGCCTGAGTCTATTACAATCAATCTTGAAGGGTTTAGATAATAATTCTTGGACTAGGTTAGAGCCTTTTCACCTTTCGGTCTTCAAATCACTCCATACTAGGAGAATCAACTTCCCCTTTCTCCATGCCATGGTTCAGTTATGGGATCCCCATAAACACATTTTCTAATTCAATACAACAGAAATATGTCCTATGCCAGAGCAATTCAAGGCAATTCTCAGTCATTATATAGATTCTACTTGCTGACTTACGATTAAACCCAAATTCTCACTTCGTTCAACACCAAATGGTGGGTATGTTCAACCTTCCACCCCAATCTTCTTTTCACTACATCCTCGATTCAAAAACCATACTAGAATCTCTTCTCGAGGTCACTATGGGTATGGACAAAGAAGAAACTTACTGGCCCTGCATGATGGCCCTCTTCTTGTATGCTCAATTTCTACTGGTTTCTCCCTTAGGACACTGTGATTTGAAGGTCCTTTCCATTCTCGATCAAGTGGAATCAGGATTCAATCCCTTCCCTCTCATCTTAGCAAAAACTATCATTGGATTGGATAACTTCACAAAGACACAATGATTCTTAGGAAGTCCATTCCTATTGGAGCTAAGTTTCCCATTGTCCATTCTTGACTTCCAACTGTCTTACTATCTACATCTAATCTTTTGCGAACCCGCAGATGTGGTTTTATGAAAATTTAGGTTTGCTCAAACCTCCTTAAGACATCAGGCACTACAAAGCCAACCATTACCGAACAAGGAAGCTACATCCCATTCCTGCAGATATCCACAACTAGCTAACAACATTCCCTGATACTATGATCCACTAGATGTGCCCCTGATAGGGATTGCAGCATGTGACCATTCAATCTTACACATATTGCGTCCCGATTGTCGGTCTTCATTTTGCCACTTTTTATAATCCAACCCACCTTTGTCGCCAATACGGTTACAAATAACTGATTGTGGAGCTAGTTCATGAGTTCGAGCTAAGGCCCCTTTCTCAAAACTTCCTGCACCACTTGGTGGCAACTTGGCCTAGAAGAGTTATTGAGAGAAATTTAAGCTATGATGGAGATCAGACTACTAATGATCATTATAAAGCATGGGTTTGTTTACAACAAATAGAAAGAGATGAATTTATTAAATACAAAAGGACAAGAGAGTTACAAATGTTAAGCTCCCAGGGTAAGTAACAAAAGAAAAGAAAACAAAATTAGCTTATGGAATAAAGTCGTCATTTCCCCTTTTGTTAGATGTAATTTTCCTTATTTATTAGTTAAATGGCTTATAATAGACACATCATGCAATGTTTAACAATAATCAAAGCAATCCATTTCACTTCATTTAAGCACAAAATGTATATACATTTCGCTTCTAATACATCTCATGTTATTAGTTGGCTTGCCCTTGCAAGTTTTCTAACTAACCATTTTGTATGTCTCTCTCTCCTTTTACATATCCTTAACTTTTACCTGGACTGCCTCTTTTGAAGTTTTTAATCCAGCAGGACCTTTCTTTTTTTTCCTTGGTCTCTACTTTTTCCTAGACAACCTCTTTTCGAGGTTTTCTCCCTAGCAAGACTTTTCACAAAAAATATTTCTTAAGTTTATCTAGGTTGATAGGCTCCTTGAACTTGTTCCCCTCCATGTCAGATAGAATGGCGGCGCCTTTCAAAAATAACTTTTGTACCAAATACGGTCCCTCCCAATTGGGTTTAAATTTCCTCAGAGGGTCGGTCATGATCGATTTTGTAAGCTTTGGCACCAAAGCCCCTTCTCAAATTTTTCCTATCTTGATCTTCTTATTATAGGCATGGGTTATTCTTTTCTGATACAACTAAAAATGATATATAGCTTTCATCCTCTTCTCATCCAGTAATGTTAACTGAGCCAATCAAATTTTGACCCACTGATAATCGGGGAGTTTAGATTCCAGGAGGACTCTCAATGACCTTACCTCGACCTCTACCTACAAAATGACTTCACACCCATAAACTAAAGAGTATGGAGTGATGCTTGTCAAACTTCTAGCAGTTGTTCGATACCCCTACAATGTGAATTGTAAGTATTCCACCCAATCTCGATAATTCTCTAGCATCCTATACAGAGATGACCTATGGTGCTCAATCTTATAGTCCTTCAATAGTGTGGTTATTTTTGCTCAAAATTAAACACCGTTGTTTATAACTGTATGGTGCAGCAAACCATATCTGCAGATTATATTTTTCTCGATGAACCTCATCATCTATTTTGACCCGATAATAGCATAAGATTCAGCCTCAACCCACTTAGAGAAATAGTTAATAGCCACAATAATATATCGATGACTGTTAGTCGCTCTTTGTCTTACTTCTTCTATAATCTTAATCCCCTATACAGCAAACGGCTAAGGAGAAGTCATTCCCTGAAGCTCCATAGACAGTAGGTGGCTAACATCACTATAAGTTTGGTAATTGTGACATTTCTTCACAAATCTAACACAATCTGCCTCCATGGTGAGCCAAAGGTACCCCTGGCGTGCTATTTTCTTTACCAAGACCATCCCATTCATGTGTGGCCTACATACCCCTTCATGAATCGCTTCCATAAGCTTTCGAGATTCATCCTTATCAACACACTTAAGGTTTACCCTAGCTGGCATTCTTTTATATAGCATCCCATTGTGACTTATGAACTGTTAAGACAACATTTGCAGGGATATCCTTTCTTTCCTGTTAACATCATTCAAAAACTACCCAGTTTCTAGATACCTTTGTAAATCACAGAACCAAGGTTTCCCAGTAGTATCAACTGGCATCACTCTCACCTCCTCATAATAGGGGACTCAAGATTTCATAAGAATTAAGGGCTTGGCTTTTAGTTGTTTCCCGCTTTCCCACATGGAGGCCAGTGTGGCTAAGGCATCAGCTACCTGGTTTCCTTCCCTCAACAAGTGGACAAACTTACACTGAATAAATGAGCACATATAGTGGCCAAGTATTCCCAGTATAGCTATAATTTGTCTTCCTTTATCTCCTATTCTTTGGTAGCTTATTTTATGACTAACATGGAATCCCTATAGACAGTAACATTCTCTGCCGCCGCGCTGCACAATGCCTTTAGACCAAAAATGCAGGCCTCGTATTCTGCTTGGTTATTAGTTGCTTCAAACTCAAGTCTTTTTTCCATTGGGATCATTTCTCCTTTTAGCGTAATGAAAATTACCCCTATTCTAGCCCCTTTGTTATTGATAGCTCCATCAAAGTACATTTCCCAACCTTGTATCTCTATTGGCCCCAGATGCTCATCAGGAAACTCCAACTTCCATTCTTGGTCATCATCCACTAGGCTCTGTGCCAAAAATTTTGCTACTGCTCCTCCTTTCACTGTCCTTTTGGCTATATACTCTATGTCAAATTCTGTGAGTAAAATGAGCCACCTAGCCAATTTTCCTGTAAGAGATGAGCTCTGTTGGAGGTACCTGAGGGGATCGTATTTAGAAACTACCTACACTTTATAAGACTGAAAATAGTGTCAGAGTTTTTTCGTCACCCAAATCACTGCTAGGCACATTTTCTCCATCAGGCTATAAGTAGTTTTGTAAGGTAAAAGCTTCTTACTTAAGTAATACACAACATGCTCTACTTTCTTTTCACCTTCCTATGCTAACATTGCTCTTATTGCATCTTCCTCAATTTCCAGATACAGGGTCAATGCTTTACCCAGTCTCGACAGCTATAAAAAAGGAGGATTCATCAGATAATCCTTGATAGCTTTAAAGGCTTGCTGACACCTTTCATCCCATACAACAGATTAATCTTCCTTTAAGAGCCTAAAGATGGGATTGTAGACAATTGTCAATTTGGCTATAAATCTACTGATATACTATAAACACCCTAGAAATCCTCAGACCTCTTTTTCATTATTTGGTGTAGGCATATCCCTTATTGCCCTAATCTTGTCTGGATCTACCTCTATTCCTTTCTGGCTGACAATGTGTCCCAACAATTTCCCAGACATAACCCCAAAAACATATTTTCTTAGGTTCAGTCTAAGATTATAATTTTTTGTCCTTGCCAGAAACTTATCTAGTGCCTTCACCATCATATCATTCACATATACTTCTACCTCCTTATGGATCATATCATATAGCAACGCGGTCGCCATCCTCTGATAAGTGGCTCCTGCATTCTTCAACCCAAAAGGCATCACTTGGTAATAATACACGCCCCATTTGGTGATGAAGGATGTCTTCAATTTATCTGTTACTGCCATCATGATATGATTGTACCCTGAAAATCCATCCATGAAAGAGTACATCACATTGGAAGCTGCACTATCAATTAATGTAATGATATGTGCTAATGGAAAATCATCCTTGGGGCAAGCTTTATTCAAATCTCAGTAGTCCATACACACTCTGATCCTTCCATCCTTTTTAGGAACAGGAACTATGTTTGCTAACCACTGGGTGTCCTCTACCACATCTAGAAACTTTGCCTTCAACTGCTTTTCGACCTCTTCCTTAACCAAAAGAGCCCATTCTAGCCTTAACCTTCTTTGCTTTTGCTTTATTGGTGCTATGTGAGGGTATATGGGGATCCTATGTTCGGAGATCTACCTGTCGATTCCGGGCATGTCTTCATAACTCTAAGCAAATACTTTTCGTCTCTTTTTTAAGATTTCTTTCATTTTTTCTCTCTCATCATGAGTTAAACTAGAAGCAAGCAATATATTTTTAGGATTATCATCTGTGCTTAAATTAAATGACTCAATTTGCGTGGAATTATTGTCAAACATGTGCATGAAATGATCATCATAAATAGAATAACCATTAGGAAACACATTACACAAGTAAGCAAATTCAGACTTCATTGCATTCACTTTTGAAAAGAAAAGATCATCAGTCTCAAATAGAGAAGCAAGAGAAACATCAAAGTCATTATAAAAGGTATCTATGATAGAGTTGAGGACGTAGGTTTCAAAATTAAATTCTTTGCTTTGATCATCAATGCCTTTTTGCTCCGAGGTGGCTTTATCCTCTTTAAACTCCTCTTCAGCCAGTACCAGCTCCTCAGTAGAGGCTTTTTTAATAGCAACACCTTTGGCTTTATTCATAAATTCAATAAAGATTTCAAACCCTGGGATAACTTCTCCAGCCATCAAGAGAGGTTCTGGAGTGCCACTGTATGGGTATCCGGTGCCTTCTTTCGTAAAGATTTCTCACAGAGTTTTCTTCTCAGCCATGGCTTCCTTTTCCCTTTCTTCAGATTAGCCCTAAACATCAATCTCTTCCTCAACACTGTCAGTCTCTTTGAACCCTAACCTGTTCTTCAAAATAGGCACCTTGTTTTCCATAAACTTTGAAGGTCCACTCTAATTCTTCCCCAAACCCATGCCAGGCAGAAACTTCATGTTACGCATCATTCTCAGAACCTTTTCATCTATCTCATGGGACTAAGGGAGATCTCCTTAGGGATCAACTTCAACGCAGCTACAATGACTTTAGACTCAGCTGAGATGGTGACAACCCTTCCTTCATGAGGGAATTTAATTTTTTGATGAACAATTGATGGGACGCCACCCAGAGAGTGAAACCATGGCCTTCCTAATAAAATGGCAAATGTCACGAGGATATCAATTACGTGCAAGTCAACCCAGACTTCTATAGATCCTGTTTTAACCAGCGCCCTGAATATTCCTTCCACAGACCTTTCAGTGTCATCATAAGCTTTGATAATTGCCTCAAAAGGCTTTAAGTCAGCCACCTTCAACCCTAACTTTGGTAGAATCTTCAACGGACACACATTGATGGCAGAACCATTGTCAACCATGACACAGCAGGACATTTTCCCTTTCACCTCAGCCTTGATAAACAAAGCTTTGTGGTGATCCCTCCCTTCTAAAGGCAGATCATCATTAGAAAATGTTATCATTCCTTGAGGGGTTTCCATTAGCGATTGGACCATTTGCTCCAAGGTAGAATTAATGGAAATCTTCTTCTAATCTAGTGCCAGAACTAAGGCCTCCCTATAATCCCTAGAATGCATAAGTCATTCCTAGACACTAGCAATGGTCTCTTTGCTTTGCTCTATTTCTTTCCCTTTTTCTACACTTCCTGCCTCTTTAGGCTCAAATTTGGCAACCTTGAGTTCCTCTTTCTTTTCTTCAACCTTCCCCATGATTGACTTGGCTCACACCCCTCATTGTCCCACAAGTCAACTTGTTCTTCGCCCTCACCATCAGAACTCCATATGTTTAAGACGTGCACCTGCAGCTCCATGAGTTGTTTGTTTGGTTTCAGGCCTTCAAGTTTGGTTTTTAGGGAATTATAGAAGACATCAATGAAGGAGTTTAGGACTTGCTCTTCCGTTAGACTAGAGTTGACCATCAAAATGGGTGCATTTGGTGGTGGTACATTTCAGTAATTGGGTAAGGGGTTGGTTTGTGTGTTTGGTTTTCTATTTTTTGGGTCTGTAATTTTGCCTAAGTTTATTAGGTCTTAGATTTCATGTTTTAACCAGGCACAACTGTCTGTGTCATGCCCGATGGTCTGATGAAATTTACAGAAAAGCTTTGGGTTGGCTCTAGGTGAGGCTTATTATGAAGGTAAAGGTCATAACAGGTTCTTTTCAATGAGCTTATCAAGGACCTTGGACATAGGACGTCCCAGATTTGAAAATATCTGAGGCTGTCTAACTGCACTGATTTGTACACTATTGTTTAGTGGTCGAATGGCATGAATCTGAACATTATTACTTGAATTGGCTCCCTCTTTTCCCCCAGATCCTCTTCCGAAGAATTTCTTCTCTTGAGCCAAATCTGACTCCTTTTAGACCCTAAATCTATACAATTCTTCAAAGCTTCTAATTCCTATATCCCTCAACTTCCTAGACATCGTTGGGATACATCCTTCTATTGCCAAGACTAACTGATCTGACTCAGCAAGCCTATCCCTCATTAAAGACAACTTTCCTCTCCAACGAGTCAGGTAGTCAGCAAAAGATTCATTAAAGTTCTGCTTGGTATTTTGCAGATCTCTCAAGGACACCTCTAATTGAACATTAAGACTGTATTTCTTGATAAAAGCAGCACACAATTCCTTCCAATCTGATTGAACATATGATTCCAATATGTAGTACCAGCAGATCAGAGCTCCCTCCAGTGAAATAAGGAACTGCTTGATGATCTGGCTCTTGGTCAACTCAGTGGCTTTCATACAAGTGACGTACTACTTCAAATGTAAATATGGATCCTTGGGACTAGTGTATTTCTTCATATTAGGGAATTTGAATTTATGGGGGCAACAGTTCATCTTCCCTTTCCAAATTCAAATCGGCATAATTCAAGGGGGCGACCATACCTTTCTCCTTCATCATCATCTGTATTTGGCTCATCGTCTTGGTCATGCTCTTAGCCCACTCATTTTGACCCACATCTTCAGCTGGATTCACATTTCTCCAATTTGTCAGATTGGCCAACACTGTCACATCATCTTCTTCCCTGCCTCTAATTGGGATTTCCTCATCGAGATCCACCGGATCAATTGGTGGTGCATTAGATGGCTGTGCTGGCTGACTCTCCCTGATGAGCTTAGTAATTTCCCTTATCATTTCTCCCATTATAGCTCGGGTTTCTACCATTACTTCATCTTTTAACTGTGCCCTAAATGCTTCTGAATCAAACCCTCCTGCCATTCTTATTTTTTAATTTCTAACCAGGCAACCTGAACTAGTTCGTACCCACCCTACTGAACTTAAAGAATCTATAGTGCTGCAAAACCATTGGTTAGAATGATGCATGACGTGTATGCATGATATGCAAGTCCGTTTTATTTTAAGAATTTAAGAAATAAATAATCACATAAAAAGATACACAAGACCAAAACATGAAGCTTAAACGTGCAAACTTCTACCCTTATTTCTCCCACACACGTATTCAATGGCGAGTATCTTGTCCTAGGATTTTTTGGCCTGGGTTTTAATTATTAACGGGGGATAATAAAATCGACGTATGCAAGAAAACTCTCAAAATGATTCAGACAAGTAATGATTCCTTTAAATAAAGCCCGAGTCCACTTTCTATAAGCCAAGATCCTTAGCACCATAAACTTACTTGTCAAGGCCCACTTGAAATGGGTCATGAATAGGTATGAGAGGCTCTTTTTTACTAGTTTTTTTATAATGGACTTTGGTTGGACATGAGGGCCCATTTTACCTTGGATCACTTATTGATGGGCTTAAAATTTATTTTAAAGGTCCATTATATAGCATAATACACATGCACATGGGAAAATTCCTAAGGATAGTTATTAGGTCATTACATAGGCTTAAATCTTGGGTAAAAAGGCTTCGACTCCCACAATGATATACATCCATATATGTCTCCCCACTCAAAGGTCAAAAAATTCATATTAGAATGTGTCGTGAGTGACAATAATTAAATATTCCACCACCAGGTTTGAGTGAAACATAGGTAGCAAAGTACTGATTATTGTCGGGTTAATTTGGGGACTGAAGTGCTCATTGTGTGCAAAATGTGTAGTGAATGAATAAATGTAGGGAGAAATAAGAAAATAATTAAATATGATAAAATGCAAAACACTAGAATCAGTTTCTTTATCCCTAGTGGAGTCACCACTATAGGCAGCAGGGTTTAGCGCGTGCCTAAGTATTTGGTGACCACGGCACTGTGTGGGCTCAAGGCCCACTAGGAAATACGATATAGGTCTTGGGCCTATTCGAAGATGGAGTCGCCACCTAAATAAAAGTCAGGACACATTGTACAGCAACTGGATCCCATAGAGGTTCCCAGAAGCCGTCATCAAAGATCGGGTTCGGAAACTAGGTATGAGCGTTTGAATGCTCACCCAACCTTGCGGTTGGACTCCGTTTGTGTTTTGCATTTTATTAACATTTAATTATTTAATTATTTCCTCATTTACATTTAAAAGTGCACTTGCCTCCATCCATTTTCCAAATTTTATAGTTAAGTCTGAGTTTGCACATTAATCCAATTTCATGCTTTTAAGTCCCAACGTTCAACAAAAATGAAATAAATAATAATTTACAACCATACATTCAAAATTAAATGGGGGGAAGGGATTAAGGATTACAATGCTTTTAAGAAAAATAAAAGAATAATATACAGAAAATAAACTAAACATATACTGAAAGTAAACCGATAATAAACATAAACACAGTGATATAAAAGGGGTAGCTAACAAAGACGACTACTCAATGATGAAAATCATCAAGTAATTCCTACAAATAACACACAGTTAGTCCTTCTTAAAAATGAAATCATATATAATGACACTTACAAAGAAATGCTACAAAAAGGGATTTCATATTGCGAACAAAACAAATCATCCAATAATCAAGATGAATAAAATTATGCCTGAAGTCAAAAAGATCATGCTAAGTAAACATTGCAACAAAATTAACGAAAGGAGTAAAGCTAAACAGCGGGTCGACCTGTCAATGTGGCGATCGCCTCATTGACATGAGGCGGCACCTCTGTGATGAGGCGTTGCCTCATCAATAAAGGCCCTTGACCTAATTTAAGGCAAAAACATATATAGAGCACATAAATAAAGGAGATAGACTTTTTGAAGGCCTGTCAATGGAGCGATCGCCCCATTGATAAGACGATCACCTCATTAACAAGAGGCGATGCCTCTATGAAGAGGCATCACCTAATCAATAGGCTGATTTTGATTCTCAAATGTTTAGACTTCTACTTTAAGCAATAATACATGCATATACACACTCAACAAGCATCAAACTAGAACAACATGCAAAAGACTTTAAAGATCACATTAATAAAGTGAGATATTAAGCAAGATAAACTAGAAATATACCTAAAATATACTAATGACTTAGTTATACATAAACAAGGACACACAAAATAATGAACATGTTAAATTTGAGTGTAAGTTTTCTACTAAAATGAGAGGCCCTCAAAGATGTTTTTGGTTGTGATCCTTGCTAGGATGCGATCTCTACTTTGACACAAGCTTTCTCCCTCCTCTCCTAGGAAACGTTGACCTCCTTTAACTTGAATCTACCTTTTCTTTTTTTCCTTCTTCTCTTTTAGAGCTCTCCCCTTCTCTCCTTTTTTCTCTCCCCAATTCTCAATCCCCCTTCTTCTCACTTTTTCTCTCTCTTTCTCTTTTATTCCCTAGCTTCCCTATGCCCCTAAGCCCTCTAGCTCATTATAAGCCTCCATAGCCTTTTTCTCTTCCTCAAAAATCTCTTCCTCATGTAAAATCAGGTCTGGGGTGTAGGGCCCACACCACTTGGCCACCATGGTTACAGCTACATTAAATGCAACTGCAAGTAGGCTGCCAGAGAGGCGGCGCCTCTTCGATGAGGCGATTACCTCATTGGTAGCTGCCAAAGAGGCGATCGCCTTATTGCACTGAGGCGACACCCTTTTAGCCTAGGCTTGCGTTAGGCCATGTAGGCTTGGGCCGGTTCTAGACAATTAGGCTAAGTTGTGAGTTATTTAGGCTTTAGGTTTTCAGGTCCACTTTCTATTGGAGATTCAAGCTTCATTCCCATGTTCAAGTTTCACATTCTCATCATTGGGCTTGACAACGGGCCAGTCAAACTGAGCACTCCTAATTTGTCCCCTAATACGGACCGATCGAATCGAGTGTCTACAAGTGACATATGAGCTGGCTTTTGACTCACATGCCACTTTAATAAAAATTATCATAAATTTAAAATAAAAAAAATTATTTCACCTTAAAAATAAAATTTTTTATAAAAATACTATAAATTGATTAAATTTTTACCATAAATTAAAAATTAAAAAACCCATAATTGACAGTATATATTAGGGTGGAAGATCAAATATCTGAATTAGCCACAAAGGATTTCTATAAAAGGATTGGACAAAGCACTTAATGGCAATAGTTGACAAAGCACATAGAAATTGGGTTGTTAGTGGGATCTACATATTCGGAGAAGGCAATAGTTGTGCTGACTTCATGGCTCTCCTCAAGGATTGCTCCCCCTGCTTTTCAAAGATAGAACAAGAGACCTTAGTCCCAGGCCATGAGACCTAGGTGGTAAAGCATCTGCTTAAGACGCCCGCCCGTGACGGTTCGCAACCGCAGGTGCCTCATCCCCTACTTATTAAAACATAGAATAGGAGTATCTAATCCTACTCATTGGCTTTTGTTTTCCCCGGCCTTGGCCTTTCTTTTATGTAAAAAAAAAGTGCATCCATATCAGCTAGTTTTAGAAGGAAGGTTGCAAAATGTACAGAAGATTGCCGTGAAGCGCCTTGATAGTGGTTTAGGCCAAGGAAAAAGGAACTATGTATTGTCTGAGGTAAAGATATATGTAGAACGGGAACAGAAACATTAAAAAAATGAAAATATGTGAAAACGGAAAAATTAAATCAGTATTTTAAAAAATATAAAAAATATTTATTATTCAAAAAAATATAAAAAATAGAAATATTTTCAAAAAAATTCTTAGAGTTTTCAATATAAAAATCTTTTCAAAATGTAAAAACAATAATTTTTAGGACTATAACTAATTGTATATCATTACATTGCGCTGCTACTTATTAATAAATTATTTATTTATATTTTAATATATTTTATTAATGAACAATTAAAATTATAGGATATATATAAATAATAAAATTTACATAGAGTGTTTATATAGTTTGATAAATAATTTAATAAAAAATTTTAGCAAAAATAAATAGTATAGTAAATTTCTATTAATAGTATAATAAATAGTATAAAAGTTTACTCTGAAGTTTAATGATGTAACACATAAAATTTTAAAAGTGAATATTAAAATATAAAATTAGTTATAATAAAATTAGTTTTTAAAATTATTATATTAGTATTAGAGTATATATAGCAATGTTTTAGTTGAAAAATAATACTAAATAATTATTATATTATTATACTTTTAAATTTTTTAAAAAATTAAATTTTTAATGGTTTGAAAAAATAATTTAAATGATTTAAGGTAGAAAAATATGTAGTATATAAATATCTTTAGAATTTAAGTAGTATTGAGATATGTATAATAGTATTTTAGTTACAAAATAATATTAAATAAATAAGGTAAATATTTTATTTTTAATAAAAAATTGAGATTTTTAATAATTTGATACATTAGCTTTTAGAGTGAATAACTAAATACGAAAATAAACACTTGACAAATTTTTTGCTTAATAACTTTAGAACTCAGGATTCTATATATATATATATTTTTATTAATTAAATTAGTTGTTGACAATTTTTTTTAACAAATAGAAATTTTGTTTAAGGAAAAAAATGGAGCCAGAAATCAGATAACTCATTTGAGTATCTTAATTAGGTTGAAACTTTCTTAGCATTTACTTCATTTTTCTGAAGTACAAATATTATTAAAAATAAAATAAAAAATAATGAAAGTTGTACAAAGCTGACCAAAGGCCACAACAAACTGAAGAAAACAAAAAACATCCTTTATAACTAAAAAAGAAGAAACAGAAAGCAAGAACCACAACTGATTAAATGTAGCAGAAATGTTCTCGCCTACAATAATCATCAGAAATCGTAGCACTACAGAAAGGAGGGGCAGAATTCCACTAAAGTAATGAAAAAGCCGAGACCCCATGTTTTGCCAATAGATTCGCCACTGAGTTACCCTCTCGGTAGATATGCGTGATTTGAAAATCCATTCTTGAAATAAAAAATAATCAATCCATCCACTGTTGTTTAACCTCCCAAGGAACTTGTTTAGAACTGGATTTGAACATGTGAATCACATACATATAATCGCATTCTAACCAAAGACAATGCCATCAATGGTTCCGAGCAATTTCAACCGCTTTGATAGCTGCTACAAGCTCAACAATAAAAGCATGATTTAAACCAGCACTAAAATAGAAAGCTCATCGAGTTAGACCCCTTGGAGTATGAAAAATACCCCTTGAACTAAATGGCCCCGGAGAACCGAAGGAGGAGCTGCTACTGTTTACTTTAACCCATGGGTAAGGAGGAGGATGCCAAACTACTGAAATAATTGATGGAGCCTTCCTAGGGATACCAGAAATTTTGAAAGTTTGGAGAATACGAAACTCAACAATGGAGTTATACATACTGCCTATTCGGAAGTAATCTACTTCTTTGATTGAACTCCAAAGACTGTGCAAAATTTGATGGACTGTGAAAATTTCATGATAAAAAATGATTGCATTACAAACCCGCCAAATAAGCTAAATAGCATTAACAATAGCAGCAGTCCAACGAACCAAGAGTTGGGAGCTGAAGGAATGGTTCATGGCTTCTAATATAAGATCCTGCAACGAACCTGAAACAATAACATGCTTGCCAAAAACATTAGAAATTGAATTCCATATTATTATAGCTAAATTACAACCAGTGAAAATATGGTTGACATCTTCAGAGTGAGCAGCACATAGAACACAATGAGAAGGGAAACAAATACCCTTTCTGCATAAATTATCGTCAGTTAGGAGAGATTTGACCACAGCCTGCCAGTAAATTAAGGATTATAAAGGGGGAAGGAATTCCTTCCAAATAAAAGAGCACTAAGGAAGTTGCTGCCTGTAAAGACGCAACGAATTATACATTTGCCATACTGAATGATCACTATCAATGACCTTTATCCAAACATAAGAATCCTTATCCTTCTTACTTACCAAAATGGCACTGATATTAGCTTTGATAGAAGCATAAAAACTATGAGAAAGATCCTATGAATCATTATAAAGTAAAGAAGTAACTGAAGTAGTTTAATTTCATTAGGAAGAAGGAGCAATACCAAGTTGGGTAGGAACTATGGGAAGAATCCATTTGTCATTGTAAAAATTGAGAGAGCTATTAGTGCTAGTAAACCACTTAATCTCAAATCGAAGAGAAATATAAATCTCCTTAATAGAGCTCCAAATAGATGATTTAAAATAAGAGCCCTTAATTATACCTGAAGGATTAAGGAACTGGCTCCAAAGAATAGAAATTATGTAATCTTTAGAAACAATCAATTTCTAAGTAAGTTTGCTTAGTATGGAAATATTGAGAACTTGCAATTGCTTGATATGAAGACCACCCCCTTTAAAAGGAAGATAGGCAGCATTCCAAGGGACTAGAGATCGCACAAAGGAGAGAGGCCATTTATAAATGGCAAAAGAATGAAGCAAGGAACTAGTAATCTACAATTTAATCAAAATGAGCCTACTAGCTATAGAGAGAGATTTTCCCTTCCATTTCATAAATTTGTTGCAAATTTTATCGGTGATTAGTTTTAACAATTTACGCTTTGGGGCTCCTATGAAGAGAGGAACACTAAGATAATTAAAAGGAAATATACCTTTTTCATTCCCACAAGCTACTGAAATTTAAGAATTCGACACTCAGAGATGCCAACCATAAAAAAGATCTCAAACTTAGACCGATTAACAATTTGGCCTGAAAGCTTACCATAATCTTTAAAAACTGCATTGATGTTTCAGATGTTCCTAGGGAAGCTTTCTTAAATAATAGAATTTCATCAACATATAAATAATGGGTAGGGAAAAAATATCTTTTAGTATAAGATATAGGAATAATATCTCTTTGGTTAGCTCTCAAGGACAACAAACAGCTTAGAAAATCCTCAGCCAAAGAAGGGGAGAAAGAGGATCCCCTTGACAAACACCCCGTGAACAAAGGAAATAACCATGAGTATTGCCATTAATCATGATAGATAACCAAAAAAAAAGAGAAAATGTAGAAAATCCAATCTCAAAACTCTAAAGCAAACCCAAAAGCTTCCAAGACATCCAAAATAAAACTCTAGTCAACTATGTTAAAAGCCTTTCTAATGTCAATTTTAAAAGCCATCTTACCCCCCTAACAAGATTTATGCAACATATTGACCCCTTCAGAAGCCCTAGCAATGCAATCTGAAATATGCCTCCCTTAAATAAAACCAAACTAATGGCAAGATATTATCTTGGAAGAAATAACTGACAAATGATCAGCTAAAAATCTTTGTCACAATTTTCATGCTGAAATTACTTAAAACAATTGGCCAAAACTGATCAATAGGAATTGCATGCTACTTTAAGAAGAATGATCATAAAAATAGAATTCATACTAGTAGTAATAATCCCAATGAGAAAAAAAACCTTTTAACGGTTGAGCAAACTTCACTACCAATAATATCTGAGTAAGCTTTATAAAAAAATACATGTGTACCTATCAGGGTCTGGGGCACTCTGAGTATCCATAAGAAAAATAATCTTCTTAATATCATCATTAAAAGGACATTGAAGAAGACATAAATTATCCTCATCAATTACCAAATGGGCCACCATAGACTTAACAAGCTGAATATTCGAGACAATAGAAGGATATGCCTGATATAGATTCTGGAAATAATCAATTTTATGCTATTGAATGACAACATTATCATCTAAAATTATTCCATCAATTTTGAGGTGATGAATTCCATAAGAAGCCCTTTTTCTTGAAAATTATTAATGGAAGAAAGTAGAGTTATGATCATCATTAGATAACCATTTAACTCTACTGCTCTCTTTATAAAACATTTCATGCTGCTTTAAATAAAGATCTAACTCAGCATGAGCTCTTATTTCTTACTTATAGAGATCCTTTGAAAACCACCCTTAACAAGAAATTTCATATTGAATGTCATGTAAAGTAGAGGTAGCATAAGAGATATTTAAATCCAACCACCCAAACACTTCTTGATTCCAGACCCTTAAAGCAGCTTAAAGATGCTTTAATTTAAAACCTAAAAGAGGCATATGAGGCAAAATAGCTAAAGGAGTAGACCAATTATGCAAAATAAAGTCTTAAAAACTAAAATGAGACACCCACATGGCTTGAAACCAAAATCGAGAAACTACTAAATCAGAAAGATCACATTGAAGCAGTAAAGGAGTATGATTAAACTGATGCCTTGGCAAAAATAAACAAGAAGTTTTAGACCAAAAATTAAAAAATGATAAATTTCCCATCGCTTTATCAAGGCAACTTTCTACACGATGACTACCATGATGACCATTAGACCAAGTATAGAGAGAACCCTGAGTAAAAATATCTGATAGAGAATAAAAATCAATGAAGGAGCAGAAATCATTGTAAGGACCAGCAAGTGGGCGATTTTTAAATTTTCATGAGCACCAAGAATCAAGTTAAAGTCGCCAATAGCGCACCAACTGAAAGAGGAGTTAGTTGAAAAAGCAAACAAATCAAGCCATAAATGCATCTGACTATTATGCCAGACACTACCATTCATTGATATTATATGCAAAGCATTAGCAAAGGAAACATCAATAGTAATATGTTGCTCATGAATGTGAATAAAAGATGGAACAAGAGAACCACTTTTATGAAATACCCAGAAAGAAGGTAAAGGATTATCATTAGTTGTAACTAAATCCAAATTCATACCAGGCCAAAAAGATTAGGAGATAGATGAAAATTTCACTATAGGTTTCACCAAACAAACAAAATCAAGGTTATATTGCCTACAAATAAAAAATAATATACAGTGGGTTTGATCATTCCCCAAACCCTAAAAATTCCAAAAGAGGAGTTTTATATGAAGGAATCAGTTTAGAATAAGAGTTGTTTATGTATTATTCATGTCTAAAAGACATTTATATATATAAAGAGAGAGAGAGAAAGAGAGAAAGAGAGAGAGAGCTAATGATGATGATAAGTAATTTTAGGTTATATATTTGGTTTAAAAATCAATCTAATAATTAGTTGAAAAATGAGCTATGATTGAGGCTGATTTGGTGCTTTATTATGCCCCTGCAAGATAGGTGTGGTGTTAATAAGGCCAATCATAAGACAATGAGTCTGATGCTGATGGCGGCTAAGAGGCTTAGTGAGTGAGTCAACGAGCTAGTCTGCAAAATGAACATGAACTACATAAAGTTACTTATTTTGAACATAAGAACGAACGAAATGGAAGTCAAGCTTGATGCGTTTCATACGACTGTAAAACATTGGATTTTTATATAAATATGTGGTGGCAACATTGTCACAATAAACTATTGGTGGTATGGACGAGGAAAAGTGAAGTTCTTGAAGAAGATTTTACAACCAATTTAGTTCAGTAACATTGGCTACAATAACTAGATATTCAACTTTAGTTGATGAACAAGCCACTGTGCGTTGCTTTTTGGATGACTAGCTAACTGGATTTGTGCCAAGAAAACTAATATAGGCTAAAGTAGAGGTGTTGTCATATGCATTGATAGCCTAGTTAACATCAAAGAAGGCATGGAGAATCATTAAATTGGATTATCGAATAAAAAGGCCATGAGTAATGGTTTGCTTAAGGTAATAAAGAACACACTTTATAGCAGACCAATGAGAAGTAGTTAGGTAATGCATGAATTATGATTACTAATTTACTGCATAAGAGATATCGGGCCTTGTTAAAGAGAGATACTACAGTGCACCAATCACTTATCTATATTGTGAAGGATCTGTTGAAGGTGACCCATCTTGTAAGCTTAATTTTTGTGTCATGGAAAAAGGACTATGAACTCCTTTGTCATCACTCATATTGTGTTTGTGAAGAAGGTCAGCAATACATTTATACTAAGAGAGAACAAGACCATCCTTGGTACGAAGGACTTCAACTCCAAGAAAAAAATGAAGGTCACCAAGATCTTTAAGAGAGAACCGTTGAGCGAGAGATTGAATGACTTGATTAATAAGGCTTGTGTTATTACCAGTGATGATGATATCATCAACATAAATCAGGAGAAAAAATAATGACCATCTAGATGAAAGAATGAAGAGAGATTAATCTGATTAAGAGTTAATAAAACTATAAGAAATAAGAAATTGATTCAATTCTACATACCATGCTCGTGAGGCCTGACGAAGGCCATAATTGGCCTTTCTGAGTCAACATACATGGTTCAAAAATTGGGGATGCACAAAACCTAGGAGTTGGTGCATGTAGACTTTATCTTTAAAGTGGCCTTAGAGGAAGCCATTATTGACATCCAGTTGGCATAATGGCCAAGAAAACTGAGTGGCAATGGATAGGATTACATGAACTACTATAGGATTGATTACAAGGCTGAAAGTAGAGTGAAAATCAATGCATGGTCATTGAGTGAAGCCTTTGGCAACTAGGCAGGCCTTGTACTAATCTATCTTCCCATCAGGTTTGCATTTGATCCTGTAAATCCATTTATAACCAACTATATTTTATGTGTTAGAGAAAGGGAATAAGTCCCAAGTGTGATTATTGACAAGTGCATCAAATTCATCTCTCATGGCAAGCCACCAATAAGCATATTTTTGGGCTTAAGTGAGTTTAGATGGCTCAAGTGGAGTAGATGTAGCAAGATAATAAAAAAAATTTTTGGCTTTGTGAATATTGTTTTGTGATCTAGTAACAATAGTAGGACAAGGAGGTGGAGTACTTACCCTAGTGGAAGATATTAACTCGGAGATGCACTATTCAAGACCGTAGTTGAGGAACCTACTAGAGTGGAGGTCAAAGGAATTGATATGGGCAAGATTATGGGCACTAGTATGGCTAGTATAGTGGAGTCAAGTGATGGTGAAAAGGAGGTAGTAGATGTGGAGGCATCAGATTTTGATTGAAAGGGAAAAGTTATTTCAATAAAGATAATATGACGAGAGAGGTAGACGCGGGATGTGGTTGGATCCAGAAATTTGTAACAGTGATGTAAGGTAGAGTAGCCAATAAAAACACATGGTAGAGATTTAGATTCTAGCTTATGATGTGTGTATGGTTTTAGCCAAGGGAAGTAAAGGCAGCCAAACACTTTAAGTGTTTTATAGTTGGGTTTCTCTTGAAAGAGTGTTTCAAAGGGAGATTGTTATTGAAGAAGAGGAGTTGGCATACGATTGATGAGGTAAATAATAGTTTGACATGTAAAAGTCTAAAACTTAAGTGGAATAGAGGCTTGATGCATGAGTGTAAGGGTAGCTTTAAGGATATAGCAATGTCATCTTTCTGTAGTAGCAACACGTTGAGGAGGGTAATGAGGAGAATATAGATGTTGTGTTCCATGTTGGCAAATTTAAGCCATGATATTCCCCACCACCATTAGAGTATAAGGTAATAATAAAAAGTTAAAAGTATCACTCAACAAGAGTCTTGAACTAGGCAAATACATTAGTAACATTATATTTTTGTCTAAGAGGATACAACCATGTGTATTTGATGAAGTGATCAACGAACATAACATAGTATTTAAAGTTATTAAAAGAAATTATAAGGGTTGGATCCCATACATCTATGTAGATTAACTCTAATAGTCGTGAGCTATGAAGAGAAGAGATACCAAATGATAATTTATGACTCTTATTGCAAAAATAAAAAGTATAAGGATTTAAAGGACTCTTTAGAGCGATAGGTAAACAGGAAGATGAAATAATGTAATTCAGTACTCATTTGTCAGGGTGGCCTAAGCATTAATGCCAAAGAGATATGGTAGGTTACGATGTGGTATTGCTAGTAGATGTCTAGTGAAGTTGAATATGAGAAGATGTTGAAGTAGAGGTTGGCCACTCATAAAGATGCCCTTTATTCTGGCCTCGGATGAGTGCTGCCACTGTAGACGGTAGGGTTTAGTGCGCGTCTAAGATTTTAACAACTGCAACACTATTTATGCTCAGGGCCTTAGAGAATTCACTAACCACTGTCACAAAGACATGGCGTGGAGATGAGGAGTCGCCATCCAAGGTAATAACTGGGACAAATTGAAAAGGTGGTACTCGATTCCCTAAAAGAAAGCTAGCACCACAGCCAGGAGATTCTGGATACAGAATACTAACTTCTCTTAGTGTTGTGTTGATTTAGAATAATTTTATAAGTGATTATTTCATCCTCTAATTACATGCAATTTTATTAAACCCTATTTGACATCCATCTAACCCTAGGCATCTAGTCAATAAAATTACATATAAAAAATGCACTCAAGATCACGTTGTCCCTAAGTCTAAACTATGTTAATTTTATTAAAATAGTTAGATAGATTTACATTTTATTTACAAGTGAGAAAAGGACTAAAGGTGGGCCTACATTTTTTATTAACTAGTGAACCTAGATCTATTTATTTTAGTTTGTCTAAGGAATAGGCTTAAGTCTATTCAATTTTAAAGTAAAGTTAAATTAGTGGGCCTAAGTCTAACTTAGTTTTATTTTAAGTGAAATGTAGACCTAGGTCTATATTTATTTTAAAAGAAATGAAATTAAGTGGGCTAAGTTAAGTCTAAACAAGTTTTAATTAACTAAGTGGGCCTAAAATCTAATTAACCTAATGGGCCTAAATTGATTTTAATTATTTAAAGTCCTAAACCATTTTTAAGCCTATTTATTAAATGGGTTAGACCTAAACATGGGCTTGGGGCCCAAAACCAAATAAAAAAGGCCCAAAAATATAAAAAAAACATAATAAAATCAAATCAAAACACATTCACATATAATTTCTAAAAAAAACCTAATTTAATTGCATACAAACCCTAAATTAAGCTACTGCCACCATTGATTTTTACCTAATCAAACCTAATTACTAATTAATTTTTAAATGCAGAAAATTAAATCTTTTACTATCCCACTACTAAGGCTATTACAAACTACATACAAAATTAAAATTTAACAATTATACAGCCATGAATTAAAATAACTACACAGAACACCAAAATGAAAAAATAAAGATAAAATCTTAAATTCTACTGGAAAACAACACAGGTTCTTCCATGTCATTCTATGGACCTTCTATTCAGTTTAAACACTACCAGCATCCTCCTCAATCCACATTCGCATATCAAAACAAAAACATAGAAATAATCAAATTAGTAATGAAATTGAATAATAAAATAATAATGAAATATAATAAAAATCACAAAAAAGAAGAGAAGAAAAAAAATGAATGTTGTGCATATGCTTTGAGATAGCCCCTCAGATTGAGATTGTCACCGTTGTTTTTGACTTGTTGTTTGATTCTGGAAAGAGACTTAAAAAATAATGATGGACTGTTCTTGTTGAAAGAACTGTATAAAAAAGAGCTTTGAAAAAAATTGAAGTTTTTAGTGCATCGAGCGTTCTCAGTAGCGTCTAAGTTTTTTAGGGTTTGTGTATGAGTCTCCACTTTTTTTTCTTTCTGTGTGTAAAAAATCCTCCCAAAAAAAGTTCCCCCTCGTACGCATGCAGAGTCTACCTACGTACTGACTTCCTCCTTTGAAGGAACAAACTTATCTCTCCAAAACAGAGTGCTAAGATTTGATTTTTGAATGTTTTCAATGCGTCAAAAAAAATTTCAGATAAAACTAGTAATAAAAATTCAATTTTTAACCAATTAAAACACTAAAAAATTGACAAAAAATTAAAAAAATGGGACTTTTATGCATCAGCATTGTGTAATGCCGATCCTAATTTTAATTTTTTTTACTTTTAATTACCAAAAGACCCCTAAAAATTGACTTAGTTGTAATTAAATGCTAAAAAATGTTGCAATTTAGTCTGTAAAGTCTAGAAAATCGACAACCAAGTTTAATTTTTGAATAAATTTCATCATAGGGGCTTACGTCGTAATTATGCATAATTGCATCCCAAAATTGGGTGCTTACAGCCCCTATGCTCAAATCCTTTACCATAAAGTAAGATGGAAAGAATTTAATAGAGGTAGAATTAGTGTTACAAAATCGAGAAACAGAAATCAACTTGCTTGTGATGTGAGGTGTATATAGTACATTATTAAGGACAAATGATTTATGGGGGTATTAAATAGGACAGAACCCGTATATCTAATGGGAATGTTATTACCATTGCCAATAAGAATGTCATCATTGCCATTGTATTCTAAATGAATTGATAAATTTTTTAGGTCAGAGGTAATTTGATAGGATGCTCCAGAATCCATGAGCCAATTTGTTGTTGGTGTAGTTTGAGTGCAAATTGAGAGATGAGCTTGGGGTTTAGAAAGCAAGTAGGACCGACAAATGTTGGCTGAGTGACCAAACTTGTCATAGATTTGGCTTTGAATTTTGCCTCTATTAGGATAAGAGGAAGAAGAACGCCAGCTAGGATTGAAGCCACAATTGCTTGTGTTGTAGTTATGGTACAGACTGCTACCTTGAGAAGCATATTTCTTATTTCTATTGGTGTTGTTGTTAAAATGACCTCCTTTGAATTTTTTGACATTATGAGACCGCTGAGTGTATTATGTTGTGATGGTGACAAATTCCTTCTTATTGGCTTCATATTTTAAGAAGGTTTCATGGTCAGCAAGTTTATCAAACAATTCCTCATATATGATTGTGGTGTCACGAACACATATAGCTGCACTAATTTCTTTATATTCAGGTCCAAGGCTGGTAAGAATTTTGATCACCAATTCATCATCACCAAGAGGAGATCCGGCGAGTGCAAGTTCATCTGCAATGGTTTTGATTTCTCGCAACTAGTCTGCCACTAATTTAGAGTCTTTAACAGTATTGGCCAGAGTTGTACATAGCCCATAGATTCTAGTTCTTGATTTATTTACAAAGGGTTTTACAAGGTTGTCCCAAGCTTGTTGTGCTATTTTTGCTGACGTGACAATATGAGCAATGGTGCTATTAATTGAGGCCATTATAGCATTTCTGAGGAGACTATCTTGTCTAGTCCATAGTTTAAATTCTGATGAATTGAAATATGAGGGACATGAATAAGAGCTATCCATATAGTCCATTAGATCATAACCATGAAGAAGAGTGATGATTTGCTCTCTCCATATTGGATATGAATTGCTGCCTTTGCGTTTGAAGGGAAGTTGGGTAGCAACATTAAAGGTTACTAGTGAATTTATTTGATTGTTGGTTCCTGCCAGTTGAACATTAGTATGTTATGATTAAGTGGATAAAGATTCTGACATAAGGAACAAGAAAGAAAAAAAATTTAATGGATTACACTCATTGGAGTTTTTGGAGCTCTGATGCCATATGAAGGAATCAATTTAGAATAAAAGTTATTTTTGTATTATTCATGTACAAAAGATATATATATATATATATATATATATATATATATATATATATATATATATATATATATATATATATATATATACAGAGTTGTTGATGATGAAGAGGGTTGGGTTTCCGCAAGTATATGGATTTGTACAAGTAGTAATTAAATATCAATCCCACAGAGATTACAGATTGACTACAGTGATACTAGTTGTGTTTGTTTATTTAAACAATGAAAAAGGGTATTTTGAATTAAACTAAAAAATTAAATTAAGAAAAAACACAAAAAAAATCATAATGAAATAACAATCACTTTAGAGAGCTAGGGTTCTTATTACCAATTCAACCTTTATTTAAAATCAATTTACTGCTAAGCCATACCTAACCTTAATCCAACTTGAGGGTTTCCCTAGAATTATAGGCTTTTCTCCTAAGACAACCCTATGATTAACCAAGTAAATTAATGTTCTTAGATTTAAAGCCCTCACCTACTAAGTGTTTGGTTACCCCGGTTTAAGCACCAACCCTTAATCAATATTAGTTGCTTAAGTGTTTCTCAACTAAGAAAGCATCTAACAGGTTATTGTTTAAATCCAATACAACCCATCTCTCGATCAAGTTTTATTGTGTATATTCAATCAAAGGGTGATCAATCCTAAAAAGACATTAAGTTCAACAACAACCAAAGGATCTGGTTAATGGCTTAGGTTTAATTGTGATTAGCCCATGGTTGAATAGCAATGAGAACCCTAACTAAGAATTTAGCTACTTATGTTAATTTTAAGAAATAAAGAAGAATAACAAAAGAAAATAGACATCATCATTGAATTAAAATTAAGAACGAATAAAAATAATTGAATAGAATAAACCCCCTGTTAAATAGGAAGCTTGATGGTCTTCAATTTTTATTCTCCGATCTCCAAACTAACATAAGCAAGAAAAATCTTTGTTTTCTCAAAACTGCTCTAAGAAAAATTTTATCTCCAAAAAGTGATGATAAAAAAATAATAATAATCATCCTCCTTTGTTTATAATGGCTACCCTCTTATAAAACCCTAATTACCGGCCCTAGGGTTACATCCATGTGAAATCTCCATCTTGTCCTTCATGAGTCAACAATTAAATTCGACTCTGACTTTCCTAATCACCAGGTCGCACGGCCGTGTGCAAAATGCACATGGCCGTGCACATCACTTTTTCAGCATTTCAGCATATTGATCTCCATTACTTTTTAGGCTCACTTCAAGTGCTCACGGCTCCCATATAACCTTCCTCTATTGTTCTTTGACTTCCCTAAATACATAAAAATCAACCAAAAATAAACCAACTAATACGTAAAAATAAATAAACACACAAGACATGCAGTAAGTACTCAACTAAATAAAAACTGAATAAAAGAAACACAAACTTAACTGAAATTGAATTTTTCCTAACATAAAGACTACTTAATAAAATGCATTTTTCACACTCATTAAAGAGTAAGGTTCTATATTTGGTTCAAAAATCAATCTAATAATTAATTAAAAAATGAGTTGTAATTGAGCTATGATTGAGGCTGATTTGGTGCTCTATTACTTCATAAGTTTAGCTTTTTATGTTTTTTAGCTACTTGCTTTGAAAGAGTAACTTTAAATTTGTCCTACTTATTCCAAGAATGCTTTCTTATGACGGTAGTCCATTTTTCTTCCTCCCTTTTAGTTTCATTTGCCCAAGAGCCAATATGATCTTCATCCTAATCATCAATATCAGAATGGTTGTCCCTTTGAATGGGATCTTGTGTGGGTTGCGGGTTAGAATCATGACAAGTATCCTCTTCC
Source organism: Mallotus nudiflorus (assembly GCA_947683625.1). Classification (NCBI taxonomy): domain Eukaryota; kingdom Viridiplantae; phylum Streptophyta; class Magnoliopsida; order Malpighiales; family Euphorbiaceae; genus Mallotus; species Mallotus nudiflorus. Next base: position 205,214 of record CANTUR010000547.1, on the reverse strand, counting down.
ACCTCCTTCAAAGTGGACTCTAAAACCTTACCAACTATTTTGGTATGTGTCTGAATAACAATAATTGTACCATCATCAATATATATATTTGATTATATGCCGCACAAATTGCACCTTCCTCAAGTTGAACATGATCACCCTTCTCGGATTACAAAACAACTGGGAGAACCTCCGTAATTTCTTATGATTGCCTAAAAACAGCCTCAATCTGATTTGAGAAATCTGTAATTTTTTCTTTTTGCATGGGCAAAGCAGTAGTCTAATTAGTTGTGTGTCCATCAGGATGCAGGTCTAAGTGAAGTTTAGCAAAAGAATTATGAACATGAACACCGAAAATGGTGCTTTTATCTTCCAAACATGTAGTTTGGCATCAGATTTGGCTTTTAGTTTAACAGCTATTGTTTTATTAAGATGACATGCATGAGGTGTGTGTCTGATATTGGAACAAAAAGAATAAAATCTTGGCAAATTCTCATAGACTAAGTCTAAGAAAAAAAATTTCCAATTCAATTAATAATGAGATTTTCAAGAAGACTCGAAGACATATCCATGTCAATCAAAACATGAGTATAATGACCAAAGTCTCTCGTTGTTATAGCTTGATCAATTTTCAAGGGGACCCCAATGCCTTTAGTAATTGAAACCAAAATTTGATGGTGCCAATACTCCCATGGGAGTTTATAGAATCTAACAAAAACTTGAGTGTTTATTGATTTTTGGGTAGATGGATCGAAATTCGGAGACCAATGTTAAAGACATAAAATATCCAGTTTTAAAACGATTAATCCCCTTCCCCAAACTGAGTTTTTCTCTGTATAAGAGTTTAAAATGACATGACAAAACCCCCATCCTAAAGAGACTAATTTCCAGAGATTATAAAGGTTCCAAATCGAAGAAAGCTTCTTTTTCAAGTTTGACAATTTCCATGGTGCTTCGCCCTTTGAGAGGACCACTCTAACAATTAAGCCATGCTGACATAAAGCTATTTGTTGTTTATAAATTTCCTAATTAATCTTAACAGCAATAAAGCTGCCCTTATTAGAAGGTGATGAATCTTTAATGTTTAGAATTGTGTTACCAAGGTTACCTGAAACTGCCTTTGCGTATGAGAGTTTTATTGTTTTTTGGCAAAATCCCACATCGGGATTTTGCAAGAATAAGAAGGAGTCCTTTACCTATAAAAGGACTCCTCCCTCTTTAGTTACATTCATCCTAAACTACCTCTCCTATATATTTAGGCAATTGTATTCTTTCTCTCTCTTTTGTAATATTTCCTTATTTAGTGAAATATTATTTTGGTAGCGTTTGAGGATGTAGGCATAATTGGCTGAACCTCATTAAATTTTGGTTTTCTCTTTTATGTCTATTTAATAGCTATTGTCAAGTATAGTTATTATTAATTATTGTGCTATTAAAATTACTTGTCTTGATAAAATTCTATCTAAAGAGAGTGGCTTTTAAGTGGGACCATTGTGACCCCTCCACTCTTTCCTGGGAATATACCTTGGGGTGATTTTTAGTACAATCGTTTACACTATAGTCACCTATGCAATAGTTCTCAAGGTGATTTTTATTATTATTGGTGGAAATTAACCCAAATTCCACAATAATTAGTATCAAAGCTCTTGGTTTGTTTTAGTATGCTCTGTGGTTGCAACTTAAGCTAAACTTCCACATCAAAAAAAATTTCCTTGGGCTAATTGGCATTCCACATTAACAGCTATTAAATAGAATTTATAGTAGAAATGGCAGATGGCACAAAAGTATCTACATCAGTGTCAACAGCTTCTTCATCTTCAATTTTGGCAAGAAATGTTATAACAAATGCTAGATTTGCATTGGAGATTTTTCATGGCACTGGTCATTTTGGCATGTGGCAAAGTGAGGTTCTAGATACCCTTTTTCAGCAGGGTCTAAACATTGCTATTGAATGAGAGAAACCAAATGATGTTGAAGAGAAAGAATGGAAGGTGATTAATAGATTGGCATGTGGTACAATTCAATCTTGTCTTTCTAGAGAGCAGAAGTATGCATTTTCTAAAGAAACTTCTGCAAGTAAATTATGGAAGGCACTGGAAGAGAAATTCTTAAAGAAAAGCAGTCAGAATAAACTCTACATGAAAAAGAGATTGTTTCGCTTCAATTATGTTCCAAGTACCATAATGAATTATCACATTACTAGCTTTAATCAGCTAGTAATTGATTTGATGAATATGGATGTGACTTTTAATATTGAAGATCTAGCTCTGATGTTGGTGGGATCACTTCCTAATGAGTTTGAGTATCTTGAAACTACTCTACTTCATGGGAAGGTTGTTGTGTCTCTAAGTGAAGTAACTGCAGCCTTGTATAGTTATGAATTGCGAAAGAAAAAAAAGCAAGAAAATACAAGTGTTAAAGCAGAAGCTCTTATTGTCAGAGGCTGTTCATAAAGCCAGAATAAAGGAAGGAGAGGGAGATTAATGTCAAAGTCCAAACTGAGCAAAGATTAATATGCCTTTTATCGAGAAAAAAGGCACTGGAAGAAAGATTTTCCCAAGCTAAAGGACAAAGTCAAACTTAGGAAGGGAAATGTTATCTCAAATTTAAATATAGTTGAGTGTGATAATACAGATTCAGATCTTTCAATTGCTACTACACCATCAGCCAATTGTTCAAGTTCATGGTTATTAGATTCAACTTGTAGTCATCATATAACTCCCAATCAAGAATGGCTCTTTGACTTTAAAGAACTAAAAGGTAGAGTTATCTACAAAGTGAATAATGCCCCTCTTAATACACATAGGATTGGTTCAGTTTGCTTGAGCAATAAGGATGGATCAATCAGAACCTTAACAGATGTTCATTATGTGTCGGATTTGATGAGGAATCTCATTTTTGTAGGAACCTTAGAGTAAAAAGGTTTTGAAGTTAAGGCAAAAGATGGGATAATGAGAATTATCTCTCGTGCACTTGTGATAATGAAGGGGATTCAAAAAAGAAATAATGTGTACTACTTTCTGGGTAGTACATTTATTAAGACAGCAGCAGTGGTAGCTTCTACTGATGATCAGGAGTCAAAAGCAACTAGGTTATGGCATATGCGCTTGGGGCATACTGGAGAAAAATCCTTGAAATTATTGACAGATCAAGGATTATTGAAAGGAGCTTGGACTTGCAAATTGGATTTTTATGAGCATTGCATCAAAAGGAAGAAGACAAGGGTGAAATTTGGAACAGCTATCCATGATACTGAGAGAATTCTGGATTATGTTCATTTAAATGTATAGGGGCCTTCCAAGAATGCTTTATTAGGAGGAAACACTATTATATTTCCTTTGTTGATGATTTTTCCCGAAGAGTATAGGTGTATACAATGAAGAAGAAGGATGAGGTGCTAGAAATTTTCCTTAAATGGAAAAAGATGGTGGAGACTAAAATAGGAAGAAAAGTTAAACGTCTCTGCACAGAAAATGATGGAGAGTTAAAAAATGATCCATTTTTGAAAGTCTGTGAAGATGAAGGTATTATCAAACACTTCACCGTTAGATATACGCCATAACAAAATGGGGTGGCTAAGCGAATGAACTAGACATTGCTGGAGAAGGTTCGGTGTATATTGTCCAATGCTGGGCTGGGCAAAGAATTTTAGGCTGAGGTTGTGGTATATGCTTATCACCTTGTCAACCTCCTACTATTAACTACTAATGGTGGTAAAATGCAATTGGAGAAATGGTTTGGAAAACCTACTACAGATTATGATTCTTTATATGTGTTTGGTTCCACTGCATATTACCATATTAAGGAGTCAAAGTTGGATCTAAGAGTAAATAAGGCAATATTTATGGGGATAACTTCTAGTATGAAAGGCTATTGTCTTTGGTGTCCAGAAACAAAGAAAGTAATCTTCAGTAGGGATGTTACCTTTGATGAATCTACCATATTGAGAAAGGTGACTTCAGAAAAAATAGAGCAGACAAATGGTACTCCTAAGTAAATGGAGTTTAATAGTAACAGAATTATCCTAGCCAATATAAAAAGTGATGATGACTCACCTATGGTAGAAGATGAGTCAAATAAAGAAGAGGTTCAGACCTAAGAACCTCCACAACAATATGAATCAATTGCATTAAGGAAAGGGAAGAGGACTACTGGACAACCTACTTACTATACTGATATGGTCTCTTCTGCATCACCAATTACAATGGATGACATTCTTGCCACTTATAATGAAGCAGTCTAAAGTTCAAAACATGAAAAGTGGAGGATCGCCATGAATTAAGAAATGCAATCCTTGTAAAAGAATCAGACATGGAAACTAGCTAGTCTTCTAAAGGGAAAGAAGGCAATTAGATGCAAATGGGTATATGCAAAGAAAGATGGATTTCCTAACAAGGATAATGTTCACTACAAAGTAAGATTGATGGCTAAAGGCTACATGCAGACGGAGGGAATTGATTATAATGAAATATTTTCTCCAGCTGTAAAACATTCCTCCATTAGAATTTTATTGGCTTTGGTAGCACAATTGGATTTGAAACTAGTTCAGATGGATGTAAAAACTGCATTTTTACATGGAAACTTGGATGAGGAAATCTAAATGACTTAGCCAAATGGATTTAAAGCTACTAATAAAGAAAAGATGGTTTTCAAATGGAAAAAATTACTGTACAAATTGAAGCAATCTCCGAGGCAGTGGTACAAGCGATATGACAAGTTTATAATAGGGCAAAAGTACACGAGAAGTGAATATATCATTATGTGTATTTGTGTAAGCTACAAAATGGATCCTATATATATCTTCTTCTTTATGTTGATGATATGCTGATAGCTTCCAGGAGTCAGATAGAGATTGAGAAATTGAAGACTCAATAGAATAAGGAGTTTGATATGAAGGATCTTGGTGAAGCAAAAAGGATTCTCAGTATGGAAATATCCAGAGATAGGAAATTGAGGAGGCTTTGTTTGTCTCAGAAAGAATATCTGAGGAAGGTACTAAAACCTTTTGGCATGAATGAAAAGTCAAAATCAGTTAGTACACCACTTGCTCCTCAGTTCAAACTTAGTGCATCCATGTCACCTAAAAATGATGCAAAATGGGAATGCATGTCAAAAGTACCATATGCAAGTGTTATTGGTAGTTTGATGTATGTAATGGTGTGTACGAGGCCAGATATTTCACAGGCAGTTGGGGTTGTGAGCAAGTACATGCATGATTATGGAAAGGAGCATTGGCAAGCTGTGAAATGGATTCTATGATATATTCTAAACACCGTAGACATTGGTTTGGTATTTCAGCAGGATAGGCAAGATGGTCAGTGTGTAGTTGGGTATTGTGATTCTAACTATGCTGGTGATTTGGATAAGTGTCGGTCAACTACTGGTTACGTGTTTACTTTTGCAAAGGCACCAGTTAGTTGGAAGTCTACCTTATAGTCAATAGTTGCTTTATCTACTACAGAGGCAGAGCATATGGCAATTACACAGGTTGTAAATGAGGCAATTTCGCTTCAAGAGTTGCTTGGTGAACTGGGAATGGAGCAGAAGCACATCAAAGTGCATTGTGACAATCAAAGTGCTATTCATTTAGCAAAGAACCAGGTTTATCATGCAAGGACGAAGCATATCGATGTTCAACATCACTTTGTACTGGAGATTCTAAAAGAAGGTGGAGTCGCAATTCAGAAGATTCGGACTACTGAGAATCCTGCTAATATGATGAAAAAAGTGGTAACTGCAATCATGTTTAAACATTGTTTAGGGTTGATCAATATTGTTACAAATTGAAAAATGAAATTTGCAGACTCTACTGAACGTTAATTTTGTGAGAGAATTGTATGGGATTTTGCCAGGTGGAGATTTATTGTTTTTTGGCAAAATCCCACATCGGGATTTTGCAAGAATATGGAGGAGTCCTTTGCCTATAAAAGGACTCCTCCCTCTTTAGTTACATTCATCCTAAAATTGTCTCTCCCATATATTTAGGCAATTGTATTATTTCTCTCTCTTTTGTAATATTTTCTCATTTAGTGAAATATTATTTTGGTAGTGTCCAAGGACGTAGGCATAATTGGCCGAATCTCGTTAAATTTTGGTGTTCTCTGTTATGTCTATCTAATAGCTATTGCTGGGTATAGTTGTTGTTAATTATTGTGTTATTAAAATTACTTGTCTTGGTAAAATTCTATCTAAGAAGAGTGATTTTTAAGTAGAACCATTGTAACCCCTCCACTCTTTCCTGGGAATATATCTTGGGATGATTTTTAGTACAATCATTTACACTCTAGTCACCTGTACAATAATTCTCAAGGTGATTTCTGTTATTATTGGAGGAAATTAACCCGAATTCCACAACAAGTGTAGCCACATCATTGTCAACCTATGATTCAAACATGTCTTTATGGCTGATGTAGACCATGAGGAAGAAACCAAGGTGGCCTGACGGCGGTGCCTGATAGACTAGGTTACGGACTCTCCAAAGAGAGAGCGCAGCCCAACCTATATTGTGAAATTCTTTAAAAATTTTGACTAACTCCAATGAATAGAATTTAAACCCCATACAACTTATTTAAATCTATCTTTTTTTTTTTTTTTCTATATTGGAATTACTCTTGCGAATGGAAACCTACGTTGATTCGTTAAAAAAGTTGGGTAATGACGAAAGTTTGATTTTATGTTTTGATTTTGGAGATAAGAAATTCAAGTAGCTGCCTCTGCCTTCAGCCCTGAAAAAATGTGAAGTTTCTGCGTCTGCTATTAACAATAATCAGGATCTTTGTGTGGGCACTATCTGTTTTGATCAATTGAATATATGAGTGATGAAAGAATATGGGGTGGAGACATCTTGGAATAGATTGAACTTCTCTTTTCCTAATACATTTGAATGTTCCATTTACCCAAGAAGATGAAGCTCTATTGAATTTAGTAGATAGGCATACCATACAAATCCATATAAGTGTTTATTGAGCTCTCCGAGTCGCAACATACAGAGAGAATCTTTTATCTCTTAATAATTGTACTAAATTTTTTTTTTTCCCTAAATTATTAGAAAGGCAGAAATAATTTAAGTGAAAACAGCTTTTATGAATCGCATGCATGTAGATTGTAATTATGTACCAAATGATTCTTTTCTATTACAGATTTTTTATTTTTTGGAATATGTATGGAATTTTCATTCTTTTATATTATGGTATGCCCATGCCACAGGAACGGATAAAATTGTTTTAAGGAAAAAAAAAGTGTTAGACAGCTGATTAGCAGGGGAAAGGGAAAAAAAAAAGAAGGAAAATGAATGATAGAATCACTCCAAGTGTTATCACGAACATTCTAAGAATTGTTCCCTTTCTTTTCAAGAAAAGAAGACCCTTTGAGTTGAAGCTGATATATCTCACAAAAAAATTCTTAATGTTTTGGCTTGAAGGTTTATATTATTGTCCCTTCATCATTGCTTAGGCACAAGAACGTCGAAGTCACTGACAGTCCATTCAGCAACTTGATCAGGGGATTTAAAAATTTCTGTTCCTAAATCAATAGACGTCCATTGCCTTTTAGCTGGAGAAGTACCAGGATCCTGCAAAAATTTTTTGTTTTTTTGTTGTGTAAACATAAAAACAACTTTTTCTTTTTAGCAATTTCAAGGTTCTAGTTCAGGGAAAAAGATGAACAACAAACCTGATAAAAGTAGAGTGATTGTGATAACCTGCCAACATCAAGCTCCCAGGTTCTCGGATCACCAATCCAACCCTCACCTTGTGTAGTTGGATATCCATAATTACCCCAAACAGGATGAGGCAAAATCTGCAGTATCTCCTGAGGCTGAGGATTGCTATATGGATCACACAAACTGTAAGGCACTACAAGATGCTCTGCATTCCCTGGAGAACAATGCAAGTGATAGGCTGCATATGGGAATCGAACAGTGTCGTTTCGATGAATACGTGTTCCGTTCGAGAATGTGTGGTAAGGTGGGCAAGCATTAAGATTGTTGGGACGGCACCACGAACTTATACTAGGATTTATGATCATTTCGCTGTATCGAGTAACGTCGGAAGTGACATTGCCATCACAAGGTTGTCCATTGTTCTTCCAACAGCTTCCTATGTCCATTAGGTAGAACTGGCTGCTGGGTCCCCCACCTTTGATTACATTCAAAGTGAACCTCACTTTGAAGTTTGGTGATTCTGGTATCTGCAATAAATAGTGACACATTGTAAAGCACCTGTAATGATTGCCAGCAAATTGTTTTGCTTGCAAGGAAAATAATTTTGTGTAAAACAGTTAGAATGTGTCACAAATCCGATAGTTGGATGTAATTCTGTGGTTATAGATAAGAATTTTTCCTGACTTTTGAAAGGAAAATTTTTAATGTTTTTAGTTTATTAAACCTAATGGTAGATTTATAAAACATATATTTATTTTAAATTTTTTACCTAAATATAAAATGTAAAAAATATGTGTAATTCATCAAATTATTTCGTGTAATTCTCCGAGTACTACGAAAAATCCTCCAATAGTAAAAAGAACAATTATTTGAATAGATGCAAAGTTGAGAACGATTGAATATTATGTTAAAAACTTTTCAAGGGTACATGTTTCAATTAAGCTATTGAAAGGAAAGAGGCACTCACAATTTTAGACATTCCCCTAGTTGGGTAATGATAGCCACCGGAAAGGCCATAAGTGGCATCTGATCTCAAGTAAAGCATCAACCATGGATACTTTGTTGAAGTTCTCAAGACATGATGAAAAACCCAACTCCCCTTTCCAAGTTCCTTCTCCCAAGTTACAGAATGATAAGAAATATTACCTAAAAATCCTTTCCTCAAATCAGCATCTAAATCCCATGAACCATAAAACCTACCTTTGAGAGTAGTCCTATTAAGCCCTTGTAATGTTGTGTAGTCATGATAAATATATGGTTGGTTCATGCACCCTTGTCCAAAGCAAGGAAACCCAGAATCAGGGCCAAAAGGTCCTATTTTCTGGCCATTCTTGGGACACTTGGCTGCATAGGTATCCATGTTGCCACTCTTGAGCATGGTCATCCAAAATTGCCATGGATTTGGAGTATCTTCAACTTGACATTTAGAACCTAAGTAGAGTTCTTTCTCTGCTGCATAAAGATCTACATTATTAAGAGATGTTGGTTGTAATCCAGGAAAAGGGTCTCCAACACCTAACTTGTTGTCTTCCTCTGTCACTCTGTGGACTAATACGTATGGCAGCAAACTACAGAGGGAGCAATTCTTTTCTACAAAAATGAGTAAGCAAAAAGAAGGAAAATCTTTTTAGTAACACATTGATTAACAGAATTAATTTTAGTGTCATATGCTCATATACAAGTAATCTAAAGACAGATAAAAATCTCTTACAATTACGAATTGAAAACAAGCAATGTATAATAACTTGGCATGAATTTGTACCTTCTGATTTTGGGGCAGCCTTGTAAATGTCAAAGCAATCTGCAGCTCTTGGACTGCCCATGTTAGGGACTTCATCTCCAACCTCATTGCATTGATTCCATGACTCTATTGCCAGCCTTAGACTATCTCTTCTCATTCCTGGATCACCAATTGCTGATATATACTCATTTGCAGCTCTAACGTACAATGCACCTAAAAGAAAAGCCACTAACAGAACCAAGCTAGAATAATTTGGGTTCATATGTATATCCATTGGAGACAAAATGCGAGGTTTTTTTCTCTGTTCTATGTGTACATGAATATATATATATATATATATATATACATCCACAAGGCAAGTTTAATATGTGTTCTATGGATGAATTAATGATGGTTTGAATGGAATAGAAAATTTGAAACTTAGGTTTGTTAGGCTTTTACTAAAATAAGAAAAGAAACATTGCTTTGGACCTTAGTCTTAAAAATAAAATATCTATTGCATGCAAAATACTCTTTCTTTAATGCTTTTTCTTTTACAAAAGTTTTACATTTGGGTTTTAGGTGTCTAATGCTTTCTGAGTCTTATTTTTTGTTATTATTATTATTATTTTCATGAATAGAGACTTAATGAATTTTTCTTTTAAATTTTATAAATGGATAACAATAAAATTTAATATTATATTTTATAATATTTTAAAAAAAAATGACCGCCAAAATACTGATTAAGTAGCATTAATTGGCATTGGCATTGGAATTGTTATTATTATTCTTTGTTTAAGCGGATGTGACATTGGTTCGGTGCACATTCTGTTTCATACAAGGCTACTTATGCCTTTCTTAAACCAACTTTCTTACCAGAAAAGAAAGGGACAAGCTCACAAAGGAGTTTATCAGAATTGGATTTTTATTTTTATTTTTGTATTTTTGTGTGTCGTTAGGTGAGCCTTTGCTGGAAGCTGCCATGCAAGAGAAGCATCTCCATTAAACGATAAACTTGGAGCAATCCCTGTCTCATAGTAAATGTTCAACTTCAAGAGATTGCCATGTCAGGTCCCGGCAATCAGAAAACAAGACATGCTCAAGGTATTACTCTGGTAAGGCTCTATTCATCAGAAAAACCAATCAAAATTTTTGTAGCTACCTATATCATTAATGTATTCCTTAGCTATAAGGATATGATCTCATGTGCAAATCATTAATTTCTCGACAAGCACTACTCAAGAATCCAACACACAACAAGGAGGGATTTCTGGTCCCTCTGCCTGAAAATGATATTACAGTAATCCATTAAAATTGACCCTAAAATCAATGCCTTTCTCCCATAAAATCCACTGCACATGCAAAATCAGTAGTCGAACTACTGACATGAGCAACTTGGGCAAAGCCCTAATAAATGATTGACACAGTGCCTGAAATATTTCGGTCTTGGGTGCTTATCTTGTAATTCAAGAATTTAATTCCTTATAATTAAATTCATTTTTCTTTAAACTATTATATTTCTATTAAAAAATTGTTATTATCAACATCGGCTAATCTAAATGACAAAAAATTTACAAAGAAAATAAATGTTAGGAAAATTTTACATCCTTAGTGGATTAATATAATTCATCGAATTTTATATTAGTTGAAACCCTTATATTAATCGGATATCAAAAGTATCAAATGCAATATATATATTCTATTCTCTTAGCTCCAATAAATTTTGAATTTAAAATTTTATAACCTAAAAACCATTTGAGTATGAATAAATTAAAATTTATTGAAATCAATCTAAAATAGTAATAACTAATATTGGTCATAACACGCAAACTCTGATGTTTGCAACCTCTCTGCCTCTGAGTATGATATAATGGTAGTTGAATTTCTTTCAAATGAAGTGATGCCTCCATCCAATTACATAACTAAATAAAAGGTTCCACAGGCACAGTCACTGGAAAATTGTTGGCAAAGGAAGCCTGGCCTGGAGCATTAACTTGGAGTCCAATGCTGCAATCATTTTGGGTCAATAAAATTCTTTATGTTTGGACCTTAGCCTTACCACTCCCAACCCAGGTGTGAATGGGAGAGCTCATTTGCATTTAGCTAGCGTCCTGTATTGGTCTTCAAAAGTTCACAAGGAAAAAAAAAAGGTCATGTAATCTAACTAAAAAAAAAAAGCAAAAGGATAAAAAAGAAGGGACCAAATTGATTTCAAGAAACAAAAGAAAATGACAAAAAGAAAGAAACTCTTCCTCCAAATCACAAAAAGAAAAAGAAAAAATTGGCAGTCTTGTCTTAAATTGTCCAAAACCTGCCTCTACTTCAAAGCCAATTATCTGTTTCAGACGATGCCAAAAAGGTTGGCTAATTAGTTGCCATATGCTTAGCTAATGTATCAAAAAAACGGCTACTTAATTATAGTATTGATTTCAGAATTTGTATATTTTATAGTAACTATGTTGAGTATTGTCCAACAAATTATTTATTAATAACATAAGAATATGAAATTTTCATTTATGATTGTAAAAAATTAAATTATTTCAACGACGATTTCATTAGATATTTTATAATTAGAATTCCTCTTTTGAAATTTAAAAAAAAATTATTTAGACTAATAATTAACGGTTGTGATTCTATCATACTCCCCTTTCAAAAAAATAAAAATAAAAGAAGATTAGCCAGCTATTTTGGATGGGAGTTTGTACCAAATGAAATTAGAGTTTTTCTACTCCTGTTGATAATGAACCTTTAAGTAGAAGATGGAGAGAAAAAAAAAAAAAGAAGGGGTCCCCATTCCCTTGTAGCTGTGAATTTTTTTCAAGTACGAAACCATAAAGTGGGGAAAAAAAGAAAAGAAAAGAAAATTAAAGTAAGGCAAACTGGTCACAAGATTTAGAGCGGGTCTTTCTTTTGAAACAAAATTCTAGCAGAAAACAAGTAAGAAACCCACGTCCCTATTTATCAGCCTAACTGTCCCCAACTGTTAAAAAAAAAAAAACTCTCTGCCTTCCCTCTCACCATTATCCTCTTATTCAGTTTCTTACCTCCTCCTCCTCCTCTTTCTACTTTTTCTTCTTCCTCGTAACGTTTAGCAAATCAAGAAATTTTTCTCCTCCATAACAAGAAACACCCTTTTATCAGTAATCAAGAAAGATGAAGTGGGGCAAAAAGAAACAACCTTCAGCAGCTGCTTCTGCTCGTCCTTTCTTCATCTCTCAAGTTTTGTCAAATTCTTGGCTCGCCAAGTTCAAGCAAATGAGCGTGAATTCAGGAGAAAAGTATGCAAAGGCGAAGCCAAAAGCCAAGTGGAATTCCGTGACTACAAACCCTTCTAGCTATGTTTATGCTTGTAGCGATGGCGGTAAATTCTATGGAGGAGATGGTGATGCTTTTTGGAGACTATCATTTGGAGATGATAGTCTGGATGGTATGAAGAGTAGAGGTGTTTTGAGGTCAGTTTGGTACAATTCTGAAGATGATGATGATGTTCTTGAACTTCAACCATCAGGTTGCCAAAGCTATAGATCAAAGGCTACAAGAATTAATGGACAGGAAGAAGCTCAAAAGTTCAGTGGCATGGTTTCTCATGCAAGGAAAATGAGAGGGTTGCCAAAAGAAATTCAGATTTTGCCTGAAGTGCGAACACGTTTTAGAGAAAAGGTAGCAGAAATCAGAACTCCAAGGCTTAGAGTTGAGAAAGAGAAGAAACTGAAGGAAGGAAATCAAAGAGTTTTGGATGGAAGTCAAGTTGATGCAGAAAAGATTCCAAGAAAAGCAACAGCCAAAAATCTGTATGAACCAAAACCTGGAAGAACAGGTGGAATTGTTCACAGGAAGGACTTTAAGTTTGCGGCTGCGGATTCAAGAAAAGATAGAAACATCTTTCCTTTGAATGCAAGAGATTCTTATCAAAGAAAAATTCAAGAAGGCTTTGTTTTTGCTGCTGAGAATGAAAAAGGTAATGGATTTGCTGCAGAAAATTTTAGCTGTGAGTGGCAAAAGTTGAAAGAAAGGAAGATTGAAGAGGTAAAGTCAAGAAATGAAGAGCAGAGGAAATCTCTGTACATAAGCAGGGATTTGCCTAGAAAAAGACCAAAGCAAAGCAGCAAAGTGAGAGCTCATTCCCCAAGAACAGCTTCAAAAGCTGAAATTTGCAAAATAAAAGCACTTGAAGACATGAAGAAAGCTAAGCTGAAAATGAAAAAGAAGGCAAAGGAGAAAACAATAGAGGGATTTCAGGGCTTAGAAAGCTTTGCTGTAGTGAAATGTTCGTATGATCCTCAGAAGGACTTTAGAGAATCAATGATTGAAATGATCAAGGAGCAGAAGATTAGCCGGCCGGAAGAACTTGAAGAACTCCTGGCATGCTACTTGACACTGAATTCAGATGAGTATCATGATCTCATTATCAGGGTTTTCCGGCAGGTATGGTTTGATCTGAATCAAGCCTGTTTTGATACAGAATTAGAGCTGGAAGAGTTTCAGTAGGATTAACTTTCTACAATGATACTGAATTAAAGCAAGAAGAGTTTCTGCAGCTACAAGAAAACTTGTAAATATCCTTTAGATAGGTTAAACAAGGCTGTTATGAAATTATGCATTCCTTCTAATTGTCATTTGATCAAAGTATGACTCTAGCTTATTAATTTCACATTTTCATCATATGAGAAACACCCAATTAGTTAAGCTTGCTGCGATAAACAACATCAAGAAATACTGTATTCCACTAGTACTAATGTGCTTGTGGACCATTTCTAGCGAGTAGTAAATCAGCTATTTTCAATACTCTTGACTCATTTTGTTGTAAGTTACCTCCTTTCAAGCCAAAAACCATAAATGTCACCTGTAACAAGAGGCAGCGCAGGCGTTAATAGTATTAAGAATCGCTGTACAATTAACTATTCTGTATTCAACTCCTACACTATTGCAGCATATGCTAAGAATCTGCATTGAGTATGGACCTTTCTTTTTTCCAGAAATTCATGTATTTTCAAGCTAGCTAAAGTCTACGTATCTTGGATATTGAGAAGTGGAGAAGCAACTACCTGTCCCGTTAGCCTCAGCAAGACCTTCCAATATGTTATTATATTGACTAGGATAGTAACCTTATATATATAGCTTAATCTGTTCTATAATAGAGTACCTAGCTTAATCTATTCTATAATAGAGTACCTAGCTTAATCTACTACATATCAGTTAGAAGCAGGGTCAGGCAATGGCTACTACCAGGCATCTTACCTACGTCAGATTAAGCCAAAAGTTAACTGCCTAGCACGGCCATTACTGGTCTAACCGCCCACTATTTTAAGAGTTGCTCAGCTGGCGTGGCAGTACTGCCTTTTATTGTATTGTTATTGAAGAATATGAAGAAAGAGATGGCCACAGAGTTCCAGAACGGAAGGCAATTTTCAGTTTTCATGGGGTAGCATGACTATAAAGCTCGTACGAAAGAACAAAATAAGTGGTGAAAAGCACTGAAACAAAAGGGTCATTGGATTCAATTTATGTTAAATCATCACTATAATCCATAACACCGTTCAAGGATGGGATCCCAAGCAAGCAAATATTTATTGTGATTGAAAGAACATTCTTTCGCATTTTAAGTAAAAATAAACGGCTAGTGCTTCCGTCCCGGAATCATGATGATCGCTGCACTCTTGACAATTGTACAAGATTAATGTGTGAGATTCTAAATTCAAATCGGTTGTGGAAGAATAACTTTTGCATTTATATAAGCATATCCAGGACCCTACTGATGCTGCTAATGCAGTTGCAGGATGCTGCTGTAACACTCATAAGCAGAGCAACTGAACTTGACAGATGGGAATTTCTATGCTAACTGTGCCCAAAATTTCAAGCTTTATCCAACCATGGTGAATCTGACTTTTATGAAATAATTTCCACCATAAAATATAAGAAAGTTAACAAAATCTTTGGAATTATATGCAACAATACAGAACTTTACAAGTAATAGAAGTTCAATATAATCAAGGCACAGAAAACAACCTAAAGCTTTGAACGACACACACGACCACTGACATGAGAGCCACATAATTTAAAGCACCACTTACCAACGCCATCCCCCTGCTGTGATTGGAAACTATATAAAGTCAAAAATGGAGTTGCAGTTCAAAGAATCGCAGATGCAGGAAATTTTGGTACAATATAGTCCCTCAGCTTAAATAAAATTGCCCCACTGTATAAATTGCCCCCCAAAGTTTTCATAGCTATACATTCATTTTTAGACTAATCTTAGATTAATTGTCACTATTTCTTTCAACTTTGCAGTCAACTTGAACTAAAACTATCGCAGACCTTATTCAAATTTTACCCTGTTTTCCTCAGTTGGCTATCACCATTTTCGACATGCTATCAAGGTCATAGAACTAATAGTACAGGGCTCAATCTTATACATCATCTGTCTAATATCTATGATATTCAAATTGACATGATATAATATGTGCCACAAATAGATACAGGGAGCTTCATGTGCACATAAAGGCTTAAAAAGTTCTCAACCATCAGTCATCGAGTCAGGTGAAGCACAATTAAACTGACTAACTGAAGGAAATTGCAAAAGAATCGGCCAGTATAATAGCACCTTAGGAGCTGCAGTCATGAGATGCAAGTGCAACCAGAGTTTATGATGAAAAGAAAACGCAAAATCTATTATAATCCCATCAAGCAAATCAGACCTAAATTTATTACATGTGAGGTTCTGAGACATCATAAGCCGGGCTAAAAAAAAACAAGCAATTTCAAGTTCTCTCCGCAGGTGTAAGATGCCCCATTTGTTCAGCAAGATTATTTACATTCCTCCTATTCCACCAAAATTTTCCTTGATCACTGGGTTTAATCTCATTTTTCTTATCACTCAATTCCTTCCTCTCAGACTGAACTTCTTGTGCATCAGTCGAACCAGGGTTCTCAGTCAAAAACTGTTCCCAAAATACATCATTGACTCCAGATGCCACAACGGGAGCAGTCCCAACTGGTTGTTCCTTTGGAGGATCTGGCTCTGGAGCTGAAGCTACAACTGGCTCAGAATTCATATCAATAGTAGGTGACTTGGGCCGAATATCAATGTTCAGTTGAACACAAGATATGGATGGGCTATCTGCACAACTTGTAGATTCATCCAACTCCATGGTTGAACTCCTTTGGATGTTTGTACGAACATCATTCGCTATGCTTTCCCATAAGGTCAGAGATGACTCTAACTGCTCAAAATGCTCCATATTTGACAGTGCAATGGAATTACCATCAGCATTTTCTCCAGTAGTAGTGCAAGTCACCATTTGACCATCCTCAACGTTGGCCTCATCATAAAGATAACCAACTCTCGGCAGCCTCCTCTTTCTATCATGTCCTGGTTCCAATTGTGACATGAGGTTTAGAGCAAGCCCAGGTTTCTGCAAGACTCGGGCAACAAAAGACACCATATTTTGTTGACGCTGTTCCATTTGTTGCAATTTCTCCTTCAAAGCCTGCATTTGCATCTCAAATCCTTGCCGCTCACGTTCATGCTTCTGTAGCTCAACAACAAGTGCTTCTTTCTCATGTTTAAGCCTCTCAATGTCATCCTTCAAAGTCTGTCTTTCCAAATCTGTTAATGAATTCGATCCTTGGAGATTTTGCATAGAATGGCTATGAACAGGCTTCCGTCTGTGAATGTTCTTCATAAGGTGTGGCTGACCTCTTATGAAATCTTCATTCGCAAATTCCCATTGTTCTGGATCTATCTTTCTAAAACCCTATTCAATTGAACACATTCTGATTCAGCCTAAAATACATCAAAATAGAAAGCATATTGACACATTGAAAATGAAAGGAACACAATTGGGAAAGCATTGGCTTACATATGTGTTTAGTTGTCTGATGAAGCTCGAGAAGTTATTGTGCTTAAAATATCTTGGGAGCATATCTCTTGAAAATTCAGGTGGATTCCATACAATAAAGCTTTTGTTAGTCTGACTCCATGAAACAACTGAATCTGTGGAAGAATCGTCCACCATCTCATACGTTTTTGAGAGGAAAGGTGGCAGCGAATTCGAACCGCCCTGCGATTCCTCCATACTAAATTCCAATCTCTAATCAGAACCACAACATCAACATCAAAAACTTCACCCAGCAATGTGAAGATTCCCAATTCCAATCCTGCAAGACGCAATAGCAAAATCCCAAAAAATCAAAAACCTATATTCCCATTAACCAAAAGCCCTTTTAATCATCAGGAGAATTTGAATTCCCAGAAACATTCTAACCCACATCACAGGCATTGAATCCAAATTGGAAACTTCCCACATCAAAGTCAAAATAAAATAAAAAACCCCCCCCCTTCAAAATCCCATAAAACCCAATTCAAAAACCCTAAAACTTGACTCAAAATTCAACAAACTAAAACTCTTATTCACCCTCAGAGAATTATCCCAAATCCCATATCTGAGAGCTCAGAAGATATCAATAAATCCCAAATAATACAATACAGAAATCTAGAAACATCAAAGAGGACCCACTTCTTGAATTAAAACACAAACAAAAACCAGATGGAACAAAAGAAACTAATAGTTATCAAAATAATTTTATAAGCCCAAACGCAACAGTTGCAACGTAATTGTATTTATAGCAAAGACAACAAAAATAAAATAAACAGCTCTTTGCTCTGTTCTGTTATTAGTTGGAAATAATAAAGCTCTCCCATTTGACAAGTCGTTAAACAGCTCTATACTTTATAATAATAAAAAATTAGTCAAAATCACGAAAACTTGCAGCCAAAGAAAAACCCATATCACTAAATAGTAAATAAAAAAAAAAGGGTTTTTACCAAAAACACAGAAGTTGCAGAGAAAGAAAGTGGCACTGATTTTGATTTGAAAAACAAAAACGACTTGTTCAGTTGTCGTTGGAGATTTTTTTTTTTTTTATTGCTGCAGGCCGAGAGTTTCTTTAATTTTTGTCGCTGCGTTGCGTGCTCTATAGAAAAGAGACATTAATTAAATTTAATATATGGGTTTATATAAGTTATAATACATTTTACTTTCTCCTTCACGAGTAGTCTAAAGGAGGAGAGTTAAAGTTTGAATCTACTTTAGAAGAATACATTTTACACTAATTAAAATTTATGATAAATTTTCAATAAAAATAAACAATAATATATTTTGTATGTATTAGTTTTAAAAAAAATACATTTTATACTAAAATTTATGATATATTTTTAATAAAAAAATAAATATATTTTATACCTACTGCATTCAATTTTGACAAAAAATTTGGCTGAATGGTACTTTTTACTTTTGAAGTTTGCCTTTTTTATTTTTAAATTTTTAAATTTATCTATTACACATATTAATTTTTATTTTTTATCTATATTACCTATGATTTAATATTTCAATTTTTCATTAAACACATGTATTATCAACATAGATAAGCTATTAAAATTAAACAAATTCGAGCGTATCTGTTATTATAGCACCATAAATGATACAAATACAAAATAAATGTTTAGATATGCAATAAATAATTTTTTAAAAGTTAAGGAATACAATAGACTAAAATAGTAAAATTTAGAGAAGAAAAGAAATTTTCAACCTACTGAAATATGTCCATATTTGCATGAGATTTAACACATCAATACATGTTCTATACACGCACTTTAATATTGTAAATCATGAGTGATATAGATACAAAATAAAAATTGAGAAATATAATAGGTAAATTTAAAAGTTGAGAAAAGAGTAAAATTTAAGGATGAAAATGAGTATTTGGCTAAAAAAATTTCCTATATAATACTTTTAAATTTAACATATTTTATTAAAAAAATTTCTTAATATTTAACAATTTTATTTTTTCAAAATCTATTCTTTAGTTTTTGAGTTCAGTAGAATCTATCGATTAGTGAGTATAAATCATTTAAATTATATAAATATTTTTTTTGCTAAGATATTAGATAACAATATTTAAAAAAAATTAAGACTGATAAATATATAAGCTATAATAACAAATAATTGTCATGTAATTAACCAAAGGGGGTTCATTTTGGCATTTTGTTTCTGTAAATACGCGAGCCATGTTTTCTTTTTTCTTTTTTTTTTTATTTATTACAAATTTTTTATTTTCCTTTAATATTTAGTTTTTTTCCTTTTTCTATATATCTTACACGTGGATAGTATTAATGCTGCTTTTGTCTTTATTTGTAAAGTGTGACGTGTGCGCTTAGGTGGCAAAGAAATTGAGAAATTAGTGAGGCCATGTTCAATGACATTTATTAATGATTTAATAATTTTTCTTACAACGAGGACAATTGGATTCTCGAATTTTAATTATTATAAAATTAACTTTTTATTACATAATTATGTTATTTTTAACAGATCTTATATTTATATTAAGGGGCGAACAAACCGTTGAGTTACTTCGGTTAACTTAATTCAATTTAATTATTCAGTTAATTTAGTCCTATTTATATTCAAATTAGATTTTATTCGATTCTTCAATGTTAAAAATTAAAATTATTTTTAGTTCAGTTTTTTACGTAAAAACTTTGGTCCACCAAAATTTTATTTTATTTTTTATATTATTTTATATAACATATAATTAATAACAATTTCAATATTAAAAAATATAATTTTAAAATAATTCAATCGATTTGGTTTTTGATATATGTTCTATTGAGTTCGATTAGCGCGATTTTTTATAAAATTCAGCTTTATAATTTTAGTTGGATTTGGTTTTGGATAACTTTAATTTGGTTTTGCCAAACCAACCGAAAACTTATATAACAATCTTACTTACTAATTAGGTAGAATTTAGATTAATAATAATTTAATGATAATAAAGTAATGTAGGCATGCAAATTTTTCAAACTGTTAGCGAATTATTTAGATGTCAATCTTATAAAATAATAATAATACTAATTAGGTCTAAAAAAACAATAATAGTAATTAAAAAGGAATATGACTTGGAGAGAAATTTTATATTTCTATTAGAATGTCATTTTCTTTGATGAAGGGGAGGAGATGTATGCGTAAGAGCTTATGCAGAGTCCAAGTTAAAAGTTAAGCTACGCTAATATCATAGCTAAAATAATGGAGAAATAATAGAAGCATTTTTTATTTATTTGCTGTAAACGTGTAGTTACACCGTTTGTTTAAAATTCAATAATAGGAGTCGTCTCTTTTGTCAAAGTTTTTTTTTTTTTTTGAGCAAAATTTTAATTAATTCAAGCATCTAGGCATTGGGAATACTACAAGATCAGAATGGATTTAGTAAAGGAAAATCTACAATGATACAGAACCCATCAATGAGCTTGCTTTCATCATCTCTAAGCAATACTGTCATAGATGCCAAAGCAAACCAGCTGTATCATTGTATTTGCAGCAAACTTGAACCTTAGTTACACCTGGAAAAGGAATAATCTAAATAGAAATTTGCCTGGATTCTGCTGAAATTTTACTCCTCAAAGAGATTGATGGAAGGACATTCTTGAAGAGATTCTAATATAACAAAGTTAAGGTAAATATTGTTTGCGAATTGTCTGCTATTCCTCATCCATATTCTAAAAAATTACAGACAAAAGTTATACCCAGAAAGTAAACGGTCTTATATCAACATTATCAGTAGAGCATTGTCGGATATGTGATAAAAACCTCCATCCGAATCAAACTTTCACAATCCATGAGGTTGAGTAATCCAAGCAAGCTGTAAAAAAACAGAAAAAACCACAACAGGAAAGTAAAAGAATTCTAAAAAATGAGCAAAAAGAGATTAAACCCTAAATTTTAAAATTTAGAAACGAGATTAAAA
Organism: Mallotus nudiflorus; assembly: GCA_947683625.1. NCBI lineage: Eukaryota > Viridiplantae > Streptophyta > Magnoliopsida > Malpighiales > Euphorbiaceae > Mallotus > Mallotus nudiflorus. The sequence continues at coordinate 184,056 of CANTUR010000547.1, read as the reverse complement.
TTGAATGCATTACGTTTAATGGATAGATGTATAGTACTAAATTATGAAATCTATTTTCACTATAAAATATCTAATTTATATAACACATATCTAATTATGTAATTGTAATTTATAAATTGAGTGTAAGTAATAATCTCAATAATAAATGTTATTTTGAGAGCAATTAGAAGAAGTCTGACTTTGTTGCCGATAATATAAGATGGAATTGGACTTTAATGGAGAACTGGGCCTTACACTATAGTTCTACACCTCAATTGATGTTGATCTTAGGTTTACGCTATATCTACATCTCAATTGATGTCATCATGTTAGGGATTCTTCATACATAACTGAAAAACAGAAAAAGTTTTTTAAAAAATGCAGTTGCTTATTTGACAATAATTATTTTAAAATATGGTGATGATTTTAAATATTCAAAAACAACCAAACAATAAAAAAAAAACTCAAAATAATAAAAAACAACCACCCATGAAGCAATCAGATTATAAATCATAGAAAAATCTCAAAGTACCTCAAAATAACCACAAACAACCATGTAACAAACAAATCTCAAAATAACCAAAAACAAATCATGCAACAATCAGACAATAAACTTATAAAACAAAAATCTCAAAATAACTCAAAATAAACAAAAGCAACTCATCCAGCAACCAAATCATAAACCCATAGAACCAAAACCTCAAAACAACTCCAAACAAGCAAAAATAACTCATGCAGCAAATAGATCATAAACTTATAGAACATAAATCTCAAAACAACAAAAAAAAATAACCAAACAACTGAAGCAAGTCAAAACAACAAAAAACAACTCATGTAAAAATCAAACCATAAAATGAAACATTAAAACAACTATTGCAACAATTAGACCACAAACTCATGAAACATGCAGCTAAAAATGGTAATAATGGAAAAAGAAAATCTAATAATACCCATAACTAGGAGTGAAAATTGGTATATAATCGAACTGCACTAAACTAACTTTATAAGAGAAATAAAAATTGAAACCAAACCAAGTTATAAATTGAGTTTATAGTTCAGTTATCGAGTAACTGATATTTTTGGAGTAAAATAAAAAATAATTAGATATGAGTAGTTGCATGGTGGTTGTGTGTGTTTGAATGGAACCAAACCACCTCAGTTCCAATTGTGGTAGAATCAACTAATCTTCTTTTCATTCTTAACTATTTAGGATTGAATAAGGGACAATCTTGATAAATTGCGAACAAAATCAAACTGAACCGTCCATATATGAATTTAGAATTATGAAATAGTTAAGTGTTGTATTTAAATTAAATTATTTAGTGAATAATTTGATTATTAACCGTTTAATTTAACATACATATCTATGTTGCATTTGTTCACATGCTTCTCCACGGCATCTTCTTCCCCTTCAAACTTGATATTTAATTTGTTGGATAACTTTGTCAAAAGTGTAGTTATATATGTATGTGCATGATTATTTGAGCATGATTTGTTTTTGTTTATTTTTCTATGTTAAAAAAAATTATATGGGCATGTTATCCAAGTTATTGCTCATTTAATTGCCAAATAATAAGGAATATATGCATGTTATTCAATAGACATGCTGATTTGTTTTTGTCTCATGCGAAATCAATAATGATTACAATCTTTATACCACTGTGTTATTTGTGTTGTATAATAGTTAATAATATTGAATTAATCTTTTTTGTTTCTTGGTTTTATTGTTATTTTATTTTAATTAATTATATTAAACAAGGACAGCTAGCTTTAAATAGCTATGCATGAACAATTATGTGAAATTTAGGTTGTCTCTGTTATGTGTTTTGATTTTTGTTTTTCTGCTCTATTTGTGTATTGGAGACAACATAGTAAATAAATAAATAGATTTATGAACCAACACTGCTAGTTTATACATTAAATGAACTGAGTGTATTTAGTGAATAATAAATATTATAAATTATTCAAGATTTGTGTGTTGAACTTGTATTAGATAAAAGAGATATATTTGTATTTGAGTATCTCATTTGTGTATTTTTAATGTATATATTTATGCTTAATATACATTATAATTGTAGGTCTTTTGAGAAATCTCTAATTAAAATGATTTTATAAGTTAAAATAAGTGTTAGTACTAAAGTGGGACATTTATTGAGACTTATAAAATTATTTTAATTTTTGTGAAGAGATAATTTCTTATTATTGTATGTATTGACCTGCCCAAAGGGGGTTATTAGGTACATTAATTTTGAAATCGTGTGTGAGATGAAACATTTTGTGTTAAGAAATACATTAGTCTAGAGAATCTGTCTGCCCAAAGGGGATAGTTTTTCGAAAACTACTATATTCTCATTTGTGAGTTCCATATTAAAAAATTTTATTGCATGTGCATATTCTGCCCAAAGGGGAATGTGTAGTGATGCCAGAATATTTATATTTTAATATTGCAAGCCAAAATTAGCCCACATATTAATACAAGTTCATATTTTTTTGAACAGTTTCTATTAGCGTGAACAATACTAATGCTACTGTTGAGGAGTTGACCAGCACAAACTTTAAAAAATGGAAAGAAGAAATTTTGTATGCTCTAGCTATAAGGGATATGGATTTTGCTTTGCATGAAGATGAGCCAACTAAGCCTAATGATTATAGTACTAATGAAGAAAAGAAGTTATATGCTAAATGGAAAAAATCTTATCGTCTTAGTCTCATGGCTATGAGAAGGGCCATTCACGAGCACCTTAAAAGTGGATTATCTTATGAAGTTAGTGCAAAAGATTTTCTTACTGCTGTGGAACAACGGTATTTTGTATCTGAAAAGGCTGAGCCTAAGACCCTTATGAGTCAGTTAACCAATATAAAGTATAACAATGTTGGGAGTGTGACTGACTATATCCTTAGCATGGTTCATATTCAAAACAAATTGAAGGGTCTTAAGATTGATTTACCTGATGATTTTATTGTCCTTCTTGCCTTAAATTCTTTATCTCCTGATTTTAGCCAAATCAAGACTGCTTATAATATTCATAATGCTACTTGGAGTGTTAATGACCTTATAGCTAAATGTGATGTTGAGCAGAAGAAGTTAAGAAGGGAAAAAGGGGAGAGTGTCTTATTAGTTTCTCAACCTAAACCTAGCCCTAACCTTAACCATGATCCTAAAAAAGATAGGTCTAAGTTTAAACATAATCATTATGCTCCTAAGAAAACTCAAGTTTTTAGAAAGCATGAATATGGTCAGGCTAGAAAGGTGGGAGGTTATGATGTTGTCCAAAAGGGTAAGGTTAAATGCTTCGTTTGCATTAAGGATGGTTATAAAAAAGTGAGTGTCGTAGGTTCACAGCTTGGCTAGACAAACAACGCAAATAATAAGGTAAACCTTTTGCTTTTGTTTGTTCTGAATCTAATTTAATAGATGTACCATAAAATTTTTAGTGGCTTGATGGTGGAGCAATTGTTCATGTTGTTGTTACCTTGCAGGGGTTCATAAGCAAAAGGAAACAAAATGAGCATGAGGCCAAGCTTAGAGTTGGGAATGATGCTGAAGTAAATGTTGAGGCAGTAAAGGTAGTTAGTTTGAAGTTAGAATATGGTTTTCAACTTGTTTTAGAGAATGTTTTCTATGTTCCTTCTTTTAGGAGAAATTTGATTTCTGTTTCAGTTATGAACAAGATTGGATATTGGTTTAATATTCATAATAGAAAAGTTAATATTTTCATGGATTCCAATTTGATTGGTCATTGCATTATATCTCATAATTTATATCAATTGTCTTTGCATTCAAATATTAATGAGATAAATGTTGTGTCTAAGAGACCTCTGGTTAAAGAAAAATCTTTTAAGTTATAGCATAAGCATTTAGGTCATATATCTAAAGAAAGAGTTGAAAGGTTAGTTAAGGATAATATCCTTCCTACACTTGATTTTAATGACCTAGATACTTGTGTGGATTATATTAGTGGTAAGATGACCGAAACAAAAAAGAAAGGTGCAAATAGGAGTTCAAATATTTTAAAGATCATTCATACAAATGTGAGTGGACCTTATTCACCTACCATTTATGGAAATAAGTATTTTTTTACATTTATTAATGATTTTATTAGGTATGGTTATGTTTTCTTAATTAAAGAAAAATCTGAAGTATTTGAAAAGTTTAAAATTTTTAAACTTCAGGTTGAAAAACAACTAGGAAAGGTTATCAAAATTGTAAGATCTGGCTGAGGGGGTGAGTTTTTTGGCAAACATGATGAGACAGGATAACATATACGACCTTTTGCTAAATATTTACAAAAGTGTGGAATAATTGCCCAATATACTATGTCTGGTAGCCCTGAACAGAATGGTGCATCTGAGAGGCATAATCGCACTCTCAAAGATATGATGAGGAGTATAATGAGTAGGTCTAACTTGCCTAACTTCTTTGGGGTGAAGCTATTAAAACTGCCATGTATATTTTAAACCGTGTTCTAGTAAATCGATTTCCAAAACACTTTTTGAATTGTGGGTAGGTAGAAAACCTAGCTTAAACCATTTTCGTGTTTGGGGTTATCCTACTGGGGTGAGAATTTACAATCCTAATAAAAAAAAAAGCTAGATCCTAAATCATTCATTGTTACTTCATAGGGTACCCAGATCACTCTAAAAGATACAGGTTCTATTATCCTACACGTGGCACAAGAATTGTATAGTCCATGACTGCTAAATTTTTAGAGCTTGATGTTGCAGATGCTGCTTGTTCTCAACTGATTTTAGAAGATATGCATGATGATTATATGTCTATTTCTTTACTTATTATTGTGCCTAATGAAAGTATGGATGAATAATATGAGGACACAAATGATCTTCCTCATCCTATTGCTAATCCTCCTCCTGCAGTTGATCCTATACAACCACAAGTAGTTGAGGAATTACCTATAAGAAGATCTATTAGGGAAAGGATATTTGCTATTCCTGATGACTATGTTGTATATCTCGATGAGAACGATTACTAAATAGGTCATGTTGTGGATCCAAAGACTTATAAAAATGTTGTTAGTAGTTGCAATTCAAAATTATAGGTTGATGCTGTTGGGATTTCGTGATACAAACGCAGTGAAAAAATTAAAAATTTATCACATTCTCAAACCTGGATCCATGTAATTCGACTACTTGATTAAATCTAGGATTTTAAGAATCTTACCAAGACATAGAAGAGGTAAGATTTTCTGGAAGGATAAGAGAAGGTTCACACTGGTGACACCTTACCTCGAGCTTTTTGCTTTGGTTGTTTGGATCAAGACGTCTCCAAAAGGATGCATCCTCTATAGGTATCCACACAAACAGCCCTTCACAAAATGAATTGGAGTGTGTGCTAGCAACCTTCTTGATTGTCTCACAAATCAAGAACAAAAAGAAACTCTATATTTGTTTTCTAGGAAGAGAGAAAACCATTTTTGGAGGCAGGGAAAAACAAGTATATTAAAAACTAGAGAATATAACATATTTATAAACTCCAAATTAGGGTTGCACGTACAAATGACCTTTTTGGTAATTTCCTATTATATTCTGATTTTATTTTAAAAATAAATCAGAAATAATGTTTTATTTATTTATTTATTTAAAATAACATTTATCTTAAATAAATAAATAAAACACTTTAATTATTTATTTCCATAGAGTTTATTTTGGGTTTATTAAACCCATAATCGTTTTTGGCTTGTTCTAAGTGTGTAACCCTGTAGGTTCACATAACATTGGCAGTGGGCCTAAATCTCTATTTAGGCCTACAATTCATAGTGGCCTCTAGCAAGATATTATGACTACCTAAGTCATGTGAAGTCAATAATTTGACATAACCTAATTACAGTGAATTTTATCGTCCCTTTATCACATGATATTTTAATTGAACATAAGACATAGAATGTCATCCTTATATAGTTTAATATTATGACTTGATTCTAAGTAGACTAAAAATGATAACTCTTTATCAATTCATTTCAGCATGGCCATGCATTTTCCTTTAGTCTATCTCATCAAAGGGCCCATAGATATCTTTCTCATATTAATGAGGGATAAATTCCTTCTAAATCACTCACATTCCTCACATAACTAATTTTATATCCAACAACATCCTATCTAATCATCCGATTAAAGATAATGTTAGAATGCATCAAAATATAAAATAGCTATGTAGAAATCCATGATGATTTCAAGGTCAAAGGACCGAAATAAAATTATTGTAATGAGAAATACTTATGACAATATTCTATGCAGTATTCTCATAGTGGGTCAATCCAGTACATGATCTCTCATCATGTACCTATGAGTTGACTTAATATCTCATATTCATGATTAGTAAAACATAACCATCAGTTAACATCATACTAGCCTTAATACTTTATCATTTATATAATTAATAAATGGTTAGGGATAATTAGAATAGAACTCTTATTTTAATCTAAGGGTTTTACTATCAAGTCACATACTTGATGGCCTTAGTAAGAATTAACCATTCATATAATTATCATAAAATTAAATGATAATGAAATACCTCTTTATTAATAAAATAAGAAAGTCAATACATAATCAAATGATTGACCTAGTGCATATCACTAACAGATGCAATAAAGGATGAGATGACTTTTATGGCTTCTAATGGGGTGTGGGAATTGATAGAACTTCCTTTTAAATATAAGCCTATTGGATGCAAGTGGGTATTCGAGACTAAGAAGGATTCTAAAGGAAAAATTGAGAGGTTTAAGGCAAGATTAGTGGTGAACGGATTTACTCAAAGAGAAGGTATTGATTATAATAAGACTTTTGCACCAATGTCTAATAAGGATTCGTTTAGGATTATTATGGCAGCTTATTTTGATTTAGAGCTTCATCAGATGGATGTCAAGACAATATTCTTAAATGGTGATCTTAGTGAAGAGGTTTATATGGTACAGCCTGAAGGTTTTGAGGAGAAGGGGAAGGAACATTTGGTATGTAGATTGAAAAAGTCTATTTATGGACTTAAACAAGCTTCTCGTTAATGGTATCTCAAGTTTGATGAAGTTGTGACTTCATTTGGTTTTATGGAGAATAAAGTGGACCAATGCATTTATCTTAAGGTCAATGGGAGTAAATTCATATTCCTTATCCTTTATGTTAATGATATTTTATTGGTTAGCAATTATTTGAATTTGTTAAATGAGACCAAGCTTTTACTCTCTAAAACTTTTAATATGAAAGATCTGGGAAGAATTGAAATTCGTCGTGATAGATCTCATCATTTATTAGGTCTTTCTCAAAGGGCCTATATTGATCGTGTGCTTGCTCGGTTTAATATGCAAGATTGTAAAGGAGGTAATGTGTAATATCCCGTATTTTTTAAATATTTTAATACTGCATCGGGATATACAGTATTAATAATTTTATATATAATTATGATATTTTTACGAATTGATATGTATTTCAAGCATATTTTTATTATTGTATATTATTTATAGTATTTTATGTAAAATTTTTCCGAAACTTGCATTTTCGGGGAATTTTTCACGTAAATAATTTACTATTAATTATTTTAATTAGATTTACAGACTTGCATGAACTCATATATATTTTTAAAATACTAAATAATGTATATTTGTGTAATTATTTATTTAATTAGGATTTAATTAATTATCCTAATATTTTATTATTTATTAATTAGTTTTATTGTTATTTAATTATTTTTATTTAATATTAAATTATTAAAATATTAAATTATATGTGTGTGGTGGGTAATTTTTCCAAGTATTATATTAATATACTATACTATAATATATATTAATATTATAATATATATATATATAAATGTTTTATTTTTTTCTTTTCTTTTCATTTTTTTTTCTTCTCTTTTCCTTTCTCTTCTATTTCCTTCTCCTTCCCCCGACAACCCATCCCCTCACCCTCGTCGTCCGATCACCAGCCGTCAGAGTGCCTCCCCTATGTGTCGCCGTCCTCCTCCGCTGCCTTGCCACTCTGGTCGTCTTCCCCGGTGCCGGCCAACTTGTTTTCTTCCATTTTTGGCCAAAAGTCCCATTTTCTTCACAACTCACTATTTCAGCCACCAAATTCCTTCATTCCAGTGTTGTTGGACTCCCCTGAAGCCATAGAAGACAATTCCAAGCTTTTTTAAGCTCAAAATTTGATTTGGTATGGCTTTTCTCAATTTTTCAATTTCGGCCATAAATGATTTTCGAATTTTTTTGAGCTTCAAATGATTGATTCATGAAAAGTCCCTTAACAAATGTTGATCCTAGTAGCTTAATATACTTGTGTAAATTTTTTTAGAATTTTTGAGAATTATTTTGACTTTTGGGTATTTTTGAATATTTTATTATTATTTTCTAATTTTCGAAAATTTATTAAATAAATTATGAAATTGTTTTTTATGATAAATATAGGTGTTGAAATGAATTATAGAAATTTATTTGGAATTTTTATGAATTTCTATGTATTTATTTTGAATTTAATTAGGTTTATGTAATTTTGGAAAATTAGGTTAATTATGTTTTTAATTGAATTTAATTATTTAATTGAGTTTAATTATTGATATTATTGATAAAAATGTTGAGAAAATTAATTTTGTGCAATTATATTATTTTTGGTGAATTTTTGGAGTAATTTTAGTATATTTATATATATAAGGGTATTTTGGTAATTTTACAATAAGTTGGCTAAAAATGTAATTAAATTGGTTTTAATAGTTATTTAAGGTATAAAAATGATTTCTATAAATTATTTAGTATTTTTAACTAATTAAAACTATTTTTCGTAAATTATTTTCAATTATATATATAATATACGATTTTTCTAATAAAATGAGTTTTTATCGGTTTTTACTGTGTTCAGGGGTTAATTATGTAATTTCTACTTATAAAATGTATTTCTGTGATATAAGGGTATTTTTGATATTTCTATATTGTTTTGTGGATTGAGAACCCCGGTCGGTAGACTGTAGTTTGGAGTCCAACCGAGGGGTTGTGGATGTGTTTCTGTGTCTATTTTTTAAAGTGTGTTTCTTTGCAGGGCCGGCTCTACTCTTTGAGTAGAGAGATGTCCATTTTACAGGGGAGGTTCTGCCAAATTTTTGATAGAATTCTCGTAAAATGTGATGTCCGGTCGAACTCTAATTTTGATTCTGTGTCTAATATTCTAAATCGAGTTTCTAGGATTTTCTGTTAGGTTTATTCCGATGTCTGTTATTTATTGTTTGTTTAGTTGCATCAAGACCGAGACCTAGTGGACCAGGCCCATCGGACCCATCTCGAGGAGCGCACTAAGTGTGAGTTACTATTTTATATATATGTGCTGTAGGGTGCATGATTTTAGAAATATATGTTTTATTTTGATAAATATGCATAAATGGTTTAATTATTACTTAAGTTTATTTTTAGTTTATCTTTGGTTTATTTTCTGTATATTTTAAACTATATGCATGTCTTATTAATGAATTATGCTTAAAATGTTTTTAAATATATTTCTAGCTTATTTTGTAATTATATTGGAGTTATTTGACGTATATATACTCGAAATATACATGGTTTATTTTTGGTATATTTTTAGTATATATATGGTTTATGTTGCTATTTTATTTAAGTTCATGCATCATTTATTTTTAAGAATGTATGTTTTATATTTCAATGAAGGATATCGATAGAACGTGCTACCTAGTGGGCAGCACTAGGACCGAGTACGTACCGGTACGCTTATAGCATTTAGGCTATATTACTAACCTGTTTGAGGATATTGATTGGGTTTGATTATCTGATGTGTGATATGATTTGGGAGTGTGATTGCTGGAGCTCGGTTGACCAAGTGTCTCGGGGCTAATCACACTGACAGTCAGACTGCTGGATCTCGGTTGACTTAGTGTCTCGAGGCCAGTCTACTGTCCAAATGGATCAAGTGAATATATTTTGGAATAAATGAGCCTGTGTGGCTAGAGTGTTATCTAACACTGTATTGAGGTTGCGATATTCTAGGGTTCTATTTTATCCTTCATAAACAGTGATTTTCAATAAAAATATATAAAATGATTTTATTGCATCTGTGTGTATTTGCCTGTATATATACATATTAGATATATATTGTTGATTGTATGCATTGTCATTTAGTATGCATGTATATATATTATAGTAATTCACTCAGTGAGATCTAACTCCCCTCTGTTGACCATTTTTTAGGAGAGTCTTCTTCTTCAGACCTCAATAGCAGGCCTATACGTCGGATTTCTTCCGCCCCAGCTTCTTTATGTAAACTGCTTATCTGAGTCTTGAGTTTTATATTTATAATCTAGACACTGCAGTAGTTGTAAATAAATTATGGGTTTTATGTATTATATTTGTGAGTTATGTATTTTGAGAAATTGAACTGAAACTTGTATCAAAGGATTTATCTATATATCAGATAAACATATTTTTATTTTGATAATTATAATTTTATTTTCGTTGCATTAAGAGCTGTTGTTATTATTATTGCATGTTTATTTTATTTTTAGGCTTGCTACGGGTTCCGGATTTGAAAGAATTCCCGTTCCCTAGCGCCGGTTATGGCCCCTGTTTTGGGTCGTGACAAAGTTAGTATCAGAGTGGAGTTCTGTGTCAAGGCTTAGTTGTGTGAGTCGTGGCCCTAGTTTTCAAGTTGTGTTTTCTTTTCGTAACTATTATAGTGAATTAGGTTCCAGTATGTCTTGATGAGTATTCCTTGCTTTAGTTTTCTGCATTATTCCTCCATTGTCTGTTTTGTCTGAATTGTTCTGTTGTGTTTTTAGAATGAGGAGGCGAACGTGTGTCGCTCCACCGGTCGTTGAGGCCGAGGATGACGAGTCTTTTCAGGATGAGGTTTTACCTCCTGAGCAACCAGTTAGACGTAGAGGTCGTGGCAGAGGTAGACCTCGAGGAGCGGCAGGTCGCCATAGGCAGAGAGAGTTACAGGACGAGGAGCCTGTAGAGCCTAAGTTTGAGGATGTTCCTGTGCCTCCAGTTGTTTCGCCTGTTCAGCCTGCCTATCAGCAGGGTATGTCTGACCCTGAGGTAGCTTTGTTCTATGCCTGAGTTGGCAGGATTGCTTTCGATGGGACTTTCGATCCGTTAGATTTTCTGCATGCGATCAAGACTCGGACTCGGACTGCTCACACCGAGTACCAGCGGATTATGATCTTTGAATTGTCTGTCGAGGGACCAGCCTTAGACTAGTTTATTCAGATGATCCAGCCTTATATGATGATGATGACCTGGGTTCAGTTTCGAGAGCGATTTATGAGGAGATTCTATCCAGAGCCTCTCCATATGAGCTATCATCTCTGACTGACCAGTATTTCTCACGGTGATCGATCTGTAGAGGAGTACACCTGAGAGTTTCTTCGGCTGGGTAGATATGCAGAGGATCTGATGCGAGATCAGTATTTCGTAGTCACTACCTACGTTACTGGTTTGGGTTCAGCATTTGCTGGTATGCCTACAGTAGGCCTTACTCTAGAGTCTGTGATTGAGTTGGCTAAAGAGATTGAGCTGAGGCTAGTTAGACAGGGAGCGATGCCTGATTACTACCAATTGGGAGTTCAGTCGAGTGGATTGCAGACTACACCATATTTGAGTTTTCATGTTGGATCGAGTAGTCAACAGCGAGGTCCGACTCAGCAGAGTCAGAGGTAGCAGCAGCGAGTGCATCGAAGCAATAGACATGGCCATGGAGGTCAGTATAGATCATTCAGATTTAGGTCAAGTGCTTCGAGCAGCAGCAGTGGTCGTAGTTCTAAATCAGCTGCCAGTGTATGCCAGACCTGTGGTAGAGTCCATCAGGGATCGTGTTACCTGACACCACTGACATGCTTCAGATGCGGGCAGACAGGACATTATGCCAGATCGTGTCCTTACTAAGGGTATCAATAGCTGCAGATTCCATGATTTCCACAGTAGTTGATTGCTAGTGCTGCACCCGTGCCATTTCAGTTGCCCCCAGCCCAGCATCAGAGTTCCACTCAGCTTATTTCATAGCAGGGTCGTGGTAGAGGTACTAGAGGAGGTGCCAGAGGTGTTGGCCAGGCTTCTACCAGTCAGCAGGGAGGTCGAGGATAGGCCAGAGTCTTCCACCTTACTCAGTAGGATGCTTAGGCATCTAATGCAGTCTTGGCAGGTATTGTTTCTATTTATTACCTGAATGCATGGGTTTTGTTTGATCCGGGTGCCATGCATTTGTTTGTTTCTCCTGTTTTTGCTTTCAAGTCTTATTAGCAAGCTTCGAGGATGGCTTTTCCTTTGTCTGTTGCCACTCCTCTGAGTGATTCCTTAGACACCGATATTATTCTTTCTGGTTGTCCAGTTCTCGTGGGAGATAGAGAATTACCCGCTGATTTGATTATGTTGGATGTGATGGAGTTTGATGTTATTATGGGAATGGACTGATTATCTCAGCACTATGCCGTGGTAGATTGCAGGAATAAAGAGATGACTTTTAGAATTCCTGATGAAGAAGATTTTAAGTTTATGGGTAATAGGAGTTCAGCACCTCAGAATCTTATTTATGCTATTACGGCTAGGAAGTTATTGAGGAAAGGTTGTCAGGGATATTTGGCATTGGTCAGAGATACTTCAGTGGAGAAGTTATCACTCACAGATGTTCCTGTTACTTGTGAGTTTCCTGATGTTTTTCCTGAGGAGTTGTCAGGTTTACCACCTCACAGAGAGATTGAGTTCTGTGTAAATGTGGTTCCAGGTACTACTCCTATATCTATGCCACCCTACAAAATGGCTCCTGCAGAGTTGAAAGAGTTGAAGGAGCAGTTACAAGAGTTGTTGGATAAGGATTTTATCAGACCCAGTATTTCTCCTTGGGGTGCACCAGTCCTATTTGTGAAGAAGAAGCATGGTACCCTGAGACTGTGCATTGACTACAGAGAGCTTAACAAGGTGACAGTGAAGAATAAGTATCCTCTCCCGAGGATAGATGATTTATTTGATCAGCTACAGGGTGCACAGTTCTTTTCTAAGATTGACTTGAGGTCGGATTATCATCAATTGCGGATTAGTGAAGCCAATGTTCCTAAAACGGCATTCCGCACTCGATATGGCCATTATGAGTTTCTGGTGATGTCTTTTAGTTTGACTAATGCACCAGTAGCTTTTATAGACCTGATGAACAGGGTATTCAGACCGTATGTGGATCAGTTTGTGGTAGTCTTCATCGATGATATACTGGTTTATTCAAGGAGTATGGAGGAGCATGTATATCACTTGAGGATTGTACTGCAGACACTGAGAGATCATCAGTTTTATGCTAAATTCTCAAAGTGTGATTTCTGGATGGAGAGTATTTCTTTCCTTGGACATGTAGTGTCTAAAGAAGGTATCCAGGTTGATCCACAGAAGATTGAAGCAGTGTCTGAGTGGCCTAGACCAACTTCTATTACTGAGATTCAAAGTTTTATGGGTTTAGCCGGGTATTATAGGCGGTTTGTGCAAGATTTTTCTAGAATTGCAGCCCCTATAACTCGCTTGACTCAGAAGAATGTTAGATTCGAGTGGTCAGAAGCTTGTGAGAATAGCTTCCAGTTGTTAAAAGAGAAATTGGCCACAGCGCCAGTGTTAGCTTTGCCTAATAGTGTAGACAAGTTCACAGTTTATTGTGATGCCTTTAGAGTTGGCCTTGGTTATGTGTTGATGCAAAATGGAAGGGTGATAGCCTATGCTTCAAGGCAGTTGAAGAAGCATGAGCAGAACTATCCCACACATGACCTTGAAATGGCTGCAGTGATCTTTGCTCTGAAGATCTGCAGACATTATTTGTACGGGGTGACTTGTGAGATATTTACTGATCACAAGAGCCTTAAGTACATTTTCCAACAGCGAGATCTGAATCTGAGGCAGAGGAGATGGTTGGAATTATTGAAAGATTATGACTGTGAGATATTATATCATCCGGGTAAAGCTAATGTGGTAGCAGATGCCTTGAGTAGAAAGTCCTCAGGCAATCTTGCTCACATCAGTGTTGAGAGGAGACCATTGATCCAAGAATTGCATCTGATGTGGATCAAGGTTTGATGATGAAGATAAGTAGATCAGGTGGATTGATAGCTCATTTTAAGGTGCGATCTGTACTGAGAGATAGGACTAAAGTAGCTCAAAGCCGAGATCCTATTCTAGAAGAGCTTACAGAGAATGTCAGAGCAGGGAAGTTCACTGATTTCACACTCAATGATGATGGTGTGTTGTGGATCAGTGGTAGATTGTGTGTTCCTGATGTGGATGATTTGAGAGAAGAGATCCTAGAGGAAGCACATTCTACAGCCTATAGCGTACATGCGGGTGTTACTAAGATGTACCACAGTATTAGAGACTTATACTGGTGGGATGGAATGAAGAAGGATGTCGTTGATTATGTTGCTAAGTGTTTGACGTGTCAGCAAGTGAAAGCTGAACATCAGAAGCCTTCTGGGAAGCTTCAGCCTCTTCCTATTCCCGAGTGAAAGTGGGAAAGGATAGCTATGGATTTTGTGGTAGGTTTACCTCGTTCTAAGGATGGATACGATTCCATCTGGGTGATTGTAGACAGGTTGACGAAGTCTGCACATTTCTTACCTGTGAAAGCCACCTATTCTATAGCTAGATCGACGAAGTTGTATGTGAAACATATTGTGTGCCTTCATGGGGTACCTGTATCCATTGTGTCAGATAAAGGTTCGGTGTTTACCTCTCGTTTTTGGTAGAAGTTGCAGGAAGCGATGGGCACTAGGTTGGATTTTAGTACTGCTTTTCATCCTCAGACAGATGGTCAGTCTGAGAGGACGATCCAGACACTGGAAGATATGTTAAGGATGTGTGTCCTGGATTTGGGAGGTAGCTGAGATGATCATTTGCCACTTGTAGAGTTTGCTTATAATAACAGCTACCATAGCAGTATTGGCATGGCACCATATGAGGCTTTGTATGGAAGGAAGTGTAGATCCCCTCTGAGTTGGGATGAGATTGGTGAAAGAGCTTTGACTGGACCTGAGATGGTTCAGGATGCTGCAGAGAAAGTCATCGTGATTAAGCAAAGATTAGAGACCGCAGTTAGCAGGCAGAAGAGCTATGCGGATCCTAGGCGTAGAGATGTGGAGTTTCAGGTTGGAGATTTTATTTTTATGAAGGTATCTCCGATGAAGGGTGTTATGAGATTTGGCAGGAAGGGTAAGTTAGCACCGAGATATATCGGACCGTTTGAGATTCTGGAAAGAGTTAGCACTGTTGCATATCGGTTGGATTTGCCTCCGAGTATGTCACAGGTGCATCCAGTGTTTTATATCTCGATGCTAAGGAAGTATATCTCAGACCCTTCACATGTGTTGCAGCCTGACAGTGTAGAAGTGAGTGAAGATTTGACGTTTGTGGAAGAACCTGTGGCGATCGTAGATTATCAAGTCCGACAGTTGCGTTCGAAGCAGATTCTGATGGTCAAGGTTCTGTGGCGTAGCAACAGAGTCGAGGAGCATACGTGGGAGACTGAAGATGAAATGCGAGTTTCTTTCCAGTATCTCTTCCCTCCTTGATCTTGTGATCATTTTCTTTCTGGAATTCGGAGACGAATTCTTGTAAGGGGGGAAGACTGTAATATCCCGTATTTTTTAAATATTTTAATACTGCATCAGGATATGCAGTGTTAATAATTTTGTATATAATTATGATATTTTTACGAGTTGATATGTATTTAAAACATATTTTTATTATTGTATATTATTTATAGTATTTTACGTAAAATTTTCCCGGGACTTGAATTTTCGAGGAATTTTTCACGTAAATAATTTACTATTAATTATTTTAATTAAATTTACGGACTTGCATGAACTCATATATATTTTTAAAATACTAAATAACGTATATTTGTGTAATTATTTATTTAATTAGGGTTTAATTAATTACCCTAATATTTTATTATTTATTAATTAGTTTTATTGTTATTTAATTATTTTTATTTAGTATTAAATTATTAAAATATTAAATTATATGTGTGTGGTGGGTAATTTTTCCAAGTATTATATTAATATACTATACTATAATATATATTAATATTATAATATATATATATATATATATAAATGTTTTATTTTTTGTCTTTTCTTTTCATTTTTTTTCTTTTCTTTTCCTTTCTCTTCTATTTCCTTCTCCTTCCCCCGACAACCCATCCCCTCACCCTCGCCGTCCGATCACCGGCCGTCAGAGTGCCTCCCCTGCGTGTCGTCGTCCTCCTCCACTGCCTCGCCACTCCGGTCGTCTTCCCCGGTGCCGGCCAACTTGTTTTCTTCCATTTTTGGCCGAAAGTCCCATTTTCTTCACAACTCACTATTCCGACCACCAAATTCCTTTATTCCGGTGTTGTTGGACTCCCCTGAAGCCATAGAAGATGATTCCAAGCTTTTTTTAAGCTCAAAACTTGATTTGGTATGCTTTTTCTCAATTTTTCAATTTCGGCCATAAATGATTTTCGAATTTTTTTGAGCTTCAAATGATTGATTCATGAAAATTCCCTTAACAAATGTTAATCCTAGTAGATTAATCTACTTTTGTAAATTTTTTTAGAATTTTTGGGAATTATTTTGATTTTTGGGTATTTTTGAATATTTTATTATTATTTTCTAATTTTCGAAAATTTATTAAATAAATTATGAAATTGTGTTTTATGATAAATATAGGTGTTTAAATGAATCATAGAAATTTATTTGGAATTTTTATGAATTTCTATGTATTTATTTTGAATTTAATTAGGTTTATGTAAGTTTGGAAAATTAGGTTAATTATGTTTTTAATTGAATTTAATTGGTTAATTGAGTTTAATTATTGATATTATTGATAAAAATGTTGAGAAAATTAATTTTGTGCAATTATATTATTTTTGGTGAATTTTTGGAGTAATTTTAGTATATATATATATATATATATATATATAGGGGTATTTTGGTAATTTTACCCTAAATTGGCTAAAAATGTAATTAAATTGGTTTTAATAGTTATTTAAAAATGATTTCTACAAATTATTTAGTATTTTTAACTAATTAAAACTATTTTTCGTAAATTATTTTCAATTATATATATAATATACGATTTTTCTAATAAAATGAGTTTTTATCGGTTTTTACTGTGTTCAGGGGTTAATTATGTAATTTCTACTTATAAAATGTATTTCTATGATATAAGGGTATTTTTGGTATTTCTATATTATTTTGTGGATTGTGAACCCCGGTCGGTAGACTATAGTTTGGAGTCCGACCGAGGGGTTGTGGATGTGTTTCTGTGTCTATTTTTTGAAGTGTGTTTCTTTGCAGGGCCGGCTCTACTCTTTGAGTAGAGAGATATCCATTTTACAGGGGAGGTTCTACCAAATTTTTGGTAGAATTCTCATAAAACGTGATGTCCGGTCGAACTCTAATTTTGATTCTGTGTTTAATATTCTAGATCGAGTTTCTAGGATTTTCTGTTAGGTTTATTCTGATGTCCGTTATTTATTGTTTGTTTAGTTGCATCGAGACCGAGGCCTAGTGGACCAGGCCCGTCGGACCCGTCTCGAGGAGCGCACTAAGTGTGAGTTACTATTTTATATATATGTGCTGTAGGGTGCATGATTTTAGAAATATATGTTTTATTTTGATAAATATACATAAATGGTTTAATTATTACTTAAGTTTATTTTTAGTTTATTTTTGGTTTATTTTTTGTATATTTTAAACTATATGCATGTCTTATTAATGAATTATGTTTAAAATGTTTTTGAATATATTTCTAACTTATTTTGTAATTATATTGGAGTTATTTGACGTATATATATTCGAAATATACCTGGTTTATTTTTGGTATATTTCTAGTATATATATGGTTTATGTTGCTATTTTATTTAAGTTCATGCATCATTTATTTTTAAGAATGTATGTTTTATATTTCAATGAAAGATATCGATAGAACGTGCTACATAGTGGGCAGCACTAGGACCGAGTACGTACCAGTACGCTTATAGCATTTAGGCTATATTACTAACCTATTTGAGGATATTGATTGGGTTTGATTATCTGATGTGTGATATGATTTGAGAGTGTGATTGTTGGAGCTCGGTTGACCAAGTGTCTCGGGACCAATCACACTAACAGTCAGATTGCTGGAGCTCAGTTGACTTAGTGTCTCGGGGCCAGTCTACTGTCCAAATGGATCAAGTGAATATATTTTGGAATAAATGAGCCTGTGTGGCTAGAGTGTTGTCTAACACTGTATTGAGGTTGCGATATTCTAGGGTTCTATTTTATCCTTCATAAACAGTGATTTTCAATAAAAATATATAAAATGATTTTATTGCATCTGTGTGTATTTGCCTGTATATATACATATTAGATATATACTGTTGATTGTATGCATTGTCATTTAGTATGCATGTATATATATTATAGTAATTCACTCAGTGAGGTCTGACTCCCCTCTGTTGACCATTTTTCAGGAGAGTCTTCTTCTTCAGACCTCAGTAGCAGGCCTGTACGCCGGATTTCTTCCGCCCCGGCTTCTTTATGTAAACTGCTTATCTGAGTCTTAAGTTTTATATTTATAATCTAGACACTGCAGTAGTTATAAATAAATTATGGGTTTTATGTATTATATTTATGTGAGTTATGTATTTTGAGAAATTGAACTGAAACTTGTATCAAAGGATTTATCTATATATGAAATAAACATATTTTTATTTTGATAATTATGATTTTATTTCCACTGCATTAAGAGCTGTTGTTATTATTATTGCATGTTTATTTTATTTTTAGGCTTGCTACGGGTTCCGGATTCGAAAGAATTCCTATTTCCTAGCGCCGGTCATGGCCCCTGTTTTGGGTCGTGACATAATATTCTCATTATGAAAGGAGATAAACTGAGTAAAGAACAATGTCCTAAAACTGAACTTGTGAAAAATTCTATGAGTAAAGTTCCTTATGCTAGTGTTGTTGGTAGCTTAATGTATGCACAAGTGTGTACAAGACCATATCTTGCTTTTGTTGTTAGTGTTCTTGGTCGTTATTTCTCTAATCCTGAGCTAGACCATTGGGTGGCTGCTAAAAAGGTTATGAGATACTTGCAAAAAATAAAAGATTATATGTTGGTTTACAAACGGGTTAATAGTTTTGATATAGTGGGATATTCATATTCATATTTTATGGTAAGGATGATCTGAAATCCACTTCAGGGTATATTTTCATGTTGGTTGATGGAGTTGTTTCATGGAAAAGTTTTAAACAAATACTTATTACTTCTTCTACTATGCAAGCTAAATTTATTGCCTGTTATGGAGCTACAACGCAAGCTGTGTGGTTGAAGAATTTTATATCAGGACTTCTTGTGGTAGATTCTATTGCAAGACCACTTCAAATCCATTGTGATAATAGTGCTGCTATATTCTTTTCAAAGAATAATAAGAGTTCAAGTGGTTCTAAGCATTTGGAGCTCAAGTATCTCACTGTTAGAGATTTTGTGAGAAAAGGAGATATTAAGATTGAGTACATCAGTACTGAGTTGATGATTGCTGACCCATTAACTGAACCCGTTTGTTATGACCCATATTTTTAAATTATTTTATTTTAAAATGAGATATGCAGTGTTAATAAGATTTGAAAATTTTATTGATTTATTTTCGCTATTTGCGATTAATTACTATTATTTTATCCCGATTTCTCACTGTTACTATGCCTCCCTAGCGTCCAGCAGCCACTGCCCTCCTTCCTGTCGCCTTCCGCCGTCCCTCTTCTTCTTCTCTGGCGTCGGCATCATCTGTAACCCAAAAGTGGCCGAAACTTCACTTTCCGACCAACCTTCCTCTTTTGGCCACCATTCTTTGTGTTTCTGGTGACGTTTGACTCCCTTAACTTTGGTGAGCACAATTCCAAGCTTGGTTTGAGCTTTAATCTTCATTTTTGTGAGTTTTGATGATTTTTAGGTTTTGAGCTTTAGGGATTTGGAATTTTTTTTTAAGCTTGACCTTGATGATTCACATAAACTTCCTTCACAAAAGTTGTTCCTAGTAGCTTAATCTACATGTCTATATATATTTTTTGAATTTTCGAAATTTATTTTAATTTTTATGAATTTTTGAATATTTTATTATTATTTAATTAATTTTCGTAAATTAATTTATTTAATCATAAAATTTGTTGATTTAGTGTTTTTATGGGTTATTATTAATTTTAGTGTTGAGATTATAATTTTTGGGATTTTTATAAATATTTTTATATTATGTCAATATTAGAAAATTAGGTTATATTTGGGTTTTTGTTGATATTATTGATTAATAATGTGTTTTAGTTAATATTAGTAATATATATGTTGAGAAAATAATTTTTATGCATTTATAGAATTTTTGAGTTATATTAGTATATTATGTGTATTTTTGCATTATAGGGTTAAATATGTAATTTTGTTAAGATTATAGTTAAATATTAGGTTTTAGTTGATTTTATATTATTTAAGGTACTAAAATGATTTTTACAAGTTATTTACTATTTTTAGCTAATTAATACTAATTTTTGAAAATTGTTTTCAAATAATATATTATATATTATTTTGGTAATAAAATGGGTTTTTAGTAATTTTTAATATGTATTTAGAATATTTTATTTATTTGAATATATGAAGTGAATTTTTATTTATTTATATTGAATTATCGAGAAATTGGATTTTTAATAATATTATATTATTATTTCGGGACTTTTACGTAATTATTGAGAAAATAATTATTTTTGGTGTTTTAGTGTTAAATATGTAGTATTTTGATATATTAAGGATATTTAGGGCATTTATTGATTTTTATTATATTATTTGTTTTTTTTTTTGTGAATTGTAGACCTCGATTGGGGAATTGTGCAGTTCAGGATCTCAACTGAGGGTTGCGTAAATTTCATGATTTGAAGTGCATTTTTCTTACAGGACCGACTCTACTTTTTAGTAGAGAGATGTCCATTTTACAGAGGAGGTTCTGTCGAATTTTTGGTAGGATTCTCGTAAAACGTGACATCGGATCAATTCTAAATTCTATGTCTATATGTGTTCTGCAATCTTAAATCGAGTCTCTTTAGAAGTTTAAGTTAGATTTATTCTAATTTTTGTATTTATTTTATTATTTAGTTGCGCCGAGATCAAGGCTTAGTAGACTGGGCCCGACGGACTAGTCTCATAGAGCGTAAACTTGTGAGTTATTATTTTATATATACATCGCACTTAGGTTGCATGTTTTAGAAAATACATATTTTGATTTGTAAATATTCATAAATTGGTTTATTAAAATGTTTAGTATACTTTAGGTATATTCTTAGCATATTTTTTATATACTTCTAAATAAATGCATGTTTTATTATTGATTTAAACCTAGCATGTTTTTAGTATATTATGGGTTTATTTTTAGTATATTTCATGATTGATTTGAATTTATTTTACATATATATACTTGAAATATACTTAGTTTATATTTCTGGTATACATATGGTTTATTTTATTACAATGCATGACATTATGCATTATTTATTTTCTCGTATGTGTGATTTATTTTAAATGAAGGATATCAATAAAACGTGCTACTTAGTGGGCAACACTAGGACCGTGTACGTATCGGTGCGATAGATTTAGGGTTGAGTGAGAATTATTTGTGGTATTATGATTTGATTGAGAATGATATTATTGATTTGATTGAGATGTGATGTGATTGCTGGAGTTCGATTGACCAAGTGTCTCAGGGTAAATCACACTGATAGTTAGACTGCTGGAGCTCGGTTGACTTAGTGTCTCGGGGCTAGTCTACTGTCCATGTGGATTAAGTGAATTTATTTGGAATTAAGTGAGCCTGTATGGCTAAAGTGGTGTTATTGTTGATTGAGGTTGCGATTAAATAAGGTTCTATTTGATCCTTCTTAAAACTATGATTTTTCTGTATTATATAATTGATTTTCAGCATATGTGTGAAATGTTTGTATATATATTTATTATATACGAATGTTTGATTGCATTTGACATATAGGAGGTGCATGTATATATATTATAACAATTTATTCAGTGAAGTCTGACTCCCCTTAGTTGATATTTTTACAGGAGAGTCTTCTTCTTCAGACCTCAGCAATAGACCCATTTGCCGGATTTCTTCTACCCTAGCTCTTTTATGTAAATTATCTACTTTATTTTATATTGTACTCTAGAAAACTGCAATAGTCATATTTTGTATCAGTAGTGAGTTATATTTTATATTTACTATATGTGATTTTAATTCAGAGGTCTTTCTCTAAATAGTGTATTAATATTTTGTTATTATGATATGAAAGAGATTATTTTTTTTTATTATTACATTAGTTTATGATTTTAATTATGGTGCATATTTATTTTATTTTATATTATTGCATGCTTTTTTTAAGGCTTGCTATGGGTTCCAGATTCGAAAGAATTCTCGTTCCCTAGCTCCTGTCATGGCCTCTAGTTTGGGTCGTGACACTGTTAAGCCTATAATCTTTGAAAAACATGTAGGCTGTATGGGTATTTCTGAGTCTTTTGTTGCACTTAGTTAGTGGGAGTTTGATATATGTAATCAAACATCAACTTTAAGTGATTTCATATTTTGAGATATTTCCATAAATAATTATCTTATATTTATGTATTTGTGTTATGGAAATATTCATTTACACATGATATTAATGTGTATATCATATTCAAATCTGATCATGATCTAGATCATTGTGTGAGTGTTTCCATTTGAGTTTGAAAAACAATTGTATGAGTGTTTCTATTTGTGCTTTTAGAAACAATTGGCTTATTAAAGCTTGTGGATTTCTCTTGCTCTTGTAAGCATGTGCGTGTTTAATGAGAAATCATTATGAGGACTGACATTTGAAATAGCAAATTGATCACATCTGAGGTGCTATTTTCTTTGGTACACTTCCATGTCGGTTAAACCATTTGTATTTGTAATCATGGATTGGCTTTGTGTCAATAAAGGGCATGATTACTACCATGATTCGATATATATGTTTTAAAGTGGACATGATTATTTGTAATATCCCAAGATTTTAAATAATTTTAAACTGTATCGAGATATGCAGTGTTAATAATTTTGATAAATATATTTGATTATTTAATTAGTTTGTTAATTATTAAAGTTATTTTTAAATATTTTAAGTTTCTTGCGTAAAATTTTTCTAAGAATTTTATTTTTGAAAAAATTAAAATCTAAATAAATAATTATTATTTACGTTAGTCCGTTTTATGTAATTGCATGATTCCATGCATGGTCATATTATCATATTAATACATACATACATATATATATATATATATATATATATATATATATATATATATATATATATATATATAGCATTTAGGGTTTATTAATTTTATTGATGTATATATTATATATAATTTTATTTTTAATTAACATATGACATATATATATATATATATATTATTTTTTTAAACATGTGGTGTAGAATTATTTTGGAATATAGTATTATTATATTATAATATTAAGTTATTCCAAAATAATTCTACACCACATGTTTAAAAGAATTAATATATATATATATATATATATATATATATATATATATATATATATATATATATATATATATATATAAAGTTGATTTATTTACAACCCGTGCCCCTCCCATCTCCCTCTCCAAATCCGACGCCCCCCTCTTTCCTGATCGTCGCTGCAACTTCATTTCCTCATTGTTGGTGTGCCTTCCGGCGTGCCACCTTCCCTTCCAGCTTGCTCCACCGCCTGTTACTCCCTTTTCCGACATGTTTTGGTCGTTTCTTGGCCGAGAAACCGAAATCCAAGCTTAACTCCGTTCAATCATTTTTCGGCCACCAAATTGAATGGCACCAGTCTCAATCTCTTCCTTGACCTCCGGTGAGTCCATTTCTAAGCTTGGTTTCATTTGTTTTGGTCTAGATTTTTGTTGGTGATCAATTTTCTATTTCGGCCATTTTGAGTTCTTTAATTCAATCTTGATGATTCAAGCTAAATTCCCTCACAAAAATTGTTCCTAGTAGCTCAATCTACATCTTATAATTTTTGTAGAATATTTGGAATTTATTTTGATTTTTGTGAAAGTTTTTATTATTTTATTAATATTTTCTAATTTTCGTAAATTAATTAAATAATTTGTGAAATTGTGATTTATGGTGTTTATAGAGGTTAAAATGAATTTTATAAATGAATTTATAATTTTTGTGATTTTTGTATAATTATTATGAATTTATTTAGTTTAGGCGAATTTTGGAAAATTAGGTTAAATGAGTATTTTGTTAAAATTAATTGGTTAATTGAGTATAATTATTGATTTTATTGAATTATATGTTGAGAAAATAATTTTTGAGTAATTATATAATTTTTAGTGAATTTTTGAATAATTATAGTATATTATGTGAATTATATATAATTAGGGGTATTTTGGTAATTTGGTACTAATTTGGTTGAAAATTAAATTAAACTGGTTTTAATAATTATTTGAGGTATAAAAATGATTTTTACAAATTATTTAGTATTTTTAACTAATTAAAACTATTTTTCAAAAATTGTTTTCAAAATATATATAATATACTATTTTTGTAAATAAATGAGTTTTTAATGATTTTTAATATGTTTTTGGGCTAATTATGTAATTTGGATTTATAAAATGAATTTTGGTTAATATTTATGAATTTATCGAGAATTGTTGATTTTTAATAATATTTTATTAAAATTAGGGTTTTATTGTAATTATCGGTAAAATAATTATTTTTAGTGTTTTAAATGCCTAAATTGCTATATTTTGATATATAAAGGGTATTTTTGGAATTTTAAATGTATTCTGTGTATATTTTGTGAATTGTGAACCTCGGTCTGTAGAATCGTAGTTTGAGAGTCCGACCGAGGGATTGTGTGATTATATATACTCGAAATGTGTTTTCTTGCAGGACCGGCTCTACTTTCTGAGTAGAGAAATGTCCGTTTTACAAGGGAGGTTCTGCCGAATTTTTGATAGAATTCTCGTAAAACGTGACATCTGGTCAAATCCCTATTCCTTGTCTGTATCCGGTGTTTTAGATCGAGTCTCTAGAATTTTGTTAGATTTATTATGATTTCGTGTTGTCATTTATTTGTTTAGTTGTGCCGAGATCAAAGCCTAGTGGACCAGATCCATCTCGTGTGGAGCGCGTAACTGTGAGTTGTTATTTTATATATACGTGTTTTAGGATTGCATGTTTTAGAAATATATGTTTAAATTTAATGAAATATGCATAAATGGTTTGATAATTGCTTAGGTATATTTTGACATATTTTTGGTATATTTTGAATTTAATGCATATTTTACCTTTGTTTTATATCTAAAAATTATTTTAAGTATAAATATGGTTATTTTTGGTTTATTTTATAATTGAATTGAATTATCCAACATATATATACTCGAAATATACTTGGTTTATTTTTGGTATATTTCTAGTATATATATGGTTTATATTGTTATTTTAATTAATGTCATGCATCATTTATTTTATGAATGTATGGTTTTATTTTTAAAAGAAGGATATCAATAGAACGTGCTATCTAATGGGCAATACTGTGACTGAGTACGTACCGGTACGATGTTAGACTGTAGGTTAAATTACTAAACTATTTGTGGATATTGATTGGATTGATTCAATTGATGTGTGATGTGATTTGAGAATGTGATTGCTGGAGCTCGGTTAACCAAGTGTCTCGGGGCCAATCACACTGACAGTCAGACTACTGGAGCTCAGTTGACTTAGTGTCTCGGGGCCAGTCTGCTGTCCAAATGGAACAAGTGAATTATTTGGAATAAGTGAACTTGTATGGCAAAAGTGTTGTCTAACACTTTTTGAGGTTGCGATATTCTAGAGTTCTATTTGATCCTTCATAAACGGTTATTATTTTCAGTATTATATAAAATGATTTTGCTACATCTGTGTGTATTTGTCTGTATATATATATATATATATATATATATATATATATATATATATATATATATATATATATATATATATATATGTTATACTATTGAGTGTTTGCATTGTCATTTAATTATGCATGTATATATATTATAACAATTCACTTAGTGAGGTCTGACTCCCCTCCGTTGATTATTTTTCAGGAGAGTCTTCGTCTTCACACCTCAGTAGCAGACCTTTACGCCGAATTTCTTCCGCCCCGATCTTATTGTGTAAACTACTTACTTGATTTTATTTTGTATTCTAGACACTGCAGCAGTTGTCTTAGTGAGCAGTATGTATTATATATGTTTGAGATTTAAATTTTAAAGATTTAAACTGAGAATTATATTTAAAAGATTATATATATATAAGATGAGTTTGTATTATTAAATCTGTTGGTGGATTATTATTTTATTTATGAGATTTAATTCCGCTGCATAATATTTTATTTATTTTAATATATGTTGCATGCTTTTATTTTATTTTTAAGGCTTGTTACGGGTTACGAATTCGAAAGAATTCATGTTCCCTAGCGCCGGTCATGACCCCTGTTTTGGGTCGTGACATTATTATAAGGTGCATTTTCCTTAAGCTATATGTGTTTTTTGTAAAATTTTATGGCCACATTTATATTTGTTGTTCAGTCGGGCATTGTTTTATAAAATTTTAAATTAAATTAAAACTCATAATTTATGTTGTCCAAGTGGGAGAATGTTAAAAATTTTATGAGCTACCATTAATTGTGAGATGTTTTTTTTTTTATTAAAATCAGACTAAATAAAATATTACTTAAGTGAATGTATAGGGAAACCCAATATGTTTTATATGATCATTAGTGTCACGACCCAAAACAGGGGCCATGACCGGCGCTAGGGAACGGGAATTCTTTCGAATCCGGAACCCGTAGCAAGCCTAAAAATAAAATAAAAATGCAATAATAACCATAAAAATATATAATATGCAGCGGAAAATAAAAATCATAAATATTACAATATCATCCATAACAACTGGATATAATTCAAAACTCATCACATCGCATATATAATCTCATAAATGTATAATCTTTATACAAATCCAGTTTTACTATAATACATCTCTTTAAAACAAATACATAAAATCCAATACTTTAATTTACAACTACTGCAGTGTCTAGATAAAATAAATAAGACTCAAGTAGACAATTTACATAAAGAAGCCGGGGCGGAAGAAATCCGGCGTATCGACCTGCTACTGAGGTCTGAGGAAGTTGACTCTCCTGAAAAATAGTCAACGGAGGGGAGTCAGACCTCACTGAGTGAATTACTATAGTATATATACATACACTCTAAGTGATAATGCATACAGTCAACAGTATATGAGTAATATGTATATATACAGGCAATTTCATACAGATGCAGAAAAATCATTTTATATATTTTACTGAAAAATCCCAATTTATGAAGGATCACATAGAACCCTAGAATATCGCAACCTCAGAAAAATAGTGTTAAACAACACTCTAGCCATACAGGCTCACTGATTCCAAATATATCCACTTAATCCATATGGACAGTAGACTGGCCCCGAGACACTAAGTCAACCGAGCTCCAGCAGTCTGACTGCCAGTGTGATTGGCCCCGAGACACCTGGTCAACCGAGCTCCAGCAATCACACCCACAATCCACATCTCACATATATCAATAATCATATCAAATCAATATCCACAAATAAGTTAGTAATATAGCCTAAAGCTATAGGCGTACCGGTACGTACTCGGTCCTAGTGCTGCCCACTAGGTAGCACGTTCTATTGATATCCTTCAGTAATAAATAATAAAACATTCATTCACAAATACATGATGCATGAATTTAAATAAATCAACAATATAAACCATATATATACCGAAAATATACCAAACATAAACCAGGTATATTTTGAGTATATATACGTCAAATAAATTCAATCAAATCATGAATTAAACTAAAAATATATTTAAAAACATTTTAAATATATTTTATTAATAAAACATGTATATAATTTATTATATACCAAAAATATACCAAAAATATACTTGAATATAAATCATGTTATTTATGCATAATTAGTCAAAATAAAACATGCATTTTCTAAATCATGCATCCTAAGCATATATATATAATATAGTAACTCACCTAATGCGCTCCACGAGACAGGTCCGACGGGCCTGGTCCACTAACCCTCGGTCTCGACGCAACTAAACAAGAAATAATTACTCGACATCAGAATAACCCTAACAGAAATCCTAGAATTAAATCTAGAGTATTCAACACAGAATCGAAAATTAGGGTTCGACTGGATATCACGTTTTACGAGAATTCTACCGGAAATTCGGCAGAACCTCCCCTGTAAAACGGACATCTCTCTACTCAAAAAGAGTAGAGCCGACCCTGCAAAGAAAATACACTTCAAAAATAAACACCACAATCCATCACAACCCCTCGGTCGGACTCCAGACTACAATCTGTCGACCGGGGTCCACAAACACAGAATATATATACAAATATACCAAAAATATCCTTAAATCATAAAAATACATTTTATAAATAAAAATTACATAATTGACCTTGAAACACTATAAAAATCGATTAAAACTCATTTTATTAGAAAAACCGTATATTATATATATAATTGAAAATAATTCCCGGAAAATAGTTTTAATTAGTTAAAAATACCAAATATTTTGTAGAAATCATTTTTATACCTTAAATAAATATTAAAACCAATTAAATTACATTTTTAGACAATTTAGGGTAAAATTACCAAAATACCCCTATATATATATATATACCTAATTTACTTCAAAAATTCACCAAAAATCATACACTTATCCAAAATTAATTTTCTCAACATATTTATCAATAATATCAATAATTAAACTCAATTAACCAATTAAATTCAATTTAAAACACAATTAACTTAATTTTACAAAATCACATAAACTTCAATAATTAAAAATAAATACTTAGAAATTCATAAAAATTCCAAATAAATTCCTATAATTCATTTCAACACCTAATTCAACCATAAACTCCAATTTCATAATTTAAATAATTAATTTCCGAAAATTCGAAAATAATATTAAAATATTCAAAAATACCCAAAAATCCAAAAAATCTCCAAAAATTCTACAAAAATTCATACATGAAGATTAAACTACCAGGAACAACATTTGTGAAGGAAGTTTCCATGAATCATCCAAATTGAAGCTCAAAAAAATCGAAAACCAAAAGTGGCCGAAATATTCAACTCAAAACCTAAGCAATTCTAGACCATTTTAGCTCAAACCAAAGCTAGAATAACACTCACCGGAGCTCAAGGAGAAGATAGAGACCGGCGGTGTCGAAAACGGTGGCCGGATGAGGGAGAAACGACGGTGAGAAGATGGGTGGTCCGGCGGTCACGCACGGGAAGAAAGAAGAAGAAGAAGAAGAAAAAGAAAAAGAAAGAAAAGGAAAGAGAAAAGAAAAGAAAAAGGAAGAAAAAGGAAAAGAAAAAGAAAAAAAAAAAGAAAAAAAAAATAAATTTTAATAATTTAATAATAAATAAAATAATCAAATAATAATAAATAAATAATAAAATATTAGGGTAATAATAAACCCTAATTAAATAAATATACACACACAGGCTTTATTTAATAATTTAAAAATATGTATGAGTTCATGCAAGTCCGTAAATACATTTAAAATAATTAATAATACATTGTTTACGTGGAAATTTCCCCGAAAATGAAAGTCCCGGGAAAATTTTACGTAAAATACTGAAAATAATAGACAGTAATTAAAATAGGTTTAAAATACATATCAACTCATAAAAATATCACATATATAGTCAAAATTATTGACACTGTATATCCCGGTACAGTGTAAAAATATTTTAAAAAAAACACGGGATATTACAGTCTTCCCCCCTTACAAGAATTCGTCCTCGAATTCTAAAAATAAGATTACAGAATCAGGAAGGAAAGAGATACGGGTAAGAAGCTCGCATCTCAGCTTCAGTCTCCCACGTATGCTCTTCAACTCTGTCGCTACGCCACAAAACCTTGACCATCGGAATCTGCTTCGATCGCAACTGTCGAACTTGAAAATCTACGATCGCCACAGGTTCTTCCACAAAAGTCAAATCTTCACTCACTTCCACACTGTCAGGTTGCAACACATGTGAAGGATCTGAGATATACTTCCTCAACATCGAGATATGAAATACTGGATGCACTTGTGACATACTCGGAGGCAAATCCAACCGATATGCAACAGTGCCAATTCTCTCCAGAATCTCAAACGGTCCAATATATCTCGGTGCTAACTTACCCTTCCTGCCAAATCTCATCACACCCTTCATCGGAGATACTTTCAGAAAAACGAAATCTCCAACCTGAAACTCCACATCTCTGCGCCTAGGATCCGCATAACTCTTCTGTCTGCTAACTGCGGTCTCTAACCTGCGCTTGATCACGGCGACTTTCTCTGCAGCATCTTGAACCATCTCTGGTCCAGTCAAAGCTCTCTCACCGATCTCATCCCAACTCAACGGGGATCTACACTTCCTTCCATACAACGCCTCATATGGTGCCATGCCAATACTGCTATGGTAGCTGTTATTATATGCAAACTCAACAAGCGACAAATGATCATCCCAGCTACCTCCCAAATCCAAGACACACATCCTCAACATATCTTCCAGTGTCTGGATCGTCCTCTCAGACTGACCATCTGTCTGAGGATGAAAAGCAGTACTGAAATCCAACCTAGTGCCCATCGCTTCTTGCAACTTCTGCCAAAAACGAGAAGTAAACACCGAACCTCTATCTGACACAATGGACACAGGTACTCCATGAAGGCATACAATATGCTTCACGTACAACTTCGCCAATCTAGCAACTGAATATGTGGCTTTCACAGGCAAGAAATGTGCAGACTTCGCCAATCTGTCTACAATCACCCAGATGGAATCGTATCCATCCTTCGAACGAGGTAAACCGACTACAAAATCCATAGCTATCCTTTCCCACTTCCACTCAGGAATAGGAAGAGGCTGAAGCTTCCCAGAAGGCTTCTGATGTTCGGCTTTCACTTGCTGACACGTCAAGCACTTAGCAACATAATCAGCAACATCCTTCTTCAATCCATCCCACCAGTATAGATCTCTGATACTGTGGTACATCTTAGTAACACCAGGATGAACGCTGTAAGCTGTAGAATGTGCTTCCTCTAGGATCTCTTCTCTCAAATCATCCACATCAGGAACACACAATCTACCACTGATCCACAACACACCATCATCATCGAGTGTGAAATCAGTGAACTTCCCTGCTCTGACATTCTCTGCAAGCTCTTCCAGAATAGGATCTCGGCTCTGAGCTGCTTTAATCCTATCCCTTAGTACAGATCGTACTTTAAACTGAGCTAACAGTCCACCTGATCTACTGATCTTCATCATCAGACCTTGATCCACCATCAGATGCAATTCCTGGATCAATGGTCTCCTCTCCACACCGATGTGAGCAAGACTACCTGAGGACTTCCTACTCAATGCATCTGCTACCACATTAGCTTTACCCGGATGGTAAAGAATCTCGCAATCATAATCCTTCAACAGTTCCAACCATCTCCTCTGCCTCAAATTCAGATCTCGCTGCTGGAAAATGTACTTAAGGCTCTTGTGATCAGTAAATATCTCACAAGTCACCCCGTACAAATAATGTCTCCAAATCTTCAAAGCAAAAATCACTGCAGCCATCTCCAGATCATGTGTAGGATAGTTCTGCTCATGCTTCTTCAACTGCCTCGAAGCATAGGCTATCACCCTTCCATTCTGCATCAACACACAACCAAGACCAATTCTAGAGGCATCACAGTAAACTGTGAACTTATCCACACTATTAGGCAAAGCTAATACTGGCGCTGTGGTCAACTTCTCCTTCAACAACTGAAAACTATTCTCACAAGCTTCTGACCACTCAAATCTAACATTCTTCTAAGTCAAGCGAGTCATAGGGGCTGCAATCCTGGAAAAATCCTGCACAAACCGCCTATAATACCCGGCTAAACCCAGAAAACTCTGAATCTCAGTAACTGAAGTAGGTCTAGGCCACTCAGATACTGCTTCAACCTTCTGTGGATCAACCTGAATACCTTCTTTAGACACTACGTGTCCAAGAAAAGAAACACTCTCCATCCAGAAATCACACTTCGAGAATTTAGCATAAAGTTGATGATCTCTCAGTGTCTGTAGTACAATCCTCAAATGATATACGTGCTCTTCCATACTCCTCGAATATACTAGTATATCATCAATGAAGACTACTACAAACTGATCCACATACGGTCGGAATACTCTGTTCATCAGGTCCATAAAAGCTGCTGGTGCATTAGTCAAACCAAAAGACATCACCAGAAACTCATAATGACCATAACGAGTGCGGAAAGCTGTCTTAGGAATATCAGCTTCACTAATCCGCAGCTGATGATAACCCGACCTCAAGTCGACCTTAGAAAAGAATTGTGCACCCTGGAGCTGATCAAACAAATCATCTATCCTCGGGAGAGGATACTTGTTCTTCACTGTCACCTTATTAAGCTCTCTGTAGTCAATGCATAGTCTCAGGGTACCATCCTTCTTCTTCACAAACAAGACTGGTGCACCCCAAGGAGAAACACTAGGTCTGACGAAGCCTTTATCCAACAACTCTTGCAACTGCTCCTTCAACTCTCTCAACTCTGCAGGAGCCATACGATAGGGTGGCATAGATATAGGAGTAATACCTGGAACCACATCTATACAGAACTCAATCTCTCTATGAGGTGGTAAACCTGGCAACTCCTCGGGAAAAACATCAGGAAACTCACAAGCAACAGGAACATCTGTGAGTGACAACTTCTCCACTGACGTATCCCTAACCAATGCCAAAAACCCCTGACAACCTTTCCTCAACAACTTCCTAGCAGAAATAACAGAAATAAGATTCTGAGGTGCTGAACTCCTGTCACCAACAAACTTAAAATCTTCTTCACCAGGAATTCTGAAAATCACCTCCTTATTCCTGCAATCAACCACGGCAAAGTGCTGAGACAACCAATCCATTCCCAAAATAACATCGAACTCCATCACATCCAACAAAATCAAATCGGCGGATAATTCTCTATCTCCCACGAGAACTGGACAACCAGAAAGAACAATATCGGCGTCCAAAGAATCACTCAGAGGAGTGGCAACAGACAAAGGAAAAGCCATCCTCGAAGCTTGCCAACAAGATTTAGAAGCAAAAATAGGAGAAACAAACGAATGCGTGGCACCCGGATCAAACAAAACCAAAGCATCCAGGTAACAAACAGAAAGAATACCTGCCACGACTGCATTAGATGCCTGAGCATCCTGCTGAGTCAGATGAAAAACTCTGGCCTGGCCTCGACCTCCCTGCTGACTGGTAGAAGCCTGGCCAACACCTCTAGCACCTCCTCTAGTACCTCTACCACGACTCTGCTGTGGAACAAACTGAGTAGAACTCTGATGCTGGGCTGGTGGTAATTGAAATGGCACGGGCGCTGCACTAGCAATCGACTGCTGGGGGAATCGCGGAATCTGCTGCTGCTGATATCCGGGGTAAGGACACGATCTGGCAAAATGTCCTGTCTGCCCGCATCTGAAACATGTCAACGGTGTCAGATAACACGGTCCCTGATGGACTCTACCACAAGTCTGACAAACACTGGCCGCTGATCCAGAACTACGACCACTGCTGCTGCTCGAAGCACCTGATCCAAATCTGAATGATCTACGTTGACCTCCACGACCATGTCTACTGCTCCGATGCACTCGCTGCTGCTGTCTCTGACTCTGCTGAGTCGAACCTCGTTGCTGACTACTCGAACCAACATGAAAACTCGAATATGGAGTAGCCTGCGATCCACTCGACTGAACTCCCAACTGGTAATAATCAGGCATCGCTCCCTGCCTAACTAACCTCAGCTCAATCTCCTTAGCTAGCTCAATCATCGACTCGAGAGTAAGACCTGCTGTGGGCATACCAGCAAAAGCTGAACCCAAACCAGTAACATACGTAGTAACAGCGAAATACTGATCTCGCATCAGATCCTCAGCATATCTACCCAGACGAAGGAACTCTCGGGTATACTCCTCTACTGATCGATCTCCACGAGAAATACTGGTCAGACGAAGACGATAGCTCAAACGAAGAGGCTCTGGACAAAATCTCCTCATGAATCGCTCTCGAAACTGAGCCCATGTCATCGTCATCATATAGGGCTGGATCATCTGAATGAACCAATCCAAGGCTGGTCCCTCAACAGACAACTCAACAATCATGATCCTCTGGTACTCGGTATGAGCAGTCCGAGTCCTAGTCTCAATCGCATGCAGAAAATCTAAAGGATCAGAAGTACCATCAAACGCAATCCTGCCAACTCTGGCATAGAACAAAGCTGCCTCAGGGTCAGACATACCCTGCTGATAGGCAGGCTGAACAACTGGAGGAACAGGAACATCAAACTCAGGCTCAACAGGCTCCTCGTCCTGTAACTCTCTCTGCCTACGGTGACCTGCCGCTCCTCGAGGTCTACCCCTGCCACGACCTCTACGTCTAACTGGCGGCTCAGGAGGTAAAACCTCATCCTGAAAAGACTCATCATCCTCGGCCTCAACGACCGGTGGAGCGACACGCGCTCGCCTCCTCATTCTGAAAAGACAAACGGAAAGATTCAGACAAAACAGACAACGGAGGAATAACGCTGAAAACTACAGCAAGGAATACTCATCAAGACATACTCGAACCTAATACACTGCAGTAGTCCAACAGAAAACACAACTTTAAAACTAGGGCCACAACTCACAAAACTAAGCCCTGACACAGAACTCCACTCTGAAACGAACTTCGCTCTGATACCAACTTTGTCACGACCCAAAACAGGGGCCATGACCGGCGCTAGGGAACGGGAATTCTTTCGAATCCGGAACCCGTAGCAAGCCTAAAAATAAAATAAAAATGCAATAATAACCATAAAAATATATAATATGCAGCGGAAAATAAAAATCATAAATATTACAATATCATCCATAACAACTGGATATAATTCAAAACTCATCACATCGCATATATAATCTCATAAATGTATAATCTTTATACAAATCCAGTTTTACTATAATACATCTCTTTAAAACAAATACATAAAATCCAATACTTTAATTTACAACTACTGCAGTGTCTAGATAAAATAAATAAGACTCAAGTAGACAATTTACATAAAGAAGCCGGGGCGGAAGAAATCCGGCGTATCGACCTGCTACTGAGGTCTGAGGAAGTTGACTCTCCTGAAAAATAGTCAACGGAGGGGAGTCAGACCTCACTGAGTGAATTACTATAGTATATATACATACACTCTAAGTGATAATGCATACAGTCAACAGTATATGAGTAATATGTATATATACAGGCAATTTCATACAGATGCAGAAAAATCATTTTATATATTTTACTGAAAAATCCCAATTTATGAAGGATCACATAGAACCCTAGAATATCGCAACCTCAGAAAAATAGTGTTAAACAACACTCTAGCCATACAGGCTCACTGATTCCAAATATATCCACTTAATCCATATGGACAGTAGACTGGCCCCGAGACACTAAGTCAACCGAGCTCCAGCAGTCTGACTGCCAGTGTGATTGGCCCCGAGACACCTGGTCAACCGAGCTCCAGCAATCACACCCACAATCCACATCTCACATATATCAATAATCATATCAAATCAATATCCACAAATAAGTTAGTAATATAGCCTAAAGCTATAGGCGTACCGGTACGTACTCGGTCCTAGTGCTGCCCACTAGGTAGCACGTTCTATTGATATCCTTCAGTAATAAATAATAAAACATTCATTCACAAATACATGATGCATGAATTTAAATAAATCAACAATATAAACCATATATATACCGAAAATATACCAAACATAAACCAGGTATATTTTGAGTATATATACGTCAAATAAATTCAATCAAATCATGAATTAAACTAAAAATATATTTAAAAACATTTTAAATATATTTTATTAATAAAACATGTATATAATTTATTATATACCAAAAATATACCAAAAATATACTTGAATATAAATCATGTTATTTATGCATAATTAGTCAAAATAAAACATGCATTTTCTAAATCATGCATCCTAAGCATATATATATAATATAGTAACTCACCTAATGCGCTCCACGAGACAGGTCCGACGGGCCTGGTCCACTAACCCTCGGTCTCGACGCAACTAAACAAGAAATAATTACTCGACATCAGAATAACCCTAACAGAAATCCTAGAATTAAATCTAGAGTATTCAACACAGAATCGAAAATTAGGGTTCGACTGGATATCACGTTTTACGAGAATTCTACCGGAAATTCGGCAGAACCTCCCCTGTAAAACGGACATCTCTCTACTCAAAAAGAGTAGAGCCGACCCTGCAAAGAAAATACACTTCAAAAATAAACACCACAATCCATCACAACCCCTCGGTCGGACTCCAGACTACAATCTGTCGACCGGGGTCCACAAACACAGAATATATATACAAATATACCAAAAATATCCTTAAATCATAAAAATACATTTTATAAATAAAAATTACATAATTGACCTTGAAACACTATAAAAATCGATTAAAACTCATTTTATTAGAAAAACCGTATATTATATATATAATTGAAAATAATTCCCGGAAAATAGTTTTAATTAGTTAAAAATACCAAATATTTTGTAGAAATCATTTTTATACCTTAAATAAATATTAAAACCAATTAAATTACATTTTTAGACAATTTAGGGTAAAATTACCAAAATACCCCTATATATATATATATACCTAATTTACTTCAAAAATTCACCAAAAATCATACACTTATCCAAAATTAATTTTCTCAACATATTTATCAATAATATCAATAATTAAACTCAATTAACCAATTAAATTCAATTTAAAACACAATTAACTTAATTTTACAAAATCACATAAACTTCAATAATTAAAAATAAATACTTAGAAATTCATAAAAATTCCAAATAAATTCCCATAATTCATTTCAACACCTAATTCAACCATAAACTCCAATTTCATAATTTAAATAATTAATTTCCGAAAATTCGAAAATAATATTAAAATATTCAAAAATACCCAAAAATCCAAAAAATCTCCAAAAATTCTACAAAAATTTATACATGAAGATTAAACTACCAGGAACAACATTTGTGAAGGAAGTTTCCATGAATCATCCAAATTGAAGCTCAAAAAAATCGAAAACCAAAAGTGGCCGAAATATTCAACTCAAAACCTAAGCAATTCTAGACCATTTTAGCTCAAACCAAAGCTAGAATAACACTCACCGGAGCTCAAGGAGAAGATAGAGACCGGCGGTGTCGAAAACGGTGGCCGGATGAGGGAGAAACGACGGTGAGAAGATGGGTGGTCCGGCGGTCACGCACGGGAAGAAAGAAGAAGAAGAAGAAGAAAAAGAAAAAGAAAGAAAAGGAAAGAGAAAAGAAAAGAAAAAGAAAGAAAAAGGAAAAGAAAAAGAAAAAAAAAAGAAAAAAGAAAAAAGAAAAAAAAAATAAATTTTAATAATTTAATAATAAATAAAATAATCAAATAATAATAAATAAATAATAAAATATTAGGGTAATAATAAACCCTAATTAAATAAATATACACACACAGGCTTTATTTAATAATTTAAAAATATGTATGAGTTCATGCAAGTCCGTAAATACATTTAAAATAATTAATAATACATTGTTTACGTGGAAATTTCCCCGAAAATGAAAGTCCCGGGAAAATTTTACGTAAAATACTGAAAATAATAGACAGTAATTAAAATAGGTTTAAAATACATATCAACTCATAAAAATATCACATATATAGTCAAAATTATTGACACTGTATATCCCGGTACAGTGTAAAAATATTTTAAAAAAAACACGGGATATTACAATTAGTGTTGTGGGCTTGTATGTACCTTAATGAGTTGGTATGGGTGGATGGTAAATATATGTCTAATCTTAATTTGACTAGTAATGGAGTGGTCCTTAGGGTTTTTTATTATTTATAGGCTAGATCATCTCTCCATCCTTATATATATATATTTAATTCGGCTTGCTCTATTGGTAGCCACCTTACGTGAAATAAAGATTGGATAGAAAGAGGTATCTTTTCTTATTGTCACTTTATGATTTATTTTAATCTTTGTGAATAAGGTGATCTTTGTTATGAGTTAAGATATGACTACTCTTGCAATTCCGTAAATAGGTATGCATACACTTCCGATTAAGTTTTATTTTCTGTGTTCTAAATCCCTAATTTTTCTAATATATATATATTACAATGTTAGGATTGAATAAGGGCCATTCTGAAGGAGAAATGAATGCACACCACCAGACTAACATATGTTTATCATTAATTATTAATATATCATTTTTTGGTTGAATTGATAAATTGCGATTAAAATCAAATGGAATCGTTCGGTTTAATAAATTAGTTCTGGCTAATTTTTGCACATCCCTATTTATAGCACCAGAATCACAAATTAAAAAATAAAATAACAAAATAATAGAATTCAAAAGTTACGTAAGTGCCAAAAAAAAAAGACAGTCTAAAAGAAATGAGAAAATATAGAATCCAAAAATTATCTAAGTGCCAATAATAATAATAAAAATAATAATAATAATAATAATAATAATAATAATAAAAAGACACCCATTCATCGAATTATAAAGAATTTTTAATTGGTAAAAATCTATTAACACTTATACAAATAGAAATACAAATCCAAAATCAACATCAAAATAAGGAAAAACATCAATCACAATTATTTGATTTTTTTTTTCTAAAAATCTATTATTAATGTTTCAAATTTTGTTATAATTTGTGATGGGTGTGGAAAAAAGATGAAGACAATAATAGATGTAGGAGAAATTAAAAAAAAAAATGAAAAGGAAAAAATGAAAAAAATTGGCGTAAAGATAAAAATATGTTACAGTTAATTTTGAAAAAACAAAAAATCGTCATATTTTTCAAACTTTTTACCTTAATTAAAAATATTTGTATAATTTTTCTTTTTTTAAAAAATAGCCCTTCTCGAAATAACCCATATTTTATTTATTTATTTATTTTTCATAATATGCCTCTTTCTTAATCAACTCTAATAATTTCATTATTGAAAAAAAAAATTAACAAGGAAAATAACTGGAGATATCACTTTTTTTCCACTCTCTATTTTTTTATAAAAATTTTTATTTTTGTGATTGCAGATCATTTTCAAGTGATTCATTATTTTTTTAATTTAATAAATTTAAATATCTGATTTCTTTTTTGGTTTGGACTTCTGAATATTTTTCTTAAAATTTTAATGCCCTTTTTAAGATTTTAAAAGTTATTTTTTAATTTTATATTTTTTTATTATTAAAATTTTATTAATTTTTTTATAATCAAACTTATTTAAAAATAATAAAATTAATTTATACTTAATTAATACTATAAAGTGGATAATTTAGATTATCGAAGAAATTATTAAATTACAAATTAAAATATCTTTATTAATGCATTAAAAATATATTTATCTTTTTTTTATAAAACAAATGCCTACGTGAACATAAATTAAATGCAAATGCAATTCAATCCAAAAAATCTGAACTCCATTTAAAATATTTAATTAAGAATTAAATAAGTAGTTAAGAATCAAACTCAATTATAATTATAATTATAATTCAATTAATTACAGAATTAAGAACTCAAAATTGAACCGTTTATCGTTCAAATTTTATGTTTGAAGCCCAATTTTTATTTAAAAAGAAAAGAAAAAAGCCAAAAGAGAAGTATTAAAATGATGGAGGCAATGATACGAATAGGGATACAGAGACGTAATGGGGGTACGAGGGGAAAAACAGAATGTACAATAAAATATGAAGAAAACAATAAATAATAATAATAATGGAAAAAGAGGAAGAAAGAGAAAAAAAAAATCCACCGTTACGAAAAAGGATAGCACGCAAGGTGCAGTGCCTCGTGGGTGGCGGGCATATCGGACATCACGTGACCCCACCAGTTTAACGGATATGATTAGACTTTAAGACCCTCCTCTTCCATTATTAGTGGTCCCACCTTTCCACGCATACCCCCTTCGCCTTGCCCCTACTCCACAACATCACAGCATTTCCCCACCCTTCCCCTGCAGTCTTCCTCCAATTTGATTTTTATTATTTTTCTCTTTTTTCATTAAAAGTAAATTACTTTTTTTTAACTAATTCATGGATAAGCATAAATTATCTATTTTTTGTAATTTTAAAAATAATTTTAGCATATTATATGGCAAATACTAAAAATTAGAATATGTCATTTTATTGAATGTAATTATTATTTTAATTTAAAAACAAACATTTAATGAAATAAGGAATAGTGATTTTAAAAACTTTTTAAATTAAAAAAATATCTTAGTTTAACTTTATAATTTTTCATTTATTTTATAAGTCAAATCATTTAGATTAATATAATAATTTAACATAATTTTGAACAAAAATAGCTACTATCAACTGATTTTGATTTCTAACATCAACATAAATATAAGAAAATATCATGAGATTTAATATTTTTTTTCATATATAATTATGTAGTTTTTTTAGTAACACTTCAT
The DNA here is from genome assembly GCA_947683625.1 of Mallotus nudiflorus. NCBI lineage: Eukaryota > Viridiplantae > Streptophyta > Magnoliopsida > Malpighiales > Euphorbiaceae > Mallotus > Mallotus nudiflorus. Next base: position 143,382 of record CANTUR010000547.1, on the reverse strand, counting down.
TATTTTATATAATATTTATCAAATTTATAATATATTGACTATATGATAATAGATGCAGTTTTTTACTTATTTTTAATTATTATATTAAAAATATGTGATTTATTATAACTTGCATTGATGAAGCAATATTCTATATCTAGCGTAGTTTGACTTATTCATCAAAAATTTCAAAAGAAAAATGATCATATTTTAGGGGGAAAAAAAAACGCAAAGGTGGCACGTAATGGGACCTAGGGCGGACTCAATGGGAGGGTTGAAATAGAGTTTATTGAGGACCAGTTGGAATCCGCGGCGCACGTGTGGATATAGTTGAACATTTTTGTGGATAATGACAGTTGGTATGGAGTCTCAATAAAGAGCCCAACCCGGTCCACCCAGGCCGATCATTTCATTTTGTGCTTTTTTTTAATTTCTCTTTTTTTAATTGGATTTTCAAATAAATGCATATTTTTCGTAAAGTAAAAATATTCAAAATAATATAACACTTTAAATATTTCATTTTAATGTGTAATCTTCCAATTTAATGAAAAATTAAAAATTGCTTTTATTCTTAAATAAATAATTAGAAATACAAATTAATTATTTTTCTCAAATTTTTGAAATTCAAAATACTCATTTTTATATATTTTTTAATAAAAATATCAAAAAAAAAAACTTCCTTATTGAATATATGAAATTGTTTTCATTACTAATTTTCTTATTAAGAAAATAACGACTTATTTCTTTGATTTATACAATAAGTAATATCTCACATTTTATATTTTATTATTTTTATTTGGAATATTAGTATATAACTTTTTTTTTTGTGGCACATCATTTAGACGAATTTTATTTTATTATCTAAACAATAATTTCATATATTAAATTTAAATGGTTGATAATAAAACAACCTCTCTGAATTAAACCTTGGGTTTGAAAGTATGAGCATTATTATAATTCGGGCAAAATTCATTATGAAGCCCCCAAACTTTCATGTTTTATTGAATCAAGCCTCTATCTTTTTATTTTATTTTAATAAGCCCTTGAACTTTTTTTTCTTAACTTATTAAGGACTTATTTAACAGCCATGATAAATAATAATTAAAAATTTAACAGTGTTAAAAACCTTTGAAATGACATTTTTAAATTTTTATAAAATAAAAAATTCTAAACATTATTCCCACTCTATTTGTTTCTAAAATATGAAAAATACTAATAAAATAAAGTTAAAACTACATTCTTGATCAAATTTACAAAATTAAAATCACTTTCTTTTCTTTATCTTTCATTCTTATTTTTTCGTTGCAGGTTCCTCCACTACTTTCACCATCCTTCTATCTTAGACAATAAAATTAATGTAAAAATCAAGTCTTGCATAGTTGCAATCATCTCAATGAAAAAGCTTCGATCATTTCATGCTCAACACTATCCTCAAGCAAAGTTATCACGATCTCAAATTGTAATTTTAATGGTGAAAACAAGGTGAGAAACTGAGTTGTAATTATTGAGATGATTCAAATATCAGCTTCAATGGCATTAGCATCTATTAAAAAAAAAATTAATGGCAGATATAAATTTGAAAAAAAAGAGATGAGAAAATTAAAGATAAATTTGATGAAGGATTTCAAAAAAAGAAAAGAAAATAACAGCAATATATTTTAATTTTTAATTTCTTTGAGTAAATTACATACTCTTGCTAATTGATTTTTTTCAATGAGAATGCTGCTTTTTTTTTTTAACGACAGGGCGCTTCTAATAGAGAGTATCATACACTCGTTAAAATCTGCTGAACAAGTTTTTAGTAAGTTAAATAATAAATATTTAAGGGCTTGGTAAAATGAAATAAATGAATAAGGGTTGAATAGAATAAAACATAAAAGTTTAAGGGGTTAGTCTGTACACAAAAATCATGATTCCAATTTCCTACTTTCATCTTCCTTATTTTCTCATTGTAATACAATTTCCGAATAATAAAAATTACAAAATTATTACCCTTCTTTCTTTCCCTTCATTATTCCCTTTCATGCTTTGTTTCTTTTTCCCCAAAAAATAAAAAAGGAACATAATTAGAAACAAATTGGTCATGACAACAGCATAATAACAGTAATAATAATAATAATAATAATAATGCTCATAGACTATGGGTGAGTAGCGCTGCTTTTTACAGAGTTTTCACTGCACAAAGTGAAAGTGATACCCAGAAGATGATCAATCATCAATCACCCTATTTTAGAACCTGGTGGTGGCACAAACCAACTGGACCCACAACCACCACCACCACCGCCACCATCACCAACTTTTAAACAATAAATTAAACAGAAAAAAAAAAAAAAGGAAAACAATAGTCCATTGCCCAAATGACCCAGAGAAACCCACCAGGGCTGTTTTAATCATGCAAGTTTCTTATTACTCTCGCACAACAAAAAGGCAGCGCTTGGGGGGGGAGCACCATCACGTGAATGGCGAAGGAAAGGATTAAACATATCATTTCTATACGTAAAGAAAATATTAGGTAATGAGGCCACCACCACCTGACTATACTTAATTATAATTATAAACCAAACACACAGCCTACATGCACAATACTCTTTTGCACACTGACAAAAGTGACACAGCAATCACTTACGGGGGGCCATTGCCCAATCGCTCGGTCTACACAACATTACCAGTACCACCCGCCCGTTGCGAGCTTATGTTATTGTTATTATTATATTGGGTCCCGCCCGCAAACATCCCACCCCACCCATCTTCCCCTTTCGCCCCCTAAGCCACCACTTCAATTCCGCGTTCTCATTGGATCTTGGGCACTGCCTGGCAGCTCTGACTTTTAGCAGTGTTGGATTTTACTCCTAGTAATTGCACTTTACTTCAGTTAATTTGTACTTTATCTTCTACTTTCTAGGAGGCTACTTGTATTTACTTTGCTTGCATCTGTTTAACTCCGGACTCTCAAATTGACCACCGTAATATTGAAAAATTGAATAAAATTTACCCATCTGAAATGTAAACGTATATATATAAGTATATTTATATAGTCAAATTCTTATTGATAAAGAATCGTTGTTTTTCCATCTATTCCCCCCAGTTTATAATGGCAAAAAAATTATTTAGTAACCCATAAAAACGAACCCAATTGAATAAGCTTAAAAATTATAAGAATCAAGAGCACTGTAAACCATAATGTAGGTCGAAGATAAGAAAAACAATGCAGGTACATGTCGGCCATTAACCAAGACACACACTGTAACATATGAATCCAAGTACAAATTAACTTCGCTTGGCTTTTATGCAAAAATGTACAACAAAGTGCCTAATAGGCACGGGGTCATGGTCAAAACACAAGTCCAAATCTTGTCCAAAATTTCAACTAGACCGTGTCTTTATATGCATGTTTGCCATAAATTATTATAGCCTTACTATTCATCGCTTTTATTTCTCTAAAAAGTGACAAAAATAAAAATAAAAACAAAATTAATTTTTCTGACTAAGACTAATCCATAATCCCAATTGTACCCTTACATCAATGAACGACACCGTATCTTTAATAAACCCCTCTTATCAGTTACACTGACGATTACAAAAAGCCCCACACCACCTCACCACTCCTCTTTATAAAAAGCCTAAACACGTGCTCAAACACCGTGATCCCGGAGACCATCCTCCAGTGGCAAACTCGTTATTTCCACGCATTTTCAAGGTCAAATGCTCAAACTCTCTATATTTAGTTCACCTCCCCTCAACTCGCACCACATTACCCCTCTCTATCCCATTTAACTACTGCACCTTGACCAGAACGCCAAAACAAAACTAAAGCTGAAAAAAATAAAAACCGCCAAATTTCCGGTTCAGTTCAGGTATGGTCTGTTTGATTCTCGGGAAAAAAGTTGTCACATAAAAAGAACAGCTTCCGGATTCTGATCGGAGGTGAAAGTGTTCGATCGATAAAGATGACGTCGGGGACGAGAATGCCGACGTGGAAGGAGCGAGAGAATAACAAGAGGAGAGAACGGAGAAGAAGAGCGATCGCTGCTAAGATCTATTCTGGACTGCGAATGTATGGTAATTATAAGCTCCCTAAGCACTGCGATAACAATGAAGTCCTTAAAGCTCTTTGCAACGAAGCTGGTTGGACTGTTGAAGAAGATGGCACTACTTACAGAAAGGTAACTCTTAAGCATAACCAAATATCATATGATCACTTATTTTAGCTTGATTCCAGGTTTAGTTTAGCTGCCGGAAGTTGTATAAACTTCGCCTGTGATGTTATCTTTCACCGGAGACAGATCTGAAATCTTCATTTTCCGGCGAGTTGAGCTAGGAAATGGTTTTATTTATTATAAATTTTTGGCTAACGTGCGCCTGGTGAGCCGGGGGCGCATGTTAGCTAGAACGTTGCATATAAATATGAAAAGTATTGGCATACTGATAAACGGTTGAGATTGGTTTTTGGTTAGTTTTGCTGTGGTGACGCTAGATCGTGTATCGTTTTGTGTATTATTTATTTATTGTTTTTGTTCAACTTTCTTGTTTGGTTTGGTTTGGTTTCCTTTTCAACGCACGAAACACAATATCTTAAGATTCGTTTTCTTTTTTCTGGCTTCGGCTGCTTCTTGGATCCTTTATACATGAACACGGTAAACAGTAACTCAGTTATGGCAGAGAGGAGAATGCTTTTCTCAGAGCTATTTCTCCGTCACCAAAAGGAGAGAGAGAGTTCAGTAAAAAATTTCCAGGAGAGGGTGAATTCGTCATTATTTACAGAGCACAATCCTTCTCCTAGATTGAACAACCTTTGCTTTTGCTTTATTGCAACTCTGATGTTTTCTTTTTCTACTTTTTCTGTTCCAATCTTTTCTCTTTTTTTTACTTCTTTCCATTTTCTCGTGAAAAAGATTATTTCTTTTTACATTACTTTATGCAATGTTGAGGTTACTTTAGTCATTCTGCAGGAAAATTTGAGTGCTTGACCCCGAAATTTTCGGGGGGCTATTTTGACTGTTATGCTTAATTTGATTAAATTATAGAGAAAGTGTTTAAAGATTTAATCATTGGATACCTTTTTTTATGAAATTATTGTTATGTAATTCCTAGTAATATTTTTTTAAGGAGTAAAAAAGAAAAAATCGGTGTAGGGTGATAGAGACAGAGACTGTTTTGATTAGTGAAGCAAACATGTTATGCAGGCCAGGAGAGGGGAGATGGCGTGTCGTGGGGATGCAGTGTATTTTTTTCATATCATAAATGATAACGCTATTGTTTGACATTAATTCTTGGCTTTAATAAAGTTTTTTGTCGGGTTTCAATTACCATGTTGCCCCCCTCATGCTGTCTATTGCTTTGAATATAATAATAAGATGATGCGTGTCTGAATTGGTGGTGGCTCAAACGGGCACATGGGATGCTATGTGAACTGAGGAGATGATCGGTTTTCACAATGTTAGAACAGTTCTTATAAATTTCATGGAAGAAAGGAAGGAAAAAGATGAGGCTATAGGTTCACACTGGTGACCCATAGAAAGCATAGTCTGGTATAATTTGAACTCTTCTTCGTCTTATTCTATTATTAGTGGAGTTGGAAGATTTTTGGTTCGGTGTTGTAACTGTTGTAGTAAAAAGATTAGGATTGGAAGTTGGAGTTGGTCAATTGAGGTGATTGTGGGATGTCCCATGAATGATTGAGTGGCCACCATTAAGGTGTGAACCAGCTTTCTCAATGTTGTCTTGTCCAATGTGGTTTGTTAGAGCAGATTGGAGCTGTGCTATTATTATAACTGGATGGTGTGAAATCATTCAAGAGATATGTTGTTAATAATATTGTCATTTGAGACCTTGATTTTTGCTGATGTAGAAGTTTTTAGGTGGACCTATTCTGCTGTGAACTGACTCTCTTATGGGGCTCACAATAGCTTGTGAGCATGGTCCCCACGTTGGACTATTCCACAAACAATATTCATCCCAGTTTGTGACATTTACATGCCAAGTCTATCCCATGGGTCGTGCCATTTGCAAATAAATGTATTTGAAGAAATGCATTTGGAGGCAATGTCATTTTCGTATTTTGAAAATGCAGTTCAACAAAACACCTCAAAACATTATTGGTGATATGATAGCTTTGATCCCATTCTAACCAATTTAACTTGGCAAGGTTGATCATTTTTCAAGCGTGGGAATTCCATTGTTCTAACTGTAGCTTAGTGGTGTGAACTTATAACGACAAGTTGTATCACGCTGAGAAACCTGCAATGTGGATTGCAAGCGATACCTTTTCTCAGTTAGCCAAAAAAACCTAAATATATGCAGAACAGGTTTTGGCAATACAATTGGAATATTGCTAATACTTTTCTATTTATTTTTGAATGTGGACATACATATTTCCCTGCATCTAACCTTTTACCATCTGTAATTTTTCTTGCTTACTGTTTTCACTTGTATAGGGATGCAAACCCATGGAACGAATGGATATTATTGGAGGGTCTGCATCAGCTAGTCCATGCTCATCCTACCACCCAAGTCCATGTGCATCTTATAATCCAAGTCCTGGCTCATCTTCATTTCCAAGTCCTGTTTCATCCCGTTATACTGCCAATACCAATGGTAATGCCGACGCCAATTCACTTATCCCTTGGCTTAAAAACCTCTCATCTGGGTCTTCATCAGCCTCACCCAAGCACCCTCACCATCTCTACATTCATACTGGTTCCATAAGTGCACCCGTCACACCTCCATTGAGCTCCCCGACTTCTCGGACTCCGCGTACAAAAAATGACTGGGATGATCCAGCTGTTGGCCCATCCTGGGCAGGTCAAAACTATCCATTCCTGACTTCATCAATGCCCTCTTCTACCCCACCAAGTCCTGGCCGTCAGGTCCTGCCTGATTCAGGATGGCTAGCTGGTATCCAAATTCCCCAAAGTGGACCATCGTCTCCCACATTTAGCCTTGTCGCACGGAACCCATTTGGCTTTAGAGAGGAGCCTTTATCAGGTGCTGGATCTCGAATGTGGACTCCTGGGCAAAGTGGGACGTGCTCCCCTGCAGTTCCTGCGGGTGTTGATCACACAGCAGATGTTCCAATGGCAGACAGTATTGCAGCTGAGTTTGCATTTGGAAGTCACACAACAGGACTAGTGAAACCTTGGGAAGGAGAGAGGATTCATGAGGAATGTGTATCTGATGATCTTGAGCTTACACTTGGAAACTCTAGTACAAGGTAGGTATTGGAAAAGATGTAGTCTGCTTTTCAATACCATCTAGCTCTGATCTAATAACTTGTTTACTTGTTGCAGATAGGGAGGATTGATAAATGTGAGAGAACTATCGGTGGATCTCTTGATTTGGCTTCTTTTCTTTCGTTACTGCCTTCATGTCAATGGTTTTTTTTTCTTATTGTGCATGCTTCTGTTGGCAAGGGGTTGAGGTAGAAGTACAGTGAGTAGGAGGACCTGTTCCTTTTTAGATTTATTTTTTTTCTATTCTCATTTTATTTTATTTTATTTCTTTTTTGTTTCTACAGAAGAGAACTGAAAATTAAATTATAAATAGTTCATTGTGGTGACTTTTTGGTTTCCCCCTTCAACTCATTGCATTCATCCAATCTTTTTAAATCTTTTATATTCCTCTTTTTCTTCAAAAGATGAGTTCCCATAGCAACAATTGATACTGTTTGGGGATTTGCAATTGAAAGGGAATTTGGATTTCAAGATCTTCTGTTAGTGCTGACCACACTCGCATCTTGTATCATAAATTTGCATGTCGTTTTTCTTGAAGAAAATTTTTTCATATATTGTTGATTCCTTGCTGTTTAATGATTTCATCTTGCACATCTTTGCTTTATGTACGTTGCTAATCATAAACTAAGAGGCAGGCTTGAAAAATATGGGAACCTGAAAACTGTTAATAGCTAATTATGACCACTTAACGGTCTTTGCACACAACTATATAGTACTTGCAATCACGTTTTCTGGTGGCGGGGGCTTTGGTAAGTGCAAGTTAAGAAATCAGAAGTTGCCGGTAAACACGTAATAAAGTATAGCAACCAAAGTAAGCCAACGGATTTCCCATCCCTAAACAAAGTTACTATTGGTTTTCCAATCGAAACTCTCTGGCCATTCAAAGCTCTGATTATAAAATCAATGTACAGACTAAATCCCATCAAAGATTCAAAACTGTAGCAAGCCATGCCTGTGCTACACTGATGAAAACATGCATTATTGGATTTCAAAGGACCTGCACAGTCAATTGAGAAGAAAGGAATTCGATTCTACATTTTCACTTTTGTGGGTATTTGAAGTACTTTTGCTTTTTCTCCCCCTTCTTTATTCCTTGACTCTTGGAGTAAAGTGGTTTTGCACTGTGGTGTTAAAGTGGAAAGACTTAAAATGATGATGTTGGAAAATTATGGCAAAGGCATCACAAGTGACGGGCATTACTTGCATCACTAGCATATTGCCATTATGCTTGTGCAGTCAAGATAAACAGGTGTTGTTCCTTGAGCATTAGGTTATGCAATCTGAACAACCGGTCCTCTCGTCCAAAATGCCATTAGAATACTTATTATAGCATCATCTACTCGTGCATGCATCAGTTACAACTTCAAATATTTTGGGAAAAATAGAACCAAATTAGGAAAAGATTGGAGAGGAGGAAGAATGCATAGATCACATGCTTCAAAGAAAATAACTTCTATCATCTTTTCCTTTCAAGTTTTCTTGGAAGAAATTTAAATTTGAAAAATATGTGATTGAAATTGTTATATTTACATCCAAATATTTCTAGTAGTGGGGGTTCAGGCATCTTATGTCCTTATATACAGTCGCATTGCATTTGCTTCACGTATTAAACTTGGTTAGAAGCTCTCCATGCGAAATCCTGTACACAATTTCAGTATCAACTACTTCACATTGGCAAAGAATGGTGATGAATAACCCTTAATCAATTGATATATACTCAAACCCAATCAATCATCTCTCAAACTTTTGAGATAGGTCTGCAAGTGCCCGATAAAGGATTGCTGCAGCAGGTGGTCGTGGTATCGAGCCAAGAAGTATATCTGATGCAGATATTGACTGGCTACCATAAAATCTGGAATTCTCCTTTGAGCGTGTGGTGACAACACTCCCTTCAAGTGAACATCCAACAAAAGCTCCTGCATATTCAACAATTCTCAAGTCAACAGTTATTACTATTAGAAACAATCACCATGTAAAAAAGCAGTTCAAGATAAAAGAGAGGTGGGTTCTAGGTGAACTCAAAACTTAAGTTATATAAAGAGGGAAACAGATCTAGATAAATAATAAAGGAAAAAGAAATGCGAAAAAACATAGAAAAACGAAGGGATGAGACTTGTTAACAGCCAAACAAACTTGAATGATGGATGCAACTTGTTGAATACAAAAAGACTTTTCAGGACAAATCATCACATCCTGAAATATCAAAACCAAACATAATTTGTCAGCAAATTGATAATTGAGACATAACAAGCACCTTTACTGCAGCTGTATGTATAACAAGCAGCATAACCACCATCACCAGCTCTCAGATCAGCTTCAACAGCTCGACCAACAACACCAGCTGCAGCACTCAAACCAGCACCAACTGATACGTGTGCATTGCTACAAAATGTCTTGATAGCATCATTTGTTCTCAATACAATAATGAAATCTGTCAATTCACCTCCAACCTGCATCCATATCAAGCATTTATTTATAGAACAAAATACACTTCCCCAAACAAAAATTTCTATAACATATCAGCAAACTTTAAAAGTATATAAGAAGATATAGGCATGATTTCAATTAAATAACATTTTTCAAAACAAAAAGAGCACCAGCCATTTTTGTCAGATTAATGATAACAATAAAACTAAAAACATGAGGAAGATTCCAAGAAAAATGGTCAACCATATGACTGGATCTACATGATGTACATACTCAGCAATATGGAAGGTTCCCATCAAAATTTTAACACCTGGGCAATTAGTCCAATTGTCTGTGAGGCGCACTAAAAGGCAATCAACTACATTTTTGTAAGAAGATAGCAGCAGCAAGGTATTATAAATATTACTCATGTTTATGTGTTGGCAAAAATCTAAAAAGAGATCTGGATGGATTTAACAGCAATACTGATACATGCTGTGACAACACAATCTCATTTCCCTTTGAGCACATACAATTAGGATGCAGCAATCAAAATTATTAAAAGCCTAAACAAATAGGATAAAGTTATTAATAAGCTAACGTTACCTGAGCTCCCCATCCCATGCCACAAGAGGATATGGCAGAGGGTGGAGACCATGAGCCATCTTCCCTGCGAGAAATTACAAGGCCTGTTCCAACATTATATGTAACCATGACACCAACTTTCACAATTGTGATAATTGCAAGGCCTTTTGCTTGTCGTAGGATGACATCTGGGATTGACTTTTCAGGTCTAAGACAAATTGCCTGCAATGGAAATGGGCCTCCAAGTCAAAATTCGAGAAAGTTCTGTGGTTGTTTTAGAAACATATTTGGCTACACAACTCTTATGTGTCCGTTCTTTCTCATTTATCTAGTGGCTTTTACATATAAAACTAATGATAAAACAGGGGTAAGATAGTCTGTTTTGGCCAACACAAAGAATCCTGAACTATAAGCTTTGTGATTTAATTCCTACTGAACAGACATGTTTACTGGAAAACTCATTACTTGTTAACTTGATTCACATAGAATTTTTTAGTAACGGCCATTGATTATAGAATAACAAAAAGGATGAGGTCTGAATACTTGCCTTTTTATAACCCTGTATTGTGTTTGTAGCCTTGTAAATCTCATATTCCATGGATTGTCCCCATGGAAAATTAACCCACGATCTCAAAGTACTAAGGTCTGTCAAGTCATGGGTTGGCAGCTGGGCAGCATTGCTTACTTGGTCCATCAGGTATGGCTGGACAGACTCCAGCCTCACAAAGCATACATCACAGACTCGTTGAGGATCAGCAACACGAAATTTTACTGGCAATAAGCTCCTTCCTTTAGAGCACTCACCGCAAAATATACCTCCACAAAATCTGCAGTGATGCCTAGAGCACATGATCGGATGAAACCGGACACCACAGAGCATGCAAGCAGAGGCAGCACTATCAGCCAGCCATTTTGGTGGGTCTGCATCAAGAATCTCCTTAGCTTTACCGAAATTGGCTTCAGTGAGAGTTTGAGCCATCTCTTCCCAAGCTTGCTCAAGTAAATTGCTTGATACCCATGACAAACTGCTCTTATAAATATCACCTGAAGCAATAGCACCTACTTTTCCACGAGCTGCAAGTAACATTTCAGCTATCACATCCCACATGGTTAAAACCTTTTCTTCTTCAAAATAATGGTTCCAACCCATATCACCCTCAGGAAAGTAACCACCATTTGAGTGAAAACCTCTGCTCCACTCTTCACGATCACTTTCAGACATGGGTGGAACAGAAACAGGTATCCAAACCCCAGTTTCTTCAGAAAGTGGCGAGTCATAAAAGAAGTATTTTCCCCTACTTTTCCTGCTAGTTTTCACTCCTTTCTTCTCCTCATCATTCCCAAGATCATTTTCTGGAGTCCCAAGTCTGACTGCAGCTGCAGAATTAAAGTATTCTATAGGACTTTCAAGACCTCCATCATTTTGCTATCATCATAAAGAAAGAGCAATTGGTACGATGGTCAGACAGAAGTGAATAAATCACTAGCACATGCTAGTAGAATCCTAATTCAATTCTAATAATGTCTTCACACAAACCTACTATTTTTTCTTTATTCAAGGCAAGTACTCCAAAAAAATTGACATGAAAACCATCTACGAAGGTTTGAAGACGAAAAGTTGATGAACTAAACAACAAAATTTTAATTATATTGATTATGTAACAATCAGCTCAAAGCTATAATCTTAATCAATCCCAAAAAACAAAGAGAGATAAACTGAAACAACCCAAAACGCATAATTACACGACCAATCAAAGAATACAATTATACAAACACAAAATTCAGCTCAAAGCTATAACAATAAACAATCCCAAAAAAAAAAAAAAGATAAACTGAAACAGCCCAAAACGCATAATTACACGACCCATCAAAGAATACAATTACACAAACACTCAATTCAATTCAGTTTACGAGATAACAGAAAAAACATAAAAAAACAAAAATTAATTACCGGGAGAGAATTGGAAACCCTAGTCCCTGAATTCCCAAATCCATCAACTTCAACATGAGACTTGCAATTTAAAGACTTGCCCTCCATTACTTTGCAAGAAAAGAACCAAACTTCCGCATATAATAAAAACACCCACAAAAAAAAAAATACTGTGATCAAAATTTCGAGATTAAACAGAGGCCAAAGGCATAGAATTACAATAACTTTAAAAAAAAATTGAGAAGAGAGGATAGAAATAGAGAGAGAGATGAGAAAATAGCGAGGAGACAAGAAAGTAATGATTGAGTTGAAGAAGGAATTGTTTACGTCTGTTTTAGATTTTCGCCTTTTTTTTTTAATATATTGATAGGCTTTTCCGGTGTCGTTTTAATTTTACAGGTTTACAATAACGAGGTTTATTGCTCTTTTTCCTTTTTTCTTAGCCAATTTTTATGACCTTTTTTTTTTTGGAAAAGATTTTTATGACCATTTTATTACTTTATTGAATTATTAGATCCAATCAAAAAAAATATTATAGTACAAATTAATCAAAATTGTACTCTCCATTAAATAATTATAAATTGTACTCTGTTATATAAAATAGTATTATTTATTTTTATTAATTATAATAATTTTATCATATGATATTTTCAATATTTTATAGTTGATTATTTTAGAATTCGAAAATAAATCAATAAAAGGTTAATTTTTTTAACATTTTATAATTGATTTTATTCACAATTAAAACTTAAATTAAAATTTTAAATAAGTGAATTCTATTTTTGACACTTTACTTAAGAGATGTTGATAATTATAATAATTTTTAAGAAATTTTTGAAATCTATTTATTTTTTAAAAAAATTGGTAGTTTTTTTTATTCAGTTTCAGATGAAAATTAAATCAATAAGAAAATATATATATGTAATTTTTGGGGGTATTTTGATTGGGGAAAGGATACACACACCTCTGCCCAAAAGAAGTGGAGGAAGAGGCTGCAAAGTGCGCTCCAAAACGAAGGTCAAGTTCCAATTAAAAGGTTCAATCTTTTAGATCGAAATCTCATTTTTTGTTTGGTGGGTTCAGGTCCTGAAATGGCAGCATCAGCAGCAATAATGAACTCTACAAAGCTCTCTATATTCACCTTCACAGTTCTCCTTATCCTTCTTTCAACTCTACTCCAACCATCTTCATCATCATCCTCATCATCATTATCTTCTTCTTCTTACACCGCCGCTAACAAAGACCCACTTTCATTTGCTACAAATCGGGAGCTACTGGCTATGCAGAGAAACACCAGGCAGCAGCAGCAGATACCCAATTGCAGTGAAATGGTGTCGAGATCTCAGTGCTCTCAAAATCCAAATTGCCGTTGGTGCAAAAGTGATTATCTTGATGACATGTGCTTTAGCAAGACTGAAGCTTGGAGGCTGCCTCAACAGGTTTTTCTTTGTAATTGAATCTTCCCTTTTATTTCTTTTGCTGTTGTATTGCGGGAGAATTTCATGTAATTTAGGACCTATTTGAAGTTGGAGAGCTACTTGTTGTTGTTGTTGTTGTTTAAATATTTTGATTTCTGAGATGGGTTTCTTTCTTTTTGCCCCTTCTTTTTGTAGATTAGAAAGAGTGGAGAGTTCAGTACTGGAACTATTGTTTATGCTAGTTCTGTTGTTGTTTATTAAAGTGAAAAACAGTGATTTAAATATATATTGGTCTGCGGATTTAGCACTATGTAAAATTTTAATTTTTGGTTGCTAAAAATGCATATGGAGTGGATATCTCACAACAGTTGCTGCATTAGCCTTTTCTTTTGATTTACCTGTGTTCAACCAATGCACTCATGCTGAAGAAGACTTCAACTTTTGCAAGTTCAATATTACATCCATGTGAACCTTTTTGAGTACATTGATTGAATTTGAAAACTCATTTGTAACATGTTCTGTTAAATTAACTATCTGATTAATAAAGGAAGCCAAGCATGAGGATTCTTGATTTTGAAAGCTTCTAAAGCTCACAGGAGTAATGTCTTTTGTTGATTTCTTGCCCATGTCCTTTTACATATATGATTATATTGTGGACTAGTTCTTGGCTTCTTGCTCATGTCCTTTTACATATATGATATATTGTGGACTAGTTCTTGGCTTCCGTCCGAACTTGTTCTTTCTTATGCCTGTTAGTTTGAGGGTGGAAAATACTTCTTCAGCATAATCCAGGTAGACCTTAGTAGACAGTAAGAACTTAAACTGCAGAAACCAGGACCCATAAAAGATACCAAATATGTTGATGCTTTTAACCGCATTTTGTTTGAAGGGGCCTTTGAACATGGTTCAGATTTGACGAGTTGCATTCTTTCCAAAAATATTATTCAAGCTGATTCTTGCACATGATATTGAGAAAGGGAAGTGTTTTTGCTGATCTGAAATGATCTGGCAGTAGTCAGTTTCTTGTTCCTTTTCTTCCTTACGATGCAGATGACTTTGCTAGACCAAGAATCGCAAGTCCCTTTTGACATCATGCTTCTTTTAAATCTCTTATTTCTCAACCATTGCATTCTGCTCCTTTTTCTTTTCATTTTTCTAAAACCTGAGTGGAAAATTCTGATTGGAGTTATTTTAAAAATGTTCCAGAAAATTATAAAATTTGTTATCCATTTGAAAGATAAAATTACCATTGCAGAATTTACTCGTTTTATGCCCATGAACTCCGTCTATAGAACATTGATAGATCGTCGTCAAATTGAGAGATAATCATGCAATATTGCCTAGATATCATAAAAATGTAGAATTTGCAATTGCATAGGACATTTACAAATTTGGTTCCTCCACAACAGCAAATTATAGATAAGCAGAAATCGGGAGATGCAAAGGCCTCACTTGGAGCCAATATGGCAAGCCCAGAATTTATAACATGGTTACAGTCAAGCTGGTTGATAACTCCACCGTTGCATTTTCTGAAATACAAAAATTGCCTAATACAGGTATAGACTTCTGTATTTATGCTGCAGAAATCTCAATCTTACACAAATTGTGTTAGACTAGGAGTAATCAAGGACAAAAAAATCAAATCAAAAGTAAATAAAAATACTATTATCATAATTTAAGTTTCCCTCATTTGAGATTGAACCATTTTTGTTCAAAAAAACCATAAAATAAAAAGAATGATGATATAACAACAGAAAAAGTTATACAAACAAGCTACACTTACAAGTTCACCTTCCTATTGTCCCCTTCACCAACAAACTGTTTCACAGCATCTCTAATGTCATCAAAGCAATCACATCCATCAAAAAACTTCACCAACGTTCCTAATTCTCCATCTCCAAGATCATCAATAAAAGGTTTAATAGGAATTGCGTTTTCAGGCTGGAAAGTATAACAATTAGGATTGTCATCAACAATCACAACCCTCTTCAAGTCCCTCCCCATTTCAGACAAATCTTTAACAAACTTCCCATCAACTTCTTTGCAAGAATCCCTGTATAAACGGTGTGAAATCAGCCCTTTCTTATCCAACCTATCAAGAACAAGAGATGCATAGGCCTTTAGTCCGGCAGTGAACACCACCACCTCATACTTTGCAGCCAATGCTTCCAAGAAATCATCAACTCCCGGTCGCTTCAACACATAAAAATTCATGAATTCACCATCAATATTAGGCCTCACTACAAAATCAAACACTTGTGGTGGTGGGTCAGCTTTGGAATGCACTAAAGTTTCATCAAGATCAAGAAACACCGTCCTTTTACTCGGAGAAATCAAAGGCGGCAACTTTTCATTAAAGAAAAGAACTCTACAAATGCTATCCTTTTCAACATCAAGAACATGATGCTGTTCTTGATGTTGTTGTTCGTTCTTTTGATCTTGAACCCCCTTCTTCAAAATTCTGTAGCCTTTGTAGCGGCTACTAGGGGTACTGCTAATACGAGCCAATTTGGAGAAGATCTTGGCGAGACGGCGCTTGCAAGAATAGACCGTACTGTTGATGGAAGAAAAGATGGCACTGGAGGAAGCACCAACACAAAGGGTTTTCAGCGGAGATGTCTTCTTTTGACGGCGGTGGCATCCTCGGCGATCTTTGATAGACTTGGTTGGTGTTTTCTTCCCAGCCTTAGACACCATTTTTCAAAACAAGGTTTTGGGATTTCTGGAGAAATGGAAATGGAAATGGGCAAGAAGGAGCGGTCGTTGTGGCATAGAATTTAAACTTAGGCTCGGCACAACGGTAATGAAGCATTTTGGTTCGGAGACCGAAGCAAGAGACAGGGAGCAGTTAAATAAGAGATGAATGTTAGGGTTAAAATTAGAAGAACAAAGCAGGGAAGGGACAGTAAAAGTTGATTGAGTTTTTTTGACAGTGGAGGTTAAGGGCAGTTTCTCTATTTTTGGGTAAAAATAAGGGCGTCGACCGTTAGCAGCAACAAGCAAGCATTACAGTAGGTACAGCCTGGCTTTAACTATATTCTAAAGTGAGTGCCTTGCTGAATGTTTTATCCTATCAACTCAATCCATTTATCCTACGACCTTATCGTTTAAAATTTTATCATCTAAATTAAGAAATGTAATTAATATAAATATAAAATATTATACTATCTTTATAATTACTCATTCAATTAATTATTAATTTTATATATTTTCAAAAAAAATAAATTTAAATAAGAGTAGAATAAAAAAAAAGTAATTATAATATATTAGTAATTAAAAACATCAAATAATTAGAAAAAAATAAACTCTTAAAACATTAAATATTTAGCAACAGAAAGTATTAAATAAATAATTTTACCTTACCTCTTCTTATTTGAAAAGTACATACTTAAAGAATAGTTAATTAGAAGTATGATTTTTT
The DNA here is from genome assembly GCA_947683625.1 of Mallotus nudiflorus. Classification (NCBI taxonomy): domain Eukaryota; kingdom Viridiplantae; phylum Streptophyta; class Magnoliopsida; order Malpighiales; family Euphorbiaceae; genus Mallotus; species Mallotus nudiflorus. The sequence continues at coordinate 126,414 of CANTUR010000547.1, read as the reverse complement.
TTAACTAGTCTAGACTGCTAAGTTTAATTTGAAATGAAAGAGTTAGTAAGTTGAAAAATTAAATTTTATTCTTAATCAAATATTTTAATTCTGTAATATAATATTTTATTATCTGTCTTTTTTATGTTAACCAGAGAGGTACTACATACTTATGCTTATATAGCACACGTAAATCCAAAGGAAAATAATTTATGCACACCATTTTTAACATTTTAATTAGATCTTATTTTATTTTAAATACTTTATTTGTCACGTGAAATTTTTTAAATTTTAATTTCAATCCTATTAATTTTTTTTTTTTTTTTGGCTTTTTAGCTATCCCACGCATTATATTGTATGACATTGGATAATTTACACTGCATGTGAAAACTGATGCGTGTGGTTATAGATCAGCGCGCCACTGAATTTTAAACCGAAAAAATGTAAAAAAGAATTTTGATTAAAATAAAAATTAATAGACAAAAAAAAAAAAAAAAAAAAAGCTTGAAATTAAAGAGTTAAAAAGGTGTGGGCTGGGCATGTACCCAAATGAAATTGGGTAGGCCTCATTAGGAGTGAAATCTAGTGCCATTTCCATCTGAATCATCACCCACTTACTGTTGGAAAAAATTCAATGGATGATGAAGCACATTTTGTAAGTCTTCTTCCACAATCATATGCAAATCAATCCATAGCCATTAAAAAAAGTAATATAAAAAAAAAAGTGTTACACTTACGCAACATCTAATCTAATCATATTTAATGATAAAAACGTTAGCGTTTGTGAAATTATCTTAGTTGACTCTATCAACTCCAAGCAAATTAGGGCACCACAAAAAAGTACACACTACTTGTTAAAGAGAGCTGACAGCAAAAGGGTGCAATACATAAAGGGAAATACTGCAAAGAAAAAAAAAGCAAAGCAAACATTTTTAAGTGTTTTTTTTTTTTTTTTTTAACTTCAAATGTCACTAACAGTGATACTACAGTAAATTGCCACTAGCAATACAATTACTTTTTTACTCTTAATTTTAAATTTATTTTCACTAAATTATTAAAAAAATTATAAATTACGGATGTTTAAATCTTTATACGACGGGTTCATTTTTATACAATTTAGGTTTTAGATTCTAAAAAATTTTTTTTTACAGGTTACGGATATTTAAATTTTTACACGATAGGTTTATCAGTTTATTTACACAATGGATTCACCAGTGTACAACTTAGATTTAAAATTTAAAAAAAAATTTATAAATTAAAAATATTTAAATTTATAAAAACTGAATTAAAAAAAAAAAAAAAGGCAAAAAGGACTTTTCCGCCCACCAGCGACAGGGATGCATGTCCGGTTAGTGCCCTGTCTTCTTTTTTTTTTTTAAGTTTTTTTTCACAACTAAAAGAACTGCACAGTAACTTCTGCTTGCTGCCCAATGCAAGAAAAAAAACTATCTAGTAGTAAGTCTCCTTAATCATGGGAGACCTTTGCTCAAGTGATCAAGTAGGAATTCTAAAACCGAATAACACCTTATCATGCGTGGAGATTTTAACCACCCCACCTATACTTCATTAGTTATTTTTTATATTTAGGCATAATAGTTACTTGTCGCAATTTATTAAGTTGCTACAATGGAGATCTAAAATTATTTGGTACTCTCTATATTTATCATTTTTTATCAATTTGACACTTTTAATTATAGTTTTTTATTTGTCAAACACTTAAAATATAATACGTATTGATTTGATATTTCATATCACGTGTATTGATATTGATAGAGATTTCAAAATTGTATTTTAATTTTAGACAATTTTAGTTGTTAAAATAACAAAATTATTAGTTGATATATTAAATTGATAAAAAATAACATTTATAAGGGTCACATATATTATGTCTTATACTCCCTCCATTTCAAACTAATTGTTACTTTTTCAAATAAATTAAAAAATTCAGTTATTTATCACTTTTATATATCCAATGTAATATTAATTTTTTCTTTCCTATATTATCTTTGTGTTAACCTTATCTATATTAATTGATTTTGTAAAATTTTATAAGTCTTTTTAATATTTAGAGAAGGGAAATATAGTTCTATTCAGCTATTTTTTTCCTATAATTAAGTTAATTAAATATTTTTTTAATCTAAGTGAAATATTAAAAAAAACAATTAATTTGGAATGAATTAAGTATTTATAATACAGATTCAATATATCATCATAAAAAAATTAATTTTCAATTAATAGTAATTAATATTTTTAAATTTAATTTTATAAATCACTATCATGAATTAAATTTCAGTAATCTAGATGTAGAAGAAAAAAAGTTAAACTCAAAATCCTTTTTCTAAAAATAAAAATGCTTGCCACTTAAACTGCACCTTAAATATACCTCATTGGTTTGTGTGCATATAGAAAGTCCAAAAATAAATGTGAAAACAAAGATTCCATTTAAAGTCTAAAGAAATGTAAATGTAAAATCCAACTAACTAACATATGCTTTGGCAACTAATTAGTCCTAATGTTTTAAACATTACATGCCACATTTATGGGAGGGAATATTTTCCTTGCAATTTTCAAGATCTTGAAAGTATTGGGACCCCCTTGGCCCCTTCTTTTATTTATCTTAGATTAAGGGTCCCATTCTTTTATGAAAGTGTTGGATTTGTGTAATATTGTTAATAAACTCCTTATAGCTACTTGGTCCAAGTTTAACAGTATCCCATGTTTATAATAAAAATAATATTCATATTCTACTCTCTTTTTTTATATTTTATTTATAAAAAAAGATTATTAAGATTAAAGAAATATGAATTATAGTCATAAAAAGTAAAAAATTCAACATAAACTGAATTTATAATATATTAATGTAAATATAAATATTTACTTTTAGTGAATTTCATCACATATCATTATTAAAGGACATGTGAATTTATTCGAAGAGATCAGATTTTTCAAAAAAAAATTCATTACTATTGAAAGTAATTTTTTCTTTTTAAATTAATGATAACAAGAATTAAAATTTACATTTTAAAATATTTTTGAAAAGAAGTTATTTCACTTTTTAAATGCAATTAAAACTTTTGTAAAATTGATAAAAGAAATAGAAAAAGATGAAGGCATGGCCTTAGAATGGTAAACAGAGGGAGGGTAGAGTCATGCATGCGCATTTGAACATGGTTTTGTGGGTTGGTTGATTCCATTAATTTCTCTTCCCATTTTCAACACACTCGATTCATCCAATTTCAATAATCTCTTTTCTTCGTCCATTTATTGAAATCAAGGAACGTTCTACTTTGCTTGATAGTAACATGCACTGAGTTTTTCCCATGTCGAAAGAGGATCTCTCTTTAGAGAAAGTTTTTAAGTCGTTGGGAATATATAGGCATTGCATATGAAGAAGTAGTCTAAATGAGGTGACTTTGCAATGGGAAGATCAGAAAAAAATACAACTAAATACCTCTCAAATGTGAAATAAGTTAAACACCAACCTTAATTGCCCGTCTTTATCTTATTAATTCTGGCAATATAACCAAAGAATAATACTAATTTTACTATGTCATTAAAATTGAATATAAATCATCACTATATGTCGATTCAAATGATATTAAATAATTTTTTAAAAAATAAAATTTTAAATTTAAATATTTTATATGAAAAAACATACCTAAAAGAGGGATTAAAATTAAAAAAATTGATTTTTTTTTAAAAAATAAGATGTTTAATATATAAAAAAATTTGTTAAAAAAACTTTATTTCCTTGATGAAATTCGTCTAGTTTAATTTGAACTGATTGAAATTTATTTTTGTAATTATCATATACTAAAAATTATTATATAAAAGAAATTAAGTATATTCGCGATTTAAAATTATTGTGATATCATCAATGACAAAATGTGATATCACCTCCTAATGGTCCAATAGGTTTATTGAAGAATTATGAACTTAAAGACTTTAATATCAGGTAAACTCATTTCATTAAACACAAAATATGAACTAGTCTTTGCTCAAAAAAAAAAAAAAAAAAAAAAAGAACTGGTCAAGTGGTCTTCTTTAGTAAATTTAACGAAAACCATTTCAACTGTGGGCCAAATTGTACATTTGTCTCTGTAGCATGCAAAGAAAAACATAACACTTTATCTTTGACCTTTACGTGAATTTTTATTTGTTATTTTCTTTTTTGACCCCCAGACCCATTTTAACCACAACGTTTTAAAAAAAAATTGAAATGTTTTTTCTTGTTTTCGTATTACTTCTTAAGATGTCAATGGTTGATAATCTGGTCTGCAGTTGGGGGAACTAATTGCTGCAGTTATGGATCTTACTAGATTGTAAAAATTAAAAAAAAAAAAAACAAAAAAATGTATAAAAATATTTTGGTCATGGGCTCTGGTTTATATACATTTACATTTGAATTCACCATTTTTAACTCTTTTCTTATTGCTAATGAAATGTAGTCCCCACAACTTTTTTTTAATCATATGAGTATCTCAAGTTGAAATCTTTCTTTGCAATGATTAAAAAAATAGTGTTTTTTTTTTTAAACAAAAAAAATAGTGCTTTTGTTAATATTAAAACAAACATTTTGAATATATGTGAAGAGAGAAAGTTAAAATTAGAAGAATAATTTTTTTTAATCCAAATCACTATTATTTACAGTTTACTGAATTTTAACTAATTAAGTTCGATCTAAATAAAATTATACGAATAGTAAAAATCTTTCAATAATTTATTTAATATAATTATATACACTACGATTTGAAATCGAGATATTGCTTAAACGAGAAATATTTTTTGGATGAACATTGAACCTTTTCATTGGAATTTTTAGTTTGAGAGCATCTAATGAAGCATTAGGAGGAAGAATTTGAAAAGAATTGTGGTCCAAGCTGTAGAAGTGGACAATAATATATACTTATGTCCTAATGCTCATATACTCATGACCCTAGAAATTTTTATATGTGTTACGAAAAGTGATCATTAAGCCTTGTGCATGTCTAGCCATTTCATAGGTATTTTATTTGACATGGGAAGGGTACCTAAACACAGAACGAATTCTTCCAAATAGAAAATCTTGTGTTATCAAGTGACTTGCAATTTCAATCACAATGCTCTCTATATATGTGTAGCCTTGACATTTTAGTTCTTGTAATAGATAGTAGTTTATAGTATGATTTGACATGAGAAGGGTACCTAATCATAGTGTAAGCAAGATCCCCATATAGAATATTTTGTGTTATAACAAGCAATCTTGGTAGCAAGTTAGCCACTTTTACTACATTTACTCAAAGGTCGTCACTTGAGGAAAAGTAGAGTTTTAAGAATTGTATTTTAATATATATATATGGAAATTCAATGTTTAAATTAGGGAGTAAAGCTTTTGATTTTTTTTAAACAAAAAATCATACATATATTAAATTTATTTTATGAATAGTGAGGGGTAATCAAAATAAATTTTGACGAATATTAATGGAGTTTAATTGGTGAAAGGGGGGGCAGTGGCCCCTCTTTACTTATGGTTCCGCCTCTCATTATATATAACTTGTTTAATTGGTGAAAGGGGGGGCAGTGGCCCCTCTTTACTTATGGTTCCGCCTCTCATTATATATAACTTGCAGCATTATTGATATATGATTTATGTTTTACTAGAAGACTTCAATAATGAGGCAAAATCTTATGAAAACATTATGTTTTATATAATCATTTGAAGTTTTATACATATCAAAATAAGCAAGAGATACTAATATAATATAATGATTTAAATCTCAAAAATATTAAAATTTAGTATTCAAAAGAAAAAAAAAAGCCATTAGTGTAATTAGCTACACCTCATAAAATAAATATAAAGCAAATAAACCTAAATTAAGTCAGCTTGGAGGATCGAAGGCAGTATGTAGATTACCAAATCAGTTAAATTTAAATATTTAAAAAAAATTGATACATAAAATTGGATAATTTCAGCAAATTTTATATATATGGCATAATAAAATATACTCTGCTCTTTTACGTTGAATTTACAGGGAAATATAAGAAATAGTTTATTACATTAATTTAGCTTTCAATAGATATATAATTTTTCTTTTTTTGAAAATATAATAAAAAGTAGCTCCCATCAAATTTGCTTTTTCTCAAATTTTCTCAAATTTATACAACATAATTCATTAAAATTAAATCGAATGGCTCATATTTATTATCATAAACTAATATTGATATCTTTTTTTTTTTTTTTGAAATAGAAAATAGAAATAATATCTAGATCAACAATAATGTACAATCTCAATAAATGTTGCTTCGTTTTCACCATCCAAATCCAAATACTTTCACCAATCACCAAAACTTCCCATTGTATGATTTTGAACCATAAATTTTATGGTCTTTGCTGAAAAAAGGAAACACTGGTAATGGTGATGGAAAATCTTGCTGTCATACCTAGAAAGTTATCCATGTAGTCGGTTCCCTCATCCATCACAGATTCTCATTCATACACTTTCCAAAACAAAATCTTAAACGAATCCTAAATAATAAGGGGAAAAAAAGATTTTATCTTTGAACTCTCTCACCGTCAACTCATCAACCCTAACACACTATCACAATTGAACATTACTGTTTAAAAACCTTTAATCCTTTTTAACCATGAAACCATACTTTTGCCTTAATAAAATTGAAAAATGCTAGCATTACCTATACAAAATTAAAATTATCTAACTTCACAAGCAATAATTCGTATTTTACGCGCATTTTATTCTTAGCTACTATGCTATAGGTTAGGAACTCAATTATTAAGTATATATATATATATAATTTGATATGAGCAAAACTTTTTTTAACACTTGTTTTGTTTATATATAAAATTTAAATTTAAAATTTTATTTACTCATTTGTAGAAAATAAATTTAATAGTAATATAATGTTAAATTAGATAATAGAAGAAAAATGGTACGAAAATTTTGAATGAAATAGTTTTAGTTACCGTCTGTATAAATCCGTATCCGCAAAAGTTAAAAAAGAAAAAAATTACTCATAAGAAAGTTATTTGTTGTAAATTCGATCTGGATAAAAAAGTTTCCTATTTATTGATGAATATTTAACGTACAATAAGAGGAAAACAGCAGTCAATAGATAATGAAATTAATGGTGCAAAACAATAGCATTAATGTAAAAAACTGGATAATAACTAAATTAATGGCGCAAAACCAAGATCTAAAAATGTAACGAAGAAAAGGGCATTGATGCCTTTTCTGTAATTCCGGTGGGTGGTTGACGCAGCGATGGCCCTATTTATTCCTTCGTTCACAAATGCATATGTGCAACGTCACTCTTTTCAACGATATCGCCAAATAAAGAAAAGATACATGCACAATGTACATGTCATTTCAAAAAATAAAGATCCAAATACCCAATCTCTTTTTTTTAAAAAAAAATTTATAGAACAATAAATAAATAAAAAAACCAAGAAAAATACAGAAGGGTGTCTCATGTCTGTCTGATCTAAAGGTCAATCTCTTCCCTTTTTTACGTAAAAGTCCAATTCCATCTTTTGTGTGTCCTTTTTTTTGTGTATAAATATTGGACAGGTCCTTCTTGGTTTCTTGCATACTTCATGAGTTGACAGCAGAGAAGCAAAAGAGATACAGAGTTTCTTTTTTTTTTTTTTCTTTTCTTTGAGAGCTTTTTGGTCCTGGACTTTGTTCAGTGCTTAATTGTTTTTCAAGATTGTGTCTTTTTGTTTACTTGCAAATTACCAGTGATGTCTGAGATCTCTGGGAATGGTAATCATGCGGTTGCGTTGGATGTTAAGGATGGTAATCCTCCTCCACCTTGTGCGTCTAAAGATTCAGGCTTGAGCTTTTCTGTACCTTTCATGCAAAAGGTGATGAATTCACTATAGCCCTTTCATTGTTCTGTACTTTCCTTCCTTTTCTATTCGATTTTGGCCTCAAAACTCACAAAGAATGCTCTTTTCACTCTAGCCCATTTCATAAAAATTGAATCTTTTGATCACCGTCTAACAGTTGTATTCAGTTCTTGGAATTGTTTGCATACATAGGCTACAAGGGCTTTTTTTATTTATTTATTTTTTGTTGGATTATAGATGCTACCTCTTCTCAAATTTTGAATTGTATTGCATAGTTTTTTTTTACAGAACTTGAAAAGAATGATTTTGAATTGAATTGGAGATGCAGTTAATAGCTGAGGTGGCGGGGACATACTTCTTGATATTTGCTGGATGTACATCAGTGGCAGTGAATTTGAACTTCGATAAGGTGGTGACGCTTCCAGGAATATCAATAGTTTGGGGATTGGCGGTGATGGTGCTGGTTTACTCTGTTGGTCATATCTCTGGTGCCCATTTCAACCCTGCTGTCACCCTTGCTTTTGCCACCTGCAAGAGATTTCCTTGGAAACAGGTGAAACAAATTAAACTAATTTGTTGAAAATTGGTAAACTACAAATGTGAAACCTTGAGGCATAAGAAATTGTAGCAAATTGAAAATTGGCTTATTTTAATTTTTGTTGAATTGTTGATTAGTCAGCAATATGATGTGTGTGCAAATTTAATACCAACATTTGGCAAATGCTAAGCGCATTGATTTGACCTTTGTAGATTATAATGCAGGAATTCCTGGATACGGAAGCATCCATTTGTTTTTAAATTTAGGCCCTGCTTTTCTGTTCTATGCTCTATTTTGTGCTACAAATTATAAAGAAAGACTGTAACAGCTTCAGCATGCCTTTACTGAAGATGATTTCAAATCAAAATTTTCATCTGAGCTCGGATGCAAAGTAATATGTTGGTCTTCTTTTGTTGATTTTTCCTTCTCTTCTTTTTGGTCATATAGGTGCCAGCTTATATAGTATGCCAAGTCACTGGCTCAACATTAGCAGCCGGAACAATTCGATTAATATTTACTGGCAAACAAGATCACTTCACAGGAACAATGCCAGCAGGGTCAGATATGCAGTCCTTTGTGGTTGAGTTCATAATCACATTCTATCTTATGTTTGTCATATCTGGTGTTGCCACTGATAACCGAGCTGTAAGTTATTATTGTTCTCTTAATCATTGATTAATTTAAATATTAAACTAGACTAATATATTTGATTAGCCAATAGAGTTAGCTAATTAAGTTACCAACTTATTGACCTTTTGTATTAATTAATCTGCCTGGTGAAATTTGTCAAGGAATTTGAATATATAATGTAATGCCCTCTGTGTTGAAAGTGATATGTGAATTTGGAATGCTTGCCTCATTTCTTCTATTCTTTTTGCAGATTGGTGAACTCGCTGGACTTGCCGTTGGCGCAACCGTTCTCCTGAATGTGATGTTTGCCGGGTATAAAACTAATTAAGCCTTATTTATACTACTAAATTCATAAACATTAATACTCAACATTATCTAAATCGTTGACCAGTCGTTGGCTAATTGCAATCACACAATACTCATTCGAGATCACAATAATGTATACTTCTACTGGGCGTGGTCAACATTTAAATTTTAAATGTGTTCACACATTTTAGAATTTTTTATCACACATTTTAGACAATCATGGTGCGTATGATTTTGGAATATATTACAGGCCAATTTCAGGTGCATCAATGAACCCAGCAAGAAGCTTAGGACCTGCAATCGTATCACGCAAATTCAAAGGGATATGGATATATATAGTGTCTCCAATTCTTGGTGCTCAAGCAGGTGCATGGGTGTATAACATGATCAGATACACAGATAAGCCACTGAGGGAGATCACAAAGAGTGCTTCTTTCCTGAAGAGCATAGGACGTGCTTGATATTAGACAAGAATAAACATTTATCTTCTGTCTCTTTTTTTTTTTTTGCTTTGATATGATTAAATTTATTAGGAAGCAGGACCTGTAATTGGTACACTACAAGGATGATGTCTATTCTTTTCTAGGCTGAAATGGAATATACATTATTCTTTCTGTTTCTGTCTGTTTCAATTGATCTTATTTTTTATAATTCAAATATATATATTAGCCACGGACTTGGCCCTGGCGGTCGGTCTTCACCGGCAGATGCGCACGGGTAATGGGGGCATTTGTCGACAATCGCCAAATTTGAGAAAAGTTTTACAGAATATTGCAGCCGTTTCTTAAATGCATATTTCATCATTTAAGTGTTTTATACTTCTTGAATGAAAATATGAAATAAACGGGACATATTAGTTAATGGGTTTGCGGAGAAAATATATATTAAAAGAGTTTTGTTTTCTTTATAATTTTACTTAACTTGAAATTTTTATAAATATTGAATGTCAGGATTTTGAAAAAAAAAATTAATTTTATTATTTTCTTTTAATTTCTTTTTGGATATATTAGCCAAATAAAACAACCCAAATACCATATGACTTTATTATTGTTTGTATCATGTGATTTTATAAACAGTACTGTTTTTTCCATTGGTATCATGTGAAACCAAAAGGCAAAAAACATCAAGAAAAGATAAAGCTAAAATTCATGGCGCAAAATGAAATGCAGGCATATCTGAAAATGGATAAGAATTATTACGAACAGTATCATCATCCATTTGTAGAACCTTGTAAGGTCATCAGATCACATGATTTATGTTTGGTAAGCATAATACAGCCCTAGAGAAAAAAAGTTGAATTTTATTTTCTTGTCACCCAAACACGTTAAACTTGTTACTTAGAATCCACTAACTTAAAGTCAACATGTGTGTGGCTGGTCTCTTACATATTTATATAATATATATATATATATACACACATGTCCATCACTTCAGCACCTCCAATCTCTCTTGTTTGACTCACATTTTGTTATTCTAAACTACATGATAAAATCATTGATTCAAAGGGGGATTTTTGCACGAATAAAAGATGAGTAAATTACTTATACAATCAACCTCCCTAAATTTTGAATGCATTAAAGTAATGTGATTATATATATATATATATATGTGTGTGTGTGATACTATATTTGAATATAAAGGAATTGAATATAAATTTGTATCCCATGAAAATTTAATAAAAATCCACAATCAAATTAAAAGCTCATAAGAATTTGAAATGACATGTAATTATATATTTGTAGGCAACGGGGTTTAGCGCACGCCCAAGTATTTGGCGACCACAGCAGTGTGCGGGCTCGAGACCCACTAGGAAATACGATATAGGTCTTAAACCTATTCGGAGATATAGTTGCCACCGGGATAAAAGTCAGGACACACTATACAGCAACTGGATCCTACGGAAGTTCCCAGAAGTCGTCATTAGAGATCGGGTTTGGAAACTGTGTATGAGCGTTTGAATGCTCACCCAACCTTGCGGTTGACCTCCGTTTGTGTTTTGCGTTTTATTACTCTTTAATTATTTAATTATTTCCTTGGTTACCACACATAAAAAAAAATTAGCTTCGGATAATTGCCAAATTTTACAATCAAGTCCGAGTTTGCACATTAGTCCGAGTTTGCACATCAGTCCAATTTCATGCCTTCAAGTCTCGACATTCAAAAAACGCAGTAAATGAAATAAATAATAATTTACAACCATACATTCAAAATTAAATGGAGAAAGAGATTAAGGATTAAAACGCTTTTTAGCTAAATAAACGAATAATATACAGAAAATAAACCAAACATATACTGAAAATAAACTATTAAAATAACATAAAAGCTGCAATATACAAGGGGTAACTAGCAACAGTGACTACTCGATGACATGAATCATCAAGTAATTCCTGTAAATAACATATGGTTAGCCTTTCCTTTCAAGAAAGAAAAAGAAATCATAAACAACGATGCTTACAAAAGACCCTATAAAGAAGGGGTTTTTACATTATGGACTAAAGGAAGCATCAAACGATCAAGATTGAACATTATCATGCAATTTTTGAGATTAAAGGAATGCAAATCAAAACGGACATCACGACGAGCATGAAAGAAAACAGAACAGAAAGCAAGCTGAAACTGTCAATGAGGCGATCGCCTCATTAATGAGGCGACACCTCACCAACAAGGGGTCCCGTTCCTTTTGATGCGAGAACACGAGACACACACAAAAAGGGGCCTTTTGGGGGCCTGTCAATGGGGTGATCGCCTCATCAATGAGGCGATCGCCTCATTGAGATGAAGAGGCGTCGCCTGATCACCAGGTCGGCTCTGACTCCCAAGACGTACAGACTTCTACTCTAAGTAACCAAAACATGCATATACACACTCTACACTCATCATACTACGACTACATGCAAAAGTATTCAAAGATCCATCAATAAAATGAGATATCAAACATGACATACTAAAGATAAACCTAAAATGTACTAATGGCTCGGTTACATATAAGCAAGAACACATAAAATGATGAACATGTCAAGTTCAAGTGCATATTTTATACCAAAATGAGAGGCCCTCAGAGCTGTTTTGATTGAGATCCTTGCTAGGATATGGTATCTACCTTTGACACAAGTTTCTTCCTTCTTCTCTTATCGAGATGTGGCTTCTTTTGCTTCCCCCTCTCCTTATTCCTTCCAGGATGTTTCTCTTCTTTTTTTCTCTCTATTTTTTCTTCAGAGCTTCCTCTTTTTTTTTTTTCTCCTTACTCCTCTCCTTCTTCCTTCCAAGACATTTCTCTTATTTTTTTTCTCTCTTTTTCCTTAGCTTTCCCATGCCCCTAAGTCTCCTAGCCCATCATGAGCTCTCATAGCCTTTTTTTTTTCCCAAAAAATCTTTTCCTCACGCAAGAAAGAGGTATGGAGAGTGGGGCCCGCACCACTTGGCCGTCATGATTGTAGTTGCAAGTGGGCTGCCATTGGGGTGGTGCCTCATTAATAAGACAATTGCCTCTGTGATAAGGTGATCGCCTCATTGGCAGCTGCCAAAGAGGCAATCGCCTCATTACACTAAGGCAATGCCCCTTTGGCTCGGGCCTGCACTGGGTCGAGCGGGCTTGGGCCGAATTTGGATAGTTGGGCTTGGTTTTGGGTTTTCAAGTCCACCTTCCACTAGAGATTCAGGCTTCATTCTCATGTCCAAGTTTCACATTCTCATCATTGGGCTTGACAACGAGCTGGTCAAATCGAGCACCCCTAATTCGTCCCCTAACACGGGCCGACCGAATCAGGTGTCTACAGTTTGCCCCCTGATTTTTGGAAAAATCAAATGCATGCAATGATACTTTTTAAAAAATCACATGCACAACAACAAACAATAAGATAAGAAACATACCTGACTCTCGGGTCTCACCCGAGAGATAAATTCTTCAATTATGAAACGTGACTATGATCCTCGAGTTTTCCTAGCCTAATCAGCCACTCATTAATATTTGATAAAGGTATTTGAAGACTGTTAACCTCGGGTTTTCCTAGCCCAATTACTGTTTTACTAGGGATATAGACTTATGGGTTTTCCTGGCCCAACCATCAATCGCCTAAAATATGATTCTCGGGTTTTCTTAGCCCGATCCTCACAATACTGCAACTTGATTCCCGGGTTTTCCTGGCCCTACCCTCATAATACTGCAATTGATTCTCGGGTTTTCCTGGTCCGATCACAATTGTGGATGTGGTTTTTGGATTTTTCTAGTCCGATCACTATTGGGGATGTGATTTTTAGATTTTCCTGGTCCGATTATCACTCCTCCGGGGACATAAACTTCTGGGTTTTCCTAGCCCAGTTGTCCTTTACTTTCAACTTCGGGGATACTACTTGAACAGTCATCTTGATCCTTGAGCTTTGGGGATTCAAACCCGAACAGCCCTTCCCTTAAGCTTCGGGGATTCAAACCATAACAGCCCTCTCTTTGAGCTTCGGTAATTCAAACCCGAACAACCCTGTCCTTGAGCTTCAGGGATTCAAACTCGAACAGCCCTCTCTTCGAGCTTCAGGGATTCAAACCCGAACAGCCCTGTCCTTGAGCTTCAGGGATTCAAACCCGAACAGCCCTCTCTTCGAGCTTCGGGGATTCAAACCCGAACAATCCTCTCTTCGCGAGACATAATCCTTGGGTTTTCCTAACCCGAGAGGCAGCTCCTCAACAATAATAGGAAGCTCACGCCGTCATCCTCGGGTTTTCTTAGCCCGAGAGGTAGCTCCTCAATAACAATAAGAAGCTCATGCTATTATCCTCGGGTTTTCCTGGCCCAAGAGGCAGTTCCTTAATCTTGATACTTTGATAAGAGAAAATCCATAACTCACCCTCAGCTACGGGCCGACCAAACTGGGAAATGAACGCTTGTGAACACTAATACTTCGATCAGCAAATAGAATAAATGAAGAGAACAAACATGGAAACCATATAGCCATGCAAGCATTAGGCAGGAACAACAATGAATACCGTATAGCCTTAGGGGAATCAGGTAAGACCAATAAATAGACAAAAACATGCATAAAATAAGATCAAATAGAAAGTGCCATGTAACCTCTGAAGTGTCAGGCGAATGAAAATCACATCAGGCAATATAGTCGCATCAATATCAGGAAAAATCAACCAAAATAAGCCATGTAGCCTCTGGGGCATCAGGCTAAACAAATAATCAATAAAACACGAAATAAATAAAGATAAACAAAAGTGCCATATAACCTCTGAGGCGTTAGGCGAAGATAATAAAATGATGTAGCCTCACAAGCGTCAAATGAAATCAAACTAAACAAGTAAATCAAAATAAGCCGTATAGCCCCATAAGGCATCAGGCGAAACCAAACAAGAAAACTGCATCTCAAGCATTTGAGTTAGCTTGTTCTATTACACATCCAAAAAGAGTCCAAAATCGATGTATGCATGGATGTGATTTTTAGAATCTCTCAAAAGTTATTTTGACAACACATGCTTGTGTGGTATGTGCAATGCTTATAGAAAACATGCATTATTCTAATGCACCTAAGCATGAAACCTGAAAATGATTTTCGCAAAATAATTTCGTGTATGCATGAATAATTGAGAAAACATTCAATAGCTAAATGCCCTTCCTATTTAGGATTAATCTTCAAGAACTGGTCCTCATCATATTAAAGAATCCGAATTTAAATCTATTGAGACAGCTTATCCAAATGAAGTAGAATTTAAGACCCCCTCATGATCAAATCGGGATGATGATAACAATTCACGCCCTCAGCTTAGTTGCTTCCTTAGAATGCTTTATTATCATATGAAAGTTGCGCTTGACCCTTAATGTGGAAGAGACTCTATTTGAAAACTCCATTACTCATGAGGCTCAACTCATCTCAAAAATTTTCCCCCAGCCAAGGACTTGATAGACTCTCCTGCTTTCGCACCACCAAGTAGAATCTTATGATCTTTTGAAGTCTTTTCTTAGAATGAAAATGCAACTGATTTTATTTTATATTTCATCTTTTTCCTAGGTCGCTCCTTTTCTAGGAGTTTTCGAACCTAGCTAGGTCTTTCATTTTTTTCATTTGTTTTTATTTTCCCTTTTTTGCCTAGGTCGCTCCTTTTCTAGGAGTTTTTGAACCTAGCTGGGTGGTTGCAAATTCATGGTGATGGTCAATCACTTTTTTTACGCTCGATGTTCATGTTGTCATTTTAGCTGCTGACTGCTCTTACTATTGATCATCGGACATTGATGTTACTGATGTTGTTGATTGTTGCAAAACTAATGAGTCTATGTCTGACACTTCACGTGCTAACAACATGTTAGTTATGACCATCTTCAAATGATTACTTCTTTGTTATAATCAGGCATGCCTCATTATGCTTGTTATTGATCAGCCCTTTGTGGGTTTTCTGACCAACCATTTTTCAGCTCACAATTAGTGGGAGTTTTGTTAAAAAAAGATAAGGATTTTTCAAGGATTGCTCAAAATTGACTTTTCAAATGTTGGTGGCACAAACAAAGGTTTCCCTTTTTTTCCCATGCTTTCGTCCCTTTCATTTTCTTTTTCTTTCCTTTTTTCTTTTTTTTTTCTTCTTATTTTTCTTATTTTTCTTTTATGTTTCTTTTTTGCTTTTTATTTTATTTATTTATTTATTTTAATGAATATGAGGAATTTATTTTAGGAAAAAACTTGAAGTTGAATGTGCCCGAAGAAAAGTTTGAAAGTCAATTCTGATATTTTAATCTTCTCATTTTTTGGGGTTTTCTTTTTCTTTTTTTTCTTTTTTAAATCTCTCTCTCATTCAAGCATAAGATTGCATGCACAATTATAACAAATTAATACTCATGCAAATTAGACAACCAAACGTTCATTAACATAAAAGAAAATATTGCAACAAAACATTATTTGAAACCATTACAACCGACAATAATTATTCTTAAGTGTCCAAATCCAAGTCGGTTTCAACTTGCACCCCAAAATGATATAACTCTTTAAAGTCCCTTATGCCCATGTCTTTCAACTTGTCGGCTAGAGGAGGGATGCAGGCTTCTATGGCTATGATTAACTGGTCTGACTCTGCAGGTCTATGCGTCATCTGAGCTAACTTTCCTCTCCACCTATCTAAGAAGCTCACAAAGGGCTCGTTAGGTCTTTGCACTGTATTCTATAGCTCTTAAAGAGAAACTTTAAACTAAAAGTTTAGCCCATATTATTTGATAAAGACTGAACATAACTCCTTCTAGTCTTGCTGGACATATGCATCCAAAGTGTAGTACCAATTGATAGTAGCTCCTTCCATGGATAATGGAAATTGCTTAACAATTTAAGTTTCTGATAACTCAGTGGCCTTCATGTAAGTGACATACTGCTTTAGATGCAAGAAAGGGTCATCAATGCCCGAGTATTTCTTCATATTTGGGAATTTGTATTTTGGGGGTAGTGGTTCTCTAGAACCTAAATCCAAGTCAACATCAGCAAAGTTCGGACTGAGCCCGTGGTTCTTCAATGTGGTCTGTAGTTGATTCATCTATTTTGTCAGGTCTTTCATCCATTTGGTCTCGGTAGAATCCACTGGTGCTTTTCCTTTCAATTGTTCACCCAAAACAGTTCTAGTTTT
The DNA here is from genome assembly GCA_947683625.1 of Mallotus nudiflorus. Taxonomy (NCBI): domain Eukaryota; kingdom Viridiplantae; phylum Streptophyta; class Magnoliopsida; order Malpighiales; family Euphorbiaceae; genus Mallotus; species Mallotus nudiflorus. The sequence goes on along the minus strand of CANTUR010000547.1, from coordinate 109,521 downwards.
AGAATTGTCTTCATTAAGGAGCATCTTTCCTTTAATCTTAGCAACGATGTCCTTAACCATTTGTTGTATCTCATCCTTGATCTCTTTTAACAGTTCTTTCTTGAAAGCTTTAATATCAAAATTAGAGGGTCTTACCATTTTGCCCCTTTGTTAGGTGGTCCCAACTGTCTAATTGGATCCTTGATATTAGTGGGCCAAATTCCTTTGATCTGCTTCCAAATAAGAAGAGGTTTATGGCTAAGAAAAATGCATTTTTGAAAGTTGCAATGAATGTCATGTATGCATGAAATGAAGGATTTTTTTTAAGAAAATTTAAGAAACAAATAATCACACAAAAAAGATACATAATACCAAAACATAAAGCTTAAACGTGCAAACTTCTGCCCTTATTTCTCCCACACATGTATTCAATGGCGAGTATCTTGTCCTAGGATTTTTGGCCTGGGTTTTAATTGTCAGCAGGGGATAATAAAATCGACGTATGCAAAAAACTCTTAAAATGATTCAGACAAGTAATGGGTCCTTTAAATAAAGCCTGAGTCCACTTTCTATGAGCCAAGATCCTTAGCACCATAAACTTTCTTGTCAAGACCCATTTGAAATGGGTTATGAGTAGGTATGAGAGGCCTTTGTTGACTAGCTTATTTATAATGGGCTTTGGTTGGACATGAGGGCTCATTTCATTTTGGATTGCTTATTGATGGGCTCAAGATTTATTTTAAGGGTCCATTATATGGCATAATACACATGCATGTGGGAAAATTCCTAAGGATAGTTGCTAAGTCATTACATGGGCTTGAGTTTTGGGTAAAAAGGCTTCAGCTCCCATAATGATATACATCCATATACATCTCCCCACTCAAGGGTTAAACAACGTGGATTAGTACGTGTCATGAGTGACAATAATCAAATATTCCACCACCAGGTTTGAGTGAAATGTAGGTAGCGAAGTACTGATGATTGTTAGGTTTATTCGAGGACTGAAGTGCTCATTGTGTGCAAAATGTGTAGTGAATGCATAAATGCAAAAGAAATAAGAAAATAATTAAAGATAATACATAAAACACTGGAATCAATTTCTTTATCCCCAGTGGAGTTGCCACTGTAGGTAGCGGGGTTTAGCACACGCCTAAGTGTTTGGCGACTATGGCACTGTGCGAGCTCGAGGCCCACTAGGATATACGATATAGGTCTTAAGCCTATTCGGAGATGGAGTCGCCACCCGGATAAAAGTCGGGACACACTGTACAGCAACTGGATCCCATGGAGGTTCCCAGAAGCCGTCATCAGAGATCGGGTTCAAAAACTGGGTATGAGCATTTGAATGCTTACCCAACCTTACGGTTGGCCTCCGTTTATGTTTTGCGTTTTATTACCCTTTAATTATTTAATTATTTCCTTGGTTACCACACATAGAAAAAAAATTTCCTTCGGATAATTGCCAAATTTTACAATCAAGTCCGAGTTTGCACATTAGTCCAATTTCATGCCTTCAAGTCCCGACATTCAAAAAACCTAGTAAATGAAATAAATAATAATTTACAACCACACATTCAAATTAAATGGGAAAAGGGATTAAGGATTAAAACACTTTTTAGCTAAATAAACGCATAATATATAGAAAATAAACCAAACATATACCGAAAATAAACTATTAAAATAACATAAAAGCGGCAATATACAAGGGGTAACTAGCAACAGTGACTACTCGATGACAGGAATCATCAAGTAATTCCTGAAAATAACACACGGTTAGCCCTTCCTTTCAAGAAAGAAAAAGAAATCACAAACAATGATACTTACAAAAGGCTTTATAAAGAAGGGGTTTTTACATTATGGACTAAAAGAAGCATCGAACGATCAAGATTGAGCATTATCATGCAATCATATAGACATGTTTAAGATTAAAGGAATGCAAATTAAAATGGACATCACGACGAGCATGAAAGAAAATAGAATAGAAAGCAAGCTGAAATTGTCAATGAGGTGGTCGCCTCATTGATGAGGCGACGCCTCACCAACAGGGGGTCCCATTCCCTTTAATGTGAGAACACGGGACACGCACAAAAAGGGGCCTTTTGGGGGCCTATCAATCGGGTGATCACCTCATTGAGATGAGGCGACGCCTCTGTGAAGAGGCATCACCTGATCATCAGGCCTGCTCTGACTCCCAAGACGTATAAACTTTTACTCTAAGTAACCAAAACATGTATATACACACTCTACACTCATCATACTATGACTACATGCAAAAGTATTCAAAGATCCATCAATAAAATGAGATATCAAGCATGACACACTAGAGATAAAAATAAAATGTACTAATGGCTCAGTTACATATAAGCAAGAACACACAAAATGATGAACATGTCAAGTTTAAGTGTAGATTTTATACCAAAATGAGAGGCCCTCAGAGCTATTTTAATTGAGATCCTTGCTAGGATGTGGTATCTACCTTTGACACAAGTTTCTTCCTTCTTCTCTTATTGAGATGTGGCTTCTTTTGCTTCCCCCTCTCCTTCTTCCTTCCAGGACGTTTCTCTTCTTTTTTTCTCTCTGTTTTTTCTTCAGAGCTTCCTCTCCCTCTTTTTTTTCTCCTTACTCATCTCCTTCTTCCTTTTAGGATTTCTCTTCTTTTTTTTCTTTCTTTTTCCTTAGCTTTCCCATGCCCCTAAGCCTCCTAGCCCAACATGAGCTCTCATAGCCTTTTTTCTTTCCCAAAAAATCTTTTCCTCACGCAAGAAAGAGGTCTGGAGAGTGGGGCCTGCACCACTTGGTTGTCATGATTGCAGCTGCATTAAATGCAGCTGCAAGTGGGTTGCCATAGGGTTGATGCCTCATCAATGAGGCAATTGCCTCTGTGATGAGGCGATCGCCTCATTGGCAGCTGCCAAAGAGGCGATCACCTCATTACACTGAGGCGATGCCCCTTTGGCCCGGGCCAAGCGGGTTTAGGCCGAATTTGGGTAGTTGGGCTTGGTTTTGGGTTTTCAATTCCATCTTCCACTAGAGATTCAAGCTTCATTCTCATGTTCAAGTTTCACATTCTCATCATTGGGCTTGACAACGGGCCAGTCAAATCGAGCGCTCCTAATTTGTCCCCTAACACGGGCCGACCGAATCGGGTGTCTACAATGTTGTTTGAAATATTTATATTTAAAATTTGATATTGAAATCTATAGAGGTATATCTATGTATCATGTCTTTTTTAAAGAATAACAAAGAAAATGTTATTTTTCCATAAAATTAAAAACAAGTTTTTTTAATTGCCATTGAAGTTCAAGAAAGAGAAAAAATAGAAGGTAAAAGTAAAAGAAAAAAAAAAGATTTTGAGCAAAATCAAAGATTAAAATAAAAAAGAACTAAAAAATTTGTTAAATTAATTGTAATTTTTAAATAATTGAGAAAATTATAAATTTTAATTAATATAATTCATTAATTTTATACTATACTAATAATAATTTTTTGAAAGTTTAAATTAGTTGAATTTTTAATTTATGTTAACGATATTATTATTTTTTCTATAGCATCATTTTCTATAGCACTTGAAAAACATAATATTTTAGGGATTTTTTCATAAATAGATAAAAAATCAAAAATAATATCAAAAGACACATTGACCAAAAGTATTTTTAAAAATAGTTTTAAGGAGTTTTTTTTTTCAAAAATAGACTATATATAAATTTATCTTTTTCAGCTAAAGACAAATGTTCCAAAACAAGAAAAAACCGTTTCCTAAACAACCATTGATTCCTAAAAAAAATTGCAATAATCTTATCGAATCTTCCTCACCAATTGATTAGCTCAAGCTTTTTTTCCAATCAACTTCACTTTTTTCTTCATTTCATAAAAATTGCTATCAATTCAAACCTGAATATTATTTCTCCATTTTATTTTTCATTGCTTTTTTCTTCTTGTTTTCATGATCATCTTCAATTCTAGTTTCTCGATTTACAAAAACCAAATTTGTAAAACAAATTGAAGAGACCAACATTCAAACATGAATCGAAACAACATTAAAAATTAAAAGCAGCAATCATTCAAAAAACAAATATGCAGATCATAATCATATCAAATATTTTTTTTACTGTTTCTTATTTTTTTCAAAAAGAAACACTAAATCATGATTGTAAAAAGTATTGAAAGTTTATTTAAAAAATATAAATGTTGTTTCCATGGTTATAAAAATTAAGAATAATATTGCATGTTAGTTTCTTAGGAAAAAAAATAAAAAGCAACGTAAAGCAACAAAAAATAACAAAAGCTTAAGCATGAGAAATAATATTCCACATTAGTTTCTTAGAAACAAAAAGTAACATGAAGCAACAAGAAATAACAAAAGATTAAACATGAGAGAAAAAAGCAACACAAAAAAACAATAAGCAACAAGAAGCAATAAGAACTTGAAAACATGAGAAAAAAGTAATAAGAATAAACAACAAGCAACAATGTTTTAAACTGATAAATGACTAACTGATTTCTTTATTTTTTATTACAAGTACAATAAAAGTCATACCTATTTTCATTTATCACAGTGGGAACTTGAATAAAGCAATGGATTACATTGATTTTATGGTGATAGGAATTACAACACAACCAAACTATAGCTTTGATGAAATGCTAAAAATAATATCAGAGCAGCTTCAAATTGAAACTGATTTTTAGCAAATGCTCATACAGTACAAAGTCAGAGAAAATTGTCCACCATTAAAAATAGAAGACATTGCAACTCTTTTCTTTTATTTACAAATAAAAAAGAAAGAGCCTGATTTCACCAGATTTCCTTTATGCATCATTGTTGATGAGATGGAATTTTTAGAAATAAGCTTCAATAACAACATGCTGCAACAATAATCAACAAGTCAAACAGATATGGTATCACTTTCTAAACGTAGCTCACTAAACACAGAAGCAGATAACCAAAATTAAGATCTTTTAAATTATGCAAAAACAATGTCATACATGCTTCTACTAGAAGGTGGGAGTGAATAGTCATCAACAATTTGTAACAAAACAGAAACAGAACCTAAAAAAGGTGTAATATACAACAACAAAGAAGAATTCAAAAAGACATTAAGACTTAGTGATGTTAAGAACCACTTCTAATATAGAACTGTTAAGACAAACACTTTTAACTTTGTTGCTAAATGCTTGGATAAGAAGTGCAACTGGGTGATAAGAGCTTCAAAAAATGGAAAAATAGATCAATTTATTGTTAAAAAGTTTAACAAAATTCACACATATTGCATGAACATCAGATTAGCAAACCAAAGATAAGTAACAACAACTCTAGTGGTTGACTGTATAAAATCAAAATATTAGACTGTCAAAATTATATACTCACCAGTAGATATAATGAGAGACATGAAAGAAGAGTATGACATCAATATAAACTACCTAAAAGCATGAAGATAAAGAGAAAAGACACTTCAAATGCTAAGAGGTAAACCAGATGAATCCTATGCACTTTTACCAAGTTTGCCATACATGTTAAAGATAACAAATCCAAGATTAATTGTTAACCTCGATATGAAAGAGGACCACAAGTTCCTCTATGTATTCATGGCACTTGATGTATTAATAAAAGGGTAAAAATATTGCAGACCTATTGTAGTAGTCGATGGCACATTTCTAACACGAATATATGGTGGCACACTGCTTTTAGTAATAACACGAGATGTTAGTGGTAAAATCTTTCCGCTTGCTTTCTCTATTATTGACTCTAAAAATGATGAATCTTAAGAATGGTTCTCCAGAAAAATCAAACAAGCTTTTGGCTGTAGAGAAGGAATTTCTATAATTTCTAACATTTATAAAAGTATAAAAAAAGCAATACAAAAAATATACCCTGAAGCAGCCCATGGTCTTTGTACATACCATCTTTTAAACAACCTAAAAATAACTTCAAAAGGCACTAAAAAAGCATCAAGGATTCTTTTTTTAAAGCAGTAAAAGCATACACCATTGAAGAGTTTGAGTACCATATAAATGACTTAGAAAAGATTGATAAAAGAATAACCCTATACCTGAAAAACATCGAGTATCATAAATGGGCTAGACCTTTTTTAATTAACAATAGATACTCAACAATGACTTCAAATATAACCGGATCATTGAATGTGGTGATCAAGAAAGCTAATGACCTATCGATAACAACATTGTTACAATACCTGCATGCTTCAGTGCAAGAATGGACCTATATAAATATGAATCTTGCAAGATCAACATTTAGCAGTCTTGCAAAAAGACCACAATATATGATTAATGACAACTATATGAAAAGCCTAAAGCTATAGGTCATACTATTACTTCTTTGCTTAATATGACATAAGTTGCTATTTTTTGTTATTGTTGCAGCTATTTCTTATCCTACAATTATTTTCTATTTGATATTTATTTTTAAAATTGTTGATATTATATTTAATGTTGCATTTCATAATATAGTAAGAAAAAGCAACAACAAAGAAATAAAATAGAAAATAAAAAGAAACAAAAAGCAACAAAGAGAAACAAAAAGCAACAAGTGACACTGCTGTATTTTTATTTATGTTTTTCTCATTTTTTTTATCTCAATACAGGTTAAACCTTCAACAGAGGAAATATTCACTGTCTATGACTTGAATATAACATTCATTGTCAAAATAAAAGAAAGAAAATGCATATGCAATAGGTTTTAAATTAATGAGCTGCTATGTTCACATGCACTTGCAATATTGAAGAAAATAAATCAAGATCCGTACAGATATTACTTATATTTCTACAAAAAGCAAGCATTATTGGAAACATACAAAGAAACAATACATCTAATTTCAAATAAAGAAACATGGAAAACAACACATGAACAGTAGCAAATATAAGTAGATCCACCACAAAGCAGAATAAAAGCTAGAAGATTAAAGAAAAGAGGAATAAAAGCATCATAGGAGAATGGAAATAAAAACAAATGTGGAAAGTGTGAGCAACTTAGACATAACAGAAATACATGTAGAAATCCACAAAAAAAAAAAAAAAAAACTAAAAAAGAATTCATTTCTCTATTAGGAAATTTTTTTTATCATTCTTATTGTAAGAATTCATATATTTCATTAATGTCATTATTACTACCAAATTTTTAAAATTTTATATTATTTCTATTGTTTTTTTCTTTATTTGGTCATTTCAATATCAGTAACAGTGATAATTAAAAGAGCAACAAAAAGAAACAAAAAGCAACGACTCAAAAACAACAAAAGCAACACAAAACAATAACAAAACACAACAAAGAATGTAAAAAATATCAACAATAAGAAACAGTTAGAAAAACATGCAACAAAAAGCAACAACAGAAATATACAAAGGACAATAATAAGCAACAATAAAAAAAATCAATATTAACACCCAAAATAATTCACAAAAAAACTTTGAAACTTATAATGTGCATTACATGAATTTAAACTTAATGTATTAACAAACAAACTATAGTACAAAAGAAAAGAAATATACAAAAAAACTAAATAACACTAAACAAACAAATAACCCCTAAAAAACATTTCTTCATCTTCCTTCTCCTTTTAATCTTTATAGTTTGCTCTAAATCACTAATCACTTCACCACAGACCTTCCTCATACCATATCAATACAATGATAATCCAAGTCTTGACCTATAAACTTTAACATCAAAATTTTTGGGAATCTCTTTGTCATGACTCAAATGGGGGAGTCATAACCGGCGCTAGGGAATGAGAATTATTTTGAATTCGGAACCCGTAGTAAGCCTTAAAAATAAAAACACATGCAATAATAAAATAAAAATATGCTAGAATTAAAATTTTATTTAATATAAAAATAAATCTTTATTTTATAACATAATAAAAATATTTTCATACAGTATTCGGGTACAAGGTTCTAATAATACAACACGCTACAATACAATAATGCCATTACTACAGTGATTACTAAAAATACAAGAAAACAACAATTCAATATTTACACAAATCAATTGGGGAGGAAAGAGTTTGGTGAATAGTACTACGGAGAAGAAGAAGATCTTGTAAAAAAATATTAAGGGGAGTCATACCTCACTGAGTGAATTATTATAATATATATACATGCAACCTAAAGTTATATACAATCAAGCATCAGTATAACAATATACATATACATGCATTCCACACAAATGCTAAAATCCATATTTATATAATAATAAATGCAGAAAAAGTTTATTTAAGTGAAGGATCAAAGTAGAACCCTAAAATATTCACAACCTCAATCCATAAATCTCATTAGCCAACAGGCTTACTTAATTCCAAAATGAATCTCTTTTTTTTTTTTTTGGACAATATACTAGCCTCGAGACACTAAGTCAACCGAGCTCCCGTAGTCTCACTGTCAGTGTGATTGGCCTGGAGACACTAGGTCAATCGAGCTCTCGCAATCACACTACTATCTCACCACAATTCTCAGTAATTGAATAATGAAGTTTCACATCAAATGATTTCATAATCTCAACCCTAAAATCTAATGCATTGGTACATACACAGTCTTAGTGCAGCCCACTAGGTAGCACGTTCTACTGATATCCTTTAAATAAATCATGTAAATGTTAGAAATAATAAAATGCATAATTTAAACATAATGACGTCCATTTTAAAAGAATATACCACACATATAACAAACATATACTGAAAATATACCAATTATATACTAGAAAGATACAAAATATATACTAAAAATATACCAAATATATGTGTCACATATATACCAAAATATACTAAATATATACCAAGAATGTACCAAACATATTTGTCACATATATATCAAAAGTATACCAAATACATACACAATCTTTTGGTAAATAATTCATGATCAAATACATTATGAAAATATGGATGCTCTGAATTATGTATTCTACATGCAATGTATATATAAAGTAATAATGCATAGTTGTGCTCTCCTCTTAACAGAGTAGACTGACCTAGTCCAGTATGCCTCAGTCTCGGCACAACTATAGAAAATAAATGAATAATCATATATTAGAATCGAATACCTAATTTTATATTTCTAGGAATTCTAAAGAGTGACTCGATCTAGGACACGACTTGACCATAATTTAAAAACTCAAGATCGATCCAACGTCACGTTTTATGAGAATTCTACCAAAAATTTTTGTAGAGTCTCCTCTATTAAACGAACTTCTATTTACTAAAAGTAGAGTCGATCCTGCAATCAAACACACTTCAAATATCACAAATGCACAACACCTCGGGTTGGGACCCCGAACTACACAATTTTTCAATCGAGAAACACAATCTTTAAAATTAATATTTAATAATAATATAGTATAATAAAAATCATTAAAATCCATAAATATCAATAGTAAACCACAATACAATTTATTTAAATAACAAAAACATTAAAACTAATTATTTTTTTCAAATTACTTAATAAGTCTCAAATAATTTATATAATATTAATAAAAATCCATTTTTCAATTATTCAAAATTAAATAGTAAAATTCACAAATAATTATTTAAATAGTTCAAATATGTAATAAAAATAATTAAAAATTCATTTAGTCACAAAAACAATAAATAAAATTATTATTAATTAGTTAAAAATAGTAATTAATTCATAAAAATTATTTTAATACTATTTATTATTCCAAAATTATTCAAAACATACTAATTAACAATAATTTCAATTAAAACACCAAATTACTAATTTATATTATTTTTTTCAAAACTTAATTTTTCACATAAACTTTCAAAATTTTATAATAAATAATCAGGTCACAATTTCCATATACTTGATTCACAAACTATACTCCAAATAATTAAAAAATTTATTAAAAATATAAAGATTTTCCAGCGAGGGTCACTGGAACAGTGACTCGCCGGAAAACTCAAAACATTAAAAATCAAACAAAAATATATTTGAATAGCTCAAACTACACACAACAACATTTCTAAAGGCATCAAGTATGAATCACACGAAATTAAGCTAAAAAAAATAGAGTTGACCTAAACTAAAACTTGAAAAAAACTCATAATCCGATCGTCCTAAGTTTGAATAGAGCTAAAAGCAAGCTTGCCCACACCAAGAGGATTCAATTGAGCCTGGAAACTCAAGCCAGAACCACCAGAATCGTTGCTGGTGTCGAGTTGATGCTGATGTTGCCATGTTCTGTTTCGTCGAAAATGAGGGAGGAAAGGGGCTCTGTCGACTGCGGAAGGGAGAAGGAAGAGGGAGGAGGTGATAGTGAAGCTCGATGGTGGCGAACGGTGGGGATGGTGGTGGCGTGCGGTTCTACTAAAGAAATGTAGAAGAGAGAAGAAAAGGAAGGAAAAGGAGAGGGACAATGGAAAAAAATTGGTTTATATATATATATTTATATTTAAAATAGGAAAAGATAAAATACGCCCACATAAACATATAATAATAATAATAATAATAATAATAATCACTTCTAAATAAATTCCTCTACATAATAAAATATTAAAAAAAATAAATAGTATTCACAACATTAATGATAATAATATTAATAAATGAATAAATAATCATATACACACTAAAATTAAATTACACACAATAATTATAATATATAAAAATTTAAAATATTATTAACACTGCATATCTCAAAATAAATTTTAATATTTTAAAATATTGGATTATAACAATCTTTTCCCCTTACAAAAATTTATCCTCGAATTTTTAAATAAAAGTACAGAAAACATAAATTCATCGAGGAAAGAGGTAAGGGTAGGCCACCCACATCTCAGCCTTAGTCTCCCATGTGTGCTCCTCCCCGTTGTTGCTCCTCCACGTTGTTGCTTCTCCATAACACCTTGACCATTGGGATATGCTTGGAACGCAACTGACAAATTTGATAATCCACTATCACAACTGATTCTTCCTCGTACGTCAGGTCTTCATTCCCTTTCACACTCTCAGGTTGTAACATGTGTGAAGGGTCTAAAATATACTTCCTTAGCATTGAGATATGGAACACTGGATGCACTTGAGATAAATTCAGAGGCAAAGCCAACCGATATGCAATCATGCCCACTCTCTCCAAAATCTCGAATGGTCTAATATATCTCGGTACTAATTTCTCCTTCTTGCCAAATCTCATCACACCCTTCATCAAAGACACCTTCAGAAACATATAGTCTCCAACTTCAAACTCCATATCCTTATGCTTCGGATCTGCATAGCTCTTCTGCCTGCTAGCTGTGGTCTTTAATTTCCTTCTGATCATAATAACTTTCTCTGCTGCATCCTGAATAATCTCAGGTCCAGTCAATGCTCTCTCTCCAATCTTATCCCAATACAGAAGGGATCTACACTTCCTTCCATATAGAGCTTTATACGGTGCCATCTCAATACTAATATGGTAGTTGTTATTATAAGCAAACTCTACTAGCAGCAAATGATCATCCTAAGTACCTCCAAGATCCAATACACACATCCTCAATATATCCTCAAGTGTCTAGATCGTCCCTTCAGATTGACCATCTATTTAAGGGTGAAAAGCATTATTGAAATCAAGCCTAGTTCACATTGCTTCCTGTAACTTTTGCCAAAATCGAGAGGTAAACATTGAACCTCAATTAGATACAATGGAAATAGGCACTTCATGAAGGCACACAATTTGCTTAATATACAGTTTAGCCAACTTAGCTACAGAATAAATGGCTTTGACTAATAAAAAGTGAGTTTATTTAGTTAACTTGTCCATAATTACCCAGATGAAATCGTATCCATCCTTCGAACGAGGTAACCCTATCACAAAATCCATAGCAATTCTCTCCCATTTCCACTTAGGAATAGGAAAAGGCTAAATCTTCCTAGAAGGTTTTTGATGCCTAACTTTCACCAGTTGACACATTAAGCACTTGGAAACATAATTGGCTACATCCTTCTTTAATATATCCTACCAATACAAATCTCGGATGTTGTGGTACATCTTAGTAACACCTAGATGTACACTATAAGCTATACAATGCACTTCTTCAAGGATCTCTTCTCTCAAATTATCCATATTAAGAACGCATAATTTACCACTGATTCATAAAAAACCTTCATCATAAAGTGTAAAATCAATGAATGTCCCTACATGAACATTCTCCTCAAGCTCTGCTAGAATAAGATCTCAACCCTAAGCTGCCTTAATCCTATCTCTCGACACTATTATGACTCTGAACTAAGCTAGCAATCCACCTAATATGATAATCTTCATCATCAAACCTTGATCCACTAACTCATACAACTCTTGGATTAAAGGTCTCCTCTCCACACTAATGTGAGCAAGACTACTCGAGGACTTCCTACTCAAAGTATCTGTTATCACATTAGCTTTGCCTAAATGATAAAGAATGTCGCAGTCATAATCTTTCAAGAGTTCCAACCATCTCCTTTGCTTTAAGTTCAAATCTCTCTACTGAAAAATATACTTCAGGCTTTTATGATATATGAAAATCTCATAAGTCACCCCATACAAATAATGTCTCCAAATCTTAAGAGCAAAGATCACTGCAACCATATTTAGGTTGTAAGTAGGATAGTTCTGTTCATGCTTCTTCAACTGCCTCAAAGCATAAGCTATCACCCTACCATTCTGCATCAACACATAACCTAAGCCGACTCTGGAGGCATCACATTATATAGTGAACTTATCTACTGCATTAAGCAAAGTCAGAACTGGAGCTATGGTCAACTTCTCCTTCAGTAACTAAAAACTATTCTCGTAAGTATCTGACTATACAAACTTCATATTCTTTTGAGTTAAGCGAGTCATAGGAGCTATAATTCTTAAGAAATCCTGCACAAATCTCCTATAATACCCACCAAACCCAAAAAACTTTGAATCTCTGTGACTAATATTGGTATGGACCATTCAGACACTGCCTCAATCTTCTGTTGATCAACCTAAATACTATCTTTAGACACCACATGTCCAAGGAATGTAACACTCTCCAACCAGAAATCACACCTCAAGAATTTAGCATAAAGTTAATATTAGTACTGTCCTCAAGTGATATATGTGCTTTTCCATACTTTTTGAATGCACCAATATATCATTAATGAAAACTACCATAAACTGAACTATAAACGGTTTGAATACCCTATTCATTAGATCCTTAAAAGTAGCTGGTGTATTAGGCAACCCGAAAAACATCATTAGAAACTCATAATGACCATACTAAGTGCAGAATGCTATTTTAGGAACATCAACTTTCTTGATCCACAACTGGTGATAACCCGACCTTAAGTCAACCTTGGAAAAGAACTATACAACTTGAAGTTGATCAAACAAATAATCTATCCTTGTAAGAGGATACTTATTCTTCACTGTCACCTTATTCAGCTCTCTATAATTAATGCACAGTCTCAGTGTACCATTATTCTTCTTCATAAATAGGATTGGTGTACCCTAAGGGGAAACAGTAGGTCTAATAAAACCCTTGTCTAGTAAATCTTACAACTGCTCTTTTAATTTCTTCAACTCTATAGGAGCCATTATGTAGGGCAACATCGAAATAGGAGTTGTGCTTGGGACCACATATATACAAAATTTGATCTCCCTGTGAGGTGTTACACTTGGTAACTCCTCAAAAAAATGTCAAGAAACTCATGAGATACTAGAACATCTGTGAGAGACAACTTCTCTATTAAAGTATTCCTAATAAGTGCTAAGTATCCTTGAAAACCTTTCCTTAGCATCTTCCTAGCCGTAATAGTGGAAATGAGATTCTAAGGTGTAGAACTCTTATCACCCATAAACTTAAACTTTTCTTCATCCGAAATTCTGAAACTCACCTCTTTACTCCGACAATCCACAATGGCATAGTTTTGAGATAATCAATCCATACTAAAGATCATATCAAACTCCATCACATCCAACAACACTAATTCCATTAAAAATTCTTTGCCTCCCACTAACATTGGATAACCAAAAAAATAACGTTGGTGTCTAACAAATCGCTTAGAGGAGTGGTGACAGATAAAGGAAAAGCCATCCTCAAAGCTTGCTAGCACGACTTTAAAGCAAAAATAAGGGACACGAAAGAATCTGTGGCACCTAGATCAATCAAAACTCTAGCATCTAAGTAATAAACTGGAAGTATACCTACAACAATGACGTTGGATGCCTGAGCATCTTGCTGGGTAAGGGTGAAAACTTTGGCCTGACCTCGACCTCCCTGATGATTAGTGGAAGCTTGACCAAAACCCCTGGCACCTCCTCTACTACCTCTTTTATGCCCCTACTGGGCAATAAATGGCATTATACTTAGATACTAAGCTAGAGGCAACTAATAAGCAGTTAGAGCTAAACTAATAATAGATTACTATAGAAACTATTATTGGTAGCCAAAATATAAACATACTCTGGCAAAATGTCTCATCTGTCCACATTTGAAACAAGCTCCATGAGTCATATAGCACGGTCCCTTATGGACTCTCCCATACATCTGACAAGCATTGGCTGTTGATCCTATGCTGTCGTAATTTAACTCTGACTATTGCTGCTACTGGTAGCATAAGAATTGAATCTAATAGGTCTACGGGGTCTACCACGGCCATGTTTGCTACTCCTGTGGACTCTCTGCTAAGGCCTCTGACAATTGCCAGAGCCAATCTGGAATGTGGTGTACTGAGCACTTTGTTATTCTCCTGTTTGTACACCTTATAACTGATAATAATCAAGTATAACTCCTTGCCTGACCAATATGAGCTCTATCTCCTTGGCCAACTCTATTACCCATTTAAGAGTAAGGCCTGCAGTAGGCATCCTAGCGAATGCAGAACCCAGTCCGGTGATGTACATCATAACTGTAAAATACTGATCTCTCATCAGGTCCACTGCATATCAACCTAGTTAGAGGAACTCTCTGGTGTAGTCCTCTACTGATTTGTCACCTTTGAAAATGCTCACCAGCCGAAGTCTGTAGCTCATTCGTATAGGCTTTAGACAAAAGCGTCTCATAAATCTCTCTTGAAGTTGAGCCTAAGTGAGTGTCATCATGTGCAGCTGGATGACTTGAATGAACCAATCTAGGGCTGGTCCCTCAACAGACAGCTTGATTATCATAATCTGCTGATACTCAATGTGAGTAGTCTGAGTTCTCATCTTAATGGCATGCAAAAAATCTAATGGATTTATAGTCCCATTAAATGATATCTTGCCGACTGTGGTATAAAATAATGTTCCCTCAGGGTCAAACATGCCCTGCTAATAAACAGGTTATATCTGCGGTGCAACTAGAGGTGTAGCAACTTCCTCAAACTCTTGCTCTAAAGGTTCCTCATTATATAGATCTCTCTGCCTATGGTAACCTGCCACTCCTCGAGGTCTACCTTTGCCTCTACCTCTTCGTTTAATGGGTGGCTTAGGAGGTAAAACCTTATCCTGAAAGGACTCATCATCCTCAGCCTCAATGACTAATGGAGCAACACGCGCTCACCTCCTCATTCTAAAAAGACAAAACCAATGAGATTTAGACAAAATAAACAACAAACAGACGTCCTAACAATTATGCAAAAAACTAAATCAAGGAAAACTTATCAAAGACACAATCGAACCTAATTTACTATAGTAGTTTTAAAGAAAACACAACTCTGAAAACCTAGGTCCATAACACTAAAAACCTAAGCTCTAATACTAACTTTGTCACAACTTAAACCGAGGAGTCATGACTAGTGCTAGGGAATGAAAATTCTTTCGAATTCAAAACCCGTAACAAGCCTTAAAAATAAAAACACATGTAATAATAATATAAAAATACACTAGAATTAAAATTTTATTTAATATAAAAGCAAATATTTATTTTATAACATAAAAAAATGTTTTCATACAATATCCAGGTTATAAGGTTCTAATAATACAACACGCTATAATACAATAACGCTACTACTGCAGTGATTACTAAAGATACAAGAAAATAACAGTTTAGTATTTATACAAATAAACTGGGGAGGAAAGAGTCCAATGAATAGTACTATGAGGTAGGTCTGAAGAAGAAAAAGATTCTGTAAAAAAATATTAAGGGGAGTCAGACCTCACTGAGTGAATTATTATAATATATATACATGCAATCTAAAGTTATATACAGTCAAGCATCAGTATAATAATATACATATACATGCATTTCACACAGATGTTAAAATCCACATTTATATAATAATAAATGTAGAAAAAGTTTATTTAAGTGAAGGATCAAAGTAGAACCCTAAAATATCCGCAGCCTCGATCAATAAATCTCACTAGCCAACAGACTTACTTAATTCCAAAATATTTCTCTTTTCCATTTTTTTTTGACAGTAGACTGGCCCTGAGAGACTAAGTCAATTGAACTCCCACATTCTCACTGTCAGTGTAATTGGCCTTGAGACACTAAATCAATCGAGCTCCCACAATCACACTACTATCTTACCACAATTCTCAATAATCAAATAACCAAGTTTCACATCAAATGATTTCATAATCTCAACCCTAAAATTTAATGCACTGGTATGTATACAGTCTTAGTGCAACCCAGTAGGTGGCATGTTCTACTAATATCCTTCAAATAAATCATGTAAATGTTGGAAATAATAAAATGCATAATTTAAACATAATGGCATCCATTTTAAAAGAATATAATACACATATACCAAGCATATACTGAAAATATACCAATTGTATACCAAAAATATACTGAATATATACTAAAAATATACCAAATATATATGTCACATATATACCAAAATATATTAAATATATACTAAGAATATACCAAACATATTTGTCACATATATACCAAAATATACCAAAAGTATACCAAATATATACATAATCATTTGGTAAATAATTCATGATCAAATACATTATCAAAATATAGATGCTCATAATTATGTATTCTACATACAATGTATATATAAAATAATAACTCACAGTTGTGCTCTCCTCTAAATAGAGTAGACTGGCCTGGTCTAGTAGGTCTCGGTCTCGGTGCAACTATAGAAAATAAGTGAATAATCATATATTAGAATTGAATACCTAATTTTATACTTCTAGGAATTCTAAAGAGTGACTCGATCTAGTATATGATCTCCTACAATTCAAAAACTCAAGATCGACCCGATGTCATGTTTTATGAGAATTTTACTGAAAATTCGGTGGAGTGTCCTCTGTAAAATGAATGTCTCTCTACTGAAAGTAGAGCCGGTCCTGCAAGCAAATACACTTCAAATATCACAAATTCACAACATTTTAGGTTGGGACCCCGAACTACATAATTTTCCAACCGAGAAACACAATTCTCAAAAATCAATATTTAAGAATAATATAATATAATAAAAATCATTAAAATCCATAAACATCAATAATAAACCACAATACAATTTATTTAAATAACAAAAACATTAAAGCTAATTATTTTTTTTCAAATTAATTAATAAATCTCAAATAATTTATATAATATTAATAAAAATTCATTTTTCAGTTATTCAAAATTAAATAGTAAAATCCATAAATAATTATTTAAATAGTTCAAATATGTAATTAAAATAATTAAAAATTCATTTAATCACAAAAATAATAAATAAAATTATCATTAATTAGTTAAAAATAGTAATTAATTCGTAAAAATTATTTTAATACTATTTATTATTGTAAAATTATTCAAAACATACTAATTAACAATAATTTCAATTAAAACACCAAATTACTAATTTATATTAATTTTTTCAAAAATTAATTTTTCACATACACTTTCGAAAATTTGTAATAAATAATCAGGTCACAATTTCCATATGCTTCCTTCACAAACTATACTCCAAATAATCAAAAAAATTTATTAAAATTATGAAGATTTTTCAGCTAGGGTCATCAGAACAGTGACTCACCGAAAAAGTCAAAACACCAAAAATCAAAATAATTCAAAAAATAAAAAATATATATTTGAATAGCTCAAGCTACACATAATAACATTTCTAAAGGCATTAAGCACGAATCACATAAAATCAAGCTCAAAAAAAATAAAAAAACTAAAGTTCACCTAAACTAAAACTTGAAGAAAACTTACAATTCGATCGTCCTAAACTTGAACCAAGTTGAAAGCAAGCTTGCCCAGACCAAGAGGATTCAATTGAGCTAGGAAACTCGAGCTGGAACCGCTGGAATCATTGTCGGTGTCGAGTTGATGCTTTGCTGCTGCTATGTTTTGTTTCACTGGAAACGTGAGAGGAAAGGGGCTCTGTTGACGATGGAGGAAAAAGGAAGAGGGAGGAGTTGATAGTGAAGCTCGATGGTGGTAGTGTTGTGGCGTACAGTGGGGATGGTGGTGGCATGCGATTCTACTAAAAAAATACAAAAGGGAGAAGAAAAGGAAGGAGAAGGGAGAAAGAAAAGAAGAGGAAGGAAGGAAAAGGGGAGGGAAAAGGGAAAAAGATTGGTTTTTATATTTATTTATTTATTAAACTAGGAAAAGACAAAATACCCCCCCCCCCCCCCCCCCCCCCCACAAACATATAATAATAATAATAATAATAATAATAATAATAATAATAATAATATTTTTAAATAATATTTAAAATAAAATAAATAAATATTATTCACAACAAGAATGATAATAATATTAATAAATGAATAAATAATCATGTACACACTAAAATTAAATTACACACAATAATTATAATATATAAAAATTTAAAATATTATTAACACTGCATATCCTAAAATAAATTTAATAATTTAAAATATTGGGTTATAACACTCCTTGCCATGAATAAAATATTCAGCATGTGCACAAACAAAAGCCCCACAGTCACTGAAAAAACAATAAAATATGAAATTAACAAGAAACAAAAAAAATGAAATCCTTATGTTATAATCTAAAGAGGCAATCAGAAATAAGTTCAACACACAAATGTCTTTTATCAATGACAATACGTTTAGGAAAAACCCCAATCTCTTTTAAAAAAAATTGGCAGCATCACATTGTAACACTTGATCACCTCAACAGCATACGCATTATCATGAACACTTTTCAAAGAATTATAAACATAAATGCACCAATCATTCACGCTAAACCTTGTAAGAATCCAATGCTTTTGAGAATCGATATGAATAGAAAATGGAACATTCTCAACATCAGCCCATGACATTACATCTCCTATGATATACTTAGCAACAATATGTTGAAAAGAAAACTTAAAATCATTATTCAACATACGAACATAAGTTTTCTGCAAACTTCCATCAAATAATGTATCTGTTGTTGTAAAAGATACATTGTAACTTCTAGAAGATTTTTTCCACTTTCTAAAACAATAAAAAATCACATCAAATTTCTAAAAAAAAACAACAACAGGAACAAAAAAATTAAAAAACAAAATAAAAGACAATAAATAGTTAAAAAAGAAACATACAGTACACGTGATCAGCTCCTCAGGATAAAATAAGGTATAAAACTATGTTTTTGAAGAAATTGTACCAACATTAAAGTTAAATCCAAGATTTAACGCCTCATATCTCTCATAATACTTGATCATTAACCTACAAGAATAAAAACTAAAATTTAAAAATAAATAATGTATGAAAATCAAATATATAAAAAAATAAGTACTTTTTGCACTTATAAACTCTTTCCTCATTTCAATTGTTAAAACTAGAAAACTCTTCCAAATAAAGATGTTTATCAATGTAATCATCAAAACATTAAGGAGCATAACAATAAACATCCCTTAAGCTTGCTCCTAAATCAAACTCTTTAACAAATGGAGACTTTGCTTGCACACTTGGCTTAACAACTCTCTTTGAAAGTTTCAAACTTTCAGGAGAAACAACCACTGATATAAGTCTTACATATCTAGGTTTAACATATGGAACTATAGCTCTAACATGATTATTAGATAAATTAGCAGATGGATTAACAAGTTCTTCTATAGCTTCCTACAAAAAAAAAAAAAAAAAAAAGAACACAATGAAAAACATAAAGAAACAAAAAAGAAACAATAAGAAACAAAAAGTAACAACAAAAAATTTACCCTTTTCTGTTTAAAACTCTTCACAACAGCATCTAACCTGTTTGAAAAATTATGGTTAGTATCATCAGAAGAAGAATCACATTCCTCAACAATATCATTAACATTTTTCTTCTGCTCTTTAACATTTTTCTTCAGCTCTTGCTCTTCAACTCCTCTTAATTTTCTTTGTCATCTTTTTTACTTTCCTTTTCTTCTTTATTTTTCTTATCCTCTTTTTCATTTCTTTTCTCTTCTTCTTCATTTCTTTTATTCTATTCTATTCATAAGCATTATTTTGCTCTTCACCAAATTTACTTTTCTCTTTACCTAAAAAAAACATTCAGAAGAACATGGAAATTATTGTTTCTCTCATCCACACCATCCTTATCATTTTTACTATTAAAACCAATTGCATCACATTTCTCATCTTCTTCATTCTTTTCAACATTATAAGAAAAAGAAAAAAATCTTTGTTGAATAAGTCTGTCTAACTTCCCTTCTAAAACAGAAAATCTCTCCTTAAAAAAAATCTTAAAGAAGAAATTTATTCATTAAACCTCTTATATAAATCATCAATTTTCTTTATTAGTATAGAGTCCTTATCACCAACAGCATGATGAGTGCTTGAACGCTCTTTGTGACCATTAGACTTCACTTTTTTAGACTTTTGAGGAGTAAGTGATTCAAAATCATCTCCAATATCCAATTTTTCATCATGAATAGGAGATACATTGACTTTCTCAATTTTTGGTTTCTCCAAAAAACCATTCAAATTCAATGACTTCTCTTCAGTATGATTAGGAATAATATTTTTAGTTTTAACTACAAAAATAATAAATAAGCAACCAAAAGAAATAAACAACAACAAGAAACCATAAATCCTTAAAAAAATAAGAAAAAAAAAAGCAATTACCTAAGAAGAAAATAAATTCAAAATCTGTGAATTCAACTTCTTGAAATTTAGCACAATAGAATCACGCCAATTCAACAGATGAGGAATCAAAGAACCATTATGAATAGCAAACATACCACCATAATAACTGCAGCATTTGTAAAAATAAATTTGTAATGCCAATGAAAAGCCAACGAGACGGTAAAATAATAATGGTCTTCTTCTTTTTCAACCCTCATAAACCTTCTTTATCCAAAGTAAAAGTAAAAGCATCTTTTCCCTAAGGATACTAATTATACAAATCAATATCAACAACATCAAAAAAATATTTATTAAAAAACTTCTCCTTAGGACCACAAATCAAAAAATTACTAACAAAATAAAGAATAGCCAATTTCAGAGCATCCTCATCACAATCAAACTCTGTAGAAAGAAAACAGTCTTGAATATTACTTCTCTTTACTTTTGAAGAACCATAAAAAAAACTTATCAACCAAATTGTTCTTCATAGATTTTCAAATCTTATTTCTCTTAAAATCATCATTACATTTCAGCCCTGTAACAAGAGCAAATTCACCAACAGAAAACTTTAAAAGAACACTAGAAATATTAAACCAAATTTCATCAAATTTAGATTGAATTACTTCCCTTAAAAGCAAGCAATGAACAATCGAGGATGCAATTTAACTTCTTTCAAATCCAAAAAAAAAACCAAAACAAGTATTTCTAAGCAAATCCAATTGACTTTCAATCAATTTCTTCATCATCTTTGAAATAACATTCTCATTCATACAACTAGAAGTCCTACTCTTAAGACATTCCTCTGGTTTAACAAAATACTCTCATTCCTGAAATAAATATTAAAAATTACATTAAAAAAATTAAAAAAAATAACAAAAAGCAACAAACCTAAAACAACATATACAACAACAAGAAGCAACAAAAAAAAAACAACTTAACAAGAAAAATTAAAAAGAAAACATACCTTAAAGCAAGTTTCAAATTTTTTAGGAGAGATTTCACTAAAGGGCAACTTCTTTTTCTTCTTAGGAATAATGTCAATCTTCTTAGATTCACCATCATTCTTTCACTTTTTAGAAACAATACTACTCTTCTTCATTACATATGACGAAGAATCCATATCCTTCTTCTTTCCAGACAAAGGAGAAGATTGTACAACACCATCACTTAAATAAGTAAAAATTCTCCTAAACACGATTTCACTACTATTTTTCTCCATTACTACTAACTTACAACTCAAATTAACAAGAAAACACTAGTTAAAAAAGAAAAAAAAAAAGAAGAAATTGACAAGATGAAGAAACATAAGAAAGAGCAGATACAAAATCCCTAGAAAATAAAACGATGAAAATGGACATGCAAAAGAAGTTAAGTGAAGCAAAAAAAAAAATTGTTGGAAATTGCTGCTCAACAAAGAAGACGAGAAATGAAAATAAAAAACATGTTGAACTAGAAATGAAAACACAAAAACCAAAATTGAAATAATGAAATGGATTGGACCACAAAAGAAACAAAGCTGGTCAAACAGTCATTTTTTGAAATTTCCTCAATATTTTTTTATTTAAGAAAGTTTTACATTTCATTTATATAAACACTATGTCTTTTACATTTAATAAATAACCATTTTTAATAAAATCTAATATGCATTTAAAGTAAAAAAATTAATTGAAAATAAAATTTTTTTAAAAAGCGTACATAATAATAATAATAATAAATTAAATAAAAAAATTTCTATTCCATGAAAACGAGTCAAATAATTTTAAAATCATATGTGAAGCACGCCGGTTCATCAAAATGTATACACTTGTTTTCTATCAACAATATACAAAAGGGCAATAAGTTGTTTTCTATCAACAATATACAAGGGCGGAACCACGTAGAAGGTGAGGGGATGTGCCTGTGGTGCCCTCCCCTCCCCAAATTTTTTATTTCAAAAAAGTGCTTCACACTTCAAATTTATGTGTATTTTTACTTTAATTCCTTTAACTTTTATTGAGGTTTTACTTTGATGTTACTATAATTTAACTATGGCCTCCCACACTCTTAGTTCTAGTTCCGCTATGACAATATATATGGACTCTAATGAGATAACATTTATTCTTATAAGACTTTTAAGATGTTAGCCAATTGATCAATTTACCTAAAATAACGTAATGCCTTCACCTCACGCATGAATGAGAATCAAAATCAAACTAAAATCCAGCGATGACTATCAATTTCCGCAATTGGTTGCTAGTTGCCACCGTTATTATAAATATTATTATTCATTTTGAATTTTATCATTATTCATTAAATATTATTGTTGTTATTTTTAGTATATTCTGCTTCTGCCTTCAAGAAAATAAGATGAAATTCAAGACCAAACGAGTCAAAACTAGAATTACATGATTTGGACCTTTTAGATGTATCAATTTCACATTAAAAAACAGAGCACATTGCCACTTTAGTGGAACCCTATGTTGCACAAGATGGCCCTAACAGCGCAGTGGGCTGTTATACGCTGAAGGCCACAGTGTCGATGCTGAGAAGCACTTTTGTTTACAGCACTTTTGTTTCAGCGATTTTACACAAGCTCTTGGCGCTCTATCAAGTTCATTGCCTTAGCAAGAAGGCAGCACTTCTTCAATAAAAGATGCTCCATCCATTAATCCACATGTATATTATTAGTCAGTTGTATCATTGGTTGATAATACTATGTACAAAGTGGTACAGACGATTTAGAAAGATGATCACATGAAGCATTAATACAAACAGGAACCACGGCCTCAACTTAGTTCTGCGAAATAGTTTGGAGTGAGTTCTTAACAGCAGGAACATCTCCTGATCTTGTTCTCGGAATAATTGCAGGTCCACAACATATGAGGGTAAACAGCAACTGTATTATAAACAGCATCATGCTGATCCATACAAACATGGTTTTCCTCCAACCCCATATGAGCCTTTTTAATATAGGAAGTTCAGACTTAAAAATAAGGGATGCATCATATATTTCTGGGATACCAGCTCCAGGACGATATTCTGCCCTTTGCTCAATAAACACTTTCAGGCAGGAAGTAGGCACATCTCTTTCTGTAAAACCTTTGATCTTCACCTGCAGAGTTTGAGTTTCTGACATGTAGCCAGTGACCAGAGGTGCAACCTTAAAGAAAGTTAACAGCACACGGATAGGTTCACTTTTGAATTTTAACATGCAGGGCTGTCTTTTGCTGGCAAGGATTTTACCATTGGCAGAGAGGAAGTCTACCCGGACCTTCAAATGAAGAACAGAGTAACTCAGTTATTATCAAAATCTCAAGTATTAAAGAAAATGAAATCATGATTTTAAATCATCAAACTAATGCTAATAGGAGAACAAAACAGGGAAAATACACAAAAAAATGCCAACTTTTAAAAAAAAAAAAAAAGAATGTAAAGAACACTTCCAAGCAAAATAGCTACCGTCCACATCTTCAACAAAATTTTGAGCCCAGTATCTTCTAAATATTTCAGTTTCCTAAAACGTCAAATCCATTTGAATGGTTTGCATTTGCAGAGATATTTCCATAAATTTAGCACCAGGATGTTCATCCATTTACACTTAATTAAATACCCATTACAATGTTTATTTGACCATCTTTCTTCTCTTTATAGGTCCTAGCTAAGCGTGAGTGTTTCCATCAACTCTACCACAAAACTGTCTTCCTCAGATTCTTCCGTTACAACCACAGCAATACTTCCATCATGAATTGTAATAAGCAGCGGTAAAGCACCGTTTGAAGCAAGAGTATGAAAGACAAGAGCCAAAGATGAAAAAGACTTCAGATCATACAAACAAATTTTGCATTCAAATGCCTACTTACTAACCACGCATCCACATAGAAATTGTAGCTAATAACAAAAATGTGACCATCCAAGACATTACAAAACCCAATTTCATGAATCAGAGTATTACCTGAAAAACTCCAAGATTTCTGTTATATCCAGATTCTGGCAGCGTTAACAGAACATTAGCTTGCAACTTATGATTAGGAGGTATAACCCGCGGCCCCAGACTTTTCTCTTCACAATTTACACCACAACCAACGCCACCACATGACATTATAGGCACATATGCGACAGGACTGTTCTGTGTATAATCAAAACTCAACTCATCCTTTATCTCCACTGGATCCTCTACCAAATATCTCATCAAAATCCCACTAGCCATGAAAGAAGAAACCAACAATCCACACAAAATTATACAAACATAAAAAGACCAAAGCATTCCCCGCCCAAATCTCAGAAGAAGCTTCCATATTGATTTTTTCTCCTTTAACCGATCAATTGTCAATGGACTAAAAATCCTACTAGTGACATTCCCTAAGCTAGCGAATTTCTGCATTAAATACCCTCTGCAACGTCTCATGATTCCAAATGGATCAATGACAAGCGAATAAAAACTATATAAACCCCATAGAGGAAAGGTAACAAAGTTAACAAATAAATTAAATTGAAACCCAATTGCCTTAATCACCAATTCAACCATAAACTCAAGCAAATTTGCATCACTCCTCATGGACTCACCGACTTGCTCATCTCCCAATGTAGATTCCACCCTCTTGTTATCTTCACCAAATGACTCAACCCGGTCAGGATTCCACCGAGTTGACTCATCAGTAGCAGTTTCTAAATTTTTCTCATTTCCCTTCAAATCACGATAAAGTTTGTACCTTTTGCTCTCTTTGCTGTATTTTGTTTTGGAATCATAACTTTGTGTAATGTCCGAATTGATACACGACGATTCCTGGTTGGACTCCTTCAATGCGGTGGTGCCGGATGTTCCGCGGCGGCGCCGAAGGGTGGTGGTGGCCGTGGACGGAGAGGAAATTTCTACCGAGGGTTCACATATTGTGGTATCTGAAGTTGATTGATCTGATTGCTCCGTAACAGAGCAGCAATCGTCAAATGGGAATTCGTCAAGCGCGTCAAAGAAACAATCATCATCGTTTTGATTCGACAGCTCCATCTGTTGAAACCGAAATTTTTCGAGCTTCGAATCAAAGTTAGGGTTTCGTTTTGTTTTTGCATCGAAGGAAGGAACTTTGGGATGATGGATCACGTGGAGGGTTATCTTAATGCCACGTGGCGTTGTGGGTCTTCATTGGCCACACATCAGCATCTCAACTGTAAGATATGATCAGATGATCAAATTAATTGTTTTGGTTATTGGTCGGTAAATTTTTTTAACAATTACAAATTTACAATTGTTAAAGTTAGGGATAATTGTTATTTACCCTGAGGGTTGACATATTATACTATTTAGTCCCTAATTTGTTGAAATAAATTAAAAAATCCTTGTACTATTACTGTTAACTAGGCGATAAAAGGCAATGAAAAGATAAAAATACCCCTCATTGATTTTGTGTCCTAAATCGAGATTGAAATCCCTTTAACAATTGCAAAAAACAAAAGTCTCTTTCATAAAAATGACTGGGTCAACATATTTCCTTCGTCAATTGCTCTAAACCTCTGACAATCGATTTTTCTCTTTCCCTTCAAAAAATTTGTCATCATCTTTCCTTTTTTATTTTTGTAATATCCCTGATTTTTAAATTATTTTATTATATAATGAGATATGTAATGTTAATAAAATTTAAAAGTTAAATTTAATTATTTTACTATTTTATGATTAATTATTATTATTTTATGTTTAATTGAATTTTTTACATAAATATATTATTTTGGAACTTATTATTTTAGACATTTAAATTCTATTGTGTATATATATTATTTTCAAATACTATTATTTTAATAACGTTAATTTAGTGTATGGTTATTTTAATATTATTTTTAAGTACTGACATTATTTTATTAATTGATGTGATTTGAGTATTATTAATATTTTTTTAAATTATTCCACTACTATTATTAATGTTATTATTTTCATTATTATTTTATGTGAGTTATTATTATAATTATCGTGCGATATTATTATCATAGTATTATTTTAATATTAATATTGAGTACATCATTATTATTTATTTTTATTGATTTACATTATTGCATTATTAAATTATTTCATAAATATTATTTGTTTAATAACAATTGTGTTGTGTTATTATTATGATGGTTATTATTTTTATTATTATCATTAGTATTAATTTAATAACACTAGTTTATGTGCATTGTTATTTCTATTATTTTTATTTTATTAAATATATATTATTTGTATTATTAATTATTTAATCATTATGACTTTTATTATTGTTACTTTTAAATGATATTTTATGTGTTGATATTAGTTCAATATTTATGTGTATATATATATGTGTGTGTGTGTGTACAAAAGCCAAGAAGAAAGAAAAGATGCAGAAACTCACCCTCCTTTCCCCGTTGCAACTCGAGCTATCGTCTTCCACCCCTAAACCTTGCCATAAACTCCCTTCCTTCTCCTCCTCCTTCTCGCCATCTTCTTCTTCTCGTCACCACTGCCATTGAAGAGCTGCAAAAGCCGTCGGAACCAACAAGAACAGCCGAAGCAGAAGTGTTGATAGCATGCCTCATCACATTGTTGGTGACTTCCCGATGGTGAGAGTTGGTATTCCTTGGCTAGTTGGACTTCTTGAGCTGTGGAGAAGATGATTTTAGCTATGATTTGAGCTCAAACTCATTTAATGGTGAGTTTTACATATTTTTAGTTTATGTCTAATTTCTTTTTAATTTTTTTTAGCTTGAGTTTAGTTGATTTTTTGATGATTTCTTTTAGAAATGATTATCTATGCATCTTAATCTACTCATAGGTATTTTTAATTTATTTTTATGATTTTATTTGATTTTTGGTTAATTATTGAATATTTTAATAATTAAAAATGAATTTTTTGTTAATTAATTATTTTAATTATGAATAAGGTTAAATTATTGTTATTATATATTGTTATTAATTGTGGTGTTGAGAAATTAATTTTTGGAATTATTATATAATTTTTATAAATATTTTTAGTTTATGTAAATTTTGAAATTTTGAGTTAAATGTGTATTTTGGTTGAATTTAAAGTTTAATTGTGTGTTTTAGTTGATATTAGAATGTTATTTGTTGATAAAATAATTTTTATGCATTTATATAATTTTTATGAAATTTTATACAATTTATGTGTAATTTGAATTATTAGATTAAATATGTATTTTTGTTGAAATTATTGGATAAAGATGTGTTTTGGTTGATATTAGTATATTATATATTGATTAAATAATTTTAATAATTTTATATAATTTTTGAGAAAATTATTTAGTATATTGGATATTTTGTATTATAGGGATTAATATGTAATTTTGTTAAGATTATAGTTAAACATTATGTTTTAGTTGGTTTTATAATTATTTAAGGTATTAAAATGATTTTTACAAATTAATTACTATTTTTAACTAATTAATACTATTTTTCAAAAATTGTTTTCAAATAATATATTATATATTATTTTGGAAATAAAATGGGTTTTAAACTAATTTTATTATATAATTAAACTATTTAAGCAATTAAATGTGAATTTTATTATGTTATGTTGAATAATTATAAAAAATTGAATTTTTATTAATATTATATAATATTTGAGATTTTATTAGTTAATTGTGATAATTTTAGAATATTATGTAAATAATAAGTGTATTTATTATTTTATTTATTATTTTGAGGCTAAATGTGTATTTTATTATTTTTGTAATGTTAAATTGTGATTTTAAATATTATTTACAACTTATGTTAATTTAATTGTAAAATGGGAATTTTATTCCATTTATGAATTTTATTATCAAATATTAAATATTTTCATGGGTTTTTGATGATTTTTACTATTTTACTCTTTAATATTGTTGTTTTGTAAATTATGAACCTCGGTTGGGGATTTATGGAGTTTAGAGTCTCAACCAGAGGTGTTGCGTTGTGTGATTTTAGAAGTGTATTTTCTGTGCAGGATCGGCCCTATTTTTGTAGGGAGTTGTCTGTTTTACAAAGGAGACTCTGCCAAAATTTCGATAGATTTCTCGTAAAATGTAACAACCAGTCCGAGTTTAGTTTTAGAATTTTTAATTGAGTCTTTCTATAGTAATCATAGAAGTGTAGAGTTAAAAGTTTATTCTGATGATTGTTATTATTTTATTTTTCTAGCTGTGCCGAGATCGAAATCTAACGGACTAGGCTCGCTGAGTCTATCTCGTGGAGCGTAAATCAGTGAGTTATTATACTGTATATATATGCATTGCATATATGATGCATGACTTAGGATTTTTCATTTTCATTATATATTTTTAAACAAAAATTTAATTTATAATATGATTTGATATATTTTCAGTTTATTTTTAGTATATCTTGATATATATGTTTGCATATTTTCTGTATACATTTACTATATCATTGGTAAATTAGGGTTAATTTTTTATATATGCATGTTAGATAATTAGGTTTATTTTTAGTTTATTTTTGGATATATGTCAAATTAAATACATGTTTTAAATGTATATTTATTCATAATTGTTTTATTAAACAATTAGTATACTTTAGGTATATTTTTAATATATTTTAGGTATATTCCAAAGTAAATGCATGTTATATTATTAATTTATACTTAAATTATTTTTAAGTATATTCATGGTTTATTTTTGGTATATTTCATGTTTCATTTGACATATATATATACCCGAAATATACATGGTTTATTTTAGGTATATTTCTGGTATATATATGGTTTATTTTACTATTATGAATGTCATTCTACACTATTTACTTTTCGAATGGATAATTTATCTCAAATGAAGGATATTAATAGAACGTGCTACCTAGTGGGCAGTACTAGGACCATGTACGTACCGGTGCGATAGATTTATGTTTGAGTGAGGAATTACTTGTGGTAATTATAATATGATTGAGATGATATGATTGATTTGATTGAGATGTGATGTGATTAATAGTATGATTACTGGAGCTCGATTGACTAAGTGTCTTGGGATCAATCACACTGACAGTCAGACTGCTGGAGCTCGGTTGACTTAGTATCTCAGGGCTAGTCTACTATCCAGAATGGAATAAGTGATCTATTTGGATTTATGTGAGCCTGTATGGCTAGAGTGATGATTTGGTTGATTGAGGTCGTGATTAATAGGGTTCTATTGGATCCTTCATGTATTAAAATCAATGTTTTCTGCATTTATTATATTTATAAAAACAGAGTTTGACATTTGCGTGTAATGTGTGTGTGTATATATATATATTGTTTTGGTTTAGATTGCATGTATATGTAGTATAATAATTCACTCAGTGAGGTTTGACACCCCCTCAATTATTTTTTTTCCAGGAAATCTTATATTGTCAAACCTTAGTAATAGAGCTCTTCATCGGTGTTCTTCCGTCCCGACTATTTTATGTAAATGTATATTTTGAACTCTAATTTGTATTTTATAAACTACTGTAGTAGTGTTATTGTATCAGAAGAGTATTATTTTGTTTTGATACTTTGTACCTTGAGAGTTGTATTTGAATATTGTATGAATATATTTATTTATGAAAGGATTTGGAGTATCTATTTTATATCGATTTGAAAAATTTTAATTCAGTCTTACTTTAATATATTTATGGCATTTTTTTTATTTTCTTAGGCTTGCTATGGGTTCCGGATTCGAAAGAATTCCCATCCCCTAGCGCCGATCATGACTCCTAATTTTGGGTTATGATAATTTTTTAGCTTTTATTATTCATCACCTTTATGAAGTTAGCTTTCGTACCAATAATGCATTGAAGCTCCACTGTACTCGAAGCTATCGCAAAAGAAAGTAAAGGTAAGTGAGTGAATAAAATACCACATTTAAATAGATTTAAATGTCAAAATTGAAGAGTGCATGAGTAAAATAGTATTTGTTTTATTTTGAAACTTTAAAGTTGTGGAAAGCTTTACACCTGAACTAGGGTTTTAATTTGGGGAAATGAGAGATATTATATTTTATTGTCCAAATAACTGGTATTTGAATATTTTATGTTGTTTAGTTATTTGTTTAATAGGTAATGTTTTAGGCTTTTCAAATTTTTTTATGATAAAAGATAATTATGGCTTTGCATGTAGATGTTGTATACTGAATTGTATTTGATAGAGGTGGAATATGAGAAGGAGACAAAAACAGTGGATAATATTGATCCAGATAAGTATTCTTACATGACATTACTCCAAGATATGTTCCAAATGTTTCCTGAAATTAAGTTTGATTTTCTTGTATGCGTGTTGGGTATTGGTATGCACATTGAGTGTGATGCTGACATAGATACAATGTTTATAAAGTATGATGAAAATCCTTGCATTCGTATAGCTGTGTATAAAAGGTTAGACCCAATTAAAATAGTGCACTAAGGTGAGAGTGATGGGGAATTTATTAATCTATTTGGTGTAAATAATCAGGCAGAAAATGTTAATGAGGTTGTTATGTCTCACATGCCCTTGATACACTTGAACTATTAAGTTTAGAAAATCAGGTGGAAAATGTTAATGAAGCTTACATGCTTCAAATGCCCCCTATTACACCTGAACCTAATGAAGCTTTTGAAATAAATGAAACACTTAATACAGAACCTTAGATGCAAGGAGATAAACCACCCGAGACAGAAAATCAATTTATTAATAAAATTGAAACTGTTAGAAAGGCTAGAGGGAGGCAAAAAGGGAGGGAAAAAGTAGGGAGACCAGTAATAGTTAGGAGTGAAAAAAAAATACTTGTAGTAGACATAAGGCTGCTAGGCAAAAGGTAGAAATAATAGGGAACACTATGACTTCTCAGACTCAGATGATGCTAAGTGGTTGCATGATGGTGATGAAGCTGCCATTAGCACATCTAAGAATGAGAGCCTGGATGATGAAGCTGATGATTTTGGGGATGTAATACTTGATGAAAATGATGACCTTAGTGATTTAGGAGAGGAAAGGAGCGATGCAAGTATTGCTTCTGAAGATGAGGGGAGTGGGAGAACTAAAAGAAAAAGAGATCTATTCACAAAAATTTTCACCAAACCTTTTATTAACCCTGGGAATGGGGAGTTTGAGTTTGAATTGGGGCAAACATTCGTTATTGTTCATGCATTTAGATCAGCCCTTAAGGACTATAAAGTGAAGGGAGGTTACCTATTTAATAAGATAAAAAATGACAAAACTAGAATGACAGTTGAATGTATAAGGGAAGGGTGTAAATAGAGGCTTTATGCCTCAGTCTTACCTAATCAAAATACATTTATGGTAAAAACTTTAAAAGAAGAACATACTTGTATCAGGTCAGATTGCACTGAAAACTTCAATACTAATACTACATGGGTTGCTCAAAGGTTGGAAGAGTTGTTACAAGTGGACCCTGATATGAGCTATAAGTTTATGCTTAGTGAATTGAAAAAAATGGGGCATAGAGGTGGCAATGTGGCAGTTGTGTAGGGCAAGGAGTTAGGCTAGGATGGCTAGTGAAAGGAGTCAGACTACGATGGCCAGTGAAAGGAGTCATGAAGAATCTTATAAATAATTGATGAAGTATATTGAGTAATTAAAGGAATTTAATCCAGGGACCTTTGTGAAGTTGTAGTTCTTGCTAAGATAGTCTATAAATGATACACCATCCTTTAAGTAGATGTTTATCTGTTTTAAGGCTGTAAAGACAGGTTTTTTAGAAGGGTGTAAGCCATTTATAGGTGTGGATGGATGTTTTCTCAAGGGTCCATATGGTGGAGTGATGGTATCGGCTATTACACTTGATGGCAATAAAGGTGTACTGCCTCTTTCCTTTGCCATTGTCGACTCTGAATGCATAAGTAGTTGGAAATTTTTTATGGACTGCTTGTACCCATGTATAGTTAGTGATATTCTTTGCACTTTCATGTCAGATTGATAAAAGGTATATCACTTTTGCCTTTCTTTTGATTTAGTTTACTTGCTTTTGCTTTCTTTTCATTTATTTTCCTCCAGTGTAGTTTCTTTAACTTTCTTTTCCTTTATTTTCATTTCTTTTACTTTCTTTTACTTGCTTTTACATTTTTTTGCTTTTCTTTTAATTTCTTTTTCTTTCTTTCACTTATTTTAACTTGTTTTTAATTTCCTTTAATTTAATTTCTTTTACTTACTTTTACGTGTTTTTGCTTTGTTTTTAAGTTCTTTTACTTTCTTTTATTTGCTTTTACTTGTTTTTAATTTCTTTTACTTGCTTTTACATGTTTTTATTGCTTTTAATTTTTTTTCTTTCTTTTACTTGCTTTTGCTTCACACAGGGACTGATTGTTGCAATTGAGTGCTGGTTTCCAAGTGTTGTGTAGAGATTTTATTGCTAACACATTTTCAATAATTTTTTTAAAAAATTTCTAGGATTGGGATTGAGAACTGAGTTCTGGGCAACATCTAGATATGACTTTTGGCAGCAAATCAAGATTATGAAGGCAAAAAATGATAGGAAGGCAATAGATTGGTCGCTTGTAATACCTCTTCACCAATGGACAAGACATGCCTTTAATGATTATTCCAAGTATGATAACAGTACCAACAACATGACTAGATCATTTAATGCTTGGGTTGGAAAGGTCAGAGGTCTGCTGATAGTAAGAATTATCGATTCAATTAGGCAGAAGTCAATGGTAAGATTGCATAAAAGATTTGTAAAGTCTTGTGCTTGGGAAAGAGAACTCATACCTATGGCAATAAATAAGCTAAAGCAGATAGCCAAAGAAAGAAGAGAATGTTCATTATTGCTTAAGAACAATGATGAGTTCGAAGTACAAGATGTGAAACTAAGATAAGTTGTGAAGTTAAGAGACAAGATATACAACTGTCAATTTTAGCCTATTGCAGGCATGCCTTTCTTTTAACTTCTCCCTTTATGTTGGTTTCTTTTATCTTTAGGTGTTTTAATATAGAACTTGTGACTTTCTTTTACTTTTGGCCTGTTGTAGGCATGCTTTGTAAGCATGTAGCATTGTGTATTAGGTATAAGCGAGGAAAGCTTGAAGATTACTGTAATGAATTCTTCCATGTCAAGACATACCAAGCAGCATACAAAGGAGTCATTCATCCTTTGCATGAGCTTGATCTTACATCTATTAACCCTAAAACCTTTATCTTACCTTTGAAATTAAAAAGAAATCTTGGTAAACCAAAAAAAGAAAGAATAAGAGAAGCTGATGAAGTAAGACCCTTTACTGAAAGAAAGTGAGCTTACATCATTAAATGCAATAACTACTTGTAGTTGGGCCATAACAAAAGATCCCATCAGTGTGCACCAGTAGCTTCAAAGGTAATTATGAGCGACTAATTTTTTTTTCCTTTCGAGCCTTTTTTTTATAGCGGTATGTTTTCGTGGGGCATTGTGCAGGTCTTTCCATTTTCGAGGGACATGGAAACTTTGCCAATAGGGACAAATGATTAGTCTCGGGGGGACAAGACATTTTTTTATTTTATGGAGTCGCCTCCTAATTTTTAAAAAATCAAGAAAAGAAAGGGACAACATCGGGTCACTTAGCGAGTATTATCCCCAACAGAGATTTCTGGGTTCAGGGGATTGCATTTACTTTTTGACTATTTCTTATTATACAATATTCAATGTATAGCTACTGCAACACCCTAGTTTCGGTAATAACAATTTTTATAGCATTCACATAATATATCAAATAGTGGCAGATAATAAAGCTAGAAATGTTATTACATCATTTTCTTAATAAAATTCATATGAAAAGGGAAAGATTGTGGAAAAGTAAATCTAATATGATTAATTTGCAAGAATAACATGACCATTCACACAACTTGTTCAATTTCATGAATGATAGGATGATCATGCTTGCAGTGATTATTTATGCTATGATGTATGGCGATAATATAAAGGATGCATAAGGTCATCACTGGACTAAAAGCATGATGGCTCTATTCTGGGACATGAACTTTTTCACATTATTGATATTTACGGTGTGATTTCATGATTTCAAAAATAGAGGATACAGAATGATGATATGAAATGAGCATAATAAATCATATATTATTCACATAGCATGTAAGATTGCTAGTCTCATCATGCAAGCACAACAGTATTCCCAAATGCTGGTGACGGTAAAAGAAAATGCAATGCGATAAAATAAACATGCCAAATAATTTTGTGGTCCTCAAAGTCAACTAAGCTTATATGAGCTTTGAAGCTTTAGCTTTGAGAGATTATCAAGTTTTCCTCATTGAGGGGTTCAAAATGACAACAGAATGATGCTAAATTGTATACCTTTGAAGCATGCTTTGACAAATATGAGGCTAGATTTAGTGAAAAAGAAATCTAACAACCTACGGGAAAGACTATGGGAGAGTAAAAACTATCTAGAAAGGGGTTTCTAGTGCCTTCAATTGAACTAATTTTTTGAGTGTGTGTGTGTTTTCACTTGCTCCCCCTTTAAAAATGGGGTGTGAAGGGGTCTATTTATGGGGAAAATTGGGTAGAATAGGGTGGTAGGGGCATGGTCACATGTGTATAATGATGATTTTATGCGTGCCCATACCAAGTGTGCGTGGTCGTGCACAATGTACACATGGTCACGCGCTCACACACGTGCTTCCATGTGCACTTTGACGCTCTATGCATACTTCCCATGTTTTATACGCATTGTTTCAAAGTTTGTTCCTGGGGTTTTGGGGCCTTTTAGAGTTTATTTTACCAAATTCGGCCTCCATTTTAGCATATAACACCTAAGGGTGTTTATGCGCACTTCTGAGAGATACACGCTGATACTTGAGTTATGTTGGACCATTCTGGGACCACTTCTAAAGGTTTTGGAAACTTCTGGACATGTTTTCGAAGTCCGTTTTATCAAAATCAATTTTTATTTTTTCACGAAGTTAGGTCCTGGTCTAATAAAATGCACACTAGCCCAATGACCTGAGTATTTTAAGAGGAGTTTTCTCTAAATAAACCTCTTATTATTTTGATGTAAGGTCCAAGCATAACTTAATGGCTCGGTGATCAATTTTTGCACACTAGTGGGGTTGGTTAGGCTTTTTAAGGTTACACACTTCAGAGGTGTTACGAAAGAGTAGACTCTAGTCATCTCGGGGATTCATTTCATCATTGGACCTTTTTAGGGACAATCAAATTTGAGGTATGATAGTTGCCCTTTATTTCACATGTGTTATATAGCCATCTAGCACTAGTGTCAATACACATGAAGTAAAATGCAAAGATGCACAAAATGTTTTACTAGGGAGAGAGGTACTTACCTGTGGGTTATCTTTAGATGTCCTATCAAGATTTAACTGTTGTTGTTTTATTTATTGTTCTTGTTCTATGACTTGGTTGTCATACAAGGTGCTATTTGGAACATATACAAGCTTATGATTCATGCAAAGTGAATTCGGATTTATATGACTATAACCTTCTTAGGCATTATACAAATGAAGATGTTACTAAGCAAAGAGAGATATGACTATAATCTTCTTAGGTGTCATGCAAATGAACATACAACTATAACCTTTTTAGGTGTCACATAAATGAAAATACGACTATAACCTTTTTAGGTGTCATACGAATGAACGTATGATTATAACCTTCTTAGGTGTCACATGAATGAACATGCAACTATAACCTTTTAGGTGTTACAAAAATGAACATGAGACTATAACCTTTTTAGGTGTCACATGAATGAACATACGATTATAACCTTCTTAGGTGGCACGCGAAATAAGGATGCTACTAAGCAATAAAAATGTGACTATAACCTTTTTAGGTGTTATATAAAATGAACATATGACTATAACCTTTTTAAGTATCACACCAATGAATATGCAATTATAACCTTCTTAGGTGTCACACGAAATAAAGATGCTACTAAGTAATGAAAATGTGACTATAACCTTCTTAGGTCTCACGTAAATGAACATGCTATTAAGCAATGAAGATGCAACTATAACCTTCTTAGGTGTCATGCAAATAAACATGCTATTAATTAATTAAGATACAACTATAACCTTTTTAGGTGTCACGCGAAATAAGGATGCTACTAAGTAGTAAAAATGTGACTATAACCTTCTTAGGTGTCACACTAATGAACATGTGACTATAACCTTCTTAGGTGTCACATGAATGAACATATGATTATAACCTTTTTAGGTGTCATGCGAATGAACATGCTATTAAGCAAAGAAAATGCGACTATAACCTTCTTAGGTGTCACACAAATGAACATGCAGCTATAACCTTCTTAGGTGTCACAAAAATGAACATACGATTATAACCTTCTTAGGTGTCATGCGAAATGAAGATGCTACTAAGAAAATGAGAATGCTCCTAAGCAGTGTGGATGCTCTTAAGCAGTGTGGATGCTCCTAAGCAGTATGAAAGTGCTTCTAAGGAATGTGAGTGCTTCTAAGCAATGTTAAAATGTGAGAGTGCTCCTAAGCAATGTGAATGAGATAGTAGTGATGATGCAGTGATGATGCGGTGATGATGTGGTAATGATGCAGTAGTGATGTAGTGATGATGTCATTATTTGTCATGTTGAGGATGTTATTTTAATGATTTAGAGAGAAATATCCTTACAGTGGATTTTCCTTGCTCTTCTTCTTTTGTGTGATGTTGAATTTTCTAAAAAAGATAGTGCGCGCAATGTCTTTAGGCAGATGGAATCTACATCAGTGTACTTTTATATGAATTTGGTGCATGTCTTATGCTTAAATGAAAGATTAGGACCATATAAGTGAGTGTGCAAAGTCTCGAAGTACATGTAAAACTATAAAAAAGCATGTAGAAGGGGGAAGTGCACGTGACAACATGTGGAAGGTGCGTGGTCATACACTTCCTCCCCTCTAGGCCTATTTAAACGACTATTTTGGAGGTCTGGGGAGGCAACGACTATTTTGGAGGTCTGGGGAGGCTTTGTCCAGACTTCTTTGAGTGTTATGACTTTTCTTGACCCTTTTTGTGTTTCAAGCATTATTTTCTTTGTTGTTTGCTTCTGTACTTCCATTTTCTTCTACATGAAATGGAGTTCCCTAACATTCTCGAGGGTCTGGGGGATATTTTTTTTAATGTTAATGTTGAGGGTGACTTTACAAAGGCCAATAGAGCTGGGACGTTCGTTGTAGGGACTAGCACATCTGGTGCTCAGAGTTCTTAGCCATCCAGGCTTTCTCAGGGAGATTTGATCCCTATTATTTATAGTTTGGAGACTTATGCTTGGGTGCGTCATCGTCATGAGGTAGGTCCTTTTTTTCCCTTATTTTCTGAAGCTTGTTTGTTGGTTGCTTTACTATTTATTTTACTATATAAGGTTATTATAGTTATAGTTTTGTAGCTCTTGCTGTAATTATCTATTAAGTTATAACTTTATTGTAAATGTTATGATCGTTTACTAGTGCTTGCTGTGATGTTTTTCTTTTCAGTTTTGTTATTATTTATATCCTGTTAAATGACAGAGAGAGAGATATGTTAGTATTTAGTAGTTGTGCAAATGCTTGATAGCGTACCTATTATTTTTAGCCTCGTAGGTATGTTACTGTGATGCTTGGTAGTTTCAATAGAGTCAGCATGTATTATTAGGGCCTCTCAATAGATGTGAAGTAGATGATTGCTGGGAAGGGCTTTGATGGAGTCATTGTTGAATTATCTTATGACTTGTATGCATCAAGTTGGATTGCCATGTATGTATTAATAGAGTGGTGGATGGACACAACGCACACTTTCCATTTGCCTGTCGGGGAGATAATTGTTACCCCTTTGGATTTTACTGCTATCATTGGCTTGAGCTTTTCTAGAGAACCTATTCCTTTCAGTGAGGAGGAGTGTTCTACTACTGTGGTAAGGAGGCACCTCACGATGGATTTGCTTGGGGTGGTCACACTTATAAAGTTTGGTTGCTTGTATCTCACTCATTACATATAGTTTGTTTCTTCTATGCAGACTTTGTATGATGATGGTCTTTTCTTAGCATAGCAACTGGCTCACTGCTTTTTATTTTATTTGCTGAGTGTTGTTATCTTCCCGAACCCTTCGGGTATGAGTGATCTATGATTATTGTCTATCTTGATAGATCTAGATGGCTTGCTGGGCTATTACTGGGGCATTGCTATCTTTACTTATATTTACTTAGGCCTTGACGTAGCATGCCATGGTGGTTCGAGGATTTGTCGATGCTTATTCATGCTGGATGTGAGTATGAGTTTTGTTGTCTGTTCTTTTGCTTTTAGGTTTGTTATTTCTAACCCTCTAATTTTAAGAGATCTGGGTATATGAGTTCGAGATTCTCTCTCATTCATCCGTGCATTTCCAAGATGATGGCTTCCCTCGTTATTCTTACTGAATCATGAATACTATTGATTTGATTGAGGATTGCATGGTAGCTTGGGACCGTATAGAGAAGCTATCCCCCAATAAGGTATGTTTGATTCTTGCTATATTATTGGTTTCTTTCTTAAGGATATTTTATTCATTATTACCCTTTTAGCAAATATTTCTTTGTTAGTAGGTGGTGAGGTCTCATTGGATGGCAAAGATGGTGGCTGTATGGCAGTTGACAGACAGACGAGTGTTGCTCTTTAGCCTTATCGATATAGTATGGTATTTGGGCGATCGAGTCCATCATTGGTAGGATGGCCTACAATATGAGGAGAGTTCCTGTCCCTCCTCTTAGTGACATATTTTAGGGTCATGAGCTTTGTGGTGATGATCTTGCTGCTATTATGATGGGATTTCCCTCTAATAGCCTCTTAGAGAGTGCAAATTTGCCTTATGCTGATGTATTGATCCCTCAGATGATTGATGTTGTAGCTAATGGGACCTTTTCTTCACCTCTACCTTTTTAGGTAGATGCATCTCATCCTTTAGGTTCAAGGATTAGGCCAACAAGCGGGTCATCAAGAGTCGCTTATTCTGATTCGGTAAGCCTTTATTCTTATTTTGGTGCAAGCATGCAGTAAACTTTATTAGTAATAAACTGTAATTGACATGATTTTGATAAATTATTTGTAATGATGTCATAGAAGATCTAGATCTCATTTTGAGGAGGATGAGAGCACGTTCGTACTGAGGTGACTGCACATACTGATGGTGTGGCTTTTGGTAGTACTATTCTTAGGGACTTGATAGTTCAACCATCTTTGTCTTTACTTGGGATGGATATCCTTGGTAGAGTAGTGAAATTTCCTAGACCTAGCTTTCCTTAGTCGGGTGTTGCTCCTGCTGATGCTACTCATGTTCATGTTCTCCACTTATTTTTACTTGTGTTCATTTATTTAGTAAGTGGTGGTTGACTTATTTGCTTGCTTTTGTAGATTCCTATCTCCTTTAGTCATTACTAGTATACTATTGCAGGGAGTGCATGACAATACTTTTTAGAGTTTACTACTACTTAGAGGGTATGCCTTCTTTATTGTACCTGTTTATTTTATGCACATGTTTTATGTATGAGTGTATGATGTGCAATATGTAATGCAGGTTGAGCACTATCTCACTAATCATGAATGGGAGCGGGAGTATGCAGCTTATCATAACCACATCAGTGATCTGGAGTTATGGCTATTGTTGTTTGCGATGAACGATGATGAGTCAGGACTAGACAAGGGGGGTGCTTGAGCAAGATTAGTGCTTACTTTTAATGGAAGCCATGACCGATGTAGTTGTTTTAGGAGCTAGGTATAGGACTTTTGACCTGTGGTTTGCTTTGTTGTATTATTTTCCCGAGGTTATAGACTCTGGGTGTTGTATCTGGGCATTTTTCCTGCATGTTGTATGATGCTTGTACGATGACGATTGTGTATGCTTCTTGCTGTGTATCATTAATGATGATGTTTGCCATTACTATTATCTGCCTCTATTCCTTTTTTTGCCTAAAGTGTCTCCTTTTAGAGCTTTTCGTACTTAGTTATGTTTTCTTTTTCTTCCCTTTTTTGCCTAAGGTGTCTCCTTTTAGAGCTTTTCACACCAAACTAAGCTTTTTTTTTTTGCGGCTTCGACGATAGTAGTTGGACTTGAGTAGAGAGTTCAGAGAAGATGGTAAGAACCATGGTCATGTAATGAAGGAAAATGCAAAGCATGCTTATGCAATTCAAGATAATAAAATGTGTTGCACTTTTCAAAGACATTTTGTATAAATCGGCAATCATTCTCATTTCACTGTAATCATTTAAGAAAAGCACAGGTGTATTCATACAAATTTCAAACTTGAGGTTACCCCTATCCTCAAATAACCTTCTCAGGTTTTCTAGTTAAGTATTTTCCTTCTTTTCCTAATTTTACCTGAGCTACCATTTTTAGGTTTTCAACTCAGCGGGAAGTCCCTAACTTTTGCTTGAGCTACTATTTTTAGGTTATCAACTAAGCGGGATGATTTTTTTATGCCTTAGATGTAGTACTTCTTCAAGCGGTCTGTATTGACAAGTTTAGAGAATTCATTGCCTTCAGAATCCATCAACTTGATTGCTCCTTTTGATAAGACATGTTTGACCAGGTATGGGCCTTCCTAGTTCGTTCTGAATTTTCCTCTAGGGTCTGGAACATTTTGTTTTGCTTTCTTTAGCAC
This sequence comes from Mallotus nudiflorus, assembly GCA_947683625.1. Lineage (NCBI taxonomy): Eukaryota > Viridiplantae > Streptophyta > Magnoliopsida > Malpighiales > Euphorbiaceae > Mallotus > Mallotus nudiflorus. The sequence goes on along the minus strand of CANTUR010000547.1, from coordinate 68,122 downwards.
CCAATCTCCTATTTTCATACTCTTATGTTTTACTCTTCTATTAAAGGTTATGGCTAATCGAGCTTGATACAACTATGTGTGGTATAGAGCCTTGAGCCTTTGGCTGTCTAAGAGAGTAAGATTATTGTGCCTTTATTGAGCCTACTGTACTTACGACAATTCAGATTCAATTGCTACCTGAAGAGACTTGATCTCTATTTTGACTGGAAGAATTGCTTCTGATCCATACACCAGTGAGAAAGGAGTGGCTCCTATTGAAGTTCTGACTGTTGTTCAGTACCCCTATAAAGCGTGTGGCAATCTTTTTGCCCAATCTCAGTAAGTTTAAGTCATCTTTGATAAGATCCTTTTGATGTTCTTATTTACAGCTTCAACAGCCCCATTTTCTTGTGGTCGGTAAGGAGAAGATTTATGATGTTCCACCTTTTAACTCTTTAGTAGCTTTCTAACTTCCCCTTGGAATTTAACACCGCTATTAAAGATGATGTGATGAGGGATTCTGTATTGAAAGAACAGGTTTCTTTTGATGAATTTAGCCACTTGCTTAGCTTCTATCTTTGCAAATGATTATACTTTAACCCATTTTATAAAGTAGTCCACTACCACTAGGATGAATTTGTATCCTTTCAAGGTTGTCGGGTGGATTTCCCTAATTATGTCTAGTCCCAATGCTAAGAAGGGCCATGGAGAGGAGATGTAGTGCAATTTTATTAGGGAAGGTGGCTGACATTTTCATGGATCTAACACTTATGGCATTTTGCTTACAAATTTGATGCAGTCTTCTATCATTGTCATTCAGAAGAACCTTTATTTGATTAGCTTTTTAGCTAGGATTGCTCCATTTATGTGTAAACCATAAACACCCTCATGTACTTCTTTTACTACTCTTGTAGCCTCAATTTCATTTAGACATCAGAGTTATAAACCATTTGAGGTCCTCTTGTATAACACACCCTGGTGCGATATGAATTTTGATGCTAGTCATCGAATGACTACTTTGTCTATTTCATCTGCTTGATCAGGATAGGCTTGTTCCTTGAGATATCTCTAGATGTTGTAGAACTAGGGCTTTTCAGCTGAATCTATCTTTTCTATTCTACGGTTTTTATGACAAGGTTGTCCTAATTTGAGTAGAATCAAAAGCTTCATGGACATTTTGTATGGTCCTTCCCATCCTAATGCTAGGGAAGCAAGTGCATCTGCCATCTGATTGTGACTCCTAGGGAGATTAATGAATCTGCATTTTCAGAAGAACATGGTCAATAGCCTTAAGTGGTCCAGATAAGGCTTTAAGTGTTGCTTTTTCGGTTCCCACTCTTTCGTGGCATGATTGACTACTAGCATGGAATCTCTAAAGATTTTGATTTTTGTGACATCTAGGGCTATCAGTGCTTCTATTCTGAGTGTGCATGCGTCATATTCTACTCCATTATTTATGACTCTGAATTCAAGCTTTTTAGTAATTGGTACTACTTCACCCTCTGGAGATTGTAGTATGATACCGACTCCTGCGCCAAACTAATTGACTGCTCCGTCAAAGTACATGCGCTATCTTTGGATCTCAATGACTAAGCTAAGTTCATCTAAGAAGTCTAGTTGGATTTCTTCTAAGTCTGGAATGGGGTTGAGAGTTAGAAATTCAGCCACTACTTTCCCTTTTATTGCCTTCTTAGTTAGATATTGCACATCAAATTCTGTTAGCAGTACGAGCCACTTGGTAAGTTTCCCCACTTGAGAGGGAGCTTCGTAGAGGTGCTTCATTGGGTCCATTTTAGACACGTTCTGAATTCTGTAGCATTGAAAGTAGTGTCTAAGTTTCTTTATTACCCATACCATTGCCAGGTATATCTGTTCAACTTGGTTGTACTTCTCCCTATATGGCAGCATCTTTTTGCTCAAGTAGTAGACTGCGTGTTCTGCTTTCATTTCTTCCTCATGGGTTAACATTGCACCAATTACATTCCCTTCGATGGCCAAACACAGGGTTAGAGGTATCCCTAGTTTAGGTGGTTTTAGAACTAATGGGTTAGCTAGGTAGCTTCTGATCTTGTTAAATGCTAGCTGACATTGTTCGTTCCACTCAACTGACTGATCTTTTCTGAGTAGCTTGAAGATCGGTTCATACACTACTTTTAACTTAGTGATAAATCTGCTGATGAACTATAGTTTCCCTAGAAACCCCCTAATTTCTTTCTCAATTTTTGGCACTGGCATCTCTTTGATGGCTTTTGCTTTATCTGGATCCATTCCAATCTCGTTTTGACTGATAACATACCCCAACATCTTTCCTGAAGTGTCCCCAAATATGCATTTCTTTGGATTTAGCCTAAGATTGTACTTTTCAACCCTTCTAAGGAACCTTCGAGATCAGAGGGATGCTCTTCCTTGGTTTTTGACTTGACCATCATGTCATCGATGTATACCTCCAATTCTTTATGTATCATGTCATGGAACATTACAATTTCCATTCTCTAGTAGGTTGACCTTGTATTCTTTAGTCCAAAAGGCATTACTCTATAGTTGGTTGTACCTTTTTTTATTATAAAAGTTGTCTTTACTTTGTCAATAATGGCCATTAAGATCTGATTGTACCCAGAGAATCCATCCATGAAGGAGTACATTTCACATATGGCGACGCTGTCAACTAGTATGTCTATATGGGGTAGTGGGAAATCATCCTTTAAGTATGCCTTATTTAGATCTTTGTAATTGACATAAATTCTAGCCCTTTCGTCGTTCTTCGATACTGGTACTACATTTGCTAACCATTCTGGATAGTCTACTACCTCTAGAAATTTTGGCTTGATATATTTCTTGATGTCCTCTTTTACCAGTTGGGCCCATTCTGGTATGAGTCTTCTCAGTTTCTGCTTTATCGATTTGCACTTTCTTTAGTAGGAATGAAGTGTTGAGCAATGTCTCTATCAATACCAGGCATATCATCATACATCCAGGCAAATACTTTTGAATATTTTATTAATATTTTATTAATTTCTCTTCTCTCTTCAGGGGTAACATCTTTCGAAATATGCAGAATGCGTGGTTCAAATTTCGTACCAATGTTAAATGATTCAGTGCATATGGAATGAATGTCAAATATGCTAATGTTTTTATCAATGCAATGAACACTACCTGTAGATAGCGGGGTATAGTGCGTGCCCAAGATTTTAGCAACCGTGACACTGTTTAAGCTTAGGACTCTAGAGAACACACTAACCATTATCACAAAGACATGGCATGGAGATGAGGAGTCACCACCCAGGGTAATAACTGAGACAAATTGAAAAATGGTAGTACTTGATTCCCTAAAAGAAAGTCAACACCACAACCAGGAGATTCTAGATACAAAATACTAACTTCTTTCAATCTTATGTTCATTTAGAATTACTTTATGAATTACTATCTTATCCTCTATTTACATGCAATTTCATATAAATCCTTATTAAAGCAATTAACTCTAGGTAAACTAATTATGAAAATATAGGTAGACAATGCAGTCATTTAAATCAACAATCCGTAAGTTAGTCTAATCTACATTAATTTTAATTAAATGGGCTAAATATACATGTTTTAATTTATAAGTGAGCCTAAAGACTAACGGGCTTAATTCCTATTTAATTTTAATTAAATGAACCTAAGTCTATTTATTTTAATTCTAAAATGAGTTTAAATCTACAAATTATGAAGTATTTAAATTAGTGGGGCTAATTCTACATGTTTCAATTCTAAAATGACCTTAAGTCTATAAATCATGGAAAAAACTTAAATTAAATGGGCTAAGTTTAAATTAATTAAATTAAGTGGTTTTATGTCTAAATTAACTAAATGGATCTAAGTTATCTTTATCTTAAATCTAATTAATTATGGGCATAAAGAGACATTTTTATTAATTAAACCTAAAAAACTTAAATTTTTTTGAATGTGTTAAAGCCTAATGTGAGCTTAGGGTCTAAACCACATAAAAGAAATAAAGAAGCCCAAAACATATATAAAAATAGCAACATAATAAAATAATCAATCACACTTATTCTAAAAACCCTAATTTAATTATAATGACTTTAAACAAAAAATAACATAAAATAAAACAATTAATAAACAACCTTAATTCTATCTACTTAAATCTAATTCAATTTTAATTAAACAACCTAATGATTTCTATAGCCATTAATTTTAATTAATTACCTAATTAAAATCCTAATTTTACTAACTGATTAATTAAAATAAAACACACAATCACACACACATGATTTCATTATTCCCACTATTGGGGTTATTACAATGAGCTATTGAAAATAATAAAAAAAAAATATTGATACAATCCCAAAAATGATAAAACAAAACAAAAATAAACAACTAAATAAAAAAATCTAAAAACTATATTTAGCTATAAAGTTTAATCCATGGTATTCCATAGATCTTCATGGATTTTGTTCTCCAAGTAAGATCATTATGTAATCTCCTCCATCGTCACCAACAAAAGCATAAACAATGATTAGAAAATAAAATAATAATAAAAATTTAATGAAATTGAAATTTAATAAAATCAAAATAATAAAATAAAATAAAAATAAAAGAAGGGAGGAAAGAAAATGATGATTATGAATGCAGTATAAGTTGCTCCTCAGATTAGGATAAATCACCGTTGTTTGTTAAGTAGGTCTACAAAAACTTGTTATTATTCTCAAAAGTCTATTACTCCTTGCTTCAAAAGAAAACCAATAAATCACAGAAAATATATTTTTTTGTGTACTGACAAAAGCCAAAAAGTGAAAGAAAAAGAAAAGTCCTCCAAAGAAAGTCCTCGTGTTGCTCTCTCTCCCTCCTATCTATATGTCTATTTTTTTTATAAGAGCTCAAGCTGGTCTTTTATAGGAAAAACCTAGCTAAAACAATTATCCTACTGTGACTTGACTTTCTTAGAGTTTTGATTTTAAAAGGACTTTAATTTCCTAAAAATTTAGATAAATATTATTTGACTGATCAAATTTCAGGGAACCAAATTTTATTTACTGTAAAAAATAAAAATAAAATTAAAAAATGGATGGAACAAGTTTAATTTTGACTGGAATTATGTAATTCTGATCAGAATTACAAAATTCTGATTCTTTTTTTAAAAAACTTTTAATTATAAAAAGACCCTTGAAACAACTTAGACTTTTCAAAGAGGCCCTAAAAAATATTACAATTAAGTCCTTAAAAAAATCAATTAAACTCTTTTGAAAATACAATTACACTTTTGAGGTTTCAAACTTTAAGTATTGAAGACCTATTTATAATATTTTCATCATCGAAGTCATCTATCACATCCACACTTCATCATCTCAAAATTGGGTGTTTACACTACCATCAGGAAAGACATCAAACATGTAAGCAAAATCAGATTTCATTGCATTAAGTTTAGAGTTCATTACATCATCATTTTTAAACAAAGAAAAAGTACATAAATCATTATTAGCAATGCTTTTGAATAAGGTGTCATCAATGCTTGATTCGAGGATGGCAGCAGCTTAAGCAAGAATGATAACTTCACTCTCAGATTCTGTCTCCAAGTTTTTCATCAGCTCACAGATGTCAGTCTCAGTGATCATGTCTGGTAAGTACTTCTCTTTTAGGGTTTCATTGAAGATCTCAAACCCTAGTTTCCTAATTCTATTGCTCATCCATTCCTCAACTTGTCCTTGATAGACTTGGGTTGAGCTTTTAGCCATAAAGTAAGTTGATTTCTTAGCCCTATTATCCTTTTCAGGATTATACCTTAAACCATTTCTATTGGTTTGTCCTTGGAAGTCAAGAAATTCTATGACTCTAATGTTTCTTCCTCCTAATCTTGTTCTAGGTAGATATTGCATCTTTTTCATTATAGCAACAACTTTGGGATCAACATGACTGTCACTGATCATAAAAACCTGGAATCCTGGTGGGACCATATTTAGATCGGCAATAATGTTGTTTATTTCAACAGGGATGGTAACGACCTTTCCATGTAGAGGGAACTTAATCTTCTGATGCATAATAGAAGGTATGCCCCCTAGTGGGTGGAACTAAGGTCTTCCTAGCAGCAGAGCAAAAGTTGAAGGGATGTCTATGATAATAAATTCTATTACTAATTCAATATCTCGCACTATAATTACTGATTCAATATCTCCCACTGTAATTACTGCTTTAGAAGTACTGATAACTGGCTTCTTGGAATCATTGTAAGCTGGTATGACTACATTAGATTTTTTCAGGTTTTCAACATTTTATCTTGAACCTATGTAGCAACCTCAGGGGGCAAATAGTAATGGCAGACTCGTCATCTACCATAATACATTGGGTCTTTTTAGTCTTGACAATTGCCTGTATGAAGAGAGGATGATTGTGGACCCTTCCCTTGAGGGGTAAATCTTCATCTTAAAAGGTGATTGTATTGGAAGAAGCTTTCATTGGAGAGGCTATCATCTCACAAGGTGAGGCATTAGTGGCAATCTTTGCTTCATCTAGTGCTTTGACTAAGGCATCTCTGTGCTTTTTGGAGGCCATAAGCAGGTCCCAAATACTGGCTTATGGTTGAGTTTTCTTGAGCTATTTGAGGATAGTGTCTTCCTCTTTGATCAGAGCTTAATCTCTTGCTACTTCTTTCTCCTTAGAGGGTTTCTTCTCTTTCTTAAGAGTTTGATATACCCACCTGCTGTGAGTTATATGATTAACTGCTCATGAGGGCTTCTAAACTGCTTGCTTATCTACTTTTGTACTACTGTTCTGGTCCTAGATAATGATTTTAGGATCATCAGAGTCATACCATATATTTATCCACATGACTTACAGGTTCTAAAGCTGAATAGTACTAACCATCCCATCTTCATTGTTAAATTTGTCTCCCCATCCTAAGGGTACTATATCTTCTAAGAGTGTGTAAGTAGCAGGGGGTGTTGTATATTTGACTTTTTAGTCAAACTTCCCAGATGGTTGGCCTAGTAAATCCTATATCTCATGATCACTGCTGAAATTTTTATTTATGTCTGAATAGGGGCAATCAATTACTTTGCTGTTCATAGGAAGAGTTGTATCCCTAACTCTTTTTTACATTATTAAGTGGGGAAGGAATTTTTGAGGCATTAGAATGTATTCAAAGGTAGAAAGGCATTGCTCATCTTCACTAGAATTATGAGACTCAAGAATGGGATTTGAGGGTTTGTCCCTTAAGGGCTTATCTTAGGTTTCTTGTATGGCTTGGATTGATTGTTCAACAAGGTCTTCTAGTAGATTGGAGGAGATCATATTGATGGTTGGTGGAGGCATGTTTTATTAGTTTAAGAGAGGATTAGTCTTGATACTAGGTCATTTTTCTGGGTCATCAATTTTTTTAGAGTCAATAAGGTATTGGATTGCATTTTTGAGAGTTCTACATATATCAATGTGTGGCCAGGCATCTTATGAAAGTGGCAAAACAAGTTTTGGTTAATTTGAGGTGGTAGTGGGTTTAGAGGAGACCTAGGCTGTTGTAGTTGTAGAAGGTTCTTTTGTTGAAGCTTCTGGAATACTTTGGATAGTGGGAGGTGAAATTTTGAGAATTTTCTTGGTGGTTGATGACATCAATAGATGGTGAGCTATGGGTGTTGGGTTGGATCATGTTTATTTCTGCGACTCGAGTGAAGGTGTTTTGGATGTTTGGTTAGGTATTGCGATGAAAAGTGTTTCTAGCTTACTGAGGTTCCTCATCCTCAATTCTAATCCCAGTTTGATGGAGAGCTCTAAAGTCAGAATAATTAGCAAATATCATCTGTTTTCTGAAGTGCGGTAGTGCCCCTTTAATTATTAGCTCTATTTTTCATCTTTAGGAGGACGATTTCTTATTTTGACTACCTTTCTCCACCATCTGGTGACATAATCAGAGAAAGATTTACCAGGTTTCTACCTTATGGTCTCAAGGTCCCTCTGAGTGATGTCTAAATGAGTGTTATATTTACACTGCTTGATAAACTTTTAAGTTAGTAGTAGCCAATCGCTTTTGATTTCATCTTCAAGGTAAAAGAACCATCCCCTCGGTCCTTCCTCTAGTGATGTGAAGAAGAGTTGAACAATTTATGATTTTATAAGCTTTATGGCAGCATGAAGGTAGCATATTACCTTAGATGGACCTTCACATCTTTTTTTCTGTCAAACTTAGCAAAGTTTAATAGCTTAAAATCATATGGAAGTAGCTCATCTTTGAACAGTGCCAGGTTGGTGAAGCTTTTGGTGCCATAGGTTCCCTTATCTTTGAAGGCGAATTCCAATTGAGCCATCCTATTGGCCAATAGTTTGACCTTCCCTGTCAATTCAGACTTGGTCATGTTAGCAATTTTTGCAACTTTTGGTGCATCCCTGAGATCTTAGTAGTAGTCATTATCAGCTTGAACTGGAGTGTGGGGAATTCCTTTTGCTTTATCTACCCTCGGGTGAACAAATACAGATGCTTCATTCATTAGGATGCTATTCCCATCTTGGGAACTTTTGGCTATGATTTGGGCTTAGAGGATTTTAACTATGGTGCTATTAACGAGCAACTTTTGGATCCCCTTTTTTAGCTTGTCTTTGAATTACTGACGGGAGGTATCTTCTTAGTCATTCATGTTTGGATGTCATATTCCTATACACTTATAAGGGTTAGCTAAAGGAATAATGTATGACATGTGCTTGTAAAAGAAAAGGGTGAGCATGTATGCATGGAGTGGATGCAGAATCCTATGATGAAAGATGATGATTCTTGCAAGAAACAGTAGTTAATACATGTTATCTATATGTATGTGATGTATGCATGATTAAAGCTGGTTAGTTTTTCTTGCATAGTGAACAAACCAATTATAAGCAAGCTCTCGTTCCCAACTTTATTTCTCCATGAGGTCATTCAGTCTCTTTCCTAGGTGGGTTTTGAACCTATAGTCATTAGGGGACTATGGTTTCGCTCTCAAAACTAGGCTATTTTAATTTATGTTGGTCAAAACCAAAGGGTAAACTAAGGAATGATACTTAAATATGCTTGAGATAATCACATGATGTTAATGTGAGGATCAATTGTTGGGCTTCAAATGATGTCCAAAGCCCGTAACGCTCATATGCATAGAACCAAGGTCAATCAAAGGGAATTCGAGTTCTTGCCCCCATATCAATAATCGATATGTTTATCGGGCATTATAAAAGTATTATTTGATAGTTTACAATTTGATTTTATCAACGTAAAGATCCACAACCTAGTTGGGTTCCTAACATATTCATTTGATCTAATAAGGATAAATGAACGACATCTCATAGGTTTCGTCATTGAGGGATGTCGTTATTTATTAATTTGCATAGATTATTCAAGCTAAGGTACATGATTCTTATCATTCCTCATGCTTTGAGTTCATATGAAGTAGATGAGAATCATGTGGTCCTGAGCATAAATTTTCTATGAAAACTGACATTACGATGTCATTCGATGATAGACACTAGGAGGTCATGCCATTTATAAATATCAGGTCAAACGGACAATGTTAAGACAAGGATGGCATGTATAGCTTAGTTGAATCCTAGTGGATGTTACTATTGGTTTATCTACATAAGCTGAGTCAGGGTAAAAGGCTAAGGGTTCCTTTAGCGAGATTGCCCTCATGTGACTAAGGTTACAGACTTCAGTCAGTGACCCTAGCATTCTTTTGATAACTCTGTCGTCCCCCTTAAGGACTTGGGTTATAGACTCTGGTAAGATGAGTCCGACGAATGCATGAGTAAAGACTAAAAGTGATAATACCATATCTTCATCACCCCGTGACTCGAGTGGAATCATGGTGACAATGTCATTTAGTATTATCGAGGCTTTTAGGGACAAGTGGTGCATGTGTGATGTGTAGTGCAAATACAGTGGTGAGGGGCTTTCTATGATTTAGTATTGCATAATGAGAAATAGTCATTTTCGAGTTGATCCCTCTTACTTAAAAGTCCTCAGTGGAGTCACCACTGTGAGCGACTAATTTTTTTTCCTTTTGGGCCTTTTTTTATAGCAGTATATTTTTATAGGGGCATTGTGCGGGTCTTTCCATTTTCGAGGGACATGGCAGCTTTGTTGAATAGGGAAAAATGATTGGTCCTAGGAGGATGAGAAATTTTTGATTTTATGGAGTCGCCACCTGATTTTTAGAAAATCAAGAAAAGAAAGGGACAACATCGGATCACTTAGTGAGTATTGTCCTCAGTAAAGATTTTTGGGTTCGGGGGATCGCATATACTTTTTGACTATTTCTCATTATACGATATTCGATGTATAGCTACCGCAATACCCTAGTTTCGATAATAGTAGTTTGTATAACATTCATATAGTACATCAAATAGTGGCAGATAATAAAGCTGGAAATGTTATTACATTGCTTTCTTGATAAAATTCATATGAAAAGGGAAAGATTATGGAAAGGTAAATCTAATATGATTGATCTGCAAGAATAACACGACCATTCACATAGCTTGTTCGATTTTATGAATGATAGGATGATCATGCTTGCAGTGATTATTTATGCTATAATGTATGATGATAATATAAAGGATGCATGAGGTCATCACTGGATCGAGAGCATGATGACTCTATTCTGGGACATGAACTTTTTCACATTATTGATATTTACGATGTGATTTTATGATTTCAAAAATAGAGGATGCAAAATGATGATATGAAATGAGCATAATAAAACATATATTATTCACATAGCATGCAAGACTGTTAATCTCATCATGCAAGCACAATAATATTCCTAAATGCTGGCAATAGTAAAATAAAATACAATCCAATAAAATAAATATGCTAAAATAATTGTGTGGTCATCATACTCGACTAAGCTTGTATGAGCTTTGAAGCTTTAACTTTGAGAGATTATCAAGCTTTCCTCGTCGAGAGGTTCAAAATGATAGTAGAATGATGCTAAATTGTATACCTTTGAAGCATGCTTTGATAAAGATGAGGCTCAATTTAGTGGAAAAGGGATCTAACAACCTAAGGGAAAGGCTGTGGGAGAGCAAAAACTATCTGGAAAGGGGTTTCCAGTGCCTTCAATCAAAATGATTTTTTTAGTGTGTGTGTGGTTCCACTTCCTCCCCCTTTAAAAATAGGTGTAAAGGGGTCTATTTATAGTAAAAATTAGGTAGAATAGGGTGGTAAGGGCATGATCAAGCATGTATAACGAGGAATTTATATATGGCCACGCCAAGTGCACGTGGTCATGTGCTTGGCATGTGGCCACGTGCGCACACTTGTGCTTCCATGTACACTTCTCAAGTTTTATGTGCATTGTTCTAAGGTTGGTTCCTAGGGTTTTTGGGCCTTTCGGATGCATTTTTAAAGTCCATTTTGTCAAATTCGGCCTGAATTTAGCACATGACACCTAAAGGCATTTATGTGCATTTCTGAGCGATACGTGCTGATACTTGGGTTGTGTCAAACCATTTCGAGACCACTTCCAGAGGTTTTAGAGCCTTCCAAATGTGTTTCTGAAGTTTATTTTATCAAAATCAATTTCCATTTTTTCACGAAGTTGGGTCCTGGTCTAACGAAATGCGCACTAGCCCAACGAGCTGAGTATTCTGAGAGGAATTTTCTTAAAATAAACCTCTCATTATTTTGATAATTCAGATTTCATAAGGTTAGAGCACAACTTAATGGCTCGGTGATTGATTTTTGCACATTGGTGGGGCAGTTAGGTTTTTTAAGGTTTCACACTTCAGAGGTGTTACGAACGAGAAGACTCTAGTCATCTCAGGGATTTTTTTTCATCATTGGACCTTTTTGGGGACAGTCAAAGTTGAGGTATGACAGTAATATGAATTTTAAACTTCATTTAATATGTAATACATTGCCCTTTACTAATGCATATGAATATTGTCTTTACATTAGAGTGCATTAGTTAGGGATGGTAGAAGGTAGAGCATTGGTAGGGGCACCACTGATAGGGCAACACCACCATCACAATAAGCTGGGGAGATAAGAAACCATTCTTAAAGTGGTTTTCAAGGAGGAAGCAAGTCCAATGCAAGAGTGATTGATGCAAGCTAAAGAAGTACTTCTGTGCAAGGAGTTAGAATATAGCGCCAGTTGATTACATATAAGTTGTTTAGGGATTTTTTACTAAATGTAAAGCTGATTTTAACAACTTGTTTAATATAGAATTTTGGGTTTTTGGTGGCTTGATAGAGCAACTTGGGCATATGTCCAAATGAAACTCTGTCTTGGGCATATTTTATGTTCTTTTTAGTGGAAGATAAATCATTGGTTTCAAGATATACTTTTAGCCAATGTATTAATGATCATTGTACCTAATCATTAGATATTGATCTTCATGTACAATTGATCACTATTACATGAATGTGAAACAAATGTATTTAACAAAATTTGTTATGAAGTTTGCTTTGGTTTTTTATGCTATTTTGTACTTCTATTTTTAATTCAGGTGTGACTTTTGCAATGTTTAATAGGGGGGAAACTATTAATTAAATTATAAACCTAGGGAGTTTTTATTATTTACCAATAGAGGGTTTGAGTTGTTAATTTATATCCAATTAGAGGGCCTATATTCTTTGAAAAAATTATTAACAATAAACCCATTATAAACACATATGTGCACCACTTAATATACCATTCATTCATTTTTCACAAAAACTACATCACTACTGTAGTAATGGCAATATAACAAAAAACTTCAAAAAATACTTCAGCCTCCCACTACTGCATTTAATCCCCAATCTCCCCCAACCACCCATATAAAACCTATATAAATTTTTATATAACACCCATCACAAATATAAATAAACATATAGAAAAAACCAACATCATCACTGATAAAGATCTCATAAAACCCAAAGCAAGCTCAACACCCTCCATTTTTCCTAGCAAAATCTTATTCTCAGCCTTCAGTTCTTTAACGTCTTCCTTCAAATCATTAAGATCCTCAACATTAACTCTCTCTCTCTATACCTCGACCTTGAATCCACACTATAATTGCTATGACTTGTCGCAAATGATGCAGCAGGAATCCACCATCCATGAAATGTGCCACACTTGTTATCTTTACAATAATATAATAACTTGTTCTTGTTTTCTTCAGATTTTGAAATTCTAATGCCAGCTCATTTCCTACACTTACAATTTTTGTTCAAATATCTTCTTTCTTTTTGAGTAAGAAGTTGAAGAAGAAAGGAAGTGAATGAAATGACACCGTCCACATTGTTTAAGTACCGTATATTCAAAGGGTAATTTTGACTTTTCCTTTGGTTTATTTCAATTTGACCTTTTTTTTTATATGGTTGACAGTCAAAATACCCTTACAAAATGATAAATGAATTTATTTCAACAAATTATAGGGACGAATAAATGTATTTTTAGAAATTTAGGAACGAAATAGTATAATATGTCAAACCTTAGGAGATAAATAGCAATTATTTTCTTAAAGTTATTACATTCACCAATTGGTACTAGAGTTCATGGTAATCTCGAAGAATAATTAATTTCCTTGAAAGTTGAGGGAAATTCAAATCCGAGTTCAACATCTCCTGCTCCTCCCCTCTCTCTATTCGTATCGGTTGTGGTGCAATTGAGTTAAATCAATTTGTGAATTATTTCAAATTAATTCAAAAAAAGTTGAAATTAACTCAATTATTGTCAAATCGGGCTTGAACCTGAGTTACTCATTGAGTTCGAATTTCTAAATATATAATTCGATAAATTCACATACTTAATTGAACTCAATTGTATTTGTATATATTTATTGTTTCATATTTCTATTTTAATATAATTATAAATATATTTTATCAAATTGAGTTCAATTTGAACTTAAATTAGAATTGAAGTCGAATTTAAATATTTTAACATATATTTTTAAAAATTTAATTTAATTAATTGAATTTAGTTGAGTTGAATTCGAATGTATAAATTATTTAATCGAGTCAAGTTTGAATTTATAAAAAAAAATTCAACTCAATTTAAATTTTAAATTTAAAAGTTAAATGGAACATAAATTTAGCTGTATGGATTCCGCTTAATTACACTCTTTGTTAAAGTTACACCACCGACTTACTCAAGTGAGGGTGTCAATAATTGTTGCGATGCCTGTTTCTCCCATTTTTTGGGTTTTAATTTTGTGTACTCTGATGTTTTATTTAACATAATGGGTGATGTTTATACAATTTCAAATTGTATTATCAAAAAAAATAATTATTTTTTAGTCAATTTCAACCATTTAATTAATTATTTTTTTTGAAAAAAAATTTAAGTTTTTTTTTTTTGAACTGAAGAGGGTACCATTATTGATTATCTGAATTCAAGACATGAGAAATACAGTTAGGAGGATCTATAAATATAATAGGTTACTTTATATAACATGGTTAGTGTATATAACATGGCATTATCTAAATCCTTAAATTACTTGAAAGAAAAATGGAAAAAAAAAAAGTCAATTTTGAGCATTAAATTATAGTTTCTGCAAGTGGATTGGCTTGAAATCGCTTTCAGTGCTGAATTGGAACACCTTTGGATTTTTTTGCTCCATGTCAAATTATGGGGCCAGTAGGATCGGATTCCCCGCCAATAGGGCCAATTGCAGCTCTTGCATGGTGATTTCATTTGATATTATAAAATTTTATATATATATATGATCAAGTTGATTTTATAGAATGATCAAGTTGATTTAGAAACATCATTTACTTTTCTTGGTCACTAAATCAAGTTGATCATTCTATAAAATGATATAATATCATCCATTTCATGATTTTTTCATCAAGCGGTAGCTTCTTGGTTATATTGGTATCTGATGTATGGACGGTTCAAAGTTTGGTAGCACACAAAGATAACACTTTTTTTTCTAAAAAAGGAAACTTTTCTTGGCTGATGCGTGCAATTATTCCTTTCAATTCATACGGCGAAAGATTTCTTTCTTCTGCAGGTGTTAGCAAAAATATCATTTTTACAATATGATTCTCTGGGCATTTCTATCACCTGTTAAAACCAGCATTGATTAAGCTTTTAACTAAAGTCCAAGTGCTCCCAAGTTGGCGTTTGTCTTTGTTTGACCAAGCCAAGTTGGCGGTTAGGTTTCACACTTCCACATGCAGATGAATAGAGCAGTTGATTTTCTTTGTCAAAAATACAACGGCCCAGCTACTCTTAACATATCTGTCCTTACAGACATTTAAAATTGTAATTGTTGCAACGTCGATGACAACCCCTGACTAATATTTTATCACATTATAGGATTTACTGCGCTGTTAATATATAATTTTGAATAAGATTTACTTTAATATTAAAATTTTATTTTTTTTTCAACTCTAAAAATTTTATTTTTTTTTCAAATTAAAATTTTTTAAATATATCTTATTAAATTTAACATATATAATAATCGTAATAAATATATTTTTAATATATTTATTATATAAGTATTCTATTAAATAATTTAATTATTTTAGTAATTTTATAAAATAAAATTTATTTAAGAATTTTATAAAATAAAATTTTGATAAAATTTATTATATAAAGTTCATAAAATAATTAAATCGTTTAATAAAATATTTATATAATAAATATATTAAAAATATATTTATTTCAACTGTTATAAATATTAAATTTAATTAAATATATTTAAAATATTTTTATGTAAAATAAAAATAAGATTTTTAAAGCTGAAAAAATTAAAAATTTAATATTAAAGTGAAATATAGTATTATGGAAGAAAAGTTTCAACGAAACTTCAAATTTTACTGGGCCGCCAACTAAGATAACTTCAAGCCATTGAAAATGTGCGAAAATATTGTCAACAAACATGAAAGTAGCCGTCTTTCTGAGCTCATTTCATTGACATTTGCAATTAATTAAGTTGTTAATTAAGTTGTGCTATCGCTGCTCAGTTGATAATAGGTGAAGATAGTTTGGTGAAGATTGAAGAATCTTAGCAGGCAAAAATCTTCTTGCAATACATGTCTTTTTCTATTTTAAAGATGTTCTTCTTCAGACATGTATTGCTTGTATCAATTGTAGCTTTCAGTTGCCTGGGGACACCAGGATCTGTTGCTGCTGTACTGCCTCAGGATGAAGGTAATATATGATTACAGTTTATTCCATTATGCTTCTTTTTTTTGGCTTTTTGATTATCGTGGTTGATGTTGTTTGATCTTTACTTGTTTACAAATTTCTGATTTGCTGAGTGTTATGTACGCTTATTACTGTATAGAGAGCTAATAGACAAGTAGATGACTAGAAGCAGCAAAAGAAAGAACAACCAGTCTCTGAATTGGTGTTGATTATGCTGCTGGATAAGCTAATTTTGGTTTTGAAGTCTTACCCTGCTACTATTGTTTGTTGGTGAATGTCATCTAGTGGATGCTCTCAATACAATTGCCAGAAAAATGGGAGCTCCTGCTGGCTGGAATTTCAGCGCAAATGCCTGTGAAGAAGATATAGTTCCAGTTCAACCAACCGATCCTGAGAGGAACATCAGCTGCGATTGCAACTTTCCGAACAACGCTTGTCATGTTACAACCCTGTATGTTTCGCAATCTCAAATCAATGTCTGACATATTTGTAGTCCATGGAAACACACTTTTATGCTTGTCTAAGATCTGGATTTTTCTCATTCATATTTAAGGTTTTAAATTTACAAAAAAGAAGACAGCTGTAGCTGTTCCAAAATAAACAACAATCTAAAGGTTCAATTTAACTTAAAATAAAAGAAATACAAACATTGTCTTGGTGTTTGTATAGTTTGCTAGAAGTGCTAAGTTCAAAAATGTTGCTTTACCATTTCTGCTACGAAAATATCTGACTTTGTTATGAATTTCAGAGAATTCAAGCGTTATAGCCTTCCAGGAGAGCTTCCACCTGAACTGACCCAACTTCCTCATCTCGAGAGAATGTGAGAACTTGTGTCCTCCATAGACAGTGCTTGTGTTTCTGTGAGTTTTCTGATTCACTCATACTGGGTTGATTTAAACTCATCGTTTGTTGGCTTGCAGTGATTTTGCTTACAACCTCCTGACTGGTTCTATACCACGCGAATTGGCTTCATTGCCGCTGAAGTTCATGTAAGCTACAATTTTTTCCTTATTTTGCATCATCTTTAGGATAATTTGTTGCATCTTATTAAACTGACAGACCACCATTCCTGCAGCTCTCTTCTTGCAAACCGGTTATCAGGGAATTTACCAATATATTTGGAGAACTTTACTAATCTCACAACCTTGTAAGCTATAAATTTCAGCGCATGTGTATTTTCAAAGCTATATGATAATTCATTGCAGTATCGTCCATTGTATATATGTGGATATGAAGCTGTTCAAGTGTTTTAGAGTAATCTACTCTACTTTCAATCTCAGTGTATTGCTGCATCTTGCCAGGGACCTTGAATTAAATCAATTTTCAGGAACTGTTCCTCGGGAGCTTGGAAACTTAGTGAACTTGCAAGCTCTGTAAGGAATTTCATGGATACGCATTTCTAATCTGTTTTTTTTTTTCACCTCTTTAATTTAGTCTTCAGGGGATTGAATTAGTTTATTGTTGCAGGAGGCTATCTTCCAATAACTTGACTGGAAATTTGCCTATGGAACTTGCTGAACTGAAGAACTTGAGTGATTTGTAAGCCTTTTAGCATGAAATTACAACTAATTTACACAGAATTTGATAGACGTATAACATGTAAATCCTTCGTATTGCATAATGCAGCCGCATAAATGATAACAATTTCAATGGCAGCATACCTGATTATATACAAAACTGGACGCAACTTAGTAGATTGTAAGATCTTCATCTTTCCAAAGGGCTAGTTTTTTTTATCAGATTCAAGACTTTTTTGATTGTTTCTGATTAAGCAAGTTAATGCAGAGAAATGCAAGGTAGTGGACTGCAGGGACCCATTCCATCATCCATTTCTCGTTTGGAAAAACTAACTGACCTGTGAGTGAAAATCTCTTGATTATTCTCAGTGTTGGTAATCACAGTGATTGAATGTTATCACAGAAATTTTAATAGGGATTTGTTCTTTTGAAAATTAAAATTATGCAGGAGGATAAGCGATATAAATGTCACAGAGCAGGCTTTTCCTGGACTGAGCAACATAACAGGCCTCACACGTTTGTACGACCACTGCTTATTATTTTCTGCAACGTTCATCAATGTATAGGATCATTTTGCCATCTGACAATTATAGCTGATGTGAGTTTCAGG
The DNA here is from genome assembly GCA_947683625.1 of Mallotus nudiflorus. Taxonomy (NCBI): domain Eukaryota; kingdom Viridiplantae; phylum Streptophyta; class Magnoliopsida; order Malpighiales; family Euphorbiaceae; genus Mallotus; species Mallotus nudiflorus. Next base: position 49,935 of record CANTUR010000547.1, on the reverse strand, counting down.
TTTTTGAGGAGCTGCAATATATCAGGAGAAATCCCTTCTTATATCTGGATAATGAGTCGACTGCGAGTTTTGTAAGTACATTGCATGGAATATGTTTCATTTACATCAGGATATTTGAAAACTTAAGAATACTAAGCAACTAGCACCATGAATGACAATGCATGTACTTGTACAACTTAGTAGTAGTTGTTTCAATTGCTTGCTCGTCCAGGATGCCTGGTTTTCAGAACATTGAACTGCGCTGTAAGCATCTAAACATGTGTAATAAATGCTACTGCTCAAGTGTTTCTCTGAGGAATATGTAGCACTCCAAATTTCTATAAGGCATGCTGATGGAAGCAATGAGCCTTGCATTTATCATCTTTATTGTTCTGGACAGGGATCTCAGTTTCAACAACTTACGGGGGAAACTTCCTGATGCCATAACCACAGATAGAAACAGATTGATATATGTGTAAGTAATGACACCTAAATCCTATGCATATGATGTATAATTTTGCAGTTTTCACAACACTAACTGCTTGATCTTGCCTTGATCAGCTTCTTAAGTGGTAATTTTCTCACTGGAACTATACCATTCCTTTCAGGGGGACTAAATGTGTATGTCTTCTCTCATATTCATATGCTTCATTTGTTGTACACCAGAATCACTGGATTTTTGACAATGAAACTTTGTTTTGTTTCTACTATCAGAGATCTTTCCTACAATAATCTAACAAGACAAGATCAGGATGCCTGTAGACGGACGTTAGTATTATTATACTCATTCAGTTTAAAATAAAATATATGAGCTCATGTACACTCTCTTGTTCTTCAACATTATGGTGGAGCTTCCAAGTCCTGAACAGGCTATATTGCTTTATTTTGACAGGGATACAAGTCTAAACTTGTTCCGAAGTTCTTCAATGAGAAATGACATGTTAGTTTCTTTTCTTGCATTCTCAGAAAACATATTAAATAAATTCTGAAACTTATGAATTTCCTGTTGTCTATTGTAACATCTCAATTTGTGCTAATCTTTTTTTGTGTGTTTGTTTGGATTAACTAGACAAGGAACATGTCCGAACGGTTTCACTTGTGATCGAAGTAAGTAATTACATGGAAATTTGATCAGTTCAGAAATTGGGTGTTCATTACATGGATGTTTGATCTTTTGGTTCTAATTGTCTTAATGGTTTAATATGATTTGGCAGATTGGCACTCACTGTACATCAATTGCGGTGGACCAACTGTGGAAGTAAATGGCAGGACATATGAAGGAGATGTAAGTGTTGGTGGTGGTGCCTCAAGATTCTATACAAATAATAATGGCTGGGGACTTAGCAGCAGTGGAGATTTCATGGATGACAATAATTTCCAAAATGAAAATTATATAGCAGAATCATCACCATCAGTAAACATCGAAGAGCTGTACCGTACAGCACGCATTGCTCCTCTTTCACTTACTTATTTTCATCAGTGCTTAATTAACGGGGATTATCATGTGAGCCTACACTTTGCAGAGATTCAGTTCACAAATGACAACACGTATAGTAGCCTTGGGAGGCGCTTTTTTGATATCTACATTCAGGTAATTGCATGATTAAATTGTTTCAATTAAACTTTCTTGAGAGAGAACATAGTTAGAACTTAAAGGTGTAATGCTAATGATGCAGAATGATAGAAAAGAGAAGGATTTTGATATAGAAGTTAAAGCTAATGGTACTGCTAAGCCAATTACATTGGAGTATAATGCTACAGTGACAAACAACACCTTGGAAATCCGCTTCGTTTGGGCTGGTAAAGGGACCACAAGAATCCCTGATAGTGGAGTCTATGGCCCTCTTGTGTCAGCTATTACTGTAGATCCTCGTAAGCGATCCTTGTTACTCTTCCATCACTGATACTTCCAGGCACTATCATGGCTGATGCTGTTGATAATAGTATAGCAAATGATTACACATTAAATAAGCTCAGAAGTTTGCCAAATCATGTAGGATTTGGCAAACTTCTAGAAGCTATTAGAGTGAATTGCTTACAGTTAACATTGATTAAATCTTGATGTCACTATGTGGTTAAAAGTTCTTTCTTTGTTTTGTGTTCTTCTGAATCTTGATGACATAATTGCAAGCTTTGTTCTTTTGGGCAGAGTTTGAACCTCCTTCACAAGGTGGAAATACAAAAATTGCACCAATTATTGCTGGAGTTATAGGATCATGTTTTGTCCTGTTAGCTTTGGGTTTCTTTGTGTGGTGGCGTTATTTCAGAGCAAAGAAGGGGAAACAAAATGGTTTGTACTCCTTTTAATTGATAAATTATGCTTCATTACAAATTATGGCTGAATGTTGTACTCAGCTAAAAGCTCAACTCCAAACAGTTTTTTTTTTTTTTTTACATAGTTGTAATGGCATAGTTCTGTTTTTTGACAGATTTTGAAGGACTAGAAATCCAAACAGTTTCTTTCACCCTAAAGCAAATTAAAGCTGCCACTAAAAATTTTGCTCCTGAGAATAAAATTGGAGAAGGTGGATTTGGACCAGTTTACAAGGTATTCTTGCTAAACTGCGCCTGTTATCTTCTGTGAAGGATTGTACTAAATATGATATTTCATTGCTGCCGTGCAGGGTTTGCTAGCTGATAATACTGTGATTGCTGTGAAGCAGTTGTCAGCTAAGTCAAGTCAAGGAAATCGTGAATTTTTGAATGAGATAGGCATGATTTCATGCATGCAGCACCCAAATCTTGTGAAAATTCATGGTTGCTGTATTGAAGGAAATCAGCTTTTGCTAGTATATGAATACATGGAAAATAACAGCCTTGCTCATGCTTTGCTGGGTAAGTGAAAATCTCTTATTATGTTTAACAATGGAAATTGGATGCATGGTTAGATTATGATCTATTTCGCAAAAGCTTTATTACTTCAATGACTGCTTAGGCCCGGAACAACGCCAACTGAAACTGGACTGGCAAACAAGGCAGAGGATCTGTGTTGGGATAGCTAGAGGTCTAGCGTATCTGCACGAAGAGTCGACGCTCAAAATTGTTCATAGAGACATCAAAGCTACCAATGTTCTCCTTGACAAGAATTTGAATCCAAAGATATCTGACTTTGGGTTAGCTAAACTTGATTCAGAGGAAAAAACCCACATCAGCACCAGGGTTGCAGGAACCATGTAGGTTCCTTTTTTTTTTTTTTTGTCAATATCTTGGAGAACAAACTAAAAAGGGTTCAAGCTCTAATTTGCCTTTTTTTCCCCCCCTCGCGCAGAGGATATATGGCACCTGAATATGCCCTATGGGGTTACTTGACCTACAAAGCAGATGTTTACAGTTTTGGAATTGTAGCACTGGAAATTGTTACTGGGAAGCATAATATGAGTCACGGTCCAGAGGGCAATTTTGCTTGCCTTTTAGATTGGGTAAGTCACAAAATGTGCATTCAATTGGAGCTTCTCTTATTGCTTGAATTCAATCTTAGTTTAAATGGCAATCTTTGCATTCCAGGCATGTCACCTGCAGCAAAACGGGAACCTGATGGAGCTAGTGGATAAGAGACTTGAATCTGATTTTAAGAAGGTAGAAGCAGAAAGGATGATTAAAGTAGGTCTCTTGTGCACAAATGCATCACCTTCACTGAGGCCAATTATGTCTGAAGTGGCAAGTATGCTAGAAGGGAAAACAACTATACCAGATGTGATACCTGAAGCAAGTAGTTACAATGAAGACTTGAGGTTTAAAGCCATAAGAGAGCATCATAATGAAATAATAAGTCAGAATTCAAGAAGTCGGGATTACAATTCAACTTCATCAGTCAGGTCCGGTCCCGATGCTTCCTCTGCTACTGGGCATGATTTATATGAAATCAACTCAGAGATGTATGCAAGTGCAATGGCAAATAGAGACCAGTATAAACACACGGATAGCCAGGTTTCAACTTCTATCTCCATGACAGCATCATCATTGGCTTCTGTCCGTGATCTTCATGATTAGAATTTAAATTCCCAGTGATGTAGCTGAAAGAGATGGAACATCTCTTTCACAAAATTCGTCATTGAGATTTTTCTCATGTAAATTGTTTAGAAAAAAGAACTCAATTATTTACCATTGCTTGGTTTTAAGATTTTCCTTTTCGAACTATACAAAACACACGCGAACGAGATTACAATACAAATTACTCGTAAGATTTTGACAAGAAAAAGTTTTAAGTTGTATGTACCAATCACATAATTTGAATTGATGTATGCAAAATACTTCAGCTGGTCTTTTTATCCATATTTTGTGCAAGCAGTCATTTGAAACCTCCAAAACAAAAAATAAGCAAAGCCCAAATCAATCAAAATAAATACCCAAACTATTGCGAGTTAATAGCAGCTATTGCAAGTTGTTATACATGGACCCCTGTCCATATTTCATTTGGGATTATATATATGTGATTCTTTTTTCAAGATAAAGAAAAGTAAATGGTGTTTCTTAATCAACTTGATCACACTATAAAATAATATAATATATCATCCATTTCATGATTTCTTAATCAGGTTGTAGCTTCTTGCATGGCTGTTTTGGTAATCTAATGTAAGACAGTTCAAAGCTAGGTACAAGATAAAGATAACTTTTTTTTTCTTATAATAGAAAAGAAAACTTGTTTTCTTGACTTGATGAATTTACAAAGAATTATTCATTTCAATCCATATGGCATAAAATTTCCTTCCTCTTGACTGTTTTGATGTTTGCAAAAATTTCGTTTACATCTGCTTAAAGACAATTATTATTTTTTGGGTTGGAATAAAGCAGGGCAACGCCCTGAAAAACAAAGAGCAGCTAAGAGCTTACGTAAAGACCATTATTGATTATTGATTAAGATTTAATTAAAGTCCAAGTGCTCCCAAGTCTGTGTTTGCTTTTTTTTTTTTTTTTGACCAAGACAAAGTCTCTGTTTAGGTTTCACAGTTTCACACAGACTTCGTCGCGTTGAATAAAGGAGTTAATTTTCTTTGTCCACTCATGGACCCAGCTACTGTGACAATCTATATATATATAAGTTAAGGATGTGTATTTTCCACTAGGATAAATGTTGTTATGCCCCAATTTTACTTCTAACTATTTTTCCTTTCCTTTTCTTTTTTGTATTATTTCATTTCATAAAATATTAATGAGCATTAACACTACAAAAAACTGATGATTTTAGTGATGGATTTTATCCGTTACCAGTTCGCGATGAAATTCAAACTTAGCGACTGATTTAGAGTCAGGAAAAAATTCGTTGCTAATTAGTGACGAATTTTGAAATTTGACGGAAAATAAAATCTGTTGTTATATTCAATTAATTTATTTTTCAAAATTAATTTAATAAATTTAGTAACAGAATTCAATATCCATCGCTAAATTAGCGACTGATTTTGAAATCCATCACTATATTCAATTAATTTTTTTCTTAAATTAATATATTAAATTTAGTGACGGATTTCACTCTCCCTTGCCAATTTAGCGACAGATATCAATTTCCCTTACTAAATTACCAACGGATATAATATTCCGTTGCTAATTTGGTAACGGATTCCATAATCTGTCGCTAATATATTCAATTTTTTGTCTACCTTAAATACTATTATTTCTATTTTTAAATTTTTTGTGCCATTTAATAATTGTGTTAAAAAAAATAATTGAATTAAATTTTTTAAATATTCTAGTTAACATATTAAAATTATTTTTATGTTATTTTTAAAAATGAGATTTCAAAATATCTTAGATTGATACAATTATTTACTATTTCTGGTTACTTTTATTTTTTGTATTATAATTAAACGTTAGTTGTTAATATAATTTTAATAAAAATTGCTTATAAACTAATGATTTTAATAATATACTAATTATTAAAATAATAGCAATAATAATATACTAATGACTAATTAGTAAAAAAAAAATTATCTTTGTAACAATTAAAAAAAATTTGGTATTGAAATCCAAAAAGACCAAAAAATCCAAAATAAAATTGATATAAACTTTTAACTGAAATTTGAGACCCTAAATGATAGAATTTGGGACCAAAGTTGGACTTAGTCATAAAAAACTTGCTTAATCGAGCCGAGCCGCTTGGTGTTCGGCTCGTCATCAGCTCGCTTGAGCTCGTTTATTAAGTTAAACGAGCTGAGTCTGAACATAATTTTGAAGCTCATAAGCTAAATGAGCAGAGCCCAAACATCTTGAAACTCGGGTTGTTTAAGCTTGTTTCAAATAGATATAACATTGATTAAAATCTTTATTAAAAAATATAAAATTGTTATTGCAAATTATAATTTAATTTGAATTATTTTATCACAAAAATATATAATTTTAATGTCATAACTATATCATTTGTCCATAACTATATAATTATATATTTTTTTATTTAACCTAATTCACTAAAAAATTCCTCTTCACCTATCTCGTCACAATAATATATAAATACCTTTAATTTCATAACATAAATAATTTATCCATAACTATAAAATTATATAGGTTTCTAAAAACTACATATTTTACTCAAAACTACATAGTTTGGATTTATACTAATTCAATTGCATAGTTGATCTTAAATTCTAAATTATAATATAATTTTATTATACACTTACATAGTTTATCTTAAATTTTAAAATTGGTTTTTAATATAAATGTATAGTATTCATTTAACGTTAAATAAAATATATTATTGATTAAAATTACTATTAAGTATTTTAATTATAATTTAATTTAAATTATTTTATCATAGATATATATAATTGTAATATTATATATAAATTTAACTATTAAACTACTAAACATAACTACAAAACTACGTAGTTTTGGCTTAACCTAATGCACTAAAATCTTTCTTTCACTTTATCTTGAAACACTAAAATTTGTTCAAATTATTCAAAATGTATATTATATTTATATAATCATAATATAAACTACATATATTTAAAGTCATAAAGTAAGTAAATATCTATTTTATACATCATATAAATTAATTATTTAATTAATATCCACAATTAAATTTAATTATCTAATTACGATATAAATTGTATTTGTAAATATTTGTATTTTACAATGAGAATCGATATTAATATTACATAATTAAATTTAACTTAATAATGGAGGAAATAGATGAATATTTCACTACTTAAACAAATATAATATTTAATATGAAAATGAAAATTAAATAATATATAATATATATGTTATAATATAACTACATCGAAACTACATAGTTTTGTATCAAAATTACGTAGTTTTGATGTCAAACACTAATAAAATACAAATAACCTTGTCCCTTCTCGCAACTTAACCTAATTTCTTCTCCCTATAGACCCATCTCCTTCTGCCGCTGCTTGCACACATCTTCACCCTTGCTGCTAGCATCCTCGATTCCCTCCTTCGCCGCCCTCTGCCGGTAGCCTTAGTCTTTTACATCCATCACTACCATCATCTTCACCCTTGTTGTACCATAATCTTCACCCTCATGCACCATCATCATCAACACCCTAGCCTTCGTGAATTACACCTTGCACCGCCTGTAATTTTCCCAAATTGGAATTTACAAACACCAATTCCTTATTCAGATGTTTTAATCTTGTTTCTAGTTATGATGAATATTTTTCCAATCTTCTCAATTACAGCCCTGCCCATCTGAGTCACTGTCATTCATGAATGACATCACTGTCGCCATTAGCTAAGGTCATCGTCCGCCGTCTTTTGTCATCATTTTCAGCATCTGTCCATTATCTTCTGTCCTTCTAAAGCTTTCAGGTTGTGCCTTCCTTTGTACTTTGCCAATTCTACACAAGGCATCACTGTGGTCTTTATTCTATTCCCTATAATTTTAACACCTTTTAATTTCGAATGGTGAAATGATGTGTTTGATTTGTTTGATTTTACAAATCGCTCAACCTCCCAACCACTCAGTTTTGTGTCTAGCGTTCTGTCAAAGACTCTTAGGAAAACTTTCGAAAAATTCATTGCCATTGAGTAAGACGTGCTGCATAGAAGTGCATCTTACAACGCTCATTGAAACTTCCCCGGTGAAAAAGTTATTTGCTAAGTTCAGAACATGAAGATGGGGTGAAGTTTCACAAAGGGTTACATTGATTAAACTAGCAAAGTGTTTTGCATACATGTCAACATACTGACTGAAGGCATATAACCTCCCTCATGCTTAAGGTACCTTGTGGTGTCAAATTTCCTTCTCTGTTTATATGTGTTATTCGAATTTTTTATGCAAAATTATCATTATGAATGTATTGTTGTTTCTCTATTGCTAAGTAGTTTGTGAACTTCAGATCATTTGGTTTGGTTAATGGTGATGCTTACTTTTGTAATGGGTTGTGGTAGTGTTTTGACTAGCATATGTAATTTGGTTCTGTTGTAATTGTCTATGTGTTTGTGTTTATTAATTTGATCAGCAATGGTACGATTAAGATTAGGTTTTTTTTAGATTGTAGAAACTGATTACCATCATTGTTGTTGCAATTCTGTTATTTATTTATTGAGAGAAAGGTCCTTCATGGATAGAACCCTCATTTTGCCTTTATTATTGATACATTGTGAATGTATATTTTTTAATTATAAATTACAAAATCATTATATAATGCTTCCTTTTATTTTAGCACAAACCATTTTAAGGTCCTTTAACTTTTTGTTTTTTCTTTCAATTGATCATTATTGATCTTTTGCCTTTAATTTTTTTAATTTTTACATCTTAAACTTGACATTCGTTAAACATTAAACAATATGTTTGACCAAATTATTGCCACATCTTAATTTTGAATTTTGTTCTATACATTTTTAATGAATTGATAGTAATTAATTGGGTCTTTGAGCTTTTATTTTTCTAATTTTTACATCCTTTATTAAGATAATATGAAACACATCTCAATATACATTGTATCTTCAAGTATAATATGAAATGTATGCCATGTTATTTCTTTTTCTTTTTGTTTCTTTGTAAATAACTTGAGTTTGGATTCTAAAAACTTGAGTTGCACTCGAATTTAGCAAATATTTTAAATTTAACATATATTTTTTTTATCAAACAGCAATATGTAATATAATTTTTAAATATTTGGTTAAATTATTTTATAAATTTGTTTATAAAATTTAACTTAAATACTTGAAAGTAACTTAAACTATTATTATTTAACTTAAAAGGGTTCAATATGCTGATTTCAATATTAATTAATTCTCATGTATAAATATTTAAAATATTGATGTTGAATTTTTTATAGGAACTTGATTAATATAAAATATATTAAATATCTAACTACACAATAACATAGTTTCCAATTATCTAATCACAATATAATTTATATAATTATATTTATAAATATTTGTATTTTAAATTTACATTGATTTAAAATATGTTATGTTTTAAATTTAACTTAACAATTCAGTAAAAATATATCATATTTGACTAACAAAATATGTATAATATTAATTACAATCGATAGTATTTATTCAATTATGAGGGTTCGGCTCTTTTACATCCCTAGATATAGGCTGCATACTGCTGCCTTTTGTTTCTTCTGAAATTGTGTATTTGAGTTACCTTTACTGCCTCATTCTCATTTTCTTTTTTGTTCGTATCATTTTCTTTCATTTTTTGGATCCTTTTGATAATCAAACTATATATTTTGAATCTATTCAATGTTGATATATAGTTTTGTTGTTGCAATTGCTGATTTTATATAATCTCCATGTTTTTATCTGTCATTTAATAGAATACCCTGCTAAGGAGTTTCAATTCTGTTTCAACACTATCATGAATATTATTTAATTTTTTTTGTGTAAATAACTCGATTTTGAATTCTAAAAACTTGAGTTGCACTCGAATTTAGCAAATATTTTAAATTTAACATATATTTTTTTTATCAAACACCAATATGTAATATAATTTTTAAAAATTTAGTTAAATTATTTTATAAATTTATTTATAAAATTTAACTTAAATACTTGAAAGTAACTTAAACTGTTATTATTTAACTTAAAAGGGGTTCAATATGCTGATTTCAATATTAATTAATACTATTTTTAGTTATTTATTGATTTACTTGTGTTTATTTTTTATTTACTTATTTCTTTATTTGCCTAAATAGATTTTTGATTAACTATTTTGTATATATGAATTGTTGTGAGTGTGGTTAGTGTGCCATTAAAAGTGCATTATTGTGCAGGTAAATATGCAGTATGGTGTTTGGGGATATATTGGAAGTGTTTTTTTTTTAAATCATTTTATAAATAATATTTTTATAATATTTGACTAGATCCATATATATAATCTTATTGTAGGTGTTTTTATAAAAGTATGATAAAATGAGTGCAAATCGCATGTGGATTAATAATCGGATGATAAATGGATGTTTGACTACAGAGTTTGAGGCTAGAATTGATGAATTTATTAATTTTGCACTTAGTCATCTAGAGTTGATGGATAGAAACAAGATTAGGTATCTATGTGATCATCGTAAATATCAAAATCATAATTTTCACGATGTGGATACTGTGAAATATCATCTAGCAAGGTATGGATTTGTCTGGGGATATTATAATTGGTATAATTATGGTGAAACTTTCATGACAGATAATGTGGTTTGTGATGAAAATTTTAATGAAGATGTAGAATTAAGATTGGAAAATGCTCAATCCTATAATGCTTACCATAGAATGGTATTAGATGTTGTTGGCCCTTCCTTTAATCCATTTACGTCTAATTCTGATGGTCCTTCCTTTAATCCTAATGACATGGATGAGGAACCAAACCGAGTAGCTAATAAATTATTTCAAATGTTGAAAGCTGTTGATCAGGAGATATGACCTGGAAATATAAATCTTTCACAGTTATCTTTTGTTGCTAGATTATTGAACATTAAATCTGAAAACCATTTATCTAAACATGTGTATGATGAAATTTGCCAATTGATGTCGGAGTTGCTACCTTCAAATAATGTGATGGTTGATAGCTTCTGTAACACAAAAAAGTTAATTCAAGGTTTAGGCTTGCCAGTTCAGAAGATTCACTGCTGTAATAATGGTTGCATGATATATTGGGGTGAGGATACCGAACTAACAAGTTGAAAGATATATGACCATCCTCGATTCAAGAGACCAAGATGTGGATATTATAAGGAAAAAAGAAATGTTCCTTATAAGAAAATGTACTACTTTCCTTTTGATGCTTCGATTGCAGAGATTGTATGCATCTAAAGCCACAACTACAAATATGAGGTGGCATGTTGAGCATTTGCGTGAAGATGGTGTTATGCATCATCCCTCAGACTCAGAAGCATAGAAACATTTCAATCAAACTCATCATGATTTTGCATCTGATAGTCGAAATGTTCGACTTGGTATTTGTACTAATGGATTTAATCCATTTGGTCAATCTGGTCAACAATACTCTTTATGGCCCATTATAGTAACACCATACAATTTGCCCTCGTGGATGTGCATATGCATGAAATATGAATACATGTTCTTATCTATGATTGTGCGAGGTCTTAAAAATCCAAAGGGAAAATTAGATGTTTTCTTACAACCTCTAATAGCAGAGTTGAAAGCATTATGGGAAGTTGGTGTGAAAGCATATGACATCTCAATGAAGCATAATTTTTAGATGAGGGCTGCTTTGATATGGACAATAAGCGATTTCCCAATGTTTTCAATGTTCTCAGGATGGAGTACTGTTGGGAAGCTAGCTTGTCCATATTGTATGGAATATTCTGATGCATTCACATTGACTAAAGGTGGCAAGACGTCATGGTTTGATAATCATAAAAAATTCTTACCACAAGATCATCAATTTCGAAAGAATAGAAAGTCTTTTTTGAAGGGTAAGACAGTGGCAAAAGTTTCACCACTAATTCAATTAGGGGTAGATATACTACAATAAATTAATCATTTAGGGTTGAAAAAAGTGACAAAAAATGATGCTGAGTCAAATAATGCCCATATTTTGAAGAATTATAGATGTAGATGGAAGAAAAGAAGCATATTTTGGGATTTGCCTTATTGGAGTACAAACCTTGTTCGACATAATTTAGATGTCATGCACATTGAAAAAAATATCTTTAATAATGTATTCAACACTATCATGAATGTTGAAGGAAAAACAAAAGACAATGCCAAATCTAGAGAAGACTTAAAAGAGTTCTATCTGTGAGTGGAGTTGCACCAAAATGAGAGGACAGGTAAATATCCTTAAGCTTCTTATACTATGGATAAGATGCTGAAATTTTTTTTATGTGAATGGTTGAAAGAACTATGATTTCCTAATGGGTATGTGTCCAACATGGCAAGATGCATTGATATGAAAAAGCTCAAGCTATATGGCATGAAAAGCCATGATTGCCATGTGTTTATGCAAAGGTTGATTCCTATAGCATTTCATGAACTGTTGCTAGAGAATGTATGGTCACCTTTGACAAAGTTTAGTATTTTTTTTAAAGATCTAACAACTATAGTAATAATAGAGGAAGAAATGAGGCGTCTTGAAGAAGAGATTCCTGTTATTGTCTGTAGGCTTGAGCGTATATTTCCTCTAAGTTTTTTTTTATTCCATGGAGCATCTCTCAATCTATTTGCCTTATAAAGCTAGGATAACAGGTCCAATACAATACTGGTGGATGTATCCATTTGAGAGGTTAGTAATAAAAATTACTCACATGAGTTCACAAGTAATAAAATAAAATATAAATACTATAAATTAAATTAGTAATTATAAGGGGTTTTTATAGTTACCTTTGAAGGTTGAAAAATAATGTCCATAATAAAGCAAAGGCTGATGGCTTAATATGCAATGCATATTTAGTGGAGGAGACATCCTCATTTTGTGCACACTATTTTGAGTCATATATGAATACGAGATATCAAAAAGTGCCATGAAATGCACAATTATATAGAGATGAAAATCAAGACCATGAGGGGTTGCTTTCTATTTTTTAAATATCCCGGTTGAGCATTTGGTAAGGAAAAATTTTGATATCTTAATGTAGAAGAATATCATGCAAACTGCACGTACATTTTATTGAATTGTGAAGAAGTGAAGGCTTATATCGAGTAAGCATATTGAAATTTCTAAATATGTGATGTGAAAGCTAATTAATATATGAAAATATTTATAATATATTTGCTTAAAATTATCTACATTTTCCATAGACTTTATGTGGCTGCATTAAAGGAAGAGCAACCAAACATTGAAGATGCTGAAGTTAATGCTAAACTTAATAAAGACTTTGCATCTTCATTTGAGGCATATGTGAGTATACATAAATACATCCATATATATATATATATATATATATATATATATATATATATATATATATATATATATATATATATATATATATATATATAGTCAAATAATGCTCATTTTTATAACATTTCATATATTTTATAGGCTCATGATCTAAAATTAAATATCTCCAACCAATTCATAAAGGACCTTGCAAAAGGACCTTTAAGAGGCATTAGGACATATACTGGTTATTATGTGAATGGATACAATTTTCATACTTTAGGGCATGGATCAAATAAAATAACTATGAATAGTCGAGTGTGCATAAAGGGTAGTAATTTTAGTGCAATTGAATTGGACTTTTATGGTCACTTTATAGAGGTTGTACAATTGGAATACCTTGCATTACCAATAAAGAGAGTAGTATTATTTTAGTGTCAATGGTTTGATCCAACACCATATATAGGTACAAGAACTCACCACCAATATAAGCTTATTGATGTGAACCACAAGCGAAGATTTAATAAATATGAACCATTTATTCTCATGGGTTAATTTATGCAAGTGTACTATGCATCTTATCCGAGCATAAGGAAGAACATGTTTAATTATTGGGCTATTTGTAAGATAAAAGCTAGGAGTGTAGTTGAAGTGGCAAAGTCATCTACAACTTTGTTATCAAATGGAAGAGCATTTTAAGAGGATGACATAGAAGAGCATTATATTGATGTTGATGCAGACGAAGACCCTTAGTCATTAGTTGATCAAAGTTCTTTTGTAGAGATTGATGATGTAGAACTTGAAGAAAATGATGAGGCAGAAATATAGTAGAGTCAGATGAAGAATATAAAGGATTAGATGATGATTACAATGATAATGTTAGTGATTGATGATATATGTACTTATATTAATATAAAGCAAGATATATTAAAATTAAATTAGTTATTTAAAACTTGAATGTATTATATTGTCATTGTGTTGTGTTCATTAGAGCTGATTTGATGATGATAGTGGTGCGGTATTATGTGGCATTATGATGGTTGTCAATATACATTCATAATTTATCTATCATTGTATTGTTTTGTGATATAGTCAATGCAGTTATGAGAGGTGGCCATTCCAGAAGTCGAAGAGTTCATTCTGCTGGTCGTGGGGACAATGTACCATCATCATTAGTGGATGCTTGAACATCCACTTCCCCACCAGCTCTTGGTTTACCCCCTAACATGGATGTGGGGCACACCATCATTTGTCCTATAAATTGAGCCAGAGTCTTCAATAGGATCAACGCCAGTCAGGTCTTCACAGACATGTAATAGTACACAAATGGGAAATACAATTTTCCTAATTGATAGAGATAACATGTATGAAGTAATTATTTATTCTGACAATTATAGAGAAAGCATTATACAATGTAAATAACTTTACTTTAACATTTTCTTTATTATATATTTTATAAACAGGTTTTCATTAAGTAATAGGACTTCAACTATAATTACTAAGATATTTTGGGAGAGGCTAGACAAGAAAGGTGTGACATGGAACTTAGTGCCTCAAACCACCAAAGAGTTCTATTGGGAGGAATTTAAGGTAAAAATTGTTTTAATATTTATAATATGTAGTTGTAGTGTTTTGAACATGGTTGTATCATATTATTATTTATTCTAAGTGTATTCATATTTTAATAAGAATATGTTATGTGTAATATATAGTAATTAATAAATTGTTTTTGTAGAAAGCATGTCAATGGGATAAAGCAAAGACGCCAGCAGTGAAAAAAGCTTTTTATAAGGTAGTAGCAAAAAGATATAGAGATATGTTGTGCAAGATGCGAATTGAAGGAAACAATGACATAGAAATATTGAAAGATGTATGGGAGAGCTGGTAGCAATATTGGAATACCCCGACATATAAAAAAAATGTGAACAAGTTGCTAAAAATCATCGCACATAGAAAGGTGGACTGGGCATAGGACTTTCTATACATATAGGCGGTTCTAGATCAACAATTGAACACTGCATTACTTTGGTAATAATTTGAATTTCATAATTATCAACAAAAATTTAATTTTTTTTTGTACAAATGCTTACAAAAAAAAATCATTAACTTTGATAGGAAAAGGAGTTACAATGAGCTCCTACCCCATTTGAAGTATTTAAGAAGATGCACACAAAAAAGGATAGATCTTTTACTAATAAAAGATCCAAAAACATCAATGTAAGATATATATTAAGTAGTTACTATATAATTTTTCATTTTATCTTTGAAATTTTTTTTACACATAAGCAAAAACTCTTAATAATAATTAATCATTAATGATAATTATGTAGGATACTGTCGAGAGCATGGTTGCTGCTGCTTCTCAGCCAACGGATAGGTCTACAGAGCCTGTGGAGGTAGACGTGAGCCAAATATATTTGCAGGTTGCAGGAAGTGAAAAAAAGAGGCGAGTATAGGGGCTTGGCTCTTAAGCATCCACATTTTACCCTAAGACTTTCAACAGTTCATCAACCACTTCACAATATGATTTTATAGCAGATGAGCGGTTCCAACAACGTATGGATGAAGTGGTGGAGCAGAAGGTGGAATTACAAGTTCAAGAATTGCAAGAAAAAATGAATTAAGACATGCGAATATATAAAGAGCAAGTACAACGTGATCAACAAAAGATGAATGAAGATATGAGAAAATATAAAGATTAAGTCGAACGTGATCAACATGAAATGCAAGAACACATGGAGAAGTTTATACGTATGTTTTCATAGTCTCAACTTAGCTCTCAGCTTCCACCATTTATAGGTCCAACTTATGATGATACAACTCTATAAGCGTTTTGCATAATTGATGATGTTGTTAATTTGGATAACTAATCTTGTTAAGTTGTGTGGGTTTTATGTTTGGAATACTGTATTGAATTTATGGTTGTTTTGAAATAGATGTGTAATGTTATAAGAAATATGTAAGGGTATTGGATTTCAATTAGTTGTTTAAATTTCTAAATTGCTATAATTTAATTTCGAACAATATTTAATATTATATTAGGTACTAAATTTGAGTTTAAGGGACAAAATATGAATTTATTTTTTTTTTCAATTTTCTAAGTTAGTGACAGATTTTCGAATTTTGTTGCTAAAATCAAGCGCTGAGCGTTGTGAATTCCGTCGCTGAGAGTTTTAGCGAAAAATTTTCCTGTTTTAGTGACGGAAAAATCCGTCGCTAAATGCCTGTTTTTTGTAGTGTAATTTTGTGCATAGATAATACTTTTATTATTTTTGTGCATTCATTGTGCAGATTTCATTTTAATTATGCCACTTTTATTACATAGCTAATTGTTTTTTTTTTATTTGTTTTATGTTAATTTTTTTATCAATAAGTTTATTTATGTATGTAAATTTTATTTTTAGATTGTTTTTGAATTTTTATATTTTTAATATTTTGTATGGACCAAGTTGAAAGTGACCATTTTCACCTTATACCTTTAATTTATAAAAGTAATCATAAATATAATAAATTATTTTGAAGATTTTATTTTTTATTAAATTGCTATAGCTTTTTATTTTGTAATATATAATATATTTATATCTTCTCTTTTTCATTCTATTTATTGATTGGATTTTGCAAGTTATGAATTTTTTTTTATTTTTTTATGGTGCATGCTTTAACTTTTTGTTTTTTCTTGAATGGAGGTTGAATGAATTGATAAAATTAAGGATTGGAAGTTCTTCTAAAACAATAAACATTAAAATATGGTTATTAAGAAAATATAACTAATGATTTTTTTATTATTTTATGATTAATTATGACCACAATATATTTATTTAAAATTAGTTGTAGAGTTGAGAAAATTATTAATTATAAAAAATATGAAAGGAATATCATAAAATTATTTAAATAAAAAATTTATCAAAATTGCAATAAATTATAATTATATTAAGTTAATATCAATTTATTATATAGATAAATAAAAATTTTATTATTTTTAAAATTTTTGTTTAATAATAATAATAATAATATCAAATTATATATTTAATAGTTTATTTGTTATCATTAATCTTAAAAAAATTTTATTCACATATGAAGTACATGTTTACCAATATATAAAAGATGACAGGACAATTTTTTTTGTCAGATTCATTACATTTCGAGAAATTACAACAATTTTAAATATTTTTATATTAATTATCAATGACTATTATAAATTAATTATAATATTATAAAGTATATACATGTAATGAATATATAAATTCTAAGACCAGTGGGGTAAGAATATAAAATCTTTGATAATACCTGCGAAGGATTTAACAGATGGCCTAAAGGTCAAGGGGCCATTTAATCCTTAATGTGACAGGAATAGAAATGACTCTCAATAATGCTTACTCAACTCTAGGAAAAACGCTCTCTGCATAGACCGTTTGTCTGGAAATGACTTTCCATCGCGACAATTCCGCGTGCATGGATTAAAGACTTTGCAGGACAAAAATTGTGTCGGCCTCCATCATATCATTCAATGTTATCAAAAGCATATCTAACCGTTTGTCTGGAAAATATTTTATTATTAGCCTCACAATATATATAGGAAACTGCTTACATATCCTCAAAAACTTTGACAACATCTTGTTTATATGTTTTGTCAAAATTATCCGTATTTATATCTTCTCTTTTTCATTCCATTTACTGACTGGATTTTCAAAGTTATGAACTTTTTTTTTTTTTTTTTATGGTACTTGCTTTAACTTAATTTTCTTTACCAAACATTAGTTTTAGTAATTGTTCATGACAAATTTTAGTTATTTAAGAAAATTGCAGCACCACCTGATAACTTGAATTTCAAGAGCTATGCCTTCAGTGGAGACTTGAATGGAGGTTGAATGAATTGATAAAACTAAGGATTGGAAGTTCTTGTAAAACAATAAACTTTAAAATGAGGTTAGGTGGCGCTCTTCCCATTCCCACTCCTATCATTTAACAATAGCAATACAAGTTTGTACTCAATTAGGACTTCCCTCTGTCTTCAGTTAGAGTTCTTAATAGAGATAAAAGAGTAAAAATCATTTTGGACATACTTTATATAAAAGTTTAAAGGATAGGATAAATTTTACTAGTGACAATATTATTTCTAACTATTTTTGTTAATTTTTATATTTTATTTTGTTTCCACTTCACAAAATATGAGCATTGATTTATATATATATATATATATATATATATTTTGAATATTTTTTATATTTTTTTATTTCTCATTTTTTACTTATATTTATATTTTTATATTTTCACAATTTTATATTTTCATTTCACAACATATTAATATATTTATATAGAATGTATAAAAGTTAAAGGATATACATTTTACCTTAATTGATGAGCTCTAAAGTCATTAAGTTTAAAATTTAACAAACATATTTCTTTATAATTTAGCATTCGCTCCTAAAGACTTATGTCTTGAATTATTAAAATTTACAATATTATTCTATAAAAATAAAAAAATCTTATTTTATAATACACATTTTTTGTAAAAAATTCTAATTCTATTACACAAAAAACATTACTCTTTTTTTTTTCTATTAAAAAGTATGTTTTTTATCATAATTAAAATATCCCTTTTTCAACTATTTTTTATTTTTTTATTTTATTCATTCAATTATTATTATTATTATTATTAAAAATATATGTGTACTTCTAATAAAAAATAATAAAATAAAATTATTTCAATAACTTTTTAAGTTCTTATTTTTATATTTAATTTATTAAAATTATGTAATTAATTATTTTAAAAAATATATATTATTTACAGTCTATGCGAAACACAGATTAAAAACTAGTTTTATAATAAAAATACTAACTGCATTTTCTAATTTTTTATATTTTATTTTTAAATAAGAAATAATTAAAAATATATAAATCACAAAGTTATAAAATAATTTTTTTTCGGTATTTATGTCATGAGTCATTGAGTACCTATATTTTATAACCCTCAGATTTATTTCATTATTATTTTAATTTCTAAAATTTTTTACTCTTTATTATTTTTTTATTTTTAACTTTATACTTATTTATTTGTAATATTTATGTATCTCTTTATTAAATTTGAAAAAAATTCCCTTTCTCTTTTTTTTCTGAAAAAAAAATCGCTCCCTTTTTTCTTATTCTCTTTATTATGTCTTTCTTCTTATTCTCTTTATTATCTTGCCCTTTCCTTTTCTTCTCTTTATTATTTCTTCACCTTTTATTTATACTTTTTTTTTACTTTCATTTAACCATTTTTTTCTTATATTTAATATCGCTGCACCTCTTTTTTTCATTAATCTCTATTATATTTATATGTTTACTTCCATTTTTGTAATCTCTAATCTCTCAAAACAATTCAAAATAGAAGTTAAGAAAAATAAGACAAGAAGTTTTTACAAAGGACAAGAATAGAAGAGAAAGAAATATAGTATGAAATTAAGGATACACATTAACACAAGAAAAAAAAAGTAATATGATCTGAAATTAAGGGTACACTTGAGCGCAAGAAAAAAAAAGGTAAACAAAATTTAAATTGATCATGAGTTATACTGTGAAAGTCTACACATATACATATAAACAAATAAGGTAGAGATTTTTGTACGTTATACTGTGAAAGTCTACACATATACATATAAACAAATAAGGTAGAAATTTTTGTACTCATTCTCTTGATAATTGCACTCCATTTTAATTTTATTAATAATTTAAATAACTTAATTATCTTTAATTTCTAATGATTATATACCTTTCACAACAATTAATATTAACTTAAAAACTATTTAATTATTCATACATAATAAAACTCTAATAATTTTAATACAAATAATTTACTTTGATTTAATAGTTTTTATATTATAATCACTCATGATTATTTATAATTTTTGATATCTCATATCTATATTTTTATTTAATTAAAATCTTTATTTTCCAATACATGGTTGCTTGCAAGAGAAGGACGTCCAAGACAAATAGACAAATATTTCCAATTAGAAGACTCTTAGATAAGAAAAAACGCTCTCCTAGTAGGCATAGGACTTTCATCAAAGAGGAATCCTATTACTCTTAGGTTTGAGCATCACTATCTCTATAAATAGGACTCGTATCCTTCATTCTATTCTTTCATATTCTCATTGCTCTAAACTCTCTCTTTATATTTTCTGACTTCGACATTAGAGGGTTTGTGGGGATTCTCCCCGTCTCTCACCTTACCTTTTGTTGATCATTTACATGGTTCCAACTCAAGAGTTCCGAAAATAAATTATCAAGTGGCGCTGTTTGTGGGAAACTCTTGAGTTAAAAAGTCATTCAGGCATCTATCAATTGAGACCTTGGAATCATGACTTCTAGTCCACCATCGATTTCAACTCCTGACACGCACATCAACCCATATGCTCCCATTCTTCCAATCAACTTGTCATCACCTACTCAAATGATAATCCCGTCAGCCCCCTTTTCAGCATGTCAGACCTTCATCTCAAGCTCTTATTGGTACATACATTTTGCCTAGTAATGCTCAAGGGTGGCGAACTCTTAGCACTGGTCTCCTCTACTATGCTCCTCTTCAATACCATAACATACCTATACCTTTTATACCTTTTCTGAACCTATTAGAAACACCTGCAATAGCCACACCTAACCTAAACACAATAGCCCAAACACTCAACTTATCCCCACTGAGCAAAGACGTGATGATATAAAACATTCAAACTCAGATAATCCTGATGCAACAACAATTGAATGCCTTGATTCAAAGCGATAACTATGGAGCAACTCATATAGGAAATAATATTACACCACCGGCAACAACTCTTGAGGTATTTAGAGGAAATAGAGAAAAGTATAAAGCTCCGGAAGAAGAATTCAGCTCGACAATCTTGGCCCTTGACAATTTAAAGTTAGCCCAAAAGGTTAAAGAGGTCATGCATAAAGCTCGTACTGGGCCAAGAAAAGAAGATGAATGCATTATGGAAGGGAAGACACCCTTTATAAGCAGAAAAATCCAGAAAAAAATTCCAACCAAATTCAGAATGCCATAGTTAGATCAATTTGACGGAATTAGAGACCTAATCAACCATATATCCTCCTTTAGAACCAAAATGTTACTCCAGAATGTGAATGACAAAATTATGTGCAAAGTCTTTCTAATTACACTTACCAAGAATGCTTAGAAGTGGTTTCATCGATTCCTTGAGAATTCCATCTCCTCCTTTGAAGAATTAGCCAAGAAATTTTGAACTCAGTTAATCACTAACGTCCCTCGAGCCAAAAATATCAACAATCTTCAGATGTGTCGACGGAAGGTCATTAAATCACTATGAAGTTATCTAGGTCAATTCAACAAAGTAGCTATGTAAATTGAAAATCTGGTTGACGAAGTGGCCATAGAGGCTTTGAAGAATGGGACTCGGCTCAGAAAGCTCAAAGATAAAATAATGACAAAAGAACCTAGTACCTTCACTGAGGTAATGGCAATGACAATCAAGATGATAAAGATGGATAAAGACAGGAAGATGCAGAGGGATGATGAGAGAGCACCTACTAAGATGGATGAAAGGTCAAGATCCAGAAGGTCGAGCTTTTAGCGGTCAAACTTTAGAAACCTGGTAGAGGGGTTTGAGAAGGAAGTTGAGAAATATACACCACTAAATACCTCCAAATCCAGGATCCTCATGTGGATAAGGCAAAATGGTATAGGCATTACTCCAACTAGAAGACTGAGCCCACATAGGAGAGCCGTACAAGATAAAAAGTACTATTGTCAATATCACTGAGATTACAGACATGAAATTGAGGCATGCCGTGAATTGAAAATGTCATAAAAAGATTGATACATAATGGTAAACTCGACAACTTCATTGACACATTCAGAGGAACAAAAAATCTAGATAGTTAATATAGAGATAGATTGGAACCAAATAAGTCTTGAATGAACCAACCAATGTTATTAACATGATTGTCAGAGAAGTCCTGAAGAAGAGGCCTAAGAGAACCTATAGAGAAGAAGGGCTCGCCCTTGAGAAAAGGCAAACTATTATATTCGGTCTGGAAGATAGGAAATATATTTTGCATCCCCATAATGATGCACTAGTAGTAAGCACTTACATCAATAATTACCTAGTAAAAAGATTACTGATCGATGATGAGAGCATCGTTATTGTATTATCTTAGAATGCTTACAAGGTAATAGGGGGCTCTGTTACTTATTTGAAAGCTATTTAGAATGCCATTACAAGCTTCTGCGGAGGAACTACACAACCAATAGGACTAGAATTCAGAGATCAAAATACTAGAGAAATGAAAGTGATTAAGGCTTAGTTCAATGTGGTGGATCTCCCACTAGTATGCAATGGCATCATAGGCCGACCAATACTTTACGAGATCGATGCAGTTATAAGTATCTAACATCTGACTATAAAGATTTGCATTAAAGGTTGAGTCCTAATAATTAACGGGGACCAACACATGGCCAGACAATGCTACTAGATGGTAGTCAAACCTTAAATGAAGGCTTTCCCCCTGGAGTCTTAGGAAACGAAGAAATAATGAGCAAACCTTGAGCCAGTTAATGAGGTTTAGACATTACAAATCACTGATGGAAAGATGATAAGGATCAATAATAAGCTTGATAGCAAAGTTAAGCACAGAATAAGTGAGGTTCTCATTAAACACTCAGGCAGCTTTGCTTCTCAAGCATTTGAAATCACTAGAGTAGATCCCCAGATTGCTTCACATAGTTTAAGCATCAAACCAGGAGTAAAACCAATCATTTAAAAAAAGAGGACCTTTACATACGAAAGACAAAAGATAATCACTAAAGAAACAAAGAAGTTGCTAGAAGCTGAATTTATCAAAGAAGTCACGCACCCAGAATGAGTGGCTAACGTGGTGCTGGTGAAAAAGTCCAATGACAAATACAGGATGTGTGTGGATTATATTGACCTCAACAGGGCATGCCTTAAAGATAGCTATCCATAGCCAATAATATACCAACTGGTAGACTCCATTGCCAGTCACAATTTGTAGAGCTTTATGGATGTTGCACAGGGGTATCATCATATACTAATAAAGAAAGAACATCAGGAAAAAACATCCTTCATGTAATAACCCATATTTTTAAATTATTTTAATATGTATTAAGATATGCAGTGTTAATAAATTTAAAAGTTATATTTATTCATTTTATTATTTTGTGATTAATAATTATTCTTTTATGTTAAATTATATTTTCTACGTAAATATTTTATCTTAGAAACTTATTATTTTGAACATTTAATTTGCATTATTTATGTTTATTATTTTGGATAGTATTATTTTAATAATATTAATATTAGTGTATTATTATGTCTATTATTATTTTTATTAGCTTACATTATTTATTTTATTATTAAATTATTTCATTAGAATTATTAATATCATTATTATTTATTATTAATTTTACATGTGTTTATAAATATAATATAAATATAAATATAATATATAGTTTTATTAATATATATATATATATACAAAATGAAGATCACAAAAAACGTAGAACACAGAAAACTCATCTCCCCTGTGCGCAACCCAACTCCTTTATTGGCGATGTGCCTCCTCCCCTTGCTCACCGAACCACCACCTCCTTCAACCATAAGCTCCGCCACCTTCTTCCTTCTTCTCTGGTGCCAACAGCAGCAGAAACAACAACAACAACATCAGCTTCTTTTTTTGGCTGTTCTTCCTCCTTCGGCCACCTTAGCTAGCCATTCCATTGTCATTTGACTCCCTGAGTCATGAGGAAGACGATTCCAAGCTCCGTTCAAGCTCTAACTCGATCGTTTGTGAGTTTTCTTGATTTTTCAGTTTTAAGCTATTAGGGTTTTTTTTTTTTTGGGTTGATTTTTGAAAACTCCCTTAACAAATGTTGATCTTGGTAGCTTTATCTTCATGAATACATTTTTGTTTGAATTTTTGGAATTTATTTGAATTTTGGTGAATATTTTATTATTTATTTAATTTTTGTAAATTAATTTATTTAATTATAAAATTGGTTGATTTAGTGTTATTATATATTGTTATTAATTTTATTGTTGAGAAAATAAGTTTTGAGAATATTGTGTAATTTTTAGTTTATGTAAACATTGGAAAATTAGGTTAAATATGTATTTTGTTGAAATTATTGGTTAAATATATGTTTTAGGTGATATTAGAATTATGTACGTTGATAAAATAATTTTAATGATTTTATATAATTTTTGAGGAATATTAGTTATATTACGTGTATTTTGAATTATTAGGGTAATTGTGTAATTTTGTTAAAATTATAGTTAAATATTATGTTTTAAATGGTTTTAGAATTATTTAAGGTAATAAAATGATTTTTATAAATTATTTACTATTTTTAACTAATTAATACTAATTTTTGAAAATTATTTTCAAAATATATATTATTTACTAAATTGGTAATTAAATGAATTTTTAATTACTTTTAATATATATATTTAGGCTATTTATGCTATTTGAATAAATAAAAGTGAATTTTTACTATTTAATATTGAATTATTGAGAAATTTGATTTTTAATAATATTATGTTGTTATTTTGGGATTTTTTTTAATTATTGTGAAAATAATTATATTGAGTGTTTTGATGTTTAAATATGCTATATTTGGATATTTTGAGGATATTTGTAAAATTTATTGATTTTTAATATATTTATTATATTAAATGTATTTTTGGTGGAATTGTGGACTTTGGTTGGAAGAATGGTGTAATTCGGGGTCCAATCGAAAGTGTTGTGTTTTCTATTATTTGAATTGTGTTTTTTTGCAGAATCGGCCATACTTTCTAGTAGAGAGATGTCCGTTTTACAAAGGAAGCTCTATCGAATTTTCGTTAGAATTTTCGTAAAACGTGACATCGCGTCGATCCTGAGTTTTCGGATTTTGTTTGAGTTTCGTATTCTTAGATCGAGTCTTTGTAGGAGTATAAGTTAGATTTATTTTGATTGTTGTTATTATTTTATTGTCTAGTTGCGCCGGGAATGAGGCCTAGTGGACTGAGCTTGTTGAGCTAGTCTTGAGGAGTGCAAACTTATGAGTTGTTATTTTATATATACGTCGCATTTAGGATGCATGTTTTAGAATTTACATGTTTTGATTTGTATATATTCATAAATTGTTTCATTAAAATGTTTAGTATATGTTAGGTATATTTTTAGTATATTTTTTATATATTTCAAAATAAATGCATGTTTTATTCTTGATATATACTTAGAATGTTTTTAGTATATTATTGGTTTTTATTTGGCATATTTTATGGTTGATTTAAATTTATTTAACTTATATATACTTGAAATATACTTAGTTTATTTTAGATATATTTCTGGTATATATGTGGTTTATTTTGTCATTATGAATGTTAGCATTATTTATTTTCCTATATGAGTGTTTTATTTAAATAAAGGATATTGATAGAACGTGCTACCTAGTGGGCAACACTAGAACCGTATACGTACCGGTGCAATAGATTTAGGGTTGAGTGAGAATCACTTGAGGTGATAATGATTTGATTGATTGATTGAATTTAATACGATTGAATAGTGTGATTGCTGGAGCTCGGTTGACCTAGTGTCTCAAGGTCAATCACACTGACAATCGAACTGCTGGAGCTCGGTTAACTTTGTGTCTCGGGGCCAGTCTATTATTCATATAGAATAAGTGAATTGATTTGGAATTAAGTGAGCCTGTATAGCTAGAGAGTTATTGTTGATTGAGGTTGTGATAAAATAGGGTTCTATTTGATCATTCAATAAAACAAATGTTTTTTTAGCATTTATATATATAAAGTGATTTTAGCATTTGTGTGAAATGCTTGTATATGTATTTATTATATATGAATGATTGATTGCATTTGACACTAGAAAATGCATGTATATATAATATAACAATTAACTCAGTGAGGTCTGACTCCCCTTAGTTGATTTTTACAGGAGACTTTTCTTTCTCAGACCTCAGCAGTAGGCCCATCCCTCGTATTTCTTTAGCCCCGACTATTTGGTGTAAATTATCTACTTGACTTTTTTTGTACTCTAGAAAGCTGCAGTAGTGGTTGTATTTTGTATTTGTTGAATGTTGGCTGTTATTTCAGAGACCTTTCTTTGAATATTGTTTTATATATTTTATTTTATGAGATGACAGAAATTTATTTGTATTATATTGGTTTGAGATTTAAATTATGGTGCATATTTTATTTTAATTATTTTATACTTTAATTTTTTAAGGCTTGCTACGGGTTCCGAATTCGAAAGAATTCTCGTCCTTAGATTTTCTCGGTTTGGGTCGTGACAAAGTTAGTATCAGAGCGAAGTTTTTATTTGGGCCTAGGTTGTTAGAGTTGTGGCCTTAGGTTTTCGAGTTGTGTTTCTTTGAAACTACTGCAGTCAAATTAGGTTCGATCATGTCTTTGAAAAGTGTTCCTTGCATTAGGAATTCTGTGTAAGCATTAGGGTGTCTGTTGTTATTTGTGATTGTTTGAATTACTTATTTTGTTTTTTTTTCTTTTTTGAATGCCGCGAGCGTGAGTCGCTCTATTGGTCGATGAGATCGATGGCAGAAAGTCTTTTAAGCATGAGGTTCTACCCCCTGTGCAGCCCGTTAGGCATAGGGGTAGAGATGGACATAGAAGGCTAGATGATCGCCATAGACAGTGGGAATAGCAGAATGAGGAGCCTGTGGCTTAATGTTTTGATGCTGCCCATGCAATAGGAATTCCATAAGGTGTAGTGTTGATACCTTTGGTTGTTCAGTAGATGCAATCTCTATTTCAGTAGAGAACTTGGGATATGTCAATTCTGCGTTTATTCTATGTTTTGAATCTTGTTGATTTCCATGTCTTTTCAGTGAGGTGAATGCGAACTGCTTCTTCTACAGAGACAATATTGATAAACAGTCTTTTCAAGTTGAAGTTGTGGTTATAGTTTTAGCCTTACTACACCTATCTTATATAGGGGTAGGTCAAAGGTAACTGTAACTCAAAGGCTAAAGTAGTCATTGTAAGAGGTACAAGTAGCCTTTTGATCTTGAACTTGCAACATTTGTGGCTAGGATAGCCAAGGTTAATGAGGACTTGATAACACATAACCAAGCATGATAATTTTTTGGAATATGCATTGATGAAGGAATTGGAAGATGTTTAATAAAGACGAATCACCTTTAGTACTCTTTGATGGTGAAGTTATCAGTTTTGGCTACACAGTAAGATTGTGCATACAGTCAAATTAATTTTAAGTGACTACTATAACATGATTGGAGTTAAAGAGTCATTTCTAAGATTTTTCCATCCACTTACAAGGAGGGATAATTACTTGTGTCTGTTATTGCATAGAGTAACAGAAGAGCGATCAATTAAGAAGAATACTCATGAACTCTTTAATCTATCATGTCATACTATAGACGTGATATAGTATAAAAGGAGATTGGTAAAACTGTATGTCGCAGGATTAAACTTGGTATATATTGGCATCCGAGCTGAGAACTGAAATTGAGAGAGTTATTTGCAAAATCAATCATTTGGGTGTAATTGATCTTAATGAGATATGGAGAATGGATTGGTTATTTCAGCACTATGCAATGGTTGATTGTCAGAGTAAAGAGGTGATTTTCAGAATTCTTGATGAAGAAGAATTTAGATTTATGGGTGACAAGAGTTCTACACCTCAGAATCTTAGCTCCGCTATCACGGCTAGGATGATGCTGAGAAAAGGTTGTCAGGGTTACTTGGCTCTAGTCAGGGATACTTTAGGGGAGAAGTTATCTCTCACAAATGTACTTGTTTCTTATGAGTTTCTTGATATTGTTCCTGAGGAGTTGTCAGGTTTACCACCTTACAGAGGTTAAATTTTGTATCGATGTGGTTCCTGATATAGCTCCTATTTCGATGCCACCCTATAGAATGACTCTTGCAAAGTTGAAAGAGCAATTGCAAGATCTGTTAGACAAGGGTTTTATCAGACCCAGTATTTCTCCTTAGGGTGCACTAGTCATGTTTGTAAAGAAGAAGGATGATACTCTAAGACTGTGCATAGATCACAGAGAGTTTAATAAGGTGACAGTGAAGAAGAATTATCCTCTTTTGAGGATAGATGATTCGTTTGATCAGTTTCAGGGTGCACAGTTCTTTTCTAAAATTGATTTGAGGTCGAGTTATCATCAGTTATGGATCAGTGAAGCTGATGTTTCTAAAATGCATTCTACACTCGTTATGGCCACTATGAGTTTCTAGTAATGTCATTTAGCATGACTAATGCACTAGCAACTTTAATGGATCTGATGAACAAGATATTTAGATCATATGTGGATCAGTTTGTTGTAATCTTCATTGATGATATACTGGTGTATTCGAAAAGGATGAAAGAGCACATATATCACTAGAGGACTGTACTATAGACACTAAGAGAACATTAACTTTATGTTAAATTCTCGAAGTGTGACTTTTGGTTGGAGAGTGTTGCATTCCTTAGACACGTGGTGTCTAAAGATGGTATCCAAATTGATCCACAGAATATTGAAGTAGTGTCTGAGTGGCCTAAAGCTACTACAGTTATAGAGATTTGAAGTTTTCTAGGTTTAGTTGGGTATTATAGGAGGTTTGTATAAGATTTTTCTAAAATTACAGCTCCTATGACTCGCTTGACTCAGAAGAATGTGAAGTTTGAGTGGTCAGATGCTTGTGAGAATATTTTTCAGTTGTTGAGGGAGAAGTTGACCACAACTCTAGTTTTGCCTTTGCCTAATGGAATAGATAAGTTCAGGGTATATTGTGATGCCTCTACAGTTGGCCTAGGTTGTGTGTTGATGCAGAATAATAAGGCGATAGCTTATGCTTCGAGGCATTTGAAAAAACATGAACAGAATTATCCTACTTATGACCTATGGATGACTACAGTGATCTTTGCTCACACATATGCATTTATCTAGTTTTTTAAAATCACATCTGTCCTGATAGAGATTTAAAATTGTAATAGCTACGCTGACGACCACATCTAAGCCGCCAGTTTGGATAAATTCAAGCCACTAAAAATGTGTAGAAGAATTGTCAACTATATTTAAGTAGTCATTTTTCTGAAATTTCATTGGCATTTGCAGTTGCTTTAGTTATGCTCATGCTACTCAGTTGATAGTACGTAAATATTTGCTTGGTAGAAGAATCTTGGCAGGCAAAAAATTCTTCTTGCAAGTTTTAGAGATATACCAATACATGTCTTTTTCCATTTCAAAGATGTTCTTCTTCAAACATGTATTGCTTGTATCAGTTGTAGCTTTGAGTTGCTTGAGGACAGAAAGTTCTGGTGCTGCTGTACTGCCTCAGGATGAAGGTATATATGATTACAGTTTATTCCATTATGCTTCTTTTTTGCCCCCTTTTTATGGTGGTTGATGATGTTTGATCTTTATTTGTATACAAATTTCTGATTTTGCTGAGTGCTATGAATGCTTATTACTGTATAGAGAGCTAATAGACAAGTAGATGACTAGAAGCAGCATAAGAAAGAACAACTAGTTTCTGAACTGGTGTTGACTATGCTGCCAGATAATTTTGTACGTTTAAGTTAATTTTGGTTTTGAAGTCTTACCTCTTACTATTGTTTGTTGGTGAATGCAATCTAGTGGATGCTCTCAATACAATCGCCAGAAAAATGGGAGCTCCTGCTGACTGGAATTTCAGCGCAAATGCCTGTGAAAAACATATATTTCCAGATATAGTTCCAGTTCAACCAACCGATCCTGAGAGGAACATCACCTGCGATTGCAACTTTCCGAACAACATTTGTCATGTTACAATCCTGTATGTTTCCCAACCCCAAATGAATGTCTGACATATTTGTAGTCCATGGAAACACATCTTTGTGCTTGTCTAAGATCTGGATTTTTCTCATTCATATTTAAGGTTTTAAATTTACAGAAAAGAAGACAGATGTAGCTGTTCCAAAATAAACAACATTCTGAAGGTTCAATTTAACTTAAAATAAAAGAAATACAAACATTGTCTTTGTGTTTGTATAGTTTGCTAGAAGTGCTTGGTTCAAAAATGTTGCTTTACCATTTGTGCTACAAAAATATCTGACTTTGGTATGATTTTCAGAGAATTCAAGCGTTGTAGCCTTCCAGGAGAGCTTCCACTTGAACTGTCCCAACTTCCTCAGCTCGAGAAAATGTGAGAATTTCTATCCTTCAGAGACAGTGCTTGTGTTTCTGTGATTTTTCTGATTCATCATTTGTTGACTTTGCAGCGATTTTGCTTACAACCTCCTGACTGGTTCTATACCACTCGAATTGGCTTCATTGCCGCTGAAGTTCATGTAAGCTACAATTTTCTCCTTATTTTGCGTCATCTTTAGTATAATTTATTGCATCTTATTAAACTGACAGAGCACCGTTCCTGCAGCTCTCTTCTTGCAAACCGGTTATCAGGGAATTTACCAATATATTTGGAGAACTTTACCAATCTCACAACCTTGTAAGCTGTAAATTTCAGCGCTTGTGTATCTCCAAAGCTATATAATAATTCATTGCAATATCGCCAATTGTATATATGTGGATATTAAGCTGTTCAAGTGTTTTAGAGTAATCTACTCTACTCTCAATCTCAGTGTATAGCTGCATCTTGCCAGGGACCTCGAATTAAATCAATTTTCAGGAACTGTTCCTCGGGAGCTTGGAAACTTAGTGAACTTGCAAGCACTGTAAGGAATTTCATGGATACTCATTTCTGATCTGTTTTTTTTTTTCACCTCTTTAATTTAGTCTTCAGGGGATTGAATTAGTTTATTGTTGCAGGAGGCTATCTTCCAATAACTTGACTGGAAATTTGCCTATGGAACTTGCTGAACTGAAGAACTTGAGTGATTTGTAAGCCTTTTAGCATGAAATTACAACTAATTTACACAGAATTTGATAGACGTATAACATGTAAATCCTTCGTATTGCATAATGCAGCCGCATAAATGATAACAATTTCAATGGCAGCATACCTGATTATATACAAAACTGGACGCAACTTAGTAGATTGTAAGATCTTCATCTTTCCAAAGGGCTAGTTTTTTTTATCAGATTCAAGACTTTTTTGATTGTTTCTGATTAAGCAAGTTAATGCAGAGAAATGCAAGGTAGTGGACTGCAGGGACCCATTCCATCATCCATTTCTCGTTTGGAAAAACTAACTGACCTGTGAGTGAAAATCTCTTGATTATTCTCAGTGTTGGTAATCACAGTGATTGAATGTTATCACAGAAATTTTAATAGGGATTTGTTCTTTTGAAAATTAAAATTATGCAGGAGGATAAGCGATATAAATGTCACAGAGCAGGCTTTTCCTGGACTGAGCAACATAACAGGCCTCACACGTTTGTACGACCACTGCTTATTATTTTCTGCAACGTTCATCAATGTATAGGATCATTTTGCCATCTGACAATTATAGCTGATGTGAGTTTCAGGTTTTTGAGGAGCTGCAATATATCAGGAGAAATCCCTTCTTATATCTGGATAATGAGTCGACTGCGAGTTTTGTAAGTACATTGCATGGAATATGTTTCATTTACATCAGGATATTTGAAAACTTAAGAATACTAAGCAACTAGCACCATGAATGACAATGCATGTACTTGTACAACTTAGTAGTAGTTGTTTCAATTGCTTGCTCGTCCAGGATGCCTGGTTTTCAGAACATTGAACTGCGCTGTAAGCATCTAAACATGTGTAATAAATGCTACTGCTCAAGTGTTTCTCTGAGGAATATGTAGCACTCCAAATTTCTATAAGGCATGCTGATGGAAGCAATGAGCCTTGCATTTATCATCTTTATTGTTCTGGACAGGGATCTCAGTTTCAACAACTTACGGGGGAAACTTCCTGATGCCATAACCACAGATAGAAACAGATTGATATATGTGTAAGTAATGACACCTAAATCCTATGCATATGATGTATAATTTTGCAGTTTTCACAACACTAACTGCTTGATCTTGCCTTGATCAGCTTCTTAAGTGGTAATTTTCTCACTGGAACTATACCATTCCTTTCAGGGGGACTAAATGTGTATGTCTTCTCTCATATTCATATGCTTCATTTGTTGTACACCAGAATCACTGGATTTTTGACAATGAAACTTTGTTTTGTTTCTACTATCAGAGATCTTTCCTACAATAATCTAACAAGACAAGATCAGGATGCCTGTAGACGGACGTTAGTATTATTATACTCATTCAGTTTAAAATAAAATATATGAGCTCATGTACACTCTCTTGTTCTTCAACATTATGGTGGAGCTTCCAAGTCCTGAACAGGCTATATTGCTTTATTTTGACAGGGATACAAGTCTAAACTTGTTCCGAAGTTCTTCAATGAGAAATGACATGTTAGTTTCTTTTCTTGCATTCTCAGAAAACATATTAAATAAATTCTGAAACTTATGAATTTCCTGTTGTCTATTGTAACATCTCAATTTGTGCTAATCTTTTTTTGTGTGTTTGTTTGGATTAACTAGACAAGGAACATGTCCGAACGGTTTCACTTGTGATCGAAGTAAGTAATTACATGGAAATTTGATCAGTTCAGAAATTGGGTGTTCATTACATGGATGTTTGATCTTTTGGTTCTAATTGTCTTAATGGTTTAATATGATTTGGCAGATTGGCACTCACTGTACATCAATTGCGGTGGACCAACTGTGGAAGTAAATGGCAGGACATATGAAGGAGATGTAAGTGTTGGTGGTGGTGCCTCAAGATTCTATACAAATAATAATGGCTGGGGACTTAGCAGCAGTGGAGATTTCATGGATGACAATAATTTCCAAAATGAAAATTATATAGCAGAATCATCACCATCAGTAAACATCGAAGAGCTGTACCGTACAGCACGCATTGCTCCTCTTTCACTTACTTATTTTCATCAGTGCTTAATTAACGGGGATTATCATGTGAGCCTACACTTTGCAGAGATTCAGTTCACAAATGACAACACGTATAGTAGCCTTGGGAGGCGCTTTTTTGATATCTACATTCAGGTAATTGCATGATTAAATTGTTTCAATTAAACTTTCTTGAGAGAGAACATAGTTAGAACTTAAAGGTGTAATGCTAATGATGCAGAATGATAGAAAAGAGAAGGATTTTGATATAGAAGTTAAAGCTAATGGTACTGCTAAGCCAATTACATTGGAGTATAATGCTACAGTGACAAACAACACCTTGGAAATCCGCTTCGTTTGGGCTGGTAAAGGGACCACAAGAATCCCTGATAGTGGAGTCTATGGCCCTCTTGTGTCAGCTATTACTGTAGATCCTCGTAAGCGATCCTTGTTACTCTTCCATCACTGATACTTCCAGGCACTATCATGGCTGATGCTGTTGATAATAGTATAGCAAATGATTACACATTAAATAAGCTCAGAAGTTTGCCAAATCATGTAGGATTTGGCAAACTTCTAGAAGCTATTAGAGTGAATTGCTTACAGTTAACATTGATTAAATCTTGATGTCACTATGTGGTTAAAAGTTCTTTCTTTGTTTTGTGTTCTTCTGAATCTTGATGACATAATTGCAAGCTTTGTTCTTTTGGGCAGAGTTTGAACCTCCTTCACAAGGTGGAAATACAAAAATTGCACCAATTATTGCTGGAGTTATAGGATCATGTTTTGTCCTGTTAGCTTTGGGTTTCTTTGTGTGGTGGCGTTATTTCAGAGCAAAGAAGGGGAAACAAAATGGTTTGTACTCCTTTTAATTGATAAATTATGCTTCATTACAAATTATGGCTGAATGTTGTACTCAGCTAAAAGCTCAACTCCAAACAGTTTTTTTTTTTTTTTACATAGTTGTAATGGCATAGTTCTGTTTTTTGACAGATTTTGAAGGACTAGAAATCCAAACAGTTTCTTTCACCCTAAAGCAAATTAAAGCTGCCACTAAAAATTTTGCTCCTGAGAATAAAATTGGAGAAGGTGGATTTGGACCAGTTTACAAGGTATTCTTGCTAAACTGCGCCTGTTATCTTCTGTGAAGGATTGTACTAAATATGATATTTCATTGCTGCCGTGCAGGGTTTGCTAGCTGATAATACTGTGATTGCTGTGAAGCAGTTGTCAGCTAAGTCAAGTCAAGGAAATCGTGAATTTTTGAATGAGATAGGCATGATTTCATGCATGCAGCACCCAAATCTTGTGAAAATTCATGGTTGCTGTATTGAAGGAAATCAGCTTTTGCTAGTATATGAATACATGGAAAATAACAGCCTTGCTCATGCTTTGCTGGGTAAGTGAAAATCTCTTATTATGTTTAACAATGGAAATTGGATGCATGGTTAGATTATGATCTATTTCGCAAAAGCTTTATTACTTCAATGACTGCTTAGGCCCGGAACAACGCCAACTGAAACTGGACTGGCAAACAAGGCAGAGGATCTGTGTTGGGATAGCTAGAGGTCTAGCGTATCTGCACGAAGAGTCGACGCTCAAAATTGTTCATAGAGACATCAAAGCTACCAATGTTCTCCTTGACAAGAATTTGAATCCAAAGATATCTGACTTTGGGTTAGCTAAACTTGATTCAGAGGAAAAAACCCACATCAGCACCAGGGTTGCAGGAACCATGTAGGTTCCTTTTTTTTTTTTTTTGTCAATATCTTGGAGAACAAACTAAAAAGGGTTCAAGCTCTAATTTGCCTTTTTTTCCCCCCCTCGCGCAGAGGATATATGGCACCTGAATATGCCCTATGGGGTTACTTGACCTACAAAGCAGATGTTTACAGTTTTGGAATTGTAGCACTGGAAATTGTTACTGGGAAGCATAATATGAGTCACGGTCCAGAGGGCAATTTTGCTTGCCTTTTAGATTGGGTAAGTCACAAAATGTGCATTCAATTGGAGCTTCTCTTATTGCTTGAATTCAATCTTAGTTTAAATGGCAATCTTTGCATTCCAGGCATGTCACCTGCAGCAAAACGGGAACCTGATGGAGCTAGTGGATAAGAGACTTGAATCTGATTTTAAGAAGGTAGAAGCAGAAAGGATGATTAAAGTAGGTCTCTTGTGCACAAATGCATCACCTTCACTGAGGCCAATTATGTCTGAAGTGGCAAGTATGCTAGAAGGGAAAACAACTATACCAGATGTGATACCTGAAGCAAGTAGTTACAATGAAGACTTGAGGTTTAAAGCCATAAGAGAGCATCATAATGAAATAATAAGTCAGAATTCAAGAAGTCGGGATTACAATTCAACTTCATCAGTCAGGTCCGGTCCCGATGCTTCCTCTGCTACTGGGCATGATTTATATGAAATCAACTCAGAGATGTATGCAAGTGCAATGGCAAATAGAGACCAGTATAAACACACGGATAGCCAGGTTTCAACTTCTATCTCCATGACAGCATCATCATTGGCTTCTGTCCGTGATCTTCATGATTAGAATTTAAATTCCCAGTGATGTAGCTGAAAGAGATGGAACATCTCTTTCACAAAATTCGTCATTGAGATTTTTCTCATGTAAATTGTTTAGAAAAAAGAACTCAATTATTTACCATTGCTTGGTTTTAAGATTTTCCTTTTCGAACTATACAAAACACACGCGAACGAGATTACAATACAAATTACTCGTAAGATTTTGACAAGAAAAAGTTTTAAGTTGTATGTACCAATCACATAATTTGAATTGATGTATGCAAAATACTTCAGCTGGTCTTTTTATCCATATTTTGTGCAAGCAGTCATTTGAAACCTCCAAAACAAAAAATAAGCAAAGCCCAAATCAATCAAAATAAATACCCAAACTATTGCGAGTTAATAGCAGCTATTGCAAGTTGTTATACATGGACCCCTGTCCATATTTCATTTGGGATTATATATATGTGATTCTTTTTTCAAGATAAAGAAAAGTAAATGGTGTTTCTTAATCAACTTGATCACACTATAAAATAATATAATATATCATCCATTTCATGATTTCTTAATCAGGTTGTAGCTTCTTGCATGGCTGTTTTGGTAATCTAATGTAAGACAGTTCAAAGCTAGGTACAAGATAAAGATAACTTTTTTTTTCTTATAATAGAAAAGAAAACTTGTTTTCTTGACTTGATGAATTTACAAAGAATTATTCATTTCAATCCATATGGCATAAAATTTCCTTCCTCTTGACTGTTTTGATGTTTGCAAAAATTTCGTTTACATCTGCTTAAAGACAATTATTATTTTTTGGGTTGGAATAAAGCAGGGCAACGCCCTGAAAAACAAAGAGCAGCTAAGAGCTTACGTAAAGACCATTATTGATTATTGATTAAGATTTAATTAAAGTCCAAGTGCTCCCAAGTCTGTGTTTGCTTTTTTTTTTTTTTTTGACCAAGACAAAGTCTCTGTTTAGGTTTCACAGTTTCACACAGACTTCGTCGCGTTGAATAAAGGAGTTAATTTTCTTTGTCCACTCATGGACCCAGCTACTGTGACAATCTATATATATATAAGTTAAGGATGTGTATTTTCCACTAGGATAAATGTTGTTATGCCCCAATTTTACTTCTAACTATTTTTCCTTTCCTTTTCTTTTTTGTATTATTTCATTTCATAAAATATTAATGAGCATTAACACTACAAAAAACTGATGATTTTAGTGATGGATTTTATCCGTTACCAGTTCGCGATGAAATTCAAACTTAGCGACTGATTTAGAGTCAGGAAAAAATTCGTTGCTAATTAGTGACGAATTTTGAAATTTGACGGAAAATAAAATCTGTTGTTATATTCAATTAATTTATTTTTCAAAATTAATTTAATAAATTTAGTAACAGAATTCAATATCCATCGCTAAATTAGCGACTGATTTTGAAATCCATCACTATATTCAATTAATTTTTTTCTTAAATTAATATATTAAATTTAGTGACGGATTTCACTCTCCCTTGCCAATTTAGCGACAGATATCAATTTCCCTTACTAAATTACCAACGGATATAATATTCCGTTGCTAATTTGGTAACGGATTCCATAATCTGTCGCTAATATATTCAATTTTTTGTCTACCTTAAATACTATTATTTCTATTTTTAAATTTTTTGTGCCATTTAATAATTGTGTTAAAAAAAATAATTGAATTAAATTTTTTAAATATTCTAGTTAACATATTAAAATTATTTTTATGTTATTTTTAAAAATGAGATTTCAAAATATCTTAGATTGATACAATTATTTACTATTTCTGGTTACTTTTATTTTTTGTATTATAATTAAACGTTAGTTGTTAATATAATTTTAATAAAAATTGCTTATAAACTAATGATTTTAATAATATACTAATTATTAAAATAATAGCAATAATAATATACTAATGACTAATTAGTAAAAAAAAAATTATCTTTGTAACAATTAAAAAAAATTTGGTATTGAAATCCAAAAAGACCAAAAAATCCAAAATAAAATTGATATAAACTTTTAACTGAAATTTGAGACCCTAAATGATAGAATTTGGGACCAAAGTTGGACTTAGTCATAAAAAACTTGCTTAATCGAGCCGAGCCGCTTGGTGTTCGGCTCGTCATCAGCTCGCTTGAGCTCGTTTATTAAGTTAAACGAGCTGAGTCTGAACATAATTTTGAAGCTCATAAGCTAAATGAGCAGAGCCCAAACATCTTGAAACTCGGGTTGTTTAAGCTTGTTTCAAATAGATATAACATTGATTAAAATCTTTATTAAAAAATATAAAATTGTTATTGCAAATTATAATTTAATTTGAATTATTTTATCACAAAAATATATAATTTTAATGTCATAACTATATCATTTGTCCATAACTATATAATTATATATTTTTTTATTTAACCTAATTCACTAAAAAATTCCTCTTCACCTATCTCGTCACAATAATATATAAATACCTTTAATTTCATAACATAAATAATTTATCCATAACTATAAAATTATATAGGTTTCTAAAAACTACATATTTTACTCAAAACTACATAGTTTGGATTTATACTAATTCAATTGCATAGTTGATCTTAAATTCTAAATTATAATATAATTTTATTATACACTTACATAGTTTATCTTAAATTTTAAAATTGGTTTTTAATATAAATGTATAGTATTCATTTAACGTTAAATAAAATATATTATTGATTAAAATTACTATTAAGTATTTTAATTATAATTTAATTTAAATTATTTTATCATAGATATATATAATTGTAATATTATATATAAATTTAACTATTAAACTACTAAACATAACTACAAAACTACGTAGTTTTGGCTTAACCTAATGCACTAAAATCTTTCTTTCACTTTATCTTGAAACACTAAAATTTGTTCAAATTATTCAAAATGTATATTATATTTATATAATCATAATATAAACTACATATATTTAAAGTCATAAAGTAAGTAAATATCTATTTTATACATCATATAAATTAATTATTTAATTAATATCCACAATTAAATTTAATTATCTAATTACGATATAAATTGTATTTGTAAATATTTGTATTTTACAATGAGAATCGATATTAATATTACATAATTAAATTTAACTTAATAATGGAGGAAATAGATGAATATTTCACTACTTAAACAAATATAATATTTAATATGAAAATGAAAATTAAATAATATATAATATATATGTTATAATATAACTACATCGAAACTACATAGTTTTGTATCAAAATTACGTAGTTTTGATGTCAAACACTAATAAAATACAAATAACCTTGTCCCTTCTCGCAACTTAACCTAATTTCTTCTCCCTATAGACCCATCTCCTTCTGCCGCTGCTTGCACACATCTTCACCCTTGCTGCTAGCATCCTCGATTCCCTCCTTCGCCGCCCTCTGCCGGTAGCCTTAGTCTTTTACATCCATCACTACCATCATCTTCACCCTTGTTGTACCATAATCTTCACCCTCATGCACCATCATCATCAACACCCTAGCCTTCGTGAATTACACCTTGCACCGCCTGTAATTTTCCCAAATTGGAATTTACAAACACCAATTCCTTATTCAGATGTTTTAATCTTGTTTCTAGTTATGATGAATATTTTTCCAATCTTCTCAATTACAGCCCTGCCCATCTGAGTCACTGTCATTCATGAATGACATCACTGTCGCCATTAGCTAAGGTCATCGTCCGCCGTCTTTTGTCATCATTTTCAGCATCTGTCCATTATCTTCTGTCCTTCTAAAGCTTTCAGGTTGTGCCTTCCTTTGTACTTTGCCAATTCTACACAAGGCATCACTGTGGTCTTTATTCTATTCCCTATAATTTTAACACCTTTTAATTTCGAATGGTGAAATGATGTGTTTGATTTGTTTGATTTTACAAATCGCTCAACCTCCCAACCACTCAGTTTTGTGTCTAGCGTTCTGTCAAAGACTCTTAGGAAAACTTTCGAAAAATTCATTGCCATTGAGTAAGACGTGCTGCATAGAAGTGCATCTTACAACGCTCATTGAAACTTCCCCGGTGAAAAAGTTATTTGCTAAGTTCAGAACATGAAGATGGGGTGAAGTTTCACAAAGGGTTACATTGATTAAACTAGCAAAGTGTTTTGCATACATGTCAACATACTGACTGAAGGCATATAACCTCCCTCATGCTTAAGGTACCTTGTGGTGTCAAATTTCCTTCTCTGTTTATATGTGTTATTCGAATTTTTTATGCAAAATTATCATTATGAATGTATTGTTGTTTCTCTATTGCTAAGTAGTTTGTGAACTTCAGATCATTTGGTTTGGTTAATGGTGATGCTTACTTTTGTAATGGGTTGTGGTAGTGTTTTGACTAGCATATGTAATTTGGTTCTGTTGTAATTGTCTATGTGTTTGTGTTTATTAATTTGATCAGCAATGGTACGATTAAGATTAGGTTTTTTTTAGATTGTAGAAACTGATTACCATCATTGTTGTTGCAATTCTGTTATTTATTTATTGAGAGAAAGGTCCTTCATGGATAGAACCCTCATTTTGCCTTTATTATTGATACATTGTGAATGTATATTTTTTAATTATAAATTACAAAATCATTATATAATGCTTCCTTTTATTTTAGCACAAACCATTTTAAGGTCCTTTAACTTTTTGTTTTTTCTTTCAATTGATCATTATTGATCTTTTGCCTTTAATTTTTTTAATTTTTACATCTTAAACTTGACATTCGTTAAACATTAAACAATATGTTTGACCAAATTATTGCCACATCTTAATTTTGAATTTTGTTCTATACATTTTTAATGAATTGATAGTAATTAATTGGGTCTTTGAGCTTTTATTTTTCTAATTTTTACATCCTTTATTAAGATAATATGAAACACATCTCAATATACATTGTATCTTCAAGTATAATATGAAATGTATGCCATGTTATTTCTTTTTCTTTTTGTTTCTTTGTAAATAACTTGAGTTTGGATTCTAAAAACTTGAGTTGCACTCGAATTTAGCAAATATTTTAAATTTAACATATATTTTTTTTATCAAACAGCAATATGTAATATAATTTTTAAATATTTGGTTAAATTATTTTATAAATTTGTTTATAAAATTTAACTTAAATACTTGAAAGTAACTTAAACTATTATTATTTAACTTAAAAGGGTTCAATATGCTGATTTCAATATTAATTAATTCTCATGTATAAATATTTAAAATATTGATGTTGAATTTTTTATAGGAACTTGATTAATATAAAATATATTAAATATCTAACTACACAATAACATAGTTTCCAATTATCTAATCACAATATAATTTATATAATTATATTTATAAATATTTGTATTTTAAATTTACATTGATTTAAAATATGTTATGTTTTAAATTTAACTTAACAATTCAGTAAAAATATATCATATTTGACTAACAAAATATGTATAATATTAATTACAATCGATAGTATTTATTCAATTATGAGGGTTCGGCTCTTTTACATCCCTAGATATAGGCTGCATACTGCTGCCTTTTGTTTCTTCTGAAATTGTGTATTTGAGTTACCTTTACTGCCTCATTCTCATTTTCTTTTTTGTTCGTATCATTTTCTTTCATTTTTTGGATCCTTTTGATAATCAAACTATATATTTTGAATCTATTCAATGTTGATATATAGTTTTGTTGTTGCAATTGCTGATTTTATATAATCTCCATGTTTTTATCTGTCATTTAATAGAATACCCTGCTAAGGAGTTTCAATTCTGTTTCAACACTATCATGAATATTATTTAATTTTTTTTGTGTAAATAACTCGATTTTGAATTCTAAAAACTTGAGTTGCACTCGAATTTAGCAAATATTTTAAATTTAACATATATTTTTTTTATCAAACACCAATATGTAATATAATTTTTAAAAATTTAGTTAAATTATTTTATAAATTTATTTATAAAATTTAACTTAAATACTTGAAAGTAACTTAAACTGTTATTATTTAACTTAAAAGGGGTTCAATATGCTGATTTCAATATTAATAATACTATTTTTAGTTATTTATTGATTTACTTGTGTTTATTTTTTATTTACTTATTTCTTTATTTGCCTAAATAGATTTTTGATTAACTATTTTGTATATATGAATTGTTGTGAGTGTGGTTAGTGTGCCATTAAAAGTGCATTATTGTGCAGGTAAATATGCAGTATGGTGTTTGGGGATATATTGGAAGTGTTTTTTTTTTAAATCATTTTATAAATAATATTTTTATAATATTTGACTAGATCCATATATATAATCTTATTGTAGGTGTTTTTATAAAAGTATGATAAAATGAGTGCAAATCGCATGTGGATTAATAATCGGATGATAAATGGATGTTTGACTACAGAGTTTGAGGCTAGAATTGATGAATTTATTAATTTTGCACTTAGTCATCTAGAGTTGATGGATAGAAACAAGATTAGGTATCTATGTGATCATCGTAAATATCAAAATCATAATTTTCACGATGTGGATACTGTGAAATATCATCTAGCAAGGTATGGATTTGTCTGGGGATATTATAATTGGTATAATTATGGTGAAACTTTCATGACAGATAATGTGGTTTGTGATGAAAATTTTAATGAAGATGTAGAATTAAGATTGGAAAATGCTCAATCCTATAATGCTTACCATAGAATGGTATTAGATGTTGTTGGCCCTTCCTTTAATCCATTTACGTCTAATTCTGATGGTCCTTCCTTTAATCCTAATGACATGGATGAGGAACCAAACCGAGTAGCTAATAAATTATTTCAAATGTTGAAAGCTGTTGATCAGGAGATATGACCTGGAAATATAAATCTTTCACAGTTATCTTTTGTTGCTAGATTATTGAACATTAAATCTGAAAACCATTTATCTAAACATGTGTATGATGAAATTTGCCAATTGATGTCGGAGTTGCTACCTTCAAATAATGTGATGGTTGATAGCTTCTGTAACACAAAAAAGTTAATTCAAGGTTTAGGCTTGCCAGTTCAGAAGATTCACTGCTGTAATAATGGTTGCATGATATATTGGGGTGAGGATACCGAACTAACAAGTTGAAAGATATATGACCATCCTCGATTCAAGAGACCAAGATGTGGATATTATAAGGAAAAAAGAAATGTTCCTTATAAGAAAATGTACTACTTTCCTTTTGATGCTTCGATTGCAGAGATTGTATGCATCTAAAGCCACAACTACAAATATGAGGTGGCATGTTGAGCATTTGCGTGAAGATGGTGTTATGCATCATCCCTCAGACTCAGAAGCATAGAAACATTTCAATCAAACTCATCATGATTTTGCATCTGATAGTCGAAATGTTCGACTTGGTATTTGTACTAATGGATTTAATCCATTTGGTCAATCTGGTCAACAATACTCTTTATGGCCCATTATAGTAACACCATACAATTTGCCCTCGTGGATGTGCATATGCATGAAATATGAATACATGTTCTTATCTATGATTGTGCGAGGTCTTAAAAATCCAAAGGGAAAATTAGATGTTTTCTTACAACCTCTAATAGCAGAGTTGAAAGCATTATGGGAAGTTGGTGTGAAAGCATATGACATCTCAATGAAGCATAATTTTTAGATGAGGGCTGCTTTGATATGGACAATAAGCGATTTCCCAATGTTTTCAATGTTCTCAGGATGGAGTACTGTTGGGAAGCTAGCTTGTCCATATTGTATGGAATATTCTGATGCATTCACATTGACTAAAGGTGGCAAGACGTCATGGTTTGATAATCATAAAAAATTCTTACCACAAGATCATCAATTTCGAAAGAATAGAAAGTCTTTTTTGAAGGGTAAGACAGTGGCAAAAGTTTCACCACTAATTCAATTAGGGGTAGATATACTACAATAAATTAATCATTTAGGGTTGAAAAAAGTGACAAAAAATGATGCTGAGTCAAATAATGCCCATATTTTGAAGAATTATAGATGTAGATGGAAGAAAAGAAGCATATTTTGGGATTTGCCTTATTGGAGTACAAACCTTGTTCGACATAATTTAGATGTCATGCACATTGAAAAAAATATCTTTAATAATGTATTCAACACTATCATGAATGTTGAAGGAAAAACAAAAGACAATGCCAAATCTAGAGAAGACTTAAAAGAGTTCTATCTGTGAGTGGAGTTGCACCAAAATGAGAGGACAGGTAAATATCCTTAAGCTTCTTATACTATGGATAAGATGCTGAAATTTTTTTTATGTGAATGGTTGAAAGAACTATGATTTCCTAATGGGTATGTGTCCAACATGGCAAGATGCATTGATATGAAA
Source organism: Mallotus nudiflorus (assembly GCA_947683625.1). Taxonomy (NCBI): domain Eukaryota; kingdom Viridiplantae; phylum Streptophyta; class Magnoliopsida; order Malpighiales; family Euphorbiaceae; genus Mallotus; species Mallotus nudiflorus. The sequence goes on along the minus strand of CANTUR010000547.1, from coordinate 5,933 downwards.
AAGCTCAAGCTATATGGCATGAAAAGCCATGATTGCCATGTGTTTATGCAAAGGTTGATTCCTATAGCATTTCATGAACTGTTGCTAGAGAATGTATGGTCACCTTTGACAAAGTTTAGTATTTTTTTTAAAGATCTAACAACTATAGTAATAATAGAGGAAGAAATGAGGCGTCTTGAAGAAGAGATTCCTGTTATTGTCTGTAGGCTTGAGCGTATATTTCCTCTAAGTTTTTTTTATTCCATGGAGCATCTCTCAATCTATTTGCCTTATAAAGCTAGGATAACAGGTCCAATACAATACTGGTGGATGTATCCATTTGAGAGGTTAGTAATAAAAATTACTCACATGAGTTCACAAGTAATAAAATAAAATATAAATACTATAAATTAAATTAGTAATTATAAGGGGTTTTTATAGTTACCTTTGAAGGTTGAAAAATAATGTCCATAATAAAGCAAAGGCTGATGGCTTAATATGCAATGCATATTTAGTGGAGGAGACATCCTCATTTTGTGCACACTATTTTGAGTCATATATGAATACGAGATATCAAAAAGTGCCATGAAATGCACAATTATATAGAGATGAAAATCAAGACCATGAGGGGTTGCTTTCTATTTTTTAAATATCCCGGTTGAGCATTTGGTAAGGAAAAATTTTGATATCTTAATGTAGAAGAATATCATGCAAACTGCACGTACATTTTATTGAATTGTGAAGAAGTGAAGGCTTATATCGAGTAAGCATATTGAAATTTCTAAATATGTGATGTGAAAGCTAATTAATATATGAAAATATTTATAATATATTTGCTTAAAATTATCTACATTTTCCATAGACTTTATGTGGCTGCATTAAAGGAAGAGCAACCAAACATTGAAGATGCTGAAGTTAATGCTAAACTTAATAAAGACTTTGCATCTTCATTTGAGGCATATGTGAGTATACATAAATACATCCATATATATATATATATATATATAGTCAAATAATGCTCATTTTTATAACATTTCATATATTTTATAGGCTCATGATCTAAAATTAAATATCTCCAACCAATTCATAAAGGACCTTGCAAAAGGACCTTTAAGAGGCATTAGGACATATACTGGTTATTATGTGAATGGATACAATTTTCATACTTTAGGGCATGGATCAAATAAAATAACTATGAATAGTCGAGTGTGCATAAAGGGTAGTAATTTTAGTGCAATTGAATTGGACTTTTATGGTCACTTTATAGAGGTTGTACAATTGGAATACCTTGCATTACCAATAAAGAGAGTAGTATTATTTTAGTGTCAATGGTTTGATCCAACACCATATATAGGTACAAGAACTCACCACCAATATAAGCTTATTGATGTGAACCACAAGCGAAGATTTAATAAATATGAACCATTTATTCTCATGGGTTAATTTATGCAAGTGTACTATGCATCTTATCCGAGCATAAGGAAGAACATGTTTAATTATTGGGCTATTTGTAAGATAAAAGCTAGGAGTGTAGTTGAAGTGGCAAAGTCATCTACAACTTTGTTATCAAATGGAAGAGCATTTTAAGAGGATGACATAGAAGAGCATTATATTGATGTTGATGCAGACGAAGACCCTTAGTCATTAGTTGATCAAAGTTCTTTTGTAGAGATTGATGATGTAGAACTTGAAGAAAATGATGAGGCAGAAATATAGTAGAGTCAGATGAAGAATATAAAGGATTAGATGATGATTACAATGATAATGTTAGTGATTGATGATATATGTACTTATATTAATATAAAGCAAGATATATTAAAATTAAATTAGTTATTTAAAACTTGAATGTATTATATTGTCATTGTGTTGTGTTCATTAGAGCTGATTTGATGATGATAGTGTGCGGTATTATGTGGCATTATGATGGTTGTCAATATACATTCATAATTTATCTATCATTGTATTGTTTTGTGATATAGTCAATGCAGTTATGAGAGGTGGCCATTCCAGAAGTCGAAGAGTTCATTCTGCTGGTCGTGGGGACAATGTACCATCATCATTAGTGGATGCTTGAACATCCACTTCCCCACCAGCTCTTGGTTTTACCCCCTAACATGGATGTGGGGCACACCATCATTTGTCCTATAAATTGAGCCAGAGTCTTCAATAGGATCAGCGCCAGTCAGGTCTTCACAGACATGTAATAGTACACAAATGGGAAATACAATTTTCCTAATTGATAGAGATAACATGTATGAAGTAATTATTTATTCTGACAATTATAGAGAAAGCATTATACAATGTAAATAACTTTACTTTAACATTTTCTTTATTATATATTTTATAAACAGGTTTTCATTAAGTAATAGGACTTCAACTATAATTACTAAGATATTTTGGGAGAGGCTAGACAAGAAAGGTGTGACATGGAACTTAGTGCCTCAAACCACCAAAGAGTTCTATTGGGAGGAATTTAAGGTAAAAATTGTTTAATATTTATAATATGTAGTTGTAGTGTTTTGAACATGGTTGTATCATATTATTATTTATTCTAAGTGTATTCATATTTTAATAAGAATATGTTATGTGTAATATATAGTAATTAATAAATTGTTTTTGTAGAAAGCATGTCAATGGGATAAAGCAAAGACGCCAGCAGTGAAAAAAGCTTTTTATAAGGTAGTAGCAAAAAGATATAGAGATATGTTGTGCAAGATGCGAATTGAAGGAAACAATGACATAGAAATATTGAAAGATGTATGGGAGAGCTGGTAGCAATATTGGAATACCCCGACATATAAAAAAAATGTGAACAAGTTGCTAAAAATCATCGCACATAGAAAGGTGGACTGGGCATAGGACTTTCTATACATATAGGCGGTTCTAGATCAACAATTGAACACTGCATTACTTTGGTAATAATTTGAATTTCATAATTATCAACAAAAATTTAATTTTTTTTTGTACAAATGCTTACAAAAAAAAAATCATTAACTTTGATAGGAAAAGGAGTTACAATGAGCTCCTACCCCATTTGAAGTATTTAAGAAGATGCACACAAAAAAGGATAGATCTTTTACTAATAAAAGATCCAAAAACATCAATGTAAGATATATATTAAGTAGTTACTATATAATTTTTCATTTTATCTTTGAAATTTTTTTTACACATAAGCAAAAACTCTTAATAATAATTAATCATTAATGATAATTATGTAGGATACTGTCGAGAGCATGGTGCTGCTGAGCTTCTCAGCCAACGGATAGGTCTACAGAGCCTGAGGAGGTAGACGTGAGCCAAATATATTTGCAGGTTGCAGGAAGTGAAAAAAAGAGGCGAGTATAGGGGCTTGGCTCTTAAGCATCCACATTTTACCCTAAGACTTTCACAGTTCATCAACCACTTCACAATATGATTTTATAGCAGATGAGCGGTTTCCAACAACGTATGGATGAAGTGGTGGAGCAGAAGGTGGAATTACAAGTTCAAGAATTGCAAGAAAAAATGAATTAAGACATGCGAATATATAAAGAGCAAGTACAACGTGATCAACAAAAGATGAATGAAGATATGAGAAAATATAAAGATTAAGTCGAACGTGATCAACATGAAATGCAAGAACACATGGAGAAGTTTATACGTATGTTTTCATAGTCTCAACTTAGCTCTCAGCTTCCACCATTTATAGGTCCAACTTATGATGATACAACTCTATAAGCGTTTTGCATAATTGATGATGTTGTTAATTTGGATAACTAATCTTGTTTAAGTTGTGTGGGTTTTATGTTTGGAATACTGTATTGAATTTATGGTTGTTTTGAAATAGATGTGTAATGTTATAAGAATATGTAAGGGTATTGGATTTCAATTAGTTGTTTAAATTTCTAAATTGCTATAATTTAATTCGAACATATTTAATATTATATTAGGTACTAAATTTGAGTTTAAGGGACAAAATATGAATTTATTTTTTTTTTCAATTTTCTAAGTTAGTGACAGATTTTCGAATTTTGTTGCTAAAAATCAAGCGCTGAGCGTTGTGAATTCCGTCGCTGAGAGTTTTAGCGAAAAATTTTCCTGTTTTAGTGACGGAAAAATCCGTCGCTAAATGCCTGTTTTTTGTAGTGTAATTTTGTGCATAGATATACTTTTATTATTTTTTGTGCATTCATTGTGCAGATTTCATTTTAATTATGCCACTTTTATTACATAGCTAATTGTTTTTTTTTTATTTGTTTTATGTTAATTTTTTTTATCAATAAGTTTATTTATGTATGTAAATTTTATTTTTAGATTGTTTTTGAATTTTTATATTTTTAATATTTTGTATGGACCAAGTTGAAAGTGACCATTTTCACCTTATACCTTTAATTTATAAAAGTAATCATAAATATAATAAATTATTTTGAAGATTTTATTTTTTATTAAATTGCTATAGCTTTTTATTTTGTAATATATAATATATTTATATCTTCTCTTTTTCATTCTATTTATTGATTGGATTTTGCAAGTTATGAATTTTTTTTATTTTTTTATGGTGCATGCTTTAACTTTTTGTTTTTTCTTGAATGGAGGTTGAATGAATTGATAAAATTAAGGATTGGAAGTTCTTCTAAAACAATAAACATTAAAATATGGTTATTAAGAAAATATAACTAATGATTTTTTTATTATTTTATGATTAATTATGACCACAATATATTTATTTAAAATTAGTTGTAGAGTTGAGAAAATTATTAATTATAAAAAATATGAAAGGAATATCATAAAATTATTTAAATAAAAAATTTATCAAAATTGCAATAAATTATAATTATATTAAGTTAATATCAATTATTATATAGATAAATAAAAATTTTATTATTTTTAAAATTTTTGTTTAATAATAATAATAATAATATCAAATTATATATTTAATAGTTTATTTGTTATCATTAATCTTAAAAAAATTTTATTCACATATGAAGTACATGTTTACCAATATATAAAAGATGACAGGACAATTTTTTTTGTCAGATTCATTACATTTCGAGAAATTACAACAATTTTAAATATTTTTTATATTAATTATCAATGACTATTATAAATTAATTATAATATTATAAAGTATATACATGTAATGAATATATAAATTCTAAGACCAGTGGGGTAAGAATATAAAATCTTTGATAATACCTGCGAAGGATTTAACAGATGGCCTAAAGGTCAAGGGGCCATTTAATCCTTAATGTGACAGGAATAGAAATGACTCTCAATAATGCTTACTCAACTCTAGGAAAAACGCTCTCTGCATAGACCGTTTGTCTGGAAATGACTTTCCATCGCGACAATTCCGCGTGCATGGATTAAAGACTTTGCAGGACAAAAATTGTGTCGGCCTCCATCATATCATTCAATGTTATCAAAAGCATATCTAACCGTTTGTCTGGAAAATATTTTATTATTAGCCTCACAATATATATAGGAAACTGCTTACATATCCTCAAAAACTTTGACAACATCTTGTTTATATGTTTTGTCAAAATTATCCGTATTTATATCTTCTCTTTTTCATTCCATTTACTGACTGGATTTTCAAGTTATGAACTTTTTTTTTTTTTTTTTTATGGTACTTGCTTTAACTTAATTTTCTTTACCAAACATTAGTTTTAGTAATTGTTCATGACAAATTTTAGTTATTTAAGAAAATTGCAGCACCACCTGATAACTTGAATTTCAAGAGCTATGCCTTCAGTGGAGACTTGAATGGAGGTTGAATGAATTGATAAAACTAAGGATTGGAAGTTCTTGTAAAACAATAAACTTTAAAATGAGGTTAGGTGGCGCTCTTCCCATTCCCACTCCTATCATTTAACAATAGCAATACAAGTTTGTACTCAATTAGGACTTCCCTCTGTCTTCAGTTAGAGTTCTTAATAGAGATAAAAGAGTAAAAATCATTTTGGACATACTTT